>CM038680.1:701362491-701962491 GCA_021605205.1 Aegilops longissima
GGCTCTTACGGAGGGTGGACTCGGCTGAGCCACCCTCAAATCTCTAGTTCCTTCTTGGCGGCCTCGGCAGCGGCAGCATCCTTTGCCTCTGAAGTGGCCGCTAATCGTTTGCTCGCGCCTGGCGAGATCTTCCTCATAGCTGTCGAGTTGATCTTCCGCTGCACCGACTCACCTTCCCGTGCGGAGAGCTTCTGGCCGGCAAGCCTCTGCTGCTCTCGACCTCGCCCTTCTCCAAGATGAAGGCGTGCGCTCCTCGGCAAGCTGCTCCAGCGCCTCTGCTATATCCCGGAGAGTCTCTTTGTTGGCGGCGTCGGAGCTCTTCGCGCGTTTCTCCAGAAATCAGCTCCGCCCTCGCGACAAAGCGCCTCCACAGACTCGGTTTGGCTTGTCGAGGCGCGGTAGGCGGCAACAACCTCCTTAGCAGCTGCTCCTCCTCGGGCTCACCGCTGCTGCTGCTCGGGGCATCAACCAGCGACAGCCCGGCGGAAGCAAGCAGTTCCGCATCGAAGGTCTCCCCTTGGCCGGTGCCACAGAACTAGATGCCCATGGGAGCTTAATAAAACACCCTCGCCTGCCTTGGTGGCGCCCGGATGAGCTCTTGGTGCAGTGCGGCATCGGTATGCGGGAGGATCTTGGCGGCCTCCTGCTTGGCCGGAGCCCGTCGCGCCGACCTCCTCCCCTCCATGTTGGCGGCGTCGACATTTTCGCGCATGGCGTCCTCCTCGCCCGGCAGCCTCGGTCTCCATCGGGTCTCGTGAGATGGATCGATGGTCGAGAAAAAAGCACCGATCAGCGAATGTTGAAAGAAAAAACGAGAAGAAAAAAGACCCAAGGAAATCCTCAAACAAGAAGATTACCAGCGGTAGGGTCATTGCGCGGTCTCCACCACGGAGGGTTGTCGGCGCTAGCCTCTTGCGGAGAAAGATCCCCTTGTCGGAGGCCTCCCCTTCCGGAGAGCGCTCCTTGGCGGAGAATTCTCCCTTGGTGGCGTAGTTGAAGCGAGCAGAATTTCGGGGTGACCTCCGGAGCTTCTGATGAGATTGGACCTCGGGAGTAGCCTCCGGTGCTTCCTGATGTGGCTGCTCTGCTCCTACAAGATTCAACAAACCAGATATTAGTGGCGGAGAAGCACCCAGGCACACCAACCACGAAAAGTAAACCAAACACTTCTTGCTGGGGGCTGTGTTGGGGGCTGCTTTCTGTTGAAGGTTGCGGATCGGCAAGGGAGTCGGACGTGCCCCTGTTGCCACAGAGTCATCTGAGACAACGACCACGGATGCTTGGCCCTCTTGACGCCCTCTGAGCTAAGCGTCCTGAAGGAGAAGGTTCAGAGTGAAATCAGTCAGATATAAGATAAAGCAATAAATTGGAAGATTACAAGTAGCGACAAGATCTTACTCTTCCTCTTCTTCCTCGGGGCTGAGGGTGGAGAGATCAAACTCCGCTCGGTCTGCGACGGTTGGGGAAAGATTCCCTCGGGCGCTTGGCGGGTGCAGGGACCGTATGCCCCCGCCACTTCTCAGATCTTGGAGGCGTCTCCTTGGCGGGCAGCGGGCTCCCCCTGCGGCAAGCTACTTGGCCAGCGGAGGCGCCCGGCAGAGTCGCTCGGCTTTCGTCGCAGGTTGATCTGCTCCTCCTCGGCGGCGAACTCTTCTCGGTCCGGCAAGACTTGCCGCCTCGGCCGTCTCCGCCTCCTCGGCAGTGAACCCAAATATGCGGCGGTAGCAGCCTCTGCAGCCTCCTCCAAGCCTCGTGGCGTCGCGCCATCTCCTGATCGATGGTGTCGCGGGTGAGCCGCCTATGCTCGTCCCGCGGATCGGCACTTCAACCAAGTTGTCGAAGAACTGCTGCTGGCGTGGTCGGCGGGCTCCTGCCAAGTTGGAGCGATTCCATGGGAATCGCTGGCAACGTATCAGCGCGGATCTGTCAAGCGGACGAGTTGTTGCACAAGGGCACAACTCCCTCGGCAACATGCACCACCGGGGTTATCCGCTTGAGGCTTGAACAACTCCGCAGCATGCCGTCAAGCTCCAAGGTAGTAAAATTCCAATTCAAACCCGGCGCAGCCTCATGATGTATCCGGCGTTCTGGAATTCCCAAGCAGGCCTCCCTCTCTCCTGCAAGGCGCCAATCTGTGGCGAAGAAGTCGCGCCAACTGCTCCTCTGATAAGCCCTGCTTGCGGAGGCGCAAAATCCTAGTCACGGCAATCTTCAACATGGTCCTCCGGTGTAAGTTGCTCCAATCGTTGCCATGAACTATGGGAGTGCAGGCGAGGCGGTGAAAGGCTGTGGCTCCTCCTCTAAGATCCAACACTAGTCAGCTCTCCTCCTCCCACTTTGCTGCGCAACTCTTCGTCAAGATCGCTTCCTTCTTGCCGATCCTAGAGGTCCATGCAATTCCTCCGGCAGCGGCTCTCCTCTCTCTCAGCGGGTGAGAAGTAGTGGCGGAAGAGTCACGACATTTTTGGGTGGACCCGACAAAGTTCTCGCAAAGGTGTGCAGCAGCCATAGTGAGGATGGCGTTGGGGTGAAGTCAAGGAGGCGGAGGCCATATGTGTTCATGACATCCATGCGAAGAATTGAGAAAAGGGTGGGGCGAGCCATGAGTGGAAAAAATCGCGAAAAAGGGTACCCGATGGAACCTTATCGGACGTGGCGGCGGAGATCACCATCGTGCTTGAGTGCGCCAGCGTCGCCGTCGACGAGAAGAGATAGTACAGCTCCGCAGCTCCTTCTGTCAAGCAGGGGGTGAAGAGGCCCGCTCCTTCCGCGGCGCATGCCGAGCAGCTGCGCCTCGGCGATTCACGCCTTTTCCTTGTCGGCTTTGGAGCCATAGGAGGAGGTGGTGGAGGAGGTCGGCGTTAGTGGCACCGGTGGCAATGGAGGCGGAGCGTTGCTCTCTTTGGGCTCGAAAGGAAGGGGAAGCGGCGGGGGTTTTCGATGTGGCAGCAAGGGCAAGTGGGCGCCCTGCCCTCTTCCCCCTTATAAAGGGGAAGGGGCAGGCGTTCTGATTTTCCCATTAAAAAAGCCCGATCTCCCCGGCGCCATGTCGGTGCACGGCGCTCGTGGGAGGCGTGGTGGGTTCAAGCGAATAACGGCGTAATCAAGACCACAGCGTGCCCGTACCTGTTTTGGGCACAGCCCATGAGCTCGGCGCCGTGTGTGGCCATGAACTGAGGGGGCTCAGCCGATTGTACTAGGTAGGGTACCCTAGTATCCCGAACTTCGTGCCGGCAGTTATAACACTGCCAGCAGAGGCTGGCTTTGATGACCGCCAAGATCCTCGGTGGCTCCTTTGGAGCCATTCAAGAACAAAGTAATCAAGGTCCCGGCAAGAGGAGCTTGCGGGAAAACCACTCGGTAGCGAAGAAACAAGGCCCGGCAAGAGGAGCTTGCCGGGAAGGCTAGTGGCGATAAGCTCAAGCGACAAGAACCTTGCAGCGGCAAGGTACTTTCGCCCTTGACAAGTGACCTCTCTCCATCTCGCTCCAGCTCACCGTAGCGTGTCACCACGGGGCTCCCCCAAGCAGCAGCGTGTCGAAGGGCTGTGCACCCAGTGAGGAGCAGCGATAAGCAGCGTGACAAGCTACCATCGTGGCAAGCGGGCGCGCTTGATGGTCCCTGTTACACTGTTCGAGAGGCACTGGGGCGGGCATTGATGACTCTTGTCCCTTGCCGTCGAGTTAGGTATAGATTACTGTACCTTTGTACAAAGCGGTGTACCAACCTATGTTTTACTATCTTACCCTTCCCTACTTGCCACATGTGGTGACCCCTTGTGCCTATAAAGGAGGCCCAAGTGCAGCGTGAAAGGGTTCGGCTCCGCTCAACTTAGTTCATTCGACCCACACATACACTCGAGCTAGGTTTTGTAGCCCTCATTGCTCCCTAGCAAGAACTCAATATAATCCACAAAGCAGCAGTAGGAGTGTTATCTCTCCGGAGAGCTCCGAAGTTGGGTAAATCTGTTCGTGTGCATCGCCTCGATCCGCTCTTTGTGCAATCTCCGCCCCCCTACGAACCAGAAGGGACCCAGGTCCCATAGGTGTTCGTGGGCCACGATCAGCTTCCCCGACACTTCCGCACTTGCGCAGCCTGTCAAAAGTTCTGGTCTTGAGTCCCCGCAGCACTTGGTGGTTGCTCTCTCTGCTTATTTGCTTCTTGGATGAGCAAGAAGCAAAGCAGATCTTAGTGCCAAGATCTTGGGCGTCTTGCATGAAGGTGCGGTTCGTGAATTGTGTGCCGTTGTCGGTGATGATCCTGTTAGGAATCCCAAAGCGGCAAACAATTGACTGAAGAACTTGACTGGCCGCTGTGTCACCTTCCTCCTGCTTCCACTTCCGGCCACTTTGTGAACTTGTCGATTCTGACGTACAAGTACTCAAAGCCCCGACAGCTTTCGGGGGAAGGGGCCGAGATGTCGAAACCCCAGACGAAAGGGCCGGGGATAAAGGGATCGTCTGGAGAGCTTGAGCTGGTTGGTGTATCTGTTTTGAATGGGCTGCACGCTTCACTTGGTTACTTGTGCGATTGCATCTTGGAGGGCTTCGGCGAGAAGAAACCTTCGGAAAGCTTTGCGGCAAGTGCCCTTGCGCCAATGTGGTGACCACATATGCCTCCATGTATCTCTGCCAACAGCTTCCATCCATCTTCGGCAAATACACTTCAATTTCACTCCGTTGAGTCTTCTTACATGCAGAATGTTGTCAACAAACTGGTACATACTTGTTGTCGGGCTACTTTTCCGCTTCTTCTTGCTCTTGGGAAGTTCTCACATGCGAAGAAATGGACGATCTCTTTGTGCCCATCTTTGGAGCTTGTGGCTCGACAACAAGGACTAAAGGCTCATCGGCCGCTGCGGGATCATCAGCTTCTCGGCAAGGACCAGTGGCTCGGCGGAGCTTGATGATCCCGGCAAGCTTGCGGAGCAAAACTTGTCGGGGCGTCTGCTTCAGCAGAAACAAACCTTGAGGCTTGTCGGAGCAGACTGCTCCTCAGCGATATTTGCGTTGATTTTGGGGACCTTCTTGGCGGCGGCCTCAGGGAGCTCTGCCGGAAAGTAGTCACCAGAAACCAACTTCCTCTTCTTGTTCTGCCCAGTCGATGGTGTTACAGTTGGTTGAGTCAGCTTGAGCACAAAAATTCCTGGTTCCACAGGTAACTTGAGTGCAGCGCACTTTGAAAGGCCATCAGCAATATCATTCTCAGCTCTTGGAACATGTTCCATTTGCGGGCCTTCAAAGTGTTCTTCTAGCTTTCTCACTTCATCAACGTAGGCTTCCATCAATGGACTCTGATAGTCTTTGTTTACTTGGCGGACGACAAGCTGCGAGTCACCCCTGACGATAAGCTTCTTGATCCCAAGGTCCACCGCGATTCTGAGACCGGCAAGCAAACCATCATACTCTGCAGTATTGTTTGTTGCTTGCTCCTTGGGAAAGTGCATCTGGACTATGTACTTGAGGTGCTCTCCGGTGGGTGCGATAAGCAGCACGCCGGCACCGGCGCCTTGCAGCGAGAAGGCACCATCAAAGTACATCAGCCACTCTTTATTTGCCTCCTTGACGGGGATGCTCGTCTCTGGAATTTCTTCATCTTGCGTTGGCGTCCACTCTGCTATAAATTCTGCCAATGCTCTGCTTTGGATAGTTGAAGTGCTTTCAAACTTGAGGCCAAAGCTTGACAGTTCCAGTGCCCACTCGACAATCCTGCCTGTTGCTTGGATTTTGCAATATCCTCTTCAGCGGAAGCGGTGACAAGCTGTTATCTCATGTGCTTGGAAGTAATGGCGCAGCTTTCTCGAGGCCATGAGGAGGCGAAAAGCAAATTCTGCACACAGTACCTTGACCTAGCCCCTGCGGAAGAGGCCCGACAAAGTAGACAGGCGCTGCACCATCCTTTTCTATGCCTTATCGCAATCCTCATGCAGATTCGTCCTTGTGGGACGAGCTTGTGGCGAAGCCCCTGCTTGTCGCTGGATGCACCTGCCTCGGTTGCGGCTCATCATCCGCCTCCCTCTCCGCTACTAACAGCAGCACTAACCACTTGATTGGTTGCCGCTATATACAGCAACAACTTCTCTTGTGGCCTAGGTGCGACAAGTATTGGAGTGGAGGACAGTACCTCTTCAAGTCTGCAGCGCAGCCTCCGCCAGAGTCCATTTTATTGGACTTGCCTTTTCAAAATCTTGAAAAATGGCAGGCGCTTCAGCAGACTTAGAGATAAACCTCTTTGAGAGCAGCCACGCAACCGGCAAGCCTTCTTACATCCTTGGCGCTTGGTGCTTCAATCTGCTCAATGTCCTTGATCTTGTCGGGATTGGCTTCAATTCCTCGTTGAGACACAAAGAACCGAGAAGCTTGCGGAAGGGACTCCAAACACGCACTTCTCGGGGTTGAGCTTGAGGTTGATCTTGCGCAAATTTGCAAAGTCTCATCTAAGTCTTGAACCAGAGTTGCTTTGTCCTTGCTCTTGACCACTATGTCATCCATGTAGGCTTCTACATTTACGTGTATTTGTGGCTCAAAGGCATCATGGACTACTCTTGCAAATGTTGAACCAGCATTCCTCAAACCGAAAGGCATCCGTATGAAACAGTATGTGCCACATGGTGTAATGAAGCGGTTTCTCTTCATCCTCCGTGCCATGAAAATTTGATGATATCCTGAATATGCATCAAGAAATGAAAGCAAATCACATCCAGCCGTGGAGTCAACAATCTGGTCGATCGTGGCAAGGGAAATGGGTCTTTGGGACAAGCTTTATTAACATCCGTGAAGTCAATACAAAGTCTCCATTTCCCATTGGCCTTGCGTACAACTACGGATTGGCCAACCACGTGGGATGGAGCACTCCTCGACAAGGCTGCTGCTTCCAACTTCTTGATTGCTTACGCTATGAATTCTTGGCGCTCCTTTGCTGTTTCCTAACTTTTTTTGCTTGGCCAGGCGGCGTGAGGACAGACAGCTAGGTGGTGCTCAATTACTCACAGGAACACGGGGATGTCGGATGGTTGCCATGCAAACACGCCGACACTTCGCCCGAGAAAGCAACGAGCTCGCCTTCCTATTTAGGGTCAAGCGTGGCGATGGTGAAGGTACCACCGGTGCCGTCCTCCTTGGCGGGCACCTTCTTGGTCTTGGCGGAGCTGCCATCATCTTCTTGCACTTGCCGGTGGAGCTTGATGGTGCGTCCTCGATGGTAGCGTAGCACTCCGAAGAGGTGCGCTTGCCGGAGTGGGCATCAGAACTCTTGCCGGACTTGGTGGTCTTCTTCTTCCCCGGGAGCTTCGGTGACAAGTGGTTTTGCTATCTGTCGCGGCTGCTGCATCCGATAAATCTTGTCGGCGCGAGATAAGCGCATCCTTCTTGTCGCCATGGACAGAAATGGCGCTTATCGGGCGGGCATCTTGAGTAAATTGTAGGCGTAATGAGGGCTGCCATGAACTTGGCAAGTCTGGGCTGACCAAGTATGCCATTGTAAGGCAATGGGAAATCGGCAGCGTCGAATGTGACCCTCTCGATTCTGAAGTTTAGCTCAACGCCAAATGTTACGGCAGCGTGATCTTCCCTTTGACTTGCTCCTTCCTGGGTTGGTTCCTTGGAAAGTGCGGTCTCTTGAGCTCATTGTCGAGGATTTGAAGTTTACGAAGCACTGCGAGAGGAGATCGAGGTTCAGGCGGCCCGCCGTCAACCAACATCTTGGTGACCTTGAGGTTGCGGATTGTTGGTGAGACCAACATCGGCAAGCACCCGACCGCGGTTATGCGATCAGGGTGGTCCTCAATGTCAAAGATGATGGGCGTGCTAGACCACTTGAGAGGTTTCTTGCGACTCCACGGATGGATTCTGCTGCATTAACCTCTCGCATCCTTTGTTTGAGTTGGCGGTGCGAGGTATCGGAGAGCACCACCGTCAGCCTGAAGAACCTCTGTTGCCTTACGAAACTCCTGTTCATCAGCTTCATCTTCCTCCATATCTTCGTCATCATCATCATCTTCATCCTTATCGCGGCGGCGGGAGGTCATCTCCTTGCCGCTGCTTTGCCTTGCATGGCGCCCTCCCGGCCGGGTCTCTTCTTGTTAGCTGCCCTGCACCTTCTGGGCCTTCTCCTTGTCTACGCCGCTCGTGATTCGCCTTCTGCAGTTCAACAAGCTGCTAGACTTTCTTGCAACTCTGGAGGTCGTGGCCCTTAGTGCAGTGAATCTTGCAGTCTTGCTTGTTGGAGTTGTCCTGCTTGTCGGCGGCCGCCACGACTTGGCGGTCGGTGTCGTGGCAACCTCCTTGCGAACCACTAGCCTTAGCCTTGCGGCGCCACCTCCATTGCGGACTGCTTTCGACAACTAGTACCTCCTTGTTTTCTTCCTTACATTGTTCGCGCTTGGCTCTTCCTTGCAGGCGGTCTCCTCAACTGTCGATTCTGCTCCCATATTCTCTCACAGGAGTCTTCTTCCCTCCTCGGTAGCGTGCACACTTGTCGGCCAAGGCATACAGCTCATTGGCGTCCTTGACTTTGCACATCGCCATCTCCTCCCTCATCCTCACAGTTCCGCACGTTACGGTGAAAGCGCTGATCACCTTGGCAGGGTGGGCGTGCAGGATGTTGTAGTGCACACGGCTGAATCTCTGGATGAACTTGCGGGGACTCTCCCTCATACAGGCAAGCGGTGAAGGTCACTCTCCTGGCCATGAGGCTTGTGGCGCTGTGAAGGCGCCAACAAACTGATGGCACAGATCTGCCAGAGGATATGGAACTGTCCGGCAAGGGCATGAGCCAAGATCGGCGTTTGGCTTGAGCACGGAGGAAGTAGTTGGCAAGGATCTTGTCGTCTCGTCCCCCAGCTTGCACCGCGATGGTGTAGATCTTTGAGGAACTCGAAGGTGTGTCCTGCCATCATACTTTTCGGCACATCTGGTTTGAAGTTTTTCTTGTCGGGCCCTTTGGACTTGCCGCAGCTCACGGGTGAGCAGGGGCAACCTACGCGTCTGACAAGTCGCTGGTTCCTGGCGCATGCATATCGACGATGGGCCCAGTAGCTGGTCGGATTGACGCCGCGCTTCTCTTGGCGCTTCGATGCGGGTTCGGCGTCTTCTTCTGTCGTTCTTTAAGAACTTGGCGCTGATCACGGCGAGCTCGTGGATCGATGGCGGTGGAGTCGCTGTCGATGTGGATCCGAGGCTGGTGATCTTAGCCTTCGGAAGGAGTGCATGGTGGTGTCACCCCGGGTCTCGTCGCCACCGGCTTGTGCCTTGTCGCCTTGCCTCGGCAAGGGCGCGATTAGTTGCCAGCGAGCGTCGCCGTTAGCAAAGCCGATGAGACTCTGGATTGTGGCCCTCCATTAAATCGACCTTGTCGGCCGTTGGAGGGTAGTCTAAATAGCTGAGCTCTCGCCAAGGCTTCGCTGGAGTAATAGGTGGCAAAAGCGTGCGGGCGAGAGCAGGATGTGCTCGGACTCTAACCAAGTTAGGAGGAGCAGCATCCCATAGCGACAAATACTCGCTTCGTCTGCGGCATCTTTGGCGTGCATGCGGGTCTCGAGGCCTCGGGATCCTCCGGCTTGGCCTTGATCAGCGGCGTATGGTGTTGCGGGCATCATGGCGGCTGTCGGTCCCCGCCTCTGAGAAGGGGCGGTGCGGATTCGGACGCGGCTTGCGCCGCCTTGTCCCTTGACTGGCGGCGTCGTGGGCTCTCGGCGGCGCCCGTTCCTCCGCGGCGTCTTCCCCACCCCGTCAGCTCCGGTGGTGGTGGGTTCGGCAGCGAACGGCTCTGCTGCTGCCGAAGACTTCTTCTTGGTGCCATGTTGATGAAGATGATGATGAAGTTGCTCGTGTGACCGCTGGATCAGGTTCACACAGCCTCGGCGCCCTACTGGCGCGCCAAGATGTCGGGAAGCTGATCGTGGCCCCACGAACACCTATGGGACGGGTCCTTGTGGTTCGGAGGGGCGGAGATGCGTAAAGCGGATCGAGCGATGCACGAGCAGATTACCCAGCCGGAGCTCTCCGGAGATAACACTCCTCTGTTGCTTGGTTGATTATATCGTGTTCTTGCTAGGGAGCAATGGAAGCTACAAAACCTAGCTTTGAGGTCTCTAGTCTCGTATGTGGCAAATAAAATGAACGGGCGAACCCTTTCTCGTTGCACTTGGGCCTCCTTTTATAGGCACAAGGGTCACCACAGTGGCAAGTAGGCAAAGGTAAAATAGTAAAACAGAGGTTGGTACACGCTTTGTGCAGTGTCTGATGATCTATACCTAACTCGACGGCAAGGGACAAGAGCCATAAATGTCCGTCCACATCGCTGAATAGTGCAACGGGGACTGTCAAGTCGCCTCCTTTTGCCACGATGGTAGCTTGTCGGCGCCGCTTATCGCCGCTCCCGGCTGGCTGTACTGCTTATTGACACGCGTGCAGGAAAGCCCCATGGCGACACGTTGGCGGATGGCTGGGCGGAGATGAAGAGGTTACCTGCGCGGCAAGTGCCTTGCTGCGGCAAGGTCCTATCGCGCTTCGGGGCTTATCGCTCATCAAGCCTTCGACAAGCTCCTCTTACCGGGTCTTGTTTCCTTCGTGTCTTGAGTGGCCTTCGGCAAGCTCCTCTTGGGGCCTTGATTATTTTGTTCTAGAATGGCTCCAAAGGACATTGAGAGGTTATGGCGGTCACCAGGCCAGCCTTGCCGTGGGGTGCTGCTGATTGTCCGTGCTGCGAGTTCGAAGTACTAGGTACCCTACTCTAATCTACCGACAATGATGACACACGAATCTGATCTTCAAATAACAAAGACTACGGCGAGGAATATTTATATAAGCGGACATCTGGTGATCATCACTTGTTTTTTTATTTTAAGATATATGAATGAATCGATCTTCCTTCTTTCAGCCCTCCGGTCGAGCAAATCTGCTTCTACAGACAGCAGGACAAAGCGAGGCCCGGGAAGATTGTTGAAGGATGGTGTAAAGTACAACATCGAATCCGTCAAACCTAGTGGTGAACCCCTGACGCCTAATAACATTGCAAACAAGTGGACTCATCAGTGCGGAGTTCTTGTGAAGGACAAACTCCCGATCTCCATTCAAGAATGGAAAGAGCCAAAGACTAACGTCCATGTGTTACTTGGGTCGACAATGAGCCAAAAAGACCTTTGGGATTCTCTGATGGAACATTTCACCCTACCAGATTATTTCACTAAAGCAGATGTGGAGAAAGTCAAGGGCGCTGCTCTTAAGAAGATGGCAATTGCATTCAACACCCACAAGAAAACTGTATGGGCCAACTACCTCGCTGCAAAAGGAAGACTCCAGAATTCAGGGAACCTTTGGAGAAGCAAAGAGAACACCTTGGGGACGATTTCGTGAAATTCAAGGATTCAGAATTATCTAAGGCAGTCGATAAAAACAAGGCCAATGCGCAAAAAGATGCAGTTCCATAGGCTGGGTCCGGTGGCTCTGTGGTGGCAATGACTAAGTGGGATAAGTCTAAGAAAGAGATGGAGGATCAGGGGTCACTCCAATTACTAGGAGCTGCCCCAGTGCAGAACTTGGTTCTATGCGCATAGAAGAGGCGTTGGACCGAAGGCAGGCCTGGTTTCGTGAAGGCAAGTCTAAAAGGAGTCGAACAAAAGATACTTGGCGCAATAGAAGAAGCTCGAGCAGGCGTTCCGCCCAACAGAGAGAAACAGCGAGCTTCTGGCATACAGGAAATCCTGAACACCGGGAAGAACACGAGGCAAGGCGTTATTCCCTGGTATGAGGGCTTTTGGATTGGAGCAGCGACTATAGGTCCCGTGCAAGAAAGAAGATGGAGGAGGAGAAGAAGAGGAAGCTGGAGGAGGAGCAGAGGAAGCAGGACACAGAACGCCTTCAAGGCCTAGAAGCAAGGCACGCGGACTTGGCACTCAAATTCCAGCAGCAGATCGACTCACTTAGCCAGGAAAGGGGGTCTCAGCAGCGGCATCAGCAAGCGGATGATCGTCCATGATTGGATAGCACCGTCCCATCCATGCCGAGAAGCAGTGTTGGTTCTGCCCTGGGTGACACACTGCTGGATACATACCACCCTGTGGATGACATCATAGAGAACACTAACTGTGAGCTACACTCCAAATTGAAGAACATATCCATGAAGGTGGCGGACGGCGTTGCTTTCACAATTACCCCTGAAGCAACCTTCCATTGCATCCCGATTCCAGAGGGCTATGCTCGTGTCATGGTTGATGAAGTGGTGGAGCCATATTCAATGCTAGCACTTGTCATTCTTTGGAGGTGACGGCGCAGCGACCTTTGGGAGAGGCCGTACATCATATCATCCTATGGAGAAAGGATTGCATCATCTTTCCAAGTCCACCAACACCGCGTCGTCTGCTGACTCCTCCTCGAAGTCCGCCACCGAGTCAGCAGACTCCACTCCTCAAGTCCACGAGCGCGTGAGCCGACTCCTCCTCGAAGTCCGCCACCGAGTCAGCGAGACTCCCGCTCCTCCAAGTCCACGAGCAGCGTGAGCCGACTCCTCCTCGAAGTCCGCCACCTCCTCCAAGTCCCGAGCAGCGTGAGCGAACTCCTCCTCCTTCATGTCCGGCATAGCGTCAGGCCACTCCTCCTGCTTCAAGTCCGGCTGGCGTCGCCACGTCGGCCGTCTCAGCAATCGCAGAAGAGACACGCCGCAGCTATGGTGCGTGGCGATGCGGTCGAGGTAGTACAGAAATCTGAGCGGAGACAAGCGATATAAATATGGTCCAAGCCTCGCTTCTCTTCCTCGAGAGGCCTTACGACATGACCGAGGAGCAAAACGCAACCATAGAGCAGGCCCAAGTGGGCGCCCATTTTGGACGAAACCGGCACCGCCGCCAAAGGAAAGTGCACGAGAAAGCGATTGACCACTTCATTAAATGCGGCTAGAGCACCAGCTCCCAAGCCTGTTGACTCAGACTATGAGCGCCAAATCAGGAAGCTACATCGAGCACGGCTACGGAAGGAAGCAAGCTCGAGCTTGAGACAACAAGCGGTGGCAAAAATCGGAAAACCGTTCCCAGCTAGGAGAACAGCGGCACAAGCGACCCCCCGCTTGTTGTGCCAACAACACATGAGAGAAAGTCTGCGGCAAATATTATTGTGGGCAAACCGTTAGCGTTCCCCAGCAGGGCGATGTGGTAATAACGGAGGAGCATATAATGCAGGCTGAAATGCTCAAGATCTCTGTTGGACAACTCCTCGAAATCAAGCCCATGTCTCCGCTTAGAGAATCGGAAATAAAATGGAAATATGTCCGGGGCCAACCTTTGGTCCATCCAGACAAGGTCAAGGACCTCCCATCAAGAATGTCTGAATTGCATCAATGGTACATGAACATTACCAAGATTTTCGATCGAGAGTCCCTCATGGTGAATGTCATGCGTGAGCATTACTACCATGAGAAAGCTCTGGCCGTTGAGTATTCAGAACTATTTTAGTTATACAATCAAGGACTTTTCGACAAGTCTATAAATCGGTTGCTATTATGCGTAAGTGATTTCTTTCGTAATTTAAGTCTCAAGCTAGTTATGTAGTGATAATTTTGATCAATCATTACATGTAATTATCCTCACTATATTCTTTTACGTGGTATTATATGCAGGATGAAGATGTATGAAATGAAAAAATCTGGGCGCTATGGCATTGGGTTCATTGACCCAAATACCATTAATGAGTACACATGGAAGCTTCCAGTTTATCAAGCAAGTGTAGAGGAAAGCATGCTAGAGTTCTTGAGCGCCTCAATACCAATGAAGATATACTACTTCCTTATAACTTCCGTGAGTCACCTTTGTCTTGTACTACAAATTCTGTTTTTGCTTACTAGCTAGCTAGATGTTAATAATTAAGTGTATACGGTTTACGGTAGTTGATTAATTTCATGCACATGCCCGCTTAATTAAGACATGCAAGCGTATGCGCATGCGATTGGCATTGGATCTTGTTAGACATTAAAAGTGAGGAAGGAAAAGTTGAATTCTTGGACTCACTAACTAAAGAAGATAAAGACTACAGACATCGTGAAGGGGATAGTCAACAGGTAATTTCAATCATTATTAACTATATCTCGGCCTATTATTAGTTCGTCATTTCCTGATATGAACTATTTAATAACCCCTTTATTAATTTTCTTTGCGGCGGGCGGGGCATGGGCAAAGTTCATCAAGGTGACTCAGGAAAATGGGCAAAAAAGTTGTTTTGGCATCGACCAAAGGTAAGTAATTAAGTAGTACTAGCTAGCTACCATCTCTTTAATTCTTGTTTCAATATCATTAATTAATTATCATGCTTGATTAATCATTATCTGATTCAATTTCATTCTCGTAAAGGCCCTGAAGAAGGCGCCGGGGAATAATCTGTGTGCATTCTACGTTTGCGAGAACATTCGAAGGATTGGGTACGTTTATCAGAACACTATTCACACCATTATCGATATCTAGTCACACAACTAATACACATGCATATTGATCTCCTTATTAACAGTTCAGAGAGGTGCGGGATAAGCTCCTACCATCGGACCGCATACTAGCACTTCAAGAGGAAATAGCCGGACTTTTGCTCAACCAGGTCATAGATCCCAAAGGAGAACACTATTACCCGCTACCGCCCCCATGAACCACTTGTCATCGTGCTCCAGAGGCACCAAGGCAACATGCCCGCTTATAACTTCCCGTGAGTCACACTGTCTTGTACTACAAATTCTGTTTTTGCTTACTAGCTAGCTAGATGTTAATAATTAAGTGTATACGGTTTACGGTAGTTGATTAATTTCATGCACATGCCCGCTTAATTAAGACATGCAAACGTGTGCGCATGCAGTTGGCACTGGATCTTGTTAGACATTAAAGTTGAGGAAGGAAAAGTTGAATTACTGGACTCACTAACTAAAGAAGATAAAGACTACACCATCGTGAAGGGGATAGTCAACAGGTAATTTCAATCATTATTAACTATATCTCGGCCTATTATTAGTTCGTCATTTCCTGATATGAACTATTTAATAACCCCTTTATTAATTTTCTTTGCCGGCGGGCAGGGCATGGGCAAAGTTCATCAAGGTGACTCCAGGAAAATGGGCAAAAAAGTTGTTTTGGCATCGACCAAAGGTAAGTAATTAAGTAGTACTAGCTAGCTACCATCTCTTTAATTCTTGTTTCAATATCATTAATTAATTATCATGCTTGATTAATCATTATCTGATTCAATTTCATTCTCGTAAAGGCCCTGAAGAAGGCGCCGGGGAATAATCTGTGTGCATTCTACGTTTGCGAGAACATTAGTTTATTTTTAAAAAAAATTGAAAATTTTGGAAAAAAATTGTTTTTTTTTATGTTCAATTTTCTGAATTATTTGATGATTTAGTCTCTAATCACCCCTCTTAACTGCTCAAGTGTGGATCACTCATTCCACATCGTCTAACTTCCTGGCCGGTCACCCATCCTCTCACTACTCCAGCCTGAGCACGCTTAACTTCCGGGTTCTATTCTCCCTCGTTTCCAAGTCTGCACTTGTTCTTTTCCTGACAATAGTAAGATGTCAATCCTATTAACCCTCAGAAGTTTAGCTTGAGCATGAAGTCACACGTTTCACTGTTTGAGTTTGAAACTATTATTCTAAAAAACAATAATTATGTAGTAACACTAATATTTCTTGAATAAGTAGTTTGACCATAGTTTGACCACAGTTTGACCAGATTTGACCAAAATTCGAAAAAACTAAGATACTTATTTAGTAGCACTAAATATTATTGCATAATTATTTAGTAACACTCTATATTTCTTGAATAAGTTGTCTGACTGGTTTGACCAGATTTAACCAAAATTCAAAAAAACATAAATTAGAGCATATCCTTTTTTTCCTTTTACAATTTTGTCATTTCAAAAATTGTCCTAAACCCTAAACCCGGGACTTAAAACGTCGGAAACTCTATTTTAAACAGTAAAAACTAAGGGTTTAAACCATAAAACCTAACCCTAAAGTCTGAAATCTAAACCCTAGCACTTAACCCTAAAAACGTCTAAAAACGTCTAAAACGTCCAAAAACTCTATTTTCCCTTTGGAATTTTGTGATTTTAAAAAATTTTCAGCGGATCAATCTTTTTGTTCTGCAAATTTTGATATATTATATGTATTTTTCTGAATTAGGATGATTTAGTTATGATTTTTCCAAGTTTGAAGATTGCCCTATAGTCGGTTTGTGTCTCCAGCGGGACTATAGGTTAGACCTTTAGTGCCGGTTAGTGGCATGAACGGTACTAAGGTTGGTTTTTAGTACGGTTTGTGCCACAAACCGGGACTAAAAGGCTCGTGAAACCCGACTGATGCCGCCTGCCACCACCCCTTTAGTACGGTTTGTGCCACGAACCGGTACTAAAGGTTCAACACGAACCGGCACTAATGCATAGTCGTTCGAACCGGTACTAATGGTACCATTAGTACCGGGCTAAAATTGAACCGGGACTAATGTGTCTCACATAAGGTCCTTTTTCTACTAGTGTAATGGCCGTTACGAACCGGCACTAAAGGCCGGTTCTGCACTAGTGATATTATGAGTTTATATGTTTTCATGTACCGAAGGTATTTCGGAGTCCCGGATGTGATCACAGACATGACGAGGAGTCACAAAATGGTCGAGACATGAAGATTGATATATTGGATGACTATATTCAGACACCGGAATAGCTCAGGGGTTATCGAGAATAGTTAGGGGTTACGGAACCCCGAGGGGGTTATAATGGGCCTCATGGGCCCAAAGTGCAGAAGAGGAGGGGCGGCCTCATGGGCCCAAAGTGCTGACGGAACTCTCCCTCGACACTCGGCTGGATTGGAGTTCGAGGGACGTCATCGAGCTGTACGTGTGCAAGAACTCGGAGGTGCCGTGCTTTCGGTGCTTCATCGGTCGGGCCGTGAAGACGTACGACTACATCAACCGTGTTGTGCTAACGCTTCCGCTTACGGTCTACGAGGGTACGTGGACAACACTCTGCCCTCTCGTTGCTATGCATCCCCATGATCTTGTGTGTGCGTAGGAAATTTTTGAAATTACTACGTTTCCCAACAGGTGCTGCACGAGGCCAAAAGTTTAGTCCCACCTCGCTAGCTGAGAGGGCTCGAGAGTTGTTTATTAGCACTGTTGCGCCGACCCTCTCGAGCTCCTCTCAACTGCAGGCTTACGGGCCTAATGTCACACTCCTCTGCCTGTCGGCCTATTGGGCCTGTTGCGGGCCTGAATCCTGGCCCAATGGGTTTCTAGTTGTATTCAGGCCGTGGTGGCCCAGTAGGCATCATTTTAAAAAAATCCATTCTTTTGTTTTCTTTGATGCTTTATTTATTTTCTTTTGTTTGTACTCTAAATACTTAGATTTTTTCGGTGACTCTTTTTGCTTTTAGGTCAAAAAACTATAAACTTTCTGTTAGTGTCATTAGTTTCCAAGTTTAAATAGTTTAAATTTGAATTATTTTAAATTTGTGTGACTCACTAGTTTGTGAATAAATTTACTATAAAATAGATTTTTGAGTGATTCTTTTTTCGTACCATTTAATATTACTGTGTTTTATCATTATATTCAATTTGGTAATTTTAGGTTATTTGAAATGTTTGTTTTAATCAAAAACAGATTTTGTTATTTTAGTTTGCTATTCAAGTTTCTAACAAAAAATTCTTTATGAAAATTCTTTTTATTAATGTTTTGAACTAAAAATAATTCGATAATTTTAGTTGCATAAAGTTTATAATAATTTAGTTTCAAAAACACTAGAGGTTTATAAAATCTTTTAGTTGATTCCTTTTACTATTAGAGTTTTATAAAAGCTTTGTAGCTGATTCTTTTTGCTCTTGAAGAATATTATAGTTTTGTTTTAGCTGATCATAACATAATATTTTAATTGATTATTTTTAGTTCATTGTTTTTTCTGTTAGAGTTTCGTAAAAGTTTTCAAGTTCATTCTTTTTGCTGTTAGTTCATTCTTTGAGCTAAATGAACCTGAAATTGAAAATCACTTCAAATGATCTCCAAAAAGGTTGAAAGTTGGCAATGTATCATCATTTCACCCACATAGCATGTGCTAAAAAGTTGGGAGGGTTACGGCAAAAGCTGGATGCACTTCGTGTACAAAATGGATAATCTCTTTCGAAGAATCACGGTTTCATACGAAAACTCATCTGTTACAAAGGGATTTCATTTTTTTGAACTTATTTGAACTCTAGACTTTTTGTGTGTTCAAAATGCACCATTCAAAAGACACATCATCAATTTTCAACCCTTTTTTACTTCATTTGGTATTTTTCATACAATTACTCATTTTTTGAGCTAAATGACCTCGAAATTGAAAAGCACTACAATTGAACTCTGAAAAGGTTGAAAGTTGGCATGGTATCATCATTTCACCCACATAGCATGTGATAAAAAGTTTAGAGGGTTACGGCTAAAGTTGGATCCACTTCGTGTACAAAATGGACAATCTCTTTCGAAGTATCAGGGTTTCAGACAAAAACTCATCTGTTACAAAGGTATTTCATTTTTTTTGAACTTATTTGAACTCCAGACATTTTGTGTGTTCAAAATAAACCATTCAAAGCCACATCATCATTTTTCAACCCTTTGTGACTTCATTTGGTATTTTTCATGCATTTACTAATTTTTTAAGCTAAATGACCCTGACATTGAAAAGTACTATAAATGAACTATGAAAAGGTTGAAAGTTGGCATGGTATAATCATTCCACCCACATAGCATGTTCTAAAAAGTTGAGAGGGTTACGGCAAAAACTGGATGCACCGTGTACAAAGCGGACAATCTCTTTCAAGTATCGGGGTTTCATCTGAAAACTCATACGTTACAAAAGGCATTTCATTTCTTCACATGTAACTGTAGTGATATTCTAGATCAAAGGCATCATAATAGTTGTGGAGAGAAAGTCTTCACTTTTTCTTTGCTTGTGTCCTTTGCTTATTACGACGTAATCACGGATAATCTTCATCGTTTAACAGGGTGCTTGGGTCAGCCTTGACTTTGAAGGGAGGAATTTCATCAAACTTTTCATAATCTTCAGACATGTCTGTCTTTCCCTCCACTCCCACGATGTCTCTTTTTCCTAAAAGAACTATGTGGCGCTTTGGCTCATCGTATGATGTATTCACTTCCTTATCTTTTTTTTCTTGGTTTGGTAGACATGTCCTTCACATAGAAAACCTGCTCCACATCATTGGCTAGGACGAACGGTCCATCTGTGTACCCAAGATTGTCCAGATCCACTATTGTCATTCCATACTATGGGTCTACCTGTACCCCGCCTCCGGACAGATTGACCCATTTGCACTGAAACAAAGGGACCTTAAAATCACGTCCATAGTCAAGTTGCCATATGTCTACTATCTAACCATAATATGAATCATTTCCCCTCTTGGTTGCTGCATCAAAGCGGACACCACTGTTTTGGTTGGTGCTCTTTTGATCTTGGGAAATCATCTAAAATGTATTCCCATTTATCTCGTACCCTTTGTAAGTCAATACACTCGAAGATGGTCCCCTGGCCAACGAGTACAACTCATCAGAAACAGTGTTGTCACCCATGAGAAGTGTTTGCAACCAACTGTCGAACATCTTGATGTGTTCACATGTAATCCAGTCGTCACACTGCTCAGGGTGTTTGGAGCGCAGAATATTCTTGTGTTCATTGACATACGGGGTCACCAAGGTAGAATTCTGTAGAACTGTGTAGTGCGCTTGAGACCAAGAATGCCCATCCCTACATATTATTGAGTCTGCTCCTAGCGTGCCTTTTCCAGTCAGTCTCCCCTCACACCGTGGTTGAGGGAGACCAGTTTTCTTAAGGTCAGGAATGAAGTCAACACAAAACCCAATGACCTCCTCTGTTTGATGGCCCGTGGAGATGCTTCCTTCTGGCCTAGCATGGTTATGAACATATTTCTCTAAGACTCCCATGAACCTCTCAAAGGGGAACATATTGTGTAGAAATACAGGGCCCATAATGGAAATCTCATTGACTAGATGAACTAGGACGGGTGTTATGATATTGAAGAAGGATGGTGGGAACACCAGCTCGAAACTGACAAGACATTGCGCCAAATCACTAACCTTGGTAGGATTTTTGGATCGATCACCTTCTGAGAGATTGCATTGAGGAATGCACATAGCTTCACAATGGCTAATTGAACGCTTTCCGGTAAAAGCCCCCTTAATGCAACCGGAAGCAGTTGCGTCATAATCACATGGTAGTCATGAGACTTTAGGTTATGAAACTTTTTCTCTGGCATCTTTATTATTCCATTTATATTCGACGAGAAGCCAGATGGGACCTTCATACTGAGAAGGCATTCAAAGAAGATTTCATTCTCTTCTTTGGTAAGAGCATAGCTGGCAGGACCTTCATACTGCTTTGGAGGCATGTCGTCTTTTTCATGCACACGTTGCTGGTCCTCCCGTGCCTCCGGTGTATCTTTTGTCTTCCCATACACGCCCAAGAAGCCTAGCAGGTTCACGCAAAGATTCTTCGTCATGTGCATCACATCGATTGCAGGGCGTACCTCTAGGTTTTTCCAGTAGGGTAGGTCCCAAAATATAGATTTCTTCTTCCACATGGGTGCGCATCCCTCAGCGTCATTCGGAACAGATAGTCTGTGGGACCCTTTCCAATGATTACTTGTAAATCATTGAACATAGCAAGTATGTGATCACCAGTACAGACAACGGGCTTCTTCCGGTGATCTGCCTCGCCTTTTAAATGCTTGCCTTTCTTTCGACATTGATGGTTGGTCGGAAGAAATCGACGATGCCCCAGGTACACATTCTTCCTGCATTTGTCCAAATATATACTTTCGGTGTCATCTAAACAGTGCATGCATGCGTGGTATCCCTTATTTGTTTGTCCTGGAAGGGTACTGAGAGCAGGCCAATCATTGATGGTTACAAACAGCAACGCATGTAGGTCAAATTCCTGATGGTCGTGCTCATCCCACACACGTACACCTTTTCCATTCCACAGCTATAAAATTTGTTCAACTAATGGCCTTAGGTACACATCAATGTCGTTGTTGGGTTGCTTAGGGCCTTGGATGAGCACTGACATCATAATGAACTTCCACTTCATGCACAGCGAAGGAGGAAGGTTATATATACATAGAGTCACGGGCCAGGTGCTATGATTGTTGCTCTGCTACCCAAAAGGATTAATGCCATCCATGCTTAAACCAAACCATATGTTCTTTGCGTCACCTGCAAAGTCCCCCCGCTTTCTCTTGATTTTTCTCCACTGTGTCCCATCAGCGGGTGCTCTCAACTTCCCGTCTTTCTCACGGTCCTCTTTGTGCCATCGCATCAACTTGGCATGCTCTTTGTTTCTGAACAGACATTTCAACTATGGTATTATAGGAGCATATCACATCACCTTGGCAGGAACCCTCTTCCTAGGGTGCTCGCCGTCAACATCACCAGGGTAATCTCGTCTGATCTTATACCGTAATGCACCGCATACCGGGAATGCGTTCGAATCCTCGTATGCACCGCAGTAGAGGATGCAGTCATTAGGGCATGCATGTATCTTCTGCACCTCCAATCCTAAAGGGCATAGAACCTTATTTGCTCTATACATACTGTCAGGAAATTCGTTATCCTTTGGAAGCTTCTTCTTCAATATTTTCAGTAGCTTCTCAAATCCGTTGTCAGATACACCATTGTCTACCTTCCATTGCAGCAATTCTAGTGTGGTACCGACCTTTGTGTTGTCATCTTTGCAATTGGGGTACAACCCTTTTTTGTGATCCTCTAACATGTGATCAAACTTCAACTTCTCCTTTTCACTTTCATGTTGTCTCTTTGCATCAACAATGACCCGGCGAAGATCATCATCGGGCACACGTCTGGTTCCTCTTGATCTTCAGCTTCCCCCATTGCTGCATCACCGTATTCAGGGGGCACATAATTTTCATGATCCTCTTTTTCTTCGTTGTCTTCCATCATAACCCCTCTTTCTCCATGCTTGGTCCAAACATTATAGTGTGGCATGAAACCCTTCTCAAGCAGGTGGATGTGAAGGGTTTTCGCATTAGAGTAAGACTTCGTATTCCCACAGATAGGGCATGGACAACACATAAAACCATTCTTCTTGTTTGCCTCGGCCACTTCGAGAAAATTATGCACGCCCTGAATGTACTCGAAGGTGCATCTGTCACCGTACATCCATTGTCGGTTCATCTGCTTGCATTATATATAATTAAGTGTGGCAAAAACCATTACACAACATCATGAATAGATAAGTGACCAAATTAATAGAAGTTCATCATCACATTAAAATCAAAGTACAGTAGTGATCAAATATTAATACTGAAAAAATAAATACATAAAGTTCATACATAGTTCTCATTGAACAACATATAGCTCTTTAGAGCATCTAATTAAACCATACATTGAAACTATGTAAAACATTTCAATGCAACAACAAATGCGATCATAATCGCAACTAAGGTAACAATTGATCCAACGACATAATGATACCAAGCCTCAATATGAATGACATATTTTTTAGTCTTTCTAATCTTCAAGCGCGTTTTATCCATCTTGATCTTGTGATCATCGACGATATCCGCAACATGCAACTCCAATGCCATCTTCTCCTCCTCAATCCTTTTCAATTTTTTCTTCAAGTAATCGTTTCCTTTTTCAACTAAATTTGACCTCTCGACAAGAGGGTCGGTTGGAATTTCCGGTTCACATACCTCCTAGATAAAACATCTATGTCACGTTAGTCGGCATAATTGTCATAAACACTAAATGAAACAATAGTTATAAAAGATAATACATACCACATCTGAATCATACAGTGGACGAGGACCGACGGGGGCAGATACCAAAACCATCGCACTATATAATAACAAACAATAATAAAAGTAAGAAAACTATACAAGTATCTATCTAAATCATACAAGTAAGAAATTTTTTTATTTTGGAAAGAAGATAAGAACAAGAGGCTCACCACGGTGATGCCGCCGACGAGATCGGCGCGGGTGATCAATGGCGGTGAGGACGGGGATGGGACAGGACGGACCGCCAAACCTAGACAAATCTTGAGGAAAATGGAGTTTGGATAATGAGCTTCGAGAGGAGAAAGCTTAAGTGTGGCTCGGGCATTTCATCGAACACCTCAT
Organism: Aegilops longissima; assembly: GCA_021605205.1. Taxonomy (NCBI): domain Eukaryota; kingdom Viridiplantae; phylum Streptophyta; class Magnoliopsida; order Poales; family Poaceae; genus Aegilops; species Aegilops longissima. Next base: position 701,385,661 of record CM038680.1, read on the forward strand.
GTGCATAGGAGATGAGCTAGAGCACCACAAAGCTCCCCCACGGCCGGCTAAAGAAACAGAGCAGTGCACTGCTCTACTCGCAGCCATGGGGTATATATAGACCTCTCTTTAGTCCCGGTTGGTGGCTAAAACCGGGACTAAAGGACCATATTTGGTCCCGGTTCCAGCCAACAACCGGGACTAAAGGTTGTGGGCCAGGAGCGAGGCCCATTGGTCCTGGTTCCAGACATGAACCGGGATCAAAAGGGTCAGACGAACCGGGACCAATGGCCCCCGAGGCCCGGCCAGCTCCCTGGCCTCAGGAACCGGGACTGATGCACCCTTTGGTCCCGGTTCGTGAGTGAACCGGGATTAATGCCCTTACTCAGGCCTCAATCAAAGCCCTGTTTTCTACTAGTGTATCCTAGAACATCGGAAAACAGAGAGGGTGTTCAGCCGGGCTGTTGGCTAAAAATAAGCATTTTCACTTCTTTTTTTTGACACCAGAGAAATCGAGAAGCCCGATCTGAGATCATCGGAACCAAGAGAGAATCACCCACGCTCTAGGAATTATGTGGAAAGATATTATTGACACCGAGAGGCTGCTATGGATAGATCCAAGGGTATAGATACAGGCCTTGTAAGTTATGTTCTATCAGATATTTTGCAGGAGAACCATTTGCTCATCACCAAGTGTAGGTCTTGCTTAGCATAAGCAATATGTATATCATTTTAAGAAACTGAACCTTGTTGTAAAATGCTTTGTGTTCACAAATATAGTCATCATTATTTTGGACTCCAAACAAATGGATTTTATATCGGTAAAATAATAACAATGCCATGATGATACAGATTATGGATGATGGAATTCGATTGTCATCTCTCGTAGTATAATATTCTAGCTAGTTTTACTTATTTATCATTCACACTCGTGACCGTTTGATCAGACGCCAAGATTCGTGTTGTATGTTGTCAATAGCCTTGTCCAGCGACCGCAACGACTATTCCTTACGCGAGCCAACAACGACCTCTGATACGTCTCCAACGTTTCTACTTTTCCAAACACTTTTGCCCTTGTTTTGGACTCTAACTTGCAAGATTTGAATGAAACTAACCCGGACTGACGATGTTTTCAGCAGAACTACCATGATGTTGTTTTATGTGTAGAAAAGAAAAGTTCTCGGAAAGTCCTGGGAATCCACGGAGGCACTTTTTGGAATTAATAAGAATTTTTGGCAAAAGAATTAATGCCAGGGGGCCCACAGCCTGTCCACGAGACAGGGGGGCGCCCCCCCCCCTAGGGCGCGGCCTCCTATCTCGTGGGCCCCCTGGACCTCCACCGACCTCAACTCCAACTCTATATCTTCCGTCTCGCGGAGAAAAAAATCAGAGAGAAAGTTTCATTGCATTTTACGACACGGAGCCGCCGCCAAGCCCTAATCTCTCTCGGGAGGGCTGATCCGGAGTCCGTTCGGGGCTCCGGAGAGGGGGATTCGTCGCCGTCGTCATCATCAACCATCCTCCATCACCAATTTCATGATGCTCACCTCCGTGCGTGAGTAATTCCATCGTAGGTTTGCTGGACGGTGATGGGTTGGATGAGATTTACCATGTAATTAAGTTAGTTTTGTTAGGGTTTGATCCCTAGTATCCACTATGTTCTGAGATTGATGTTGCTATGACTTTGCTATGCTTAATGCTTGTCACTAGGGCCCGAGTGCCATGATTTCAGATCTGAACCTATTATGTTTTCATGAATATATGTGTGTTCTTGATCCTATCTTGCAAGTCTATAGTCACCTATTATGTGTTATGATCCGACAACCCAAGTGACAATAATCGGGATACTTCTCGTGATGACCGTAGTTTGAGGAGTTCATGTATTCACTATGTGTTAATGCTTTGGTCCGGTTCTCTATTAAAAGGAGGCCTTAATATCCCTTAGTTTCCGTAAGGACCTCGCTGCAACGGGAGGGTAGGACAAAAGATGTCATACAAGTTCTTTTCCATAAGTACGTATGACTATTTACGGAATACATGCCTACATTACATTGATGAATTGGAGCTAGTTCTATATCACCCTATGTTATAACTATTGCATGAGGAATCGCATCCGGCATAATTATCCATCATTGATCCATTGCCTACGAGCTTTTCATATATTGTTCTTCGCTTATTTACTTTTCCGTTGCTACTGTTACAACTACTACAAAAACCCAAAAACATTTATCTTTACTGTTGCTACCGTTACATTTATTATCATACCACTTTTTCTACTAAACACTTTGCTGCAGATACTAAGTTATCCAGGTCTGGTTGAAATGACAACTCAACTGCTAATACTCAAGAATATTATTTGGCTCCCGTTGTGTCGAATCAATAAATTTGGGCCGTACTTCACCCTCGAAAGCTGTTGCGATCCCCTACACTTGTGGGTTATCAACCTCTTGCGACGAGTAAATAGTGTTGGGTCGGCCCACTTTAGCGCATGAATATTGAAAATATGGAGAAGAAATGGAGCGCCCCAAGGAAGCGAACCCTTGTCGTGCGGGGGAACAACAACGCTACTAACTACTGCGCCAGCTTGCAACTACTGGTTAGTAGAAGGATCGTGACCTAATAGACGTGATCTGATCCGGGTTTTCTCTGTTTTTTCTTTGTTTTTCGTTTTCTTTTCTTTTCTTCCTTTTTCCTTCTCCGATTTTTTCTTCATTTTTTTGGTTTTTCCTTTTGTTTCTTTTTGTTTTTCATTCTATATTCTTGTATACGAGATCAAAAAAATTTCAAAGACTTCTTCAACAATTTTCAAATACTTATTCAACATTTTTATATACATGATCAACATTTCTTTAAATACTCGTTCAACAGTTTTCAAATACTCGTTCAAAAAATTTTCAAAGACTTCTTCAACAATTTTCATGAAAGCAAAACCATGCCTCTCGCGAAAGAAAAAAGAAAGAGAAAACATGTTTTTTCTGTTTCCGAGAGGCACGGCAGTGCCTCTCACGGAAGCAAAATCGTGCCTCTTGCGGAACCAAAATCGTGCCTCTCATGAAAGGAAAAAAAAAGTGAAAACGTGTTTTTTTCTCCATTTCCTAGAAGCACGGCCGTGCCACTCGCGGAAGCAAAATCAGGGCATGTACAATGGTTGATAAGATAGTCTTATCTTAGCCTTATCTTAAATAACTAGTTATTCCTAAAAACATGATGAGACATATTATGCTAAGAGATCACCTCTTGTCTTGTCTTAAATAAGAGAAGACACGCCTTTTCTTATGATTTCTCTCTGTCGGATATCGGGTTCCGGCAAAACCCTTAAGGTTCGAACTTTTGGGTGCGCACGAAGATTTCTCCCTACTGAATCTCCCTCTCAGCCTCGCCGCGATCCCTAAGCTTAACTAGACGAAATCACAACACAAGAGACACAAGATTTATACTGGTTCAGGCCAACGTTGTGGTGTAATATCCTACTCCAGTGTGGTGGTGGTGGATTGCCTCTTGGGCTAATGATGAACAGTACAAGGGGAAGAACAGCCTCCTGAGGCGAGGTGTTCTTGTGCTCGGTGGTTGTTCTGGTCCGAATGGATTGCTCGATCCATCCCAACTTTGTCTTGGTGGTGGCTAGTCCTATTTATAGAGGCCCTGGTCCTCTTCCCAAATATTGAGAAGGAAGGGATCCCACAACGGCCATTTCGAAAGGGGACAGCTAGTAAAAGCTATCCTGACTAAAGGTGGTCTTCGCCTGCCAAAGGCTCTGGTCATGACGTTGTCTTGGGCTCCACAGTGACCTCCGTCTTGCTGTCCCGCCAGTCTTGGTCTTGTTGCACCGATATGGAAACCTTTGCATGATGCATTGGTACTCCGCGCCTACGCTTGCCCCCTTAGCACCAAAGGGGAAACGAGTACACTCCACGCGCTGGCGCCCGCCTGGCCTTGGTCGTCATGGCTTGCGTCATGGGAACCTCGCGAGGTACCCCTTGCCTTGATCTCTCCGCCTTCCTCGTGAGCCCGCCTGATGAGACCGCTCCTGAGGAGGTCTCGTGTCGTCCGCCCCGCGAGGCTTCGCCCCTCACGAGGGTCATGAATGTTTGGTTGATGAAGGTGGGCCGCACTGGGCCGCTGGTGGAGCCACGCCGCGGGCCGCAGGCAGGCAAGTCTAGGGACCCCCGTTCCCAGAACGCCGATAGTAGCCCCCGGGCCCAAGGCGCGCTCGGACTTGGCTTAGCGGCGAAGCCAAAGGGCAAGTGCGGAGCGCCACGGGCCCCCAAAGCCTGCAGCCTTGGTTGACGTGTGGCGACTGATTGGACGCGGGCGTCTTCGCTTCCCCACACTACCTCGGCAACTGCACGACTTGACGAGTCCCTGCTGCATGCAAAAAGGGGTTATCATTACCTGCCATCGTGGAGGTCGACGGTTGGCCTCCCTTGGGCTATAAATGAGGAGGGGCGAAAGCCCCCGTCGCCCATCTCTTGCCATTCTACTCGCTTCTTCCCTCCTGCTCCACCTCCAGTCTTGATACCAATGGCGTTGATCCATAGATTCTCGGCGGTGGAGATGGGGAAGGCCCCTAGGGAGGGGCCTGATCCGCTTCCGCCGAAGAAAAGGCCGGGCCGCCGCCGCGACGGGGTCCCGAGGCTAGAGATGATGAGGCCTTGGTACGAGCGGCCGCCTCCCGGGTACCCGCTACCTCTGCACGCCCAAGCCGGGGGCTCAGAAGAAAGGGGCGGCAAACAGCGCCGCCTGCGCCGCAGCCATGGTCGGCGCGCTGTGGTGGCGTGCGCTGTCGCCCCCGGAGTCCACGCCGTGGACTCCTCCCGCGAGCTTGTACTACGGCGATGCCTCCAAGCACCTGGATTCGCTTCCCTTTATTCTTCACCACCGAGATGCCGCCAAGGGGGCCTCTCGAGCTCTGGCTGCAGCACGATGACTGCGGCGCTCCGGCGACCGGAGCGGAGGTTGAAGTCATTTCTCCAGGCAAGATCTTCATGACCCAAGGCTGGGGCAAGGTCGCCCGGGTCTGCCGAACGGAAGGCGCCCTCGTGATTCATTTCTAATACGATGGCGCCTCCAGGCTGTTCTTCAAGGTCTTCAACACGGAAGGCCGCCGCTTGGAGTGCTGCCAAGGAGAGGGCAGTTAGCGCGCTGATGCGGCAGGGGCTGTGGCTGCCATCCGCTCCTCCAGTGGCTCCTCCGGCAGTGGCAGTGACACTCGGGAGTCCAGCAGCTCTCCCGAGCTCTACGAGACTCCGGAGACGAGCGACGACAGCTACGCTCCCCCGAGCTCACGCCGCGCCCGGAGCAAGGCGGCAGCATCGGGTTGTCGCCGTCGCTGATCTAGATGGGTTGGCGCCAATCCTTCGTGGCCCACTGTTGATGATGGCGTCGGCCACGAAGGCGCCCATAGTTAGCGTTCCTCGAAGTTCTCCTCTTTTGTTCCCTGCGAGGAATTTAGTAATACCCCGCGAGGGCGTGTAAAGGGTCTGTGATGTCTTTTATTAATGTCATCCTTATTATGAAATTGTGTGAGTGTTCGTCCTGTCCTGGCTTGGTTCCCCTTTCTAGCCTCGCGACGACTTGGTGCTCTACGCTGACAGGTCCCGGTCCCCAGGCAGGCTGCAGCCGTCGCTGGTATGCCAAGTCGCGATGCTGTGGTCAAGGCCAGGAGGTGAGCGGCCCGAGGTCCAGTAAGAGCCCCCGAGTCGCGATGCTCGGGAGGTCCCCTTTAGCGCGCAAGCAGTCGCCGAGTGGTGAGAAAGGAAGGTAACGTCGCCGTCACAGGGCCGCACCAAGTGAGAATTCCGCATTGTAGCGACCAGTTGTTCCAGGCGTGAAACTTATCTTGGTAGCATGGACTCGCTCCCTTGTGATACACCGGACTTGAGCCTCGGCAGCTGTGGTGCAGCTCGGTTGGGCCCGTGCAAGCCTTCCCCCTTCTCCCCCATACTCTCCTTCATGCTCTACATCCTCAGGTCCCGGCCCTCGAGCAAGCTCAGTCGCCGCTGGTATGCCAGGTCGCAATGCCGTGGACAAGGCCAGGGGTGAGGGCTGGAGAGCCAATAAGAGCTCCTGAGTCGCGATGCTCAGGAGCCCCCCTTTTAACGTGCAAGCGAATTACATGGGAAAGAGAGGGAGCTCATGGTGCCGCCTGCTGTAGTCCTCGGGAGGTTCCTGCAAATCAGCATGGGAAAGGCACGGGTTGCCATTATGATTGCCGGCCGGCCATCGGTTGCTCCGAGAGAGAGAGGGTGAGGGCACTGAGGGCCTGATGAGGTGACGCGCGCGGGGCTGCCACGGTCCAGAGCTCGACCGCTCAGATTTGTCGGTGTTGCAGGGACGGACCCGTGCGCAAGCACCGTGTCAGTGCGAGCGGCTCCTATGGTAGATGGCAATCGATGAGGTGATAATCGCGAGCTGATTAGGCATGAAAGGTAAACCAGCTTAGGTAAAAGCAGAACGGATACGTGCCACTCGGTCAGACCCAAACGGCTTGGGGATGATGCAGCCCGAGGGGCGCCCCCAGCAAGGTAAGCTAAAAACATAAGGAAAAAGGGGGTACATGCCACAGGGACAGACCCACGCGGCTTGGGAATGATGCAGCCCTGAGGGCGCTCCCAGCTGAAATGAACTTGGCGGATATCACCTGGTTCCGTTGTAGATGGGGGAGGTGTTGGAGTAGTTGAAGATGCGCGGTGAGGAGGCCGTTCCTCACGAGCCATCGGGGCCCTGAGCCTCGGGAGGCTCTGGGGGTCCGGGCAGTTCCTTGAGGACCATCTCCATCTCCGCTAGGACCGCGTGGTGCCTAGCCTCCTGAGCCGCCAGAATGCTCCGCAGGTGTCGCTGGTGGATGGCAGCCGCGTTCGGCAGGCTGAAGGGCATGTGATACGTCCATTTTGCATCATGCTTTTATATCAATATTTATTGCATTATGGGTTGTTATTACACATTATATCTCAGTACTTATGGCTATTCTCTCTTATTTTACAAGGTTTACCATGAAGAGGGGAATGCTGCACTGGAATTCGGTGGAAAAGGAGCAAGCGTTGAAACCTATTCGCACAACTCCAAAAGTCCTGAAACTCCACGAAACCACTTTTTGGATTTATTAAGAATTTATGAGCGAAAGAAATAGGCCAGGGGGCCCACACCCTGTCCAGGAGATAGGGCCCCCCCCCCCCTATAGGGCGCGCCCCCTATCTCCTAGGCCCCCTGGTGGGCCTCCGGCGACCATCTTCTGCTATATGAAGGGTTTTGTCCTGGAAAAATTCATGGGCAAGCTTACGGGACGAAACTCCGCCGCCACGAGGCGGAACCTTGGTGCAATCAATCTAGGGCTCTGGCGGAGCTATACTGCCGGGGACACTTCCCTCCGGGAGGGGGAAATCATCACCAACGTCATCACCAATGATCCTCTCATCGGGAGGGGGTCAATCTCCATCAACATCTTCACCAGCACCATCTCCTCTCAAACCCTAGTTCATCTCTTGTATCCAATCTTGTATCCAAAACCACAAATTGGTACCTGTGGGTTGCTAGTAGTGTTGATTACTCCTTGTAGTTGATACTTATTGGTTTACTTGGTGGAATATTATATGTTCAGATCCTTAATGCATATTATTACACATCTGATTATGAACATGCTTATGCTTTATGAGTAGTTACTTTAGTTTCTGAGGACATGGGTGAAGTCTTGCTATTAGTAGTCATGTGAATTTGGTATTCGTTCGATATTTTGATGAGATGTATGTTGTCTCTTCTCTAGTGGTGTTATGTGAACGTCGACTACATGACACTTCACCATTATTTGGGCCTAGAGGAAGGCATAGGGAATAAATAAGTAGATGATGGGTTGCTAGAGTGACAGAAGCTTAAACCCTATTTTATGATTTGCTTCGTTAGGGGTTCATATGGGCCCATATGTTTAATGTTGTGGTTAGGTTTACCTTAGTACTCCTTTTTGTAGTTGCGGACGCTTGCAATAGGGGTTAATCATAAGTGGGATGCTTGTCCAAGTTAGGGTAGTACCCAAGTGTCGGTCTACCCACATATCAAATTATCAAAGTACCGAACGAGAATCTTACGAACGTGATGAAACTAGCTTGACGATAATTCTCAATGTGTCCTCGGGAGCTTATTCCTTATTATTAGAATTTGTCCAGGCTTATCCTTTGCTACATAAAGGATTGGGCCACCTTGCTGCACTTTATTTACTTTATTTACTTTTACTCGTTACTATTTGTCTTATCACAAAACTATCTATCACCTACTATTTCAGTGCTTGCAGAGAAAACCTTACTGAAAACCGGTTATCATTTCCTTCTGCTCCTCGTTGGGTTCGACACTCTTACTTATCGAAAGGACTAAGATAGATCCCCTACACTTGTGGGTCATCAAGACTCTTTTCTGGCGCCGTTGCCGGGGAGCGTAGCGCTCTTGGTGAGTGGAACTTGGTAAGGAAACATTTATATAGTGTGCTGAAATTTTCTGTTGCTAGTCACTATGGAAACTAATCCTTTGAGTGGCTTTTTTGGGGTATCTTCACCCCAACCAGAGGAGCAAAGAGATGCTCCTCAACCTACTGAACTTTATGAAAATATTCACTTTGAGATTCCTTCGGGTATGATACAAAAACTGCTAGCTAATCCCTTTGCAGGAGACGAAACTTTGCATCCCGACTTACACCTTATCTTTGTGGATGAAGTTTGTGGATTATTTAAGCTTGCAGGTATTCCCGATGATGTTGTCAAAAGGAAGGTCTTCCCATTATCTTTGAAGGGAGATGCAATGACATGGTATAGGCTATGTGATGATACGAGATCTTGGAACTATAAGCGATTGAAATTGGAATTTCACCAGAAGTTCTATCCTATGCATCTTGTTCATCGTGATCGTAATTACATATATAATTTCTGGCCTCGCGAAGGAGAAAGCATCGCTCAAGCTTAGGGGGGGCATAAGTCAATGTTATATTCATGCCCCAATCATGAGCTCTCTCGGGAAATGATTATTCAGATTTTTTATGCTCGGCTTTCTCTTGATAATCGCAACTTGCTCGATACTTCCTGTGCTGGTTCCTATACTCTGAAGACTATTGATTTCAAATGGGACTTATTGGAAAGAATTAAACGCAACTCTGAAGATTGGGGTTCCGACGATGGTAAGGAGTCAGGTATGACACCTAAGTTTGATTGTGTTAAATCTTTTATGGATACCGATGCTTTCCGTGGATTTAGCTCTAAGTATGGACTTGACTCTGAGATAGTAGCTACTTTTTGTGAAACTTTTGCTGCTCACGTTGATCTCCCTAAAGAGAAGTGGTTTAAATATAATCCTCTGTTGAAGTGAAAGTAGTTGCACCTATTACGATCGAAGAAAAGACTATTGCATATAGTGATCCTATTATTCCTACTACTTATGTGAAAAACCTCCTTTTCTGTTAGGATAAAAGATCATGTTAAAGCTTCGATTGTTGTTAAGTAAGAGTAATACTAGGACTTATACACCTCCTGAGCAAATTAATGTTGAACCTAGTATTGCTATGATTAAAGATCTCTTGGATGAAGACTTAGATGGGCATGTTATTTCTTTCGTGGGTGAAACTGCTAATATTGCTAGACTCGATACTAAGACACGTAGACCTGTTATAGGCACTCCTGTTATTTCTGTTAAAATAGGAGATCATTGTTATCATGGCTTATGTGATATGGGTGCTAGTGCTAATGCGATACCTTATGATCTTTATAAAGAAATTATGCACGATATTGCACCAGTTGAATTAGAAGATATTGATGTTACAATTAAGCTTGCTAATAGGGACACCATTAAACCTATTGGGATTATTAGAGATGTTGAAGTCTTGTGTGGAAAGATTAAATACCCTGCTGATTTTCTTGTTCTCGGTTCCCCACAAGATGATTTTTGTCCCATTATTTTTGGTAGACCTTTCTTGCATACTGCTAGTGCTAAGATTGATTGTGAAAAGAATATTGTCACTGTTCGCTTAGATGGTATATCTCATGAGTTTAATTTTGCTAAGTTTAGTAGACAACATCGTGAAAAGGAATCATCTAGTAAGGATGAGATTATTGGTCTTGCTTCCATTGTTGTTCCTCCAACTGATCCGTTAGAACAATATTTGCTTGACAATGAAAACGATATGTTTATGAAGGAAAGGGAAGAAATAGATGAAGTGTTCCTTAAACAAGAACCTATGCTAAAACATAATCTTCCCGCTGAAATTCTTGGGGATCCCCCTCCACCCAAGGGTGATCCCGTGTTTGAACTCAAACCCTTACCTGATAATCTCAAGTATGCTTATCTTGATGAAAAGAAATATATCCTGTTATTATTAGTGCTAACCTTTGGAGAAAGAAGAAGAAAGATTATTGAAAACTAAGAAGCACCGAGCTGCTATTGGATATACCCTGGATGATCTCAAGGGCATTAGTCCCACATTATGTCAACACAAAATTTCAGTGGAGAAAGATGCCAAACCTGTTAGAGATCCTCAAAGACGATTAAATCCCAAAATGAAGGAAGTGGTGAGAAAGGAGATACTAAAACTCCTTGAGGCAGGTATTATTTATCCCGTTGCTGATAGTGAATGGGTAAGCCCTGTCCATTGTGTCCCTAAAAAGGGAGGTATTACCGTTGTTCCTAATGATAAAGATGAATTAATCCCGCAAAGAATTATTACAGGCTATAGGATGGCAATTGATTTCCGTAAGTTAAACAAAACCACTAAGAAAGATCATTACCATTTACCTTTTATTGATCAAATGCTAGAAAGGCTATCCAAACACACACATTTTTGCTTTCTAGATGGTTATTCTGGCTTCTCTCAAATACCTGAGTCAGCGGGGGATCAATCTAAAACTACTTTTACTTGCCCTTTTGGTACTTTTGCTTATAGACGTATGCCGTTTGGTTTATGTAATGCACCTGCTACCTTTCAAAGATGCATGATGGCTATATTTTATGATTTTTGTGAAAAGATTTGTGAGGTATTCATGGATGACTTCTCCGTCTATGGATCCTCTTTTGATGATTGTTTGAGCAACCTTGATCGAGTTTTGCAGAGATGCGAAGACACTAGTCTCATCCTGAATTGGGAAAAGTGTCACTTTATGGTTAATGAAGGCATTGTCTTGGGGCACAAGATCTCCGAGAGAGGTATTGAAGTTGATAAAGCCAAAGTTGATGCTATTGAAAAGATGCCATGTCCCAAGGACATAAAAGGTATAAGAAGTTTCCTTGGTCATGCCGGTTTTTATAGGAGGTTCATTAAGGACTTTTCTAAAATTTCTAGGCCTCTGACTAATTTATTGCAAAAAGATATTCCTTTTGTCTTTGATGATGATTGTGTAGAAGCATTTGAAACACTTAAGAAAGCTTTGATAACTGCACCTATTGTTCAGCCACCTGACTGGAACTTACCTTTTGAAATTATGTGTGATGCTAGTGATTATGTTGTAGGTGTTGTTCTAGGGCAAAGAGTTGATAAGAAATTGAATGTTATCCATTATGCTAGTAAGACTCTCGATACTGCCCAGAGAAATTATGCTACCACCGAAAAAGAATTCTTAGCGGTTGTGTTTGCATGTGATAAGTTTAGACCTTATATTGTTGATTCCAAAGTTACTATTCACACTGATCATGTTGCTATTAAATATCTTATGGAAAAGAAAGATGCTAAGCCTAGACTCATTAGATGGGTTCTCTTGCTCCAAGAATTTGACTTGCATATTATTGATAGAAAGGGAGCTAAGAACCCCGTTGCAGACAACTTGTCTAGGTTAGAGAATGTTCTTGATGACCCACTGCCTATTAATGATAGTTTTCCTGATGAACAATTAGCGGTTGTCAATGCTTCTCGTACTGCTCCTTGGTATGCTGACTATGCTAATTACACTGTTGCTAAATATATACCGCCTAGTTTCACATACCAGCAAAAGAAAAAGTTCTTTTATGATTTAAGACATTACTTCTGGGATGATCCACACCTTTATAAACAAGGAGTAGATGGTGTTATTAGACGTTGTGTGCCTGAGCATGAACAGGAACAAATCCTACGCAAATGTCACTCTGAATCCTATGGAGGACACCACGCTAGAGATTGAACTGCACACAAGGTACTACAATCTGGTTTTTATTGGCCTACTCTCTTCAAAGATGCTCGTAAGTTTGTCGTATCTTGTGATGAACGTCAAAGAATAGGTAACATTAGCAGACGTCAAGAAATGCCTATGAATTATTCTCTTGTTATTGAACCGTTTGATGTTTGGGGCTTTGATTATATGGGACCTTTTCCTGCCTCGATGGTTATACACATATTTTAGTTGCTGTTGATTACGTTACTAAGTGGGTAGAAGCTATTCCAACTAGTAGTGCTAATCATAACACTTCTATTAAAATGCTTAAAGAAGTTATTTTTCCGAGGTTTGGAGTCCCTAGATATCTTATGAGTGATGGTGGTTCACACTTTATTCATGGTGCTTTCCGTAAGATGCTTGCTAAGTATGATGTCAATCATAGAATTGCATCTCCTTATCACCCGCAGTCTAGTGGTCAAGTGGAGTTGAGCAATAGAGAGCTCAAATTAATTTTGCAAAAGACTGTGAATAGATCTAGAAAGAATTGGTCCAAAAAACTTGATGATGCATTATGGGCCTATAGAACTGCATACAAAAATCCTATGGGTATGTCTCCATATAAGATGGTTTATGGAAAAGCATGCCATTTACCTCTCGAACTTGAACATAAAGCATATTGGGCTATTAAAGAGCTCAATTATGACTTCAAACTTGCCGGTGAGAAGAGGCTGTTTGATATTAGCTCACTTGATGAATGGAGAACCCAGGCTTATGAGAATGCCAAGCTCTTCAAAGAAAAAGTCAAACGCTGGCATGATAAGAGGATACAAAAGCGTGAGTTTAATGTAGGAGATTATGTGTTATTATTCAACTCTCGTTTAAGATTTTTTGCAGGAAAACTTCTCTCAAAATGGGAAGGCCCCTACGTTATCGAGGAGGTCTATCGTTCCGGTGCTATAAAAATCAACAACTTCGAAGGCACAAATCCAAGGGTGGTTAATGGTCAAAGAATTAAACATTATATTTCAGGTAATCCTATCAATGTTGAAACCAATATTATTGAAACCATAACCCCTGAGGAATACATAAGAGACACTTTCGAATGTTCCAGACTCGAAAAGGCATAGGTGCATTGGTGCGGTAAGTATACCGACTCCAAAACAACTCTAATGGCAATTTTATCAGTTTTGGATTATTTAAGGATTTTAGGAAGAAGAAGTAGTCGAAAGGGACACAGGCTCCCGAGAGAGGGGGCCCCTATAGGCGCGCCTGTCTCGTGGACACCTCGTGTGCCTTCCGGACTCCATTTTCTTGTATGTTACGTATTTTGGTCGGTAAAAATTCATTATATATACTCCCAAAGGTTTTGACCACCGTATCCCGCAAATATCCTCTGTTTTCGTTTCGAGTTGTTCCTGTTGCAGATTTAGAGCACCATGACTTCTCCCCCCTACAACAACAAAAACAAGGATGCCTGGCTATTGAAGATAGAGTTGAAAAGAGAGGAACCAGAAGAGATCAACAAGGATGAAGGGATCAAGAAGGCCATGGAGGTTCAAGCTCCGGTGGTGAAAGAAGAAGACATCCCTAACCCTTTACCTAACCTTTTCACTCCAACAGAGATTGAAGCTTTCAAGATGATTGAGTTAGCCCGTATACAAAACAAGTATCTCACACAGGTGAATATTTTTTTGAAGGATCATATTGCTGGGCTCAAGGGCATTATCCGCAAGTTGGAGGAGCTTTTACGCTCAATATGCGATTATCCACCATCATCATCACCACCTCCATCACCTCAGAAGAAATAATCACACGGGTATGGGCACTCCCCTTGGCAACTGCCAAGCTTGGGGGAGGTGCCCCGGTATCGTATCACCATCACACTCCTATCTTTACCGCTTTATTTAGTTCGATCCTTTTAGTAGTATCTTGATCTAGTAGATTGAAGTTTTGATATCAAGTAGTTTTGAGTTTTGCTTAGTGATCTCCTTTTGTAAGCGAGTCCATGTGCTATCTATAATAAATATTAGTGTTGAGTCAAGGGCTTTTCTATGTTGCTAAGATCTTGAGAAAGTAGAAAGAACAAAAGAGTTCATATTGATCTTATGGATAGTGATAACTTCACACATAGAAAGTATGAGGCATAAAAATTGTTGAGAGTTGATGAACGTAGCCTTGGTCATCGTTGCAATTAATAGGAAGTGATAAGGAAAGAGGGGTTCACATATAAATATATTATCTTGGACATCTTTTATGATTGTGAAGCACTCATTAAGTATGACATGCTAAAAGAGTTGACGTTGGACAAGGAAGACAACGTAATGGTTTATGTTTTCCGACATCTCGGTTAAAGTATATTGTCAGTGACCTTCTCAAACATGTTGAGCTTGCCTTCCCCCCTCATGCTAGCCAAAATTCCTTGCACCAAGTAGAGATACTACTTGTGCTTCCAAATACCCTTAAACCCAGTTTTGCCATGAGAGTCCACCGTACCTACCTATGGATTTAGTAAGATCCTTCAAGTAAGTTGTCATCGGTGCAATCAATAAAAATTGCTCTCTAAATATGCATGACTTATTAGTGCAGAGAAAATAAGCTTTGTACGAACTTGTTGTGGAAGTAATAAAAGCGACAGAGTGCATAATAAAGGTCCACATACAAGGGGCAATAAAAAGTGACGTTCTTTTGCATTAAGATTTTGTGTATCCAACCCTAAAAGCGCATGACAACCTCTGCTTCCCTCTGCGAAGGGCCTATCTTTTACTTTATGACTTACTTTATACTTGAGTCAAGGTGATCCACACCTTTCCACTTTTTCATTTTATCCTTTGGCAAGCTCTTCGTGTTTGAAAGGTCATGATACATATATCAAATTGGATGTAAGTTGGCATAAGTTATTATTGTTGACATCACCTAAAGGTGAATACGTTGGGAGGCAACACAATAAGCCCCTATCTTTCTTAGTGTCCGGCTGAAACTCTATAACCACAAGTATTGAGTGAGTGTTAATAATTATAGGAGACTACGAGATAGTTGAGTATGTGAGCTTGCTGAAAAGCTCTATTATTGACTCTTTCTGATGTTACGATAAATTGCAATTGCTTCAATGACTGAGATTATAGTTTGTTAGTTCCCAATGAAGTTTATGAACCATACTTGACACTGTGAATTGCTTATTACTTGAACATAGAAAATCATATGACAAAATCCATATATGTTGTTGTTATTAGAATGATCATGATGCCCTCATGTCCGTATTTTATTTTTATCGACACCTCTATCTCTAAACATGTGGACATATTTTTCGATTTCGGTTTTCGCTTGAGGACAAGTGAGGTCTAAGCTTGGGGGAGTTGATACGTCCATTTTGCATCATGCTTTTATATCAATATTTATTGCATTATGGGCTGTTATTACACATTATATCTCAGTACTTATGGCTATTCTCTCTTATTTTACAAGGTTTACCATGAAGAGGGGGAATGCCGCAATGGAATTCAGGCCGAAAAAGAGCAAACGTTGGAAACCTATTCTGCACAACTCCAAAAGTCTTGAAACTCCACGAAACCACCTTTTGGATTTATTAAGAATTTATGAGCGAAAGAAATAGGCAGGGGCCCACACCTATCCAGAGGCAGGCGCCCCTATAGGCGCGCCCTATCTCCTGGGCCCCCTGGTGGGCCTCCAGCGACCATCTTCTGCTATATGAAGTGTTTTGTCCTGGAAAAATTCGTGGGCAAGCTTACGGAATGAAACTCCGCCGCCATGAGGCGGTACCTTGGCGGAATCAATCTAGGGCTCTGGCGGAGCTGTTCTGCCGGGGACACTTCCCTCCGGGAGGGGGAAATCATCACCAACGATCCTCTCATCGGGAGGGGGTCAATCTCCATCAACATCTTCACAGCACCATCTCCTCTCAAACCCTAGTTCATCTCTTGTATCCAATCTTGTATCCAAAACCACAAATTGGTACCTGTGGGTTGCTAGTAGTGTTGATTAATCCTTGTAGTTGATACTTATTGGTTTACTTGGTGGAAGATTATATGTTCAGATCCTTAATGCATATTATTACACCTCTGATTATGAACATGCTTATGCTTTGTGAGTAGTTACTTTAGTTCCTGAGGACATGGGTGAAGTCTTGCTATTAGTAGTCATGTGAATTTGGTATTCGTTTGATATTTTGATGAGATGTATGTTGTCTCTCCTCTAGTGGTGTTATGTGAACGTCGACTACATGACACTTCACCATTATTTGGGCCTAGAGGAAGGCATAGGGAAGTAATAAGTAGATGATGGGTTGCTAGAGTGACAGAAGCTTAAACCCTAGTTTATGAGTTGCTTCGTTAGGGGTTCATATGGGCCCATATGTTTAATGTTGTGGTTAGGTTTACCTTAATACTCCTTTTTGTAGTTGCGGACGCTTGCAATAGGGGTTAATCATAAGTGGGATGCTTGTCCAAGTTAGGGTAGTACCCAAGTGTGGTCTACCCACATATCAAATTATCAAAGTACCGAACGAGAATCTTACGAACGTGATGAAACTAGCTTGACGATAATTCCCAATGTGTCCTCGGGAGCTTCTTCCTTATTATTAGAATTTGTCCAGGCTTATCTTTTGCTACATAAAGGATTGGGCCACCTTGCTGCACTTTATTTACTTTATTTACTTTTACTCGTTACTATTTATCTTATCACAAAACTATCTATCACCTACTATTTTAGTGCTTGCAGAGAAAACCTTACTGAAAACCGCTTATCATTTCCTTCTGCTCCTCGTTGGGTTCGACACTCTTACTTATCGAAAGGACTATGATAGATCCCCTACACTTGTGGGTCATCAGCATGCGAACGTAGCTGTGCGGCGGACCCTCGCAGTGTCCCACGCGCGAAGGCCAGAAACGCTCCTGAGATGCACTACAAGAAATATGTCAACTTGTGACCACCACTATTGGTCACTGAATGGTCATAGTTTTCCATTTGTGACCTTTTTGTGACCAAAACCAGAAGGTCAAGAGCTGTCCGTCGTAAACTGACATTTTTGACCTTTCTTCTGGAATGGTCGTAGACGTTTATGACCAAAATATGCCTACTATATTGTTTTGGTCACTAGCAGCCTCCCCGGACCACGTAGGCATCCGACATGGCAATCTAATGTGGCACAAGAATCAGCCCGGTCCAATTCGATTTTCTACATGGGCCTAGCCCAACAATTCGGCATTTTTAACATATTTTTTTCTGTGCTTTTATTAGCTACATGGGTCTGACCCAACAATTCAGCCTTATTGATTTCTTTGCGTGGCCCTTTTAACAGCAGATTTTCTTTTTGATCACGTTTTTGGGCCTTTTCTATAATGGGCCTTTACCTTTCCACATAGTTTGTTTCCTTTTTGTTTCTATTTTCTATTTGAGTCGAGGCCTGCTTATAATAATTCTGAATAGCTTTTCAGCCCAGGTTATTTTGGGCCATGGCATCTTAATAGTACAAGTATATTTGGGCCGTGGCCACTATCAGGTCCAGTAAGAACATTTTTTCTGGAGAATTTAATGTTCAAGTAAAATGTACACAATACATTACAGGGAAATAGCACATACAACAGTAGATACATTTTCCTTTCACTCCTACTACAGCTCACTACAACATAGACAGTACATGCCACTTCAAATAAACAGTACTGTTCTCGGAAGCAAAATACGCCACCACACGCCATGGTGCGCCATCTTACTCGATCTGGCCTCAAGGAACTAGCAGCGCTACTTGCTCCTTTGGCCCAGAGCTCCTTGCTATAGAGGATGGCTGAAACTCGGATGCGGAGCTCCCTGCACATGACATATTGTGTCAATGCTTGCAGCAACAGAAAGAACTCACATACCATAGAACTTGCATAGTAATGTATCAACCACCAAACAGTATGAAGCAAAAACAAACAAATAATCTGTGATAGTTCGACAAACAAAAATGTCAAGCAAATAGCATCTTCAGTTCAGCAATAGGCTGTACGTATAGTATGAGCAGCACAGGACAGTAAAAACAATGAGCAAAAACCAAATGAGTTGCTTTAACTCTAACTAGTCGGTAACAAATTGACATAATCTGGGACAATTCAACAGATCAAAATGTGAAGGTAGCATCATATGCTCAGCTGACAAACGATTCATATGTAACTCCTCTATTATACAGTACTACACTAACAGAGCTGCATCTCTAGACACAAGAACAAATCGGTGCATTGATGGCATGCTAGGCATCAGTTTTAAAAAGCTCAATTTTAGATCATCAAAAACCAGAAAGGCCTCAGCGGTCTAAATGTTCAGCACACCACCATCACATCACCGACGAACAGGACCCGAAACAACCCATACACAGCAACTAGGGAAAAAATGGGATCAAGCATAGAGGGGGGCGGGTACCTTCTGGTTGACAAGGTCGAACACCCTTTGTGCACCCGCATCTCAAACCGATCCCAGGTGTTGGTACCTGTTTTACCAAAACATGATAACATAATTATACTCTGTTTACTTTCAAATCATCATAAGAAACTACAGGACAACAAGAGTAGCAAATGACTGATTTGTGATGGGCTGAGCAGCAGGTTTAAAAAGCTTGATTTTGAAACATCAAATGTATCAGAATAATCATATGCATCATCATTTGCTCAGCAGATCTACCAAGTGCAAGTACTTCACCATTCTAGGTAAATTAAGATGTTAAATGAATAAAACTAGTAGTATGCTACAATCATATGGTACTGGTTAAAAAATGTGACCAGAGGACTACACTTGAACACATCACTTACAATGCCTACTAGAAGGGGCAAGTGTATAACATCATATGCTCAGCTGACAAACGGTTCATATGCAACTCATTTACATTATATACCACACTAACAGAGGAAACGGAGCTCACAGTGGTGGTTTATGTAGCCAATGTCAAACAGCCTCCTTCATCGCTGCAAGCACAATGCACCTTGGTTGGACATGAAGTCCTTGTCCTCTATTGCACATATGACATCCAAAGCATTGCTGTTGCACATGGATAGGAGGAGTCAGAAATTTTGAGGTCAAATTGAAAAGGGAACAGCGTAAAGTCTGCAGGTGCGTGAGGAAGGAAAGCAATGCAAAAGTATCACTACAAGGAGTAAATCCTAACCACAACAGCATCAATCAACAGCAGGTATATATATAGCTAGCAATAATACCATGTACTCCCTCTACAAAGAAATATAAGAGCATTAAGATCACTGAAGTACTAATCTAAATGCCCTTATATTTCTTTAAGGTGGGAGTAGTAAACGGCAGCAGCGGCACTTGAACCATGACATGTCCAGCAAGGAAACAAAAAAATGGGAAAATAATTTATTCTAGATTAGATACCAACTGAACTAGCCAGAGGCCATCCAATGGATTAAGACACGTTGATACTAAACCTACAACATTCGAATTACTTGCAACAAATCAGTAGCTTACAGGACATCAAACCGATGCAAACTATAGCACAAAACAATAGGCATTCTTAACTAGCAGCAGCAAATCAGTAGCTAGATGACCACGAGCACAACAAATCAACTCCAATACTCGGTCCTTGACACGATGGTCGACAAGTAATCAACCACGGCACCGAGTCAAAACTCTAGTGTCACCGGATGGGAACTGCTGCTCATTGTGTCTACATCAAGAGACATAATGAGCAGCAGTACGTATATCATCTCAGGATATTACTCACCAGAAGCGGCTAGCCCAGATTTTGATTGCATCATCGCTGCTCCATATAATGCAGAAGAGTCTGCAGGCATTGTTCTTTCTTGCATAGCACCATCACCTTTGATGTCCTTGAAAATAGTTGGGTAGAATATTAGGATTATTAGAAACAGCAAAAAGGTAAAGAGAAACTGTGAATAGAAATGAGTTACAGAAATGCATTACAACTTGAGAAGAGCCATCCTATTTGCAGTGTCTATGGGGCCTTACCTGATATTGAGGATGTTCCATAAATAAATTCTTTGGTAATGGAACTCCCAGAGTTGCCTGTTGGTACTGGAGAGCTAGAGGGCGAGCCACTTTCTGATTGCACTGGACCTCCTATAAGATTCAATGATCAACAGGAGCATGCACATTATTTCTTATTCATCACGAATTAGTACAGTATAGGTATGAGTATGATTATGAGGACCTACCTAGTGAATGGGCTCTTGCTGGAAGGGTTATTGACATACTGAGAAACAAGACTAGAAATGGTATCCGCGACATCCTTACCCTCAACAAGCAGTACTTGAGCTTCAACCTGAGCCAAGTAAAGAAATTAATTCAACCACCAGACAAGGGTTTGATGCATTCATTCAGCCAGACCAGAATAAGAAATGGAGATATGCTTGTTAAGGCAGGTCAACCTGGGCCTAGTAGTAAGTAAACAACCAACAGACAAGGTGTTGATTCAGCCGGTGTAGACTATGAAACGGAAATGGAGTACTACTTGTTAATGCAAGTCAACCTTGAAAAAGATAAGTCATCGGCACTCACCGGCGCACGTACATCAGTCAAGACAAGTCACATGTTGGCCCACAAAGCCTAAGTTTAACAATCCTGATGAAACACTATCATGGGAAGAAAAATTGTAGGTAAATGGAAAAGATGAGGCTTCGTTCTTTACACGGACGCTGACAAAAGCACATACACATGAACAACATTCAGAGTGCGCTAATGAACTAGGAGTACTTAAGAAAGACAGTGCAATTTTTCATGTCTAAGTCTAAGTTCTTTATACGTACACTAACAAAGAAAACATGTCATGAACAACATTCAGAGTGCGCTAATGAACGAGGAGTGTTCAGATTCAAAACTTGTTGACCTGGCTCGACTTGGACGCTTCCATCAAATGGTCAAAACAGGGAATGAACGTGAGCATGCGCAATCCTAATAACACTAGAAACTCAAAAAGATGGCCGCTGTGAATAAGACCAATATGGGATGGGCACTAACACCTAAACATGCAGCACAACGCTCAACAAGCAGCAGAACAGCCGAAGTAGCCCTCTGTCTGCATCATGTTGAACAGCGCAAGCAGACATATATGCATCCAACATCTACCATACTAGTTTTACCAAGGAGCGTAATAAGCAAACATGATCCATGGTCATTTGCATCAGATCAACCAAATTATGCAGGCAACATCATTATGCGCACAAGCAAAGACAGGGTCTAATCCTGTTTGCTTGATTCACCTGGTTGATGAGGGCGGCGGAGCGGGAGACGAGCTCGATGTCGTTGCCGTCGAGGACAATTTCATCCTTGACCTTCTCGAACCACAGGATGGTGACCCCGTCGAGCGTGTCCACCTTCCTCACCTGCAACCACACCAGAAACCAGTCAATCACACGCAAGAAGTTCATCCCCTTGCACGGAGAAAGCGAGATCCACTGACCAAATCCGCAGAGATCAACACAAGAAACCGAGATCCACTGACCAAATCACGTGCCGTCGCGGAAGGCCTTGGCGGCGCTCTTGGGCGTCCTGCACAGCCCCTCTCGGCGGTCGTCATCGCCGATCCCCACCAGCAGCGCGCGCACCGTTAGCTCCATGGTGTCCCCCGCCGCCTTCCCGCCGCCGAGCTCCACCAGAAGATCCTCCTCCTCCTCCTTGTAGCACACGCACGCGGCGACAGTGGCGAGGTGGGCCTCCTCGAGCGCTCCCATGGCGGCAAACGGTGTCCTCCACGCGCGCCCACCTAGTGCTGGATCTGGCCGCTGGTGCTAGATCTGGCCGCTGCTGGATCTCGCCATGGCTGTGCGGTGCGGCTATGTTTAGGGTGCGAGCGAGGAGGGTCCGACCGCGGCCGTGGGAGAGGAGGGGAGGGGAGTGGTCACCGGTGGCCGGGGTTGGCGGAGAGGATGGAGGTGGGCGGCGGCGGGTTGGGTGGGTGGTCTAGGAATCGAGAGAGACAGAGGAGGAGCGGCGCTCTCCTCGCCTCTGGTGGGTTTCTAGCCACTTGAGGGACGCGTGGAGACTCGAGCTCCTTGCCGTCCGCGCAGGGGTGGAGGCCGGCCATGGTGCGGGGGCAGGGGCGGCTAGGGTTTTGGCCCAAGGGGACGGCGGCGGCTAAGGGTGCGGGAGGGAAGGTGGACAAGGTTGTGGTGGGGAAGTGGGGGCGTGGGGGCGCGGGGGGTTGTGTTAGGGCTAGGTGGGTGAGAGAGTGAGGGGGCGAGGGCTACCGTTGGATCTAGGAGCATCCAATGATGCTTGATGCATGATCCGCGTGAGATGGTTATGGCCCAATCAAAACGCAGTACGCATGTATGACGTTATGACCATCTAGTATTGGACGTTATGACCATTCAAAATTGGTCGTGGTCAAATAAAAATAAAGTGTAAAATCATGTCAGCATTTTATTTTTTATGTTTTGAGTGTCCAAAATGAAATTTTTTTTGTAAAGAAGCTACCAAATATTTGCACGAGGTGCATCTTGGAATGACAAACAATGTTGCCTAAGAGAGTTTTCATTTTCTCTGCACGGAAAAATCATTTTTCATTTTCCGAGTGCCCGAAATGAGTTTTCTTTGTGAAGGACCGACCATATATTTGTTGTAAAATTGGACCTAATCAATTTTATAAAATACTAGTCCATATTTAATGCACAATTGGCAAAATGGTTGGGTGTCAAAAGTTTTGATCCACCTCTGGTGAAAAAGACAAATTTCCGCCGATTCAGTTGGAAGCGGGTCAAATTTGAACTATAGCTACCTCGTAGTTTGCTCTTTATTTTTTCAAAAAATCATTTCTAGGTACATAAGTATCTATTTAATCAGAGAAACACCAAAAAAATTACAAGATTCAACCACTAGCTAGGAACGGTCATTCCCGCCGTTTTGACCGCATTTTGAAACGTGCATAAAAAATTCAAAAAAAATCAAAAAATTGGAAAACCTCCGCATTGTGTCATTATATGTGACCAAGTTTCCAGAAAAAATAATAAACATGTAATACGGTAATTATTTTTAAAAAGTGTTCTGAGAAATAAGCTATCATGTGTGAAGATTCATGGCTTTCAAGCCAAATGATCAATCTTATGGCCACATTCATGGCATAGTTTGTTCAAATGGCCTCATATCGTGCACAAGGGTGCATCTTGGAATGATAAACAATGTTGCCTAAGGAAGTTTTCATTTTCTTTGCACGGAAGATTCATTTTCCTTTTTTTTTTGAGTGCCCAAAATGAGTTTTTTTGTGAAGGACCTACCATATATTTGTTGCAAAATTGGACCTAATCAATTTTATAAAATACTAGGCCATATATAATGCACAATTGACAAAATGGTTGGGTGTCAACAGTTTTGATCTGCCTCTGGTGAAAAAGACAAATTCCCGTCGATTCAACTAGAAGCGGGTCAAATTTGAACTGTAGCTACCTCGTAGTTTGCTCTTTATTTTTTTCCAAAAATCATTTTTAGGTACATAAGTATCTATTTAATCAGAGAAACACCAAAAAAATTCAAGATACAACCACTAGCTAGGAACGGTCATTCTCGCCGTTTTGACCGCATTTTGAAACGGGCATAAAAAATTCAAAAAAAAATCAAAAAATTGGAAAACCTTCGCGTTGTGTCATTATATGTGGCCAAATTTCTCGGAAAAATAATAAAATTGTAATACGGAAATTATTTTTAAAAAGTGTTCTCAGAAACGAGCTATCATGCGTGAAGATTCATGGCTTTCAAGCCAAATGATCAATCTTATGGCCACATTCATGGCATAGTTTGTCCAAATTACCTCATATCGTGCACAAGGGTGCATATTGGAATGACAAACAATGTTGCCTAAGGAAGTTTTCATTTTCTTTGCATGGAAAATTCATTTACCATTTTTTCGAGTGCCCAAAGTGAGTTTTTTTGTGAAGGACCTACCATATATTTTTTGCAAAATTGGACCTAATCAATTTTATAAAATACTAGGCCATATATAATGCACAATTGACAAAATGGTTGGGTGTCAAAAGTTTTGATCCACCTCTGGTGAAAAAACAAATTCCCGCTGATTCAATTGGAAGCGGGTCAAATTTGAATTGTAGCTACCTCGTAGTTTGCTATTTATTTTTCCCAAAAATCATTTTTAGGTACATAAATATCTATTTAATCAGAGAAACACAAAAAAAATTCAAGATTCAACCACTAGCTATGAACGGTCATTCTCGCTGTTTTGACCGCATTTTGAAAAGGGCATAAAAAACTCAAAAAAATCAAAAAATTGGAAAACCTTCGCATTGTGTCATTATATGTGGCCAAGTTTCCAGGAAAAATAATAAACTTGTAATACGGAAATTATTTTAAAAAAGTGTTCTAAAAAACGAGCTATCATGCGTGAAGATTCATGGCTTTCAAGCCAAATGATCAATCTTATGGCCACATTCATGGCATAGTTTGTTCAAATGACCTCACATTTTGCACAAGGATGCATCTTGGAATTACAAACAATGTTTACTAAGGGAGTTTTCATTTTATTTTCACGAAAAATACATTTTTCATTTTCCGAGTGCCCGAAATGAGTTTTTTTTTGTGAAGGACCTACCATATATTTGTTGCAAAATTGGACCTAATCAATTTTATAAAATACTAGGACATATTTAATGCACAATTGACAAAATGGTTGGGTGTCAAAAGTTTTGATCCACCTCTGGTGAAAAATACAAATTCCCGTCGATTCAGTTGGAAGCGGGTCAAATTTGAACTGCAGGTGCCTCATAGTTTGCTCTTTATTTTTTCCAAAAATCATTTATAGGTAAATAAGTATCTATTTAATCAGAAATACATGGTTTGATGGCGAGACATCGAGGTTTAGACGGTGGCCGAGGGCCCCAACTCTTGAGCGCATAAGCTCGCATGCCCGTCGCTTGGTCACCGCATGACCGTGGCGTTGCCATGCGTTCTGGGCGGCCTAGGCATGTCTAGTGGGTTGGGCACTCCCAAGGTAGGTTCTAGGAAGAAAACTATAACATAAGATTCTCATGAGGAGAGCGAACTATGCTCAAACATGAATTAGCAGCCAAGTGTTTGATTAGCGGTACGGGAAATGCACATGGCCAATGGGCGTGAGTTTTGGCTAAGGATGATCATATAATAAGAAGAATGTCTTCACAAATTTTTAGGGAAATCAAGAATATATAAATAACACTTCCTTCACAAAGTGCTGCTCTGAACAGAATAGGAAAGAATATTGTTGAGTTATTTTTGAACTAAGCAAGGAAGGTTTTTGACATATTTGATGAAGATATGATCCAAAAAAATTATGAGATTTTTTTGGGAATTTTTGGAATAACAGAAATATAGGTTGCTTCACTACCTAGGGAAAAAATTGACACATGGACATGACACATAGGCAAAACTGATGAGATGGCGCCTAGTCATCACAACCCACCACAATCTACAAGGCTATGACCATCTATATTGGTCGTTAACAACTAGAAATAAGGCAGCGGACCAGCACTGTTTGCTTTATGACCATTTCGTGTAAGGAAATTACGACCTTTCTGACCAAAATGGCCGCAATGGTTTAGGGTTTGGAGCCCCCCGAACAGCTTTTGACCAATTGGTCTCAAATGGTCATAGATCTATGACCAATTCTTCCAGGCTCACTGACAGAAGGTCACTAATTGACATATTTCTTGTAGTGATGCATCCTGGTTGAGCCTTGGGATGTCGATGCAGACGCGCAGCCCGCCATCCTCGCCTGGATGGGGAGCCACGCCAGGCACGCGGCGATCGCCGCGCATGGCCCTTGCTTCCTGAAGCTCCTGAGTGGTCTTGGTGATGAACTCCTGAACGTTGGGCTTTCCTTGCCCAGCGCCTTCCTAGGGGAAACGTGTCGTGAAGCACACCTCCAAGTGGTGCCCGAGCGCCTCCCTCGTGATGTTGGCAAGGTCTGAGGCCCTCCAAAAGAGAGCCCCCGAGCTCTGCCCGAGGAGGGCGCCGTTTGCGCCTTCCTATGCGATGGAAGGAGGCTCCCCATGCAAAGGCGCCGATCCTGACGCGGCACCACCCAAGATGCCTACCTCCTGAGGCCTCGGGTGAAGCGGTTGCTTCTTCTTATTGGGGATGGCCTCCGGAGGGTTCTCGCCTTTGCTGCCCGGGTCATCGATTTATGTAGCTTGGAAGGCACACTCGAGGGAGCACACCGCATCTCTCTCTTCGCAGGGAACCGTGATGATTCTGCCGCTTCCTGGCATCTTGAGGACGTTGTAGCCATGGTGAGTCACTGCCATGAACTTGGCCAGGGCTGGATACCCTAGGATGGCATTGTATGGCAGGTGGATGTAGGCGACGTCGAAGTCGATGAGCTCGGTGCGGTAGTTGTCGCACTGTCTGAAGGTGACAGTGAGGCGGACCTGTCCTATTGGGGTGGTGGAGCCGTCAGTGACTCCTGAAAAAGGCTTGGTAGGCTGGAGCTGATCATATCGCACTTGAAGGTTGTCAAACATCTCGACGGACAGGACGTTAAGGCCTGCGCCGCCGTCAATGAGGGTCCTGGTGACATGTACATTGCTGATGACTGGGGAACATAGCATCGGGAGGATGCCAGTAGTAGCCGCGCACTTGAGTTGATCTGCCGAACTGAAGGTGATGGCGCACTTGGACCACCTGAGCGGGCGTGTGGCCTCGAGCGAACTGCTTGAAGATGCGCTGAGAACTGGGGTCTGGGTGATAATCCCCAAGTGCAGGGAACCATCATAGCAATTCCCAAAGGTGGAAGTGATAAGTATGGAGTGTCGAACCCACAAGGAGCTAAAGGTAAGATCAATATTCTCTCAAGCCCAATATGCCACTGATACGACTCTACGTGCACCTAACGTTTGCTTCCAACAAGAAACAAGAAATAAAACTGTGTTGTGGGTATAAAGAGGATAAATTTGTATGATATCGGAGAGCTAAAATATAAAAGTAGGTGTTGTTATCATAAGGTTAGAATATATTACTAAATAATATAAATAGCGAGTGTGGAATAATGGTGGATCGATGTGCGGAATTGTCCTAGGCAATTGTTAACAAGACCGGTAATCACTATTGCAATTTCATATGAGGGAGAGGCAAAAGCTAACATACTTTCTCTACTTGGGTCATATGCACCTATGATTGGAACTCTAACAAGCGTCCGCAAATACTAAAGATCATTAAGGTAAAACCCAACCATAGCATTAAAGCATCAAGTCCTCTTTATTCCCATACGCAACAACCCCTCTTACTCGGGTTTGTGTTTCAGTCACTCACCAACCCACTATAAGCGAATCATGAACGTATTGCAACACCCTACAGCGGGAATCCCTCACGCTTGCGCGACACGGAGGGCGCCATAGGACAGCATCAAAGTGAAACATACAACTCATACCAATCTAGATCATCAATCAACCCAATGACAAAAGATATCTACTCAAAACATCATAGGATGGCAACACATTATTGGATCATAATATGTAGCATAAAGCACCATGTTCAAGTAGGGATTACAGCGGGGTGCGGGAGAGTGGACCGCGCCAAAGAGATGAGGATGGTGATGATGATGGTGATGTTGATGAAGACGATCACCGCGGCGATGATTCCCCTCCCGATGGCACTCCGGTGCCACCAAGAGAGAGGAGGAGAGGTTCTCCCCCTTGTGCTTCCTCCTCCATGGCTTTCCCCCTCTGGTCCTTGGCCTTCATGGCGATGATGGCCCCTCCGAGATCCTCCTCCATGGCCTCCGGTGATGATGGCCCCCTCCGGCAGGGTGCCGGAGAGGGCCTAGATTGATTTCTCGTGGCTACAGAGGCTTGCGGCGGCGGAACTCCCAATCTAGGTTAATTCCCGAAAGTTTCAGTGTTTATAGGAATTATTGGCGTTGGTTTCACGTCAGGGGGGTCTCCGGGCCGTCCACGAGACAGGGGGGCGCCCCCACCCCCCTAGGGACGCGCCCTCCTATCTCGTGGGCAGCCCGGAGCTCTTCTGGCCCAACTCCGATGCTCCTGGTCTTCTTTTGGTCCATAAAAAATCCTCAAAAATTGGCACGTCATTTGGACTCCGTTTGGTATCCCTTTTCTGTAAAACACAAAAACAAGGAGAAAATAGAAACTGGCACTGGGCTCTAGGTCAATAGGTTAGTCCCAAAAATCATATAAAATGATATATAAATGCATATAAAACACCATAGATGGGTAATATAATAGCATGAATACTTCATAAATTATAGATACGTTGGAGACATATCAGCATCCCCAAGCTTAATTCTTGCTCGTCTTCGAGTAGGTAAATGATAAAAGAAATAATTTATGAAGTGTGAATGCTAGTAGGTGCACAAGTTTGATCAATGATAATTTCAATCACCTTTTCTAGCATAAATATGTGTCGTAATAGTAGCTTATCTCATAAAAGTTTTCATGATCAAGTAACAATCTATTCACAATGTCAAGTATGGTTCAAAAACTTCATTGAGAACTAACAAACTATAATTTCAGTCACTGAAGCAATTGCAATTTATCATAACATCAGAAAGAGTCAAGAACAGAGCTTTTCAGCAAGTCCACATACTCAACTATCATATAGTCTTCTACAATTGCTAACACTCACGCAATACTTGTGGTTATGGAGTTTCAGCCGGACACTGAGAAAGATAGGGGCTTATTGTGTTGCCTCCCAACGTATTCACCTTTAGGTGATGTCAACAATAATAGCCCATGCTAACTTACATCCAAATTGATATATATATATATCATGATCTTTCAAACACGAGGAGCTTGCCAAAGGATAAAATGAAAAAGGGGAAGGTGAGGATCGCCTTGACTCAAGCATAAAGTAAAAGCGTAAAGTAAAAGATAGGCCCTTCGCAGAGGGAATCAGAGGTTGTCATGCGCTTTTAGGGTTGGAGACACAAAATCTTAATGCGAAAGAACGTCACTTCATATTGCCCCTTGTATGTGGACCTTTATTATGCAGTCCGCCGCTTTTATTACTTCCACAACAAGATCGTACAAAGTTTATTTTCTCCACACTAATAATTTATGCATATTTAGAGAGCAATTTTTATTGCTTGCACCGATGACAACTTACTTGAAGGATCTTACTCAATCCATAGGTAGATATGGTGGAATCTCATGGCAAAACTGGGTTTAAGGATATTTGGAAGCACAAGCGGTATCTCTACTTGGTGCTAGGAATTTTTTGCTAGCATGAGGGGGAAAGGCAAGCTCAACATGTTTGGAAGGTCGATGACAATATACTTTAACTAAGATGTCGGAAAACATAAACCATTACGTTGTCTTCCTTGTCCAACGTCAACTCTTTTAGCATGTCATACTTAATGAGCGCTTCACAATCATAAAAGATGTCCAAGATAATATATTTGTATGTGAACCTCTCTTTCCTTATTACTTCCTATTAATTGCAACGATGACCAAAACTACGTTTGCCAATTCTCAACAACTTTTATGCCTCATACTTTCTATGTGTTAAGTCATCACTAACCATGTTATAAGCATATGAAACATATACAAATTCAGATTTATGACATTGAACTCATTCAACCATTTACTCATAGGATATAAGTGAAGCACACGAGTAAATGAAAAACTACTCCAAAAGATATGAGTGAAAGACACTGAGTAGTCAAATAATTAACTAGCCATGGGAGGGTCCCCTTATTTTTATTCAATAATTCAGATCCAATGATTTTATTCAAACAGCAAGTAAAATTGAAATAAAATGACATTGCAAGGATAGCACAACTCATGTGAAGAAGCAAAAACTTAGGCTCAACCGATACTAACCGATAGTTGTTGGAACAAGAGAGGTGGGAGGCCTACCGGGGCATCCCCAAGCTTAGATGCTTGAAACTTCTTGAAATATTATCTTGGGGTTCCTTGGGCATCCCCAAGCTTGATCTTTTATGTCTCCTTAATTCCTCTCATATCATGGTTTCTCTTTTTATCAAAAGCTTCATTCACAACAAACTCAACAAGAACTCGTGAGATGGGTTAGTATAAACCAATACAAAACTTTATCATTTTCTACTGTAACAAATCACTAAAATTATTATTCAACATTGAATACTAAATGCCTCTACATATTTAATACTCCTATCCTCAAATAGAATCATTAAACAAGCAAACATACGCAAACAATGCAACCATAACAGCAATCTGCCAAAACAGTACAGTCTGTAAAGAATGCAAGAGTATCAATACTTCCCTAACTCCAAAAATTATAAGAGAAAATTCCCACTGTAAAAAAATTATCAGAGCTTAATATGCAAAAATATTCAACATTATACCATTCTCTTACTTTTCTAGGGAATTTTTGCAACAGCGGTAAACTTTCTGTTTTGAAACAGCAACATGTATACTAGCAAGATAAGCATGGTAATGGCTATCCTTGACATTTTTATTGAAACTAAAGATGCAAAACATTATTCTAAATAACAGCAAGCAAATACTAACAAGAGGAAATGACGCTCCAAGCAAAACACATATCATGTGGTGAATAAAAATATAGCTCCAAGTAAAGTTACCGATGAACGTAGACGAAAGAGGGGATGCCTTCCGGGGCATCCCCAAGCTTAGGCTCCTGGTTGTCCTTGAATATTACCTTGGGGTGCCTAGGGCATCCCCAATCTTAGGCTCTTGCCACTCCTTATTCCATAGTCCATCGAATCTTTACCCAAAACTTGAAAACTTCAACCACACAAAACTCAACCAAACTTCGTGAGATAGGTTAGTATGATAAAGAGTAAACCATGCACTTTGGTACTGTAAAAGACAAGGCTCATAATTGTTTTCACATAATTCCTACTGTACCATATTATTTCTACAATTTATATTGAGAAATATAAGCCATAGAAACTAGAAAACAAGCAGACTATGCAATGAAAACAGAATCTGTCAGAAACAGAACATTCTGTAATGGTCTGAACAATAACCATACTTACTCCAAAAATTATGAAATAAATTGGTGGACGTGAGGAATTTGTCTATTAATCTTCTGCAAAAATAATCAACTGAAAAGCACTCTTCTGTAAAAAAATGACAGCTAATCCCGTGAGCGCAAAGTTTCTGCTTTTTACAGCAAGATCACATTAACTTTCACCCAAGTCTTCCCAAAGGTCTTATGGCACTTTATTGAAACAAAAGCTATAAAACATGATTACTACAGTAGCTTAATCATGTAGACACACAAAAACAGTAAGGATAAACATTGGGTTGTCTCCCAACAAGCGCTTTTCTTTAATGCCTTTTAGCTAGGCATGATGATTTCAATGATGCTCGCATAAAAGATAAGACTTGAAACATAGAAAGAGCATCATGAAGAATATGACTAGCACATTTAAATCTAACTCACTTCCTATGCCTAGGGATTTTCTGAGCACACAATTTATAGGAACAAGAATCAACTAGCATAGGTAGGCAAAACAAGTATAACTTCAAAAATTTAAGCATGTAGAGAGGAAACTTGATATTATTGCAACTCCTACAAGCACATATTCCTCCCTCATAAAAAATTTCAGTAGCATCATGGATAGCAACTTTGTTCTCATACTCAAATGGAACCTTTTCCGAAATAGTGGAATACTAACTAAAGTTGACACTCTTCCAAATCCACTTTCATAAATATCGTACAAAGATTCAACCTCCTCCAAAATAGTGGGATCACTAATTCCTAAAGTTGACACTCTTCCAAACCCACTTTAAACTATAGTATTATTCATACTCCAAAAGATATAAGTGAAGTTCCTGGAGCATTCTACAATTAATATAGACTAGCCAACATACAAGCTCAAAATATATAAGCGAAGCGTACGAAGCATTCTATAAAACCATACTCAAACGATTTAAGTGAAGCACAAAGAGCAATTCAATAAGATCATACTTAAAAGATATAAGTGAAGCACATGAAGCATTCTGTAAATCAATGAAGAGCTAGCTCATACTAGCATTAATCTTAAAGGAAAATACAAACACAAAGGACACAAGTCATGTGAATAAAACAGAAACCGAGGTATACCGATATTTGTCGAAGAAGAAAGATGGGATGCCAACCGGGGCATCCCCAAGCTTAGATGCTTGAGTATCCTTTGAAATATTTACTTGGGGTACCTTGGGCATACCGAAGCTTAAACTCTTGTCTCTCTTTATTCTTCTCACATTGGTAACTCCTCGTTCTTCAAACACTTCATTCACAAAAACTTAAACAAAAACTTTGTGAGATCCGTTAGTGTAATAAAGCAAGCTACCACTTTAAGGTACTGTAATTAACTCATTCTTTGTTTATATTGGTGTTAAACCTACTGTATTCCAACTTCTCTATGGTTCATACCCCCCGATACTAGCCATAGATGCATCAAAATAAGCAAACAACACACGAAAAACATAATCTGTTAAGAACAGGACAGTCTGTAGTAATCTGGAAGTTTAGTAAACTTCTGTAACTCCAAAAATTATGAAATAAATTTTAAAATTTGAAAACTTTGTACAGAAGTAATGTGCAGAAAGTTTCAGACCCATTTGACTTTCCAGTAAAAAATGTAAATTCATGCACTACAGCCAAAGTTTCTGTTTTTGTTCTGCACAAAGTAAGCAAGTAATCTAATCATACTAAAACCCAAGCTTGGCACATTATTTTTATAATACAAAGGGTATATACAAGGGGATAATTATTTACAGAGAAACTTCCATGAAAAATTCTAAATTGTTTCCATGAGCATGAACACAAGTGCTCAAGGTCGACCCTCACTTCTTCAATGCATAACTTTCCAATCACTTCTCTTTTTGAAAAGCTTTTTTAAGCACGAGAGGCAAGTAAATATTTTTTTGGTATTTTCATTCTTTTTAATTTTTTTGTATGTTTCACCCACAACTAAACAGGAACAAAAAGGGAAAAACAAAATCTACTAAGTAAAGAAAGCAAACAAGCACACACGAGAATATCAACCCCACGCTATTGCTCCCTGGCAACGGTGCCAGAAAAGAGCTTGATAATCCCCAAGTGCAGGGAACCATCGTAGCAATTCCCAAAGGTGGAAGTGATAAGTATGGAGTGTCGAACCCACAAGGAGCTAAAGGTAAGATCAATATTCTCTCAAGCCCTATCTGCCACTGATACGACTCTACGTGCACCTAACGTTTGCTTCCAACAAGAAACAAGAAATAAAACTGTGTTGTGGGTATAAAGAGGATAACTTTGTATGATATCGGAGAGCTAAAATATAAAAGTAGGTGCTGTTATCATAAGGTTAGAACGTATTACTAAATAATATAAATAGCGAGTGTGGAATAATGGTGGATCGATGTGCGGAATTGTCCTAGGCAATTGTTAACAAGACCGGTAATCACTATTGCAATTTCATATGAGGGAGAGGCAAAAGCTAACATACTTTCCTACTTGGATCATATGGACCTATGATTGGAACTCTAGCAAGCGTCCGCAAATACTAAAGATCATTAAGGTAAAACCCAACCATAGCATTAAAGCATCAAGTCCTCTTTATTCCCATACGCAACAACCCCTCTAACTCGGGTTTGTGTTTCAGTCACTCACCAACCCACTATAAGCGAATCATGAACATATTGCAACACCCTACAGCGGGAATCCCTCACGCTTGCGCGACACGGAGGGCGCCATAGGACAGCATCAAAGTGAAACATACAACTCATACCAATCTAGATCATCAATCAACCCAATGACAAAAGATATCTACTCAAAACATCATAGGATGGCAACACATCATTGGATCATAATATGTAGCATAAAGCACCATGTTCAAGTAGGGATTACAGCGGGGTGCGGGAGAGTGGACCGCGTAAGGAGATGAGGATGGTGATGATGATGGTGATGTTGATCACCGCGGCGATGATTCCCCTCCCGATGGCACTCCGGTGCCACCAAGAGAGAGGAGGAGAGGTTCTCCCCCTTGTGCTTCCTCCTCCATGGCTTTCCCCCTCTGGTCCTTGGCCTTCATGGCGATGATGGCCCCTCCGAGATCCTCCTCCATGGCCTCCGGTGATGATGGCCCCCTCCGGCAGGGTGCCGGAGAGGGCCTAGATTGATTTCTCGTGGCTACGGAGGCTTGCGGCGGCGGAACTCCCGATCTAGGTTAATTCCCGAAAGTTTCAGTGTTTATAGGAATTATTGGCGTTGGTTTCACGTCAGGGGGGTCTCCGGGTCGTCCACGAGACAGGGGGGCGCCCCCCCCCCCTAGGGGCGCGCCCTCCTATCTCGTGGGCAGCCCGGAGCTCTTCTGTCCCAACTCCGATGCTCTGTGGTCTTCTTTTGGTCCATAAAAAATCCTCAAAAATTGGCACGTCATTTGGACTCCGTTTCGTATCCCTTTTCTGTAAAACACAAAAACAAGGAGAAAACAGAAACTGGCACTGGGCTCTAGGTCAATAGGTTAGTCCCAAAAATCATATAAAATGATATATAAATGCATATAAAACACCATAGATGGGTAATATAATAGCATGAATACTTCATAAATTATAGATACGTTGGAGACGTATCATTGGGCTCCGCCCAAGATGCAAGCGATAGCACGTGGCTCCTGGAAGCCCCCAGCGTCCTCGTCCTGATGATGGTCGTCATTCCTTCTCGGCGGTGGCGGTAGTGGAGGAAGGCCTGCGTTGCCCTGGGGGCGGTCCTCGCGAGGCTGATCCCTCCAAGCGCCCTTGCGAGGCTGGTCCCTCCAAGCGCCCTCGCGAGGCTGGTCCTGCCAGCGATCCTCACGAGGTCGGTCGTGCCACTCCTGGCGAGGGCCACGATCGTCCCATCGTCCTCTGCCACGTCCTCCTCCTCGGTCGTAGCCCCGGTCGTTGCGCTCGGGGCGTCGACCGAAGCATCCTTCTCGAACGGCCCTGAGCTCATGGCAGTCGTTGGTGTTGTGGGTGTGGAGGTTGTGGTAGGCGCAGAACAGTCGGCTGCCCTTGGACGACTCCAGTTGGCCCCTGCCGCGCTTCGTGTCTGGCTCCGCCGCGAGCACAACGACTCCCTTGCGCTTGACGTCCTCGGCCTTGGCCTTCTTCTCTTTTGGGTCTGCAGCTGGGAGCTCGAGGAGGGAGAAGCGTCCCTCCTCAGCCCTTGCGCACTTGGTCGCCAAGTTGAACAGCTCCAGGGATGTGCACAGCTCCTCGTGGATGGCGAGTTCCTCCTTCATCTTGACGTCGCGGACGCCATCAGAGAACGCTGAGATGAGGGCCTCGTCCGTGACCTTGGGGTTCTTGACGCGGACGCTGTTGAAGTGCTGGATGTATTTCTGCAGGGTCTCCCCAGGCTACTGCTTGATGCGGCACAGGTCACTCGCGGCTAGGGGACGGTCGCGAGTGCCCTGGAAGTTGGCGATGAAGTGACTACGTATCTCGTCCCAGGAAGAGATCGAGTCGGGAGGCAGGTTCAGGAGCCAGGAGCGGGCACCGTCCTTGAGCGCCATGGGAAACCAATTCACCATACCTTTCTCGGCGCCTTTGGCCGCCTCAATGCTCAGCTCGTAGAGCTGCAAGAACTCTTCAGGGTCGGGGTGCCGTCATAGCGCGGAGGCAAGTCCGGCTTGAACTTGCCCGGCCAGGCGACGCTGTCCAACTCAGGGGTGAAGGCGCGGCAGCCTGCTATGGCCACCGGAGACCCTTGCTGCCGCGGAGCTTGCTCTTGATGGTGCCCGCACACCGCTGCTATTGGCAACACGCGGTCTTGTCGTGCCGGTGCAGGGAGCACGGGTGCGCCTTCTCGAGGCCGCGGGATTTCTTGACAGCTCCTCTCTTCTTGCGCGGGCGCCTGGCGCGGTGGGTCACATCCAGGGGCCGCGCGCCTTTGAGCCAGGGCGTCATCTTGGGGCTGAGGTGGTGGAGGCGCTCCTTGAGCCGCGCCGCCCGCACTCGGCGGCGGGAGAGGCAGCGAGAGGGACGGCGCAGGATAGCCCCCTGCGGCGCTGATGAGCTCGGTGATGCGGGCAAGCCAATCCTCGTAGAGGTCGTCAATGGGGTGGTAACGCAGGAGCTCGCATGCCGTGAGCAGCGCGGCCTGCGCGGCCGTGGGAGCGCGTCGAGCGTGGGACGACGATCCGGCTGGAGCCAGCGATGGAGTGGCGGTGCGGCCGTCCCTCCGCACCGCGGGGTGCAGCGAGGATGCTTGCTGCTCGTGCCCCGCCGGGCTGGTGGCGGCGTTGGCGGCGGTGACGGAGAACGGCGAGGAGGTCCGCCGACAGGGGCCGTCTGGGCGACCTGGGCGGCGAGAGCGGCCCTGCGCTCAGCGCGGGCTCGGCGAGCGTCGGACATGGATGCGACGAAGCGATGGGACGCGAATCAGCGGAAAGAAGACCTCAGCGCACCCCTACCTGGCGCGCCAAATGTCGGATATCGGGTTCCGGCAAAACCCTTAAGGTTCGAACTCTGGGGTGCGCATGAAGATTTCTCCCTACCGAATCTCACTCTCAGCCTCGTAGCGATCCCTAAGGTTAACTAGACGAAATCATAGCACAAGAGACACAAGATTTATACTGGTTCGGGCCACCGTTGTGGTGTAATACTCTACTCCAGTGTGGTGGTGGTGGATTGCCTCTTGGGCTAATGATGAATAGTACAAGGGGAAGAACATCCTCCTGAGGCGAGGTGTTCTTGTGCTCGGTGGTGGTTCTGGTCCGAATGGATTGGTCGATTCCCCCCCCCCCCTGTCTAGATTGGTGGTGGCTAGTTCTATTTATTGAGGCCCTGGTCCTCTTCCCAAATATTGAGCGGGAAGGGATCCCACAACGGCCATTTTGAAAGGGGACAACTAGGACAAGCTATCCTGACTAAAGGTGGTCTTCGCCTGCCAAAGGCTCTGGTGATGACGCCGTCTTGGGCTCCACAGTGACCTCCGTCTTGCCGTCCAGCCAGTCTTGGTCTTGTTGCACCGATATGGAAACATTTGCCTGATGCCTCAGTACTCCGCGCCTACGCTTGCCCCCTTAGCACCAAAGGGGAAACGAGTACACTGCGCGCGCTGGCGCTCGCCTGGCCTTGGTCGTCATGACTTGCATCACGGGAACCTCGCGAGGTGCCCCTTGCCTTGATCTCTCTGCCTCCCTCGCGAGCCTGCCTGATGAGACCGCTCCTGAGGAGGTCTCGTGTCGTCCGCCCTGCGAGACTTGGCCCCTCGCGAGGGTCTTGAGTGTTTGGTTGATGAAGGTGGGCCGCACTGGGTCGCTGGTGGAGCCACACCGCGGGCCGCAGGCAGGCAAGTTTGGGGACTCCCGTTCCCAGAACGCCGACACTCTCTCCTCCACTTCATCATTTATCGTATGTGGCATTGCTAAGATAGAACCATTGTACATGCCCTCATGCTTCTCGTGGAAGCAAAACCGTGCCTCTTAAGGAAGCAAAAAGAATGCATTTTTTTGCACAAAATTGTCAGATCAAACGACACCTGGGAGTTGTTGGATCTGTTGAACCTATGTGCAATTTTTAGATTTTGGGATTTCTTTTTCTTGCAAAATTTTGCAGAGTTATTGAAAGTCATCTGATCTGAGAATTAGCACCTGGAACTCGGTAGCACCGAATATTCTCCCGCTCGAGGCTGTATTAAAAGATTTTTATTTAGATATATTTTTTATTCAGTCGCCTAGTTATTTTTTACGGTAGAGCTTCAAATACTGAAGCACATAATCTTGCTAAACACGTTGATATGCTTATTCAGGGTGCTTATTTCTTCTCATGACGTAACTTGTACGTATTTCTTTAAACATCATCACTGATCAATAAAGCCAGTCGAAAAAAAAAATCACTGATCAATAAAAGTGTTGGCAAATCTATAAAAAAAAAACAGATATTCTCCCCTATGTCTTCCCAGTCCCAGTTCTCACCCGCCAATTGCTCAAGGCACATGGCGCGCTGCTCCCTCGCGAAGCCGCTTGGCACCGCCGCCGCGGCTCCGCACCTCCCTCGCCGCCGCGCTCTGCTCGTCAGCGCCGCCGCCACCTCCCTGGCCAAGGCAACAACAAGAACGCAGCGGCTGTCCGCCCTATCGAAGCCGCCTAAACCACCGCCGTCACCGCCTCTCCTCCCGCGCCCAAGGCTCCCCATCTCCAACGACGCCCCCACCAACGGCAAGCAGGACGACCGCCGTGAACCATCGACGGGCGCGGCGTCCTCTGGCTCTGGGTCGTCCTCGGGCGCCGGACACGTGCTCCGCCTGATGGACGCCCTCGGCGTCGCGCCCGACGAGGACGTCTACGTCTCCCTCCTGAGGGACTCCGTCGACGCCGCCGAGGTCGCCGCCGTGCACGCCCACGTCGCCTCCGCACGTGCCGCGTCTGGCCTCCCCCTGCCGCTGGCCAACCGGCTGCTGCTTGCCTACGCGACCTGCGGCGACATGGCGGCCGCCCGCAAGGTGTTCGACGAAATTCCCGTCAAGGACGGCATCACGTGGGCGACCATGGTGTCGGCCTACTCCGATGGGTGTTTCCACGACGAAGCGATAAGGCTTTTCACCCGCATGTGCCAAGAAGAACAGGGGCTCGCTGGTGATCTGCTCGGCCATGCCATTGTGGCAGTGCTGCGGTCATGTGCTCGGCTGGACAGACTAAGGGGCTTTGGTGAGCAGGTACATGCGCTCGTCGTCAAGACAAAGAGAGTCTGCGGTGATACCGGTAGTTCGCTGCTTCAGCTGTACATCGCAAGTAATCAGCATGACAGTGCGCGGCAAGTGCTTCAGGCGATGAGGTGTTGTTCCCAGGAGCCAGTGCCTGAGGCAGCCTGGACTAGCTTCATGACAGCTTGCCACCGGGACGGACTGCTGGATGAGGCCATCTACGTCTTTAGGGACATGGTGTCCTCCGGAGTCGCCAGGAGCAGCTTCTCCCTGTCGACTATCCTTGCGGTATGTGCAGAATCAGATAACTGCAGGTGTTATGGACAGCAAGTGCATAGCGATGCCATCAAGCACGGCGTGGAAACAGATCAGTTCGTCGTGTCTGGGTTGGTCCACATGTATGCGAAGCAAGGACGGCTTGCAGATGCCGCGAGGGCATTTGAGGCAGTGGGTGGCAAGCCTGACGCGGTGTGCTGGAACGCCATGGCCATGGGGTATGCACGCGGTGGGTGGTACAGAGAGGCCACCAGAATGATATACCAGATGAAAGCTGCTGGAATGGATCTTCCAGGACTAAATGTGGTTGGAATGGCCTGCTCCAGGTGAGCTGCTGAATGAGATCGTTGACTGCTGCACTGCACATCTATGGTATGATCTGTGCCGAAGAAAGCGGAATACATTTTTATAGAGTAAAAAAGGAGTACCTTAGGGAGGAGAGGACATCTCAAGCTGCTCGAGTAGATCCTCCTGGACTAAATGTTGTTAGAACGGCGTGCTCCGGGTGACCTACCGAATGAGATGCTCGATCTTACTATTTTTCTTTTTAATGAGATCTTTATAGACTAGTATGACATGATCTCCAGAACAGCCAATAAGGATTTACTTAGCTCGCTGCATTATTTGTGTGTATGTATATAGTGTGACGTATATTGCTGGAAATTAGATTATGACACGTCATTATCCAATCATTGAAACTAGCGGTTTGACATGCGCGTTTGCTTAGGTTTAATAATGGTCGTTTCATTCAGATTGAATAAATATATACTTTGATGTCATCTCTATCTTTCTTTGACTGCCTTTCTTATGTCGCTTGACCATTGATCTAAGCCAAACATTTATTGGTACACATATAATCTGAAGTTATCAAAACATACTATTCACACAGTTACCATCGGTTGGTTTTTTGTCTGTTTGTTGCACCTATATTTCTTTAGTGTATGTAAAGTAATTACTTGGCATGATTTGTTTCTTTTAACTTTTTTGTTAAACCCTACATCTTAGTCACATTTTTTGCAGAATTTTGTGTGAGTCATCTCTAAAACCACTCTTTCTTTTGCCAATCACCACTCTGTCACTCTCAGCATAGCTTGTGCCCATGTGTTTGTGTATGTCTTGTGCAGTTTATGCCATGCGTTATCTTGCTGTAGAAGGCAGAACTAAGATTTAGGTTCATTTCTGTTATAATATTAGGGCCTCTCACCCTCTCCTATAGTTATCATTAAAATTATAATTATCAGTATATATTCACGGGAAATTTCTAGCGTATTCCCTTGACTCTCTGTAAGCTCAATCTGTTGAATTTGTCAAGCCCAAGCTGCTGAATTTGTGTAAGCCCAAGATTGATGCATGTAGGGATTGATGCATCCATGGCAGGATTGATGCATGTTTTCCCATTTTGGGCGATGGATCCCAAGGAGGACACGAACCAGAAGGTGCTCCTCTTCGCCCGCAGGAACTGTGACCACCAGGTTACCACTTCTTCTTCCCCACTATGTCCATCCAAAAATTTCTTCACCTCATATCACCTTGTCCCTGAAAGTTACTGCATACCTTGAGAGGATCAGCAAAACTTGGGTAAAGCTGAAAGAAAGAGCATAAGCCTTTGGTTTTTTTAAACACCAAGCATATCCTCCAGTAGAAAATATGGGAAAGACTGAATTAATGTGGCATGTAAAATTGTACAGTACTGAATTTCAGTGTTAAATTAATGTGGGTAAATTTCAGTGTTTGTTCACCTACTGGAGCAGCTGAGAAGAGGAGGAAGAAAAACAGGACAACTCTTCAGGAACTAGGGTTCATACAACACTGTTCATGATGTGAGTATATCACCATGTTCTTGATTTTTTAGTTAACAATATTCAGTCACTAGGAGTACAACAGTAGCAGTACATAGCTGGAATATGCATTTACATAGACTTACTGATGGCTCAACATTCGAGCTGATTACTAGCAGTGCAACACTAGCGGTACACATATGGATACTCACAGATTACTCCTTTGTTACTGTATTTATCTAGAGATGGGAGTAGAGCTGAAGCAGTACAACTTCACTGAAACTTAATTCAGTTAACTCCATAGACACCTGCTCTTTTTTGTTTAGAAGGGACTCTTATCTCCAATCTTGTAAGACAAAATACTCCTATCTGTAGTCCCTCGAATAACTCTGTTCTTCCTCCCCAAGCCCGTAGTGAACATTAAATAATGCATGCAAAATCTGACCATTTATAACTGAAGTCAAGTTTATACTCATATGGTGCTTATGGCAAGCAAGTTTTGTACTCCTGAAACTGGAAAATGTGACTGAAACTGGAACCCACTACATGTTTATCTTGTTTGTTGTTACTGAAACTGGAAACCACTACTACTCCAGAGATGCAATTTGACTTGTTTCCAATTATTCCGCACTACGACTTGTTTATTGCTACTGAAACTACTGCCAAAAAGAACTTCCGCAACCCTATGGTATTATAAATTAACGAACTATGAGCATAAACCTGTAATACAGTACTGAGAGCAGCACATAACTAGTGTAGTATAGTACTCCTATGGGATGAAACCATAACAGTTCAGTGATACTCCACTGTAGTATTCCTAGTGAAGCATAACTGTAGTATTCCTACTGAAGCATAACTATGAGAAATTGTTATGGGATGAAACCATAACAATTCAGTTTACTTATGCTTGCATTGTAATACAATAGGCACTTACCAATCCAGAAGCTTGCATTTACTTATGCTTTACACTAGTCACTATCAATTCTAAGTCACTAGTTTACTTATGATTTACTTATGCTTGCATTTACTTATGCTTTGCATCAGTCACTATCAATAGAAGACAAAGGTATTGCCCATTTATGCTAATTGCCATTTATTCCAAGTCTGACTTCAGAGTTTGGTTCGCTCTTTTTCGACAAGGGAAACATATTAATATCGCGAAGATACCAATTACACCCGTCCTCTGTACCAACAAGATGTCCAAATGCATCAAGGATACAAACAGCCAAAAATGAAAATAAAAAGAACAGAAGAAAGAAAAAAGAAAAAAGACCCCTCCACAGTGAACAATCACTAGCAGCAGCAGCACTCTAACCACCACCAAAGACAACACTCAAAATACAAAAGAGGTTCTCCAGAAGCAACGCCTCCAAGGAGGAAACAATGCACAAGCGTTTATTTATTCATTTTTGTGTGGAAGGCTCAATCAGCCCAAGTTTAAGAGTGATGCCACTCACAATGCTTTATGCAGCCCAAGTTGAACTGTACCTCAAAATGGTGGAGTATTTCTGTATAGTTTAAGAGTGATTCCCAAATGCACATGTGGTTTGGGTTGAATTAACAAGCAAGCAAGCTAGTCTGGTTTGGGTTGAATTAAAACTGTAGACGAATGCTTCTCAAACTATAGATGAATTAACAAGCAAGCTAGTCTGGTTTGGGTTGTGGAGTACTGCTCTCATGTGGTCTGTGGATGTAGCAGCCAATTTGTAGCGTCAAAACATGGAGTCAGCTGTTCATTAGACCATGGCTTACATCCTCAGTGTAAATTTGGTTCCACTATTTATTTGCGATATTCATTTCCACTATTCATTTGATGGAAATAATCTTAAGCAAATTTAAATGAATTGACTATACAGTGAAATGCAGCATATAGAGTGAATCGACATGCAAATTCAGAGTTAAGAGTCAGTGCGTGATTCAGTCAAGAGTCAGTGCAAGTTCACGATATGTTCTGAATTTTGCTGCATGATTCACAATATGTTCTCAATTTTTACTGCATTCAACAAGAGTCAGTGCAAGTTCACAGTATGTTCTAAAACTCTGCAATACTCATCAAACTGAATTTTAGCTCCTGTCATTCAACTAAATCTTTGCTGCTTTCCCGCAAAAAAAAAAAACCCAAATCTTTGCTGCTGTCATTTTAAATTCAGTTAGTTGTCACATGTGAATCTTGACACTTATATTCATTCTCTCTTTATTCCATTGACACTTAAATCTCTCTTTATTAGCAGTTAGTTACTGACAAAATTCATTCCATTGACACTTATATTCTCTCTTTATTCAGTTAGTTGCTGACATTCATATCAGCGTCATACTCCTGACCATTTGTCACATGTGAATCTTTACAAGCAGTGAGGAACAAAATGACTGACCACTACAATCTGTACAAATCATGCAATCTGAACAAAATTACTGATCTACAATCTTTGCATGCTCTTTTTATTTACAAGCAGAGATGAATCAAATTGTGTGACCATTACAATCTGACAAATCATGCTTACAATCAAATTGTGTGACCATTACTTTCTTCGGAACGCGAAAGGAGGATCAGCAGCAGCAGCACGGGCACAGGCGTCCTTTAATCCATTGCATCTACCATATATTGTCCTCATCATGAATAAGGATGCCATTGGAACCATTAGGTTCCTGGTTACGGCACGACCGTAGATTCATGGGACAAGTACACTTGGCCTCCCACTGGAAGTAAGACGCTTCGACGATCTTCCACACAAAGAGTGGGTGGCTGTTGCCACTGGAGTGGCATGCAACAGATGCAAGAGAGGGTTAGGTCTCCAACACTATGTGGTGTGCCACTTGTCGCAGCTAGAGAGTTTTGACGGGTTTTTCTCACCCCGCGCAAGGATGGGAGGTTCACTCTTTGTGCGATTTTTCCTCGATTTGTTTTCTCAAAATGTTTTATCTCTTTAACCGTGCGCCCAAATCGCGAACCATTTTCACCATTGTGTTTCTCGCGCCGAGATCTTTGAACCTAGATTCCATATTGATAGGTTTTAGTGAACTTTTTTTTTCAGGCAAATCTGTGCTCCCAACTAGTAGTAACCTATGCTTCCAGTGTAACTAAAACGTGCTCTCAACTAGCACTAACTCGTGGAGGAGCACAACTGTGCTCCCAAGTCCCAAGTGTTCTAATTGTGCTCCCGTGGAGTGAAGCAAAACTGTGCTCCCAAGATAAACTAAAAAAAATGTACTCCCAATACAATCTAAATTGTGCTCCCTGAGGTAGCACAACCGTGCTCCACGCGAAAGCATAACACACCCATGCTCCTGTCGGGCAAAAACTGAAGAAAACCAGAGAAAAATAAAAGGAAAACCAGGAAAAAAATGAGAAACAAAAAAACTAGAAAAAAAAAACATGAAAATTGAGAAAAAACCCAAAAAAGCCAAAGTAGCGAAAAATACCGCCCTGGTGGGGGAAGCGTCCAGCGCGTGATACATGGTGGCGCTGGGGCACACCACGTGGAGCCGCTGGTGCGCTTCCATGGACATAGAGAATGGCCTCTGTAGAGGTTTTTTTAAAGGAGAATTAGCCCCGGCCTCTGCATTTGAGCGATGCAAGCAGCCATTTATTAATTATTCACAAAAGACTTTTCAAAGAAATACATCAGTAAGTCTGAAGCCACCGTCTAGGCGATAACTG
The DNA here is from genome assembly GCA_021605205.1 of Aegilops longissima. Classification (NCBI taxonomy): domain Eukaryota; kingdom Viridiplantae; phylum Streptophyta; class Magnoliopsida; order Poales; family Poaceae; genus Aegilops; species Aegilops longissima. The sequence continues at coordinate 701,430,000 of CM038680.1, forward strand.
TCGCTACTCCTATCCAGCTAATGAAGGGATGCTGATAGTCCGGGCCTAATACCACAGACCTCGTAGCCAAGCCTAACATCTAAGACCTGAGGCTCCAACCAAGCCACTTGCCGGGTATGGGCCACACACTGGTCCGGCGTGCTCTCAGAGGCCACCGCCGCCAACTGCCATCACTCCATCTTCAGAGTTGTACTGACGCATCATCCTTGCCCGGTCTAGCTGCCGTCGACGCCACCATGACGCCCAACGGCACCACCTCCCTGCGTGCGAACTGCTGAGCACGTAGAGGTCGCCGTTGGTACACCTCAGCACCATGCCGTCAAATACCACCAGCTGCCACAGCTTGAAGTCTCTGGAAGATCTGTCGTGTGTAGCACCTCCCGATCAGGCATGACAAAGCGTAGCACCTGTCGGCCAGGCATGACTTGACATCTCCACCGAAACTCCATGCAAGACGAAGCCGCTCCACCTCCTGGCTCTGACTTCCAGCGCTGCTCCATAAACAATGCTCCCAAGAGAGAAACAACACCGCAGTGTCGCCATCGTCCGATCTGGAAGACCAGATCCTAGGGTTTCCCCTAGAGCAATACGAGTGGGTCGACATTAGTCACACGACGATGCCTTCATCAAGGTAACGACACAAAACGCCGCCATCACCCGCCATCGGCTCAGTTTACCGGCAACTATGTCTCCCCGACTCATAGCCAGTACTAGATGACGGATCCAAAGATCCGAACACCCAGCCTCAGGCCGACCACCTCTGACGGAAGAGATGATCACCACCGCCGGCCGCAACGGTCAGAACAGATCTGACCGAGGTGCCGTCGACAAGACCACCAGGCCCTCCATGCCGCCGCCGCCGCTGATCTACAGGCAGATTGCACGCCTCCGCAGCCAAGGTAGCCGCCGCCACCCGAAAAGGCCGGCCGCTGCGCCCGTAGCCCACACCGCCGTCCGAGGACGGGCCGGCCACCGGCCACCTGCCTTAGCCATCCACCGCGCCGCAGAACCCAGATCGGCCGCGCCACCACACGGCTAGGGGGCCCCGCACCACCCCGAAGACGCGTGAGAGAGGAGATCCCCCGGGCTTAGCCTGGCGGCGTCCCACGGCGGTGGCGGAGGGAGAGGAGGAGGGAGTGTGCGGCGGTGGAGGCTAGGTTTTTGGGCTCCGCACGAGAGTCGCCCCAGCGGAGAGACAACGCGGGGCGCTGGCAATTTCTTGTGGGATCTTCTTAAACAGGGTTCACACAATGATAAGTCTCAATTTAAAAGCCCATCGTTTGTAGGGAAAAGGCATACGGCTCAGCTTTATAAAGCTTCACTCTTTTACACAACCCGGAAAAACGTTTACAACCAAAAGAAACACTTTTTATTGTCCATCAATCAAAAGAAAAGAAGAAAAGAGCGGTCCTTTAGGATAGACAGAAAGGGGAACATAAGTTAGCTTCAAAAAAAAAAAAAAAAAAAGAAGAAAGGGGAACATAAGTAAAGAGCCAGGCCATCCCTAGCCGCCTGCTAATTAACCAGAGCAACTGCACAAAAGATCGCTGGCAACCTTGGCGCCACCACCCTGTCCACTAGTAGTAGAAGCATGGGCTTGCCCCTGGTTCCGAAAAGCTCTTTGTTCACATGTACCTGCGCTTTTGCCACCACCCACCCTTTCCACTACCACTAGCTTGAAGCATGGGTTTGGATCTGGAAAAGCTCCTTGTTTCTGTCCACAAGCACCCGCGCTTCTTCCACGAGGGAAGCAAGACTTCTAATAGGCCTTTGTCCTAAAACCATGTACCCATCAAGAATAAACATGTCATCTGAAGCACTGGACAGTGCAGCCATCAAGCTCGTCAGCCCATCATTGACATAACTGCCTTTGGGATTCATCATAGATATGACCATCTTACAGACAAGCTTCCTTATTCTCAGGCAGACGGGTCTGGGGAGCTCATGTTTTTCAACGATCTCTTTGAGCTTCATTACGAAGCTAATTCCATCGCCTCCGGCTCCGGGGGGGACTACCGTAAACAGATGTGTCAAGTCCTGATCTGCACTTATCAACGCACCCCATATTGTGACACAATGAGATAACATGCGAAACGAGCTGTACCCTTGCTGCTGTGCGGAAGAAGACGAGTTGTTGTTTGCCTGGCCATTATCTGGGGAATCGTCACATTGGTTTGCTACGTCGGGTTCTGGTATCAGCCGATTAACTTCTGTTCCTCCTATATGTCTTTCTTCTGTTGGCCAAAAAAGTATTTCTTCAAGCAGCTGCAACGGAAACAATATTTTTGGGTTTCAGGAGGCAACAGTTAAAAGCAGAATCACACCATCTATGGTTAGTTTTCCAAGCGCATTGCTTGTCATTCGTTAAGCAAGAATGTGTACAATTATCATTAAAAACATCCTCTAATAACTTGCCGGACAGGCATGGCACCGAAAGGAACATATTTACCAACACTGTGCAATCCTAGAATACTTGTATATTTTTTTCGAAACAAGAGGGAATCCCTGGCGGCGTTAGAATATTGATACATATATCCGCCAATACAATGTCAGAAGGGAATTCCATATTTTTGGTAACTGGTAATTCAGTATTTGCTAGAATACAACTGGTAATTAAGTATTCTGGTCGATAGTCAATACATGAATAAAACAAATGGCGGTAAGTTACCTTTGGAACCACAATGGGCATAGCTTCCTTCAGCGTTTTGAGGCTTTGGACATCATCATTGCAATGAATGCATAAATTTTCCAGGATTTCAGTTGCCATTTGTGAGCATCTTTGTTTTTCAACAATCAATCTAGTCAGACTGTGAATAACATTGTTATTTGACCCCATGATAATCCTGGCACTCCCGGATGATAGAGCCACCAGCGCTTTAGCTGCAACCACCCTTCTAGCCTCCTTGTAATTTTTATCTTGGGTCATGATGTCAACCAACATCATAATGAATTCTTGTGTCCCTTCATGCCCTGGACTGGAATTTTCATCCTGGTGTAGGTGCGTGAGAATCCAAATAGCTATTTTCTGCAGCATTTCATTGCATTCTTTACACTCGAGAATCGTCCTCATGGCTGTGATCAATTCCATACTGCATGAGATTTCATCACGCAGCTTGCTGCCTATGTGCCCTGTAGCAGCCGTGAGCTGGGCAATCACCTTCATTGAACCTTCTACTATGCTGTAACATGCAGCATTGTCAATGTGCTTCATGCGGCCATCCTCATTGCGGTGGTGGAGTAGGCCGGAGGTCACAGGCACCATAATCTTTGGCAGTAGATATGGGGTACCGAACATGACTCTGCAGTTGTCATTGTTGGCTGCGAGCTTCTGAAGGATACGGAGACCTTGCTCCACCAGCGTTTTGTAGCCCTGCAGAAGGTCATCGTCACTTCTCTCAGCCTTGAGCAGCATTTTGTAGGTTCTTGCAACGCGAGCATCATAGTCCCCTTGCTCAACGATGTCATCTTGGTTCACCGACAAGGATATTTGCTTTGAATCTTGTTCATATGTTTCATATAGCCAGTCTCCCGTATATGGTTGGAAAATACAGTATTCTTCGAATGTGTCAAGGAGGGAAGATATGTAGCCAATTGCCTTTGGATATTTCTCCAAATGGATGTCGTGAGCAATGCTCGCCACTACCCTTGCGGCACGCTCCCTTGTCTCTCTATCATATATGCTTATGCGGCCCAACGTCTGCAGCAGCTTTTGGAGTATGTCGGGAGAGGGTGCAGACATGATCAGATGTTTCTTGAGTATATTCTCCCCTGTGTATTTGTGCGGATAGTGTACCCCATTGACCCCTTTCACTTCTGCCTCCAGTTTTTTGGCGAATGCATCCAGGATCCTTACCCCGGAAATGTAGTCGTCAGGCGACTTAGACTCCATCAGGCCCACAGCATATGTGATGAGGTTCCTTCCTTTAACCAATGATGGGTCCTTTTCACATCTGATCATTGTTTCACGTATGTAATCCGATATCCCATCACGAAAATCCTTATCAAAGCCTCTTTGGTCGACTACTGCATTCACTATAGACCCCTTTGCCCAACCATTGATGATCTTGTAGCAGAAAATCACACCCTGGAGCAGGACAAGGGAATACAAGACAACCAGCGCCTTCTTCAGGTTTCTGACTCCGTCAGCATGGTAATCTTGTTGTATCAGACGCCACACCGAAAGCACGGCCGAAACTACCAACCCACCCATGTAGACAGCCACCAGAGGGCACAACAAAATGACAAAGACCAGAGTATGAACCATTGATAGGACAATGCGCCATTTGTTTTCCGATGTTCCGGGGTATCCAACATATGCCACGCCATCAAATGCATCTCCAATATAGCTCAGTTTTTCAGTCAGAAACACATCGAAGATCCTGTTGTTCATATATACCTCCAAATTAGATAGGGACAAGATAAGTTTTGACAAGACAAATTACTTTGTACGGAAAAAAATACAGAGCAACAAAATACCATTAACAATTCAGAAACAGGTATTAAGAAAAAGTAGGCAGCTGAAGTAACAAGCAAGCACTAACCCAGCCGTCTGCACAAGGGTAATGAATGTAAGACACCAAAAATCATTGTTGTGCAGGTCGTCAATGAAACCGCCAAGAAGAACGACGGTGGTCCAAGTAAGCACCAGGAAACCAAGACCTTTGACGGCCATGGACAGGTAGCCCATGAACAGGGCATAACTGTTGGCCATTTCTACTTCTGCCCAACGACTGTCCTCAACAAGCTTCTCACGTGGCTCTTCACAAGACTTATCCCAACACGACATGGCTGGCGCCTGCATATGGTCGATGAAGGAAGACGATCGATCAGCTCTCCAGATCATGGTAAATGTTTTGGAAGAAGATGATACTGTACTACACGCTATTCATGCATGCAGAAAGGTAAAATGAAAATGGGATGAAAATAGTATGCTCCTGTGAACTCAAGGATTGATCTTACCGATCTTACCCTGAAGTAGAGGTTCCGCTTAGACTTGTGCAAAGAGAGGAATAGCGCAGCAAGAACTAAAGAGTAGTTAACTTGGGAGTATGTATATCAGCAAGCTGAAGAGGTCGTGTTCAAAAGGAAAAGAAAGGAAGCTAAACAGCTCCATTGATTTCAACTAACAAGGCTTGGTCCCCTCTTGGCAGTAAATTATATGCTTATATTCGTGCAAAGACGAGATTGGATCTGGACGACAGTAAAGCAAAGTTGTCGACGTTAATAATTGATTCCAAGGCTGGCCGGTCCAGCTTTGTTATGAATAAATTAGCAAGTGATTAACGAAAAGAAATGTACTCTACAACGACGGATCACTGCATCAACTATCGTGGCCAACAGCGACCGCGGGGTGGCCCTCTGAACGGTTGCTCTGGCAACGGAGGCAGCTTACGCCGGGCGTGGTCCGCAGCCCAGCGACAGAGGACCGCGGAGCGCTGTTCTCTCCGCCCGGCAGGAGAGTGCGCGGCAAGTGCTTCACACGATGAGGTGTTCTTTGCAGGAGCCAATGCCCGAGGCAGCATGGACTAGTTTCATCATGACAGCGTGCCACAAGACAGCCGACTGGACGAGGCCATCTACGTCTTCAGGCGACATGATGTCCTCTGGAGTCGCCAGGAGCAGCTTCTCCCTGTCGACTATCCTTGCGGTATGCGTAGAATCAGAGAAGCACAGGTGCTATGGACAGCAAGTGCATGGCGACGCCATCAAGCACGGCATGGAAACATACCAGTTCGTCGTGTCCGGGTTGGTTCACATGTATGCGAGGCAAGGACTGCTTGCAGATGCTGCTAGGGCGTTTGAGGCAGTGGGTCACAAGCCTGACGCGGTGTGCTGGAACGCCATGGCCTTGGGGTAACCGTCCTTTCCGGGGTCGTTTCCGCGGAGGCCGTGGCGGGAACTGGCGTCCTCCTCCGCCGAGGCAGCCGACCACTGTTGCTGAGCAGCATGCGATCTTGCCGGAGGTGGCTGCCGGTGGATCGGCTCTACCGCAGGTGGCGGTGGAGACGGTTCAGGCCCTGGCTGCAATCACGTTGCCGGAGCCCATGCAGACTGGAGATTCTGCTTCTGAGCAAGGTACGGAGAAATCCGAGGTTGAAAAGGTGTCCAGGTGGGCGGCTAAAAAGAAGAAGCTGACCTGTTTCCGTTGCGGTGAACCGGGACACTTTTTGGTTGAGTGCACTGCGGAGTTATGTGACTTGTGCCGGAAACCTAAGCATACAACTTCTGAGTGTCCTCTTTTGTTGGGGCCTAAACCTTCTGTTCAGATATACGGGGTTTGCTGCTCAGAGTTGATGTTCTTCGAGTCTCCCAGTGTGGAACCCTTGACACCCGCGGTGGAGACCTCCTTCCCCGGTGTGGTGAAGGTGGTTCATGGACCTTTGAACGAGGCACAGATCATTCAGTAGTTGCGGGAGCTGGCACCGGGTAATTTTCAGTGGTCGTTGCTCAACCTCACAGATACGACTTACAAAGTAGATTTCCCGTCTAAGGAGGATCAGCTGAGAATCCTCAAGTTCGGTATGAGCAGGGTCACTCGTACTAGTTTTGTGCTGCAGTTTGATGAGTGGAAAAAGAAGGAGCCGCAGGGCACGCCGTTAACTCAGATTTGGGTTCGTTTCTCTGGGGCGCCATCTGCTCCCCTGGACAACTTTTTGGTTACCTGGAGCCTGGGTTCTTTGATTGGCAAGACTGAGCAGGTGGATATGCAGTTCACACGTGCTCACGGGGTGGCGCGTTTACTTGTCAGTGTTGCTAACATTGAGTTCCTGCCCGATGTGGTGCCTTGGACGCATGAAGACGTTCTGTATCAGTTGGATGTCGAGTATGAAGATCCTAACCTTTTCCGGGAGTTTGAGGATGATAATCCTATGGATACCTCTGAGGGAGGAGGTGCATCGTCAGGGAACCAGGATGATAGTGCTAAGAGTTATGATGATAAGGCCAAGGGGCATTCGGGTCCGTCTGATTCTGGTGAGACTGCTACTGATAGGTCAACAGGCACTGTCCCGACGAGTACGTTGCAGCTTGGTTCCTTGGGGGCTTTCACGGCACCTCCTAGGCTTTGGTATGATCGAGATGATCCGGTGGGCCCCGTGGTACGTCCGTGTGTGTCCGAGCTTGTTGAGGTGGGAGGCGCCGAGGGGCAGGAGGCCCCTCCCTCTTCTCCTCCTCCCCCTCCTGTTATGGAGGTGGTGGCTGCGGCGGTGGTCTCGGCTGGAGGTGGCGAGCAGGTGGCCCGGTGCTCCGCGTCGCCATCCTCGTCGACGCCGAGGGCGAGCTCGGTGGCCTTGCCTTCTCCCATGAGGCCGGCCATTGTCGGAGGGGTGTGCGTCCAGGAGGCCACCGCACCCCCTTCCTGCCACGGTGGGCGGGTTCGGTGCCATGGCCGTACTGACACCCCACTCTCCGGATCGCCCCCCTAGGCTGGCTTCGCCGGTCTTGGGCCCGTCGGCCGCACCGGCTCTCGGCGGGACTCCCGTGGAGATGCCACGGGAGGTGTCGTCGTCTTTTGGTGTGGCGCCGGAGGTCCCGGGACGGGTTACCGCTATTGGGGGTCGGGCAGGAGGCCCTTCCCCTAGCAGAGCTTCGCGCGAGGAGGTCATCGCCTTTGGTGGGATTCTGGATCCCGTCTCTGAGGGGAGGCGGATCGGCGGTAGGCTGCAGGAGCAGCCGGACGTTGATGACATGCAGCTGAGATGTGCTATGAGGGCAGCCAAGCTGCGTGACGTCGAGATCTCCACCGGTATGTCTGTTAATAAATCAAATTCAATTTTGCATTTTACCAATGATGAGATTGTTTATAATGCAAATCAACTAGGGGTTTCACTTGGTAGTAATGATAGTGAGATCACTAAGTCAGTTAATGACATTCTTGATTTAGAAACAGAGAGGGCATTGGAAATGATTCGTAACATAGCTGTCGTTAAACCCATGAATGAGTCGGGCATTGATGCGCTTGGGGTCAGGGTTCTTGATGGTTTGTGTGCCGATCTTGATCCTTCGTTGCCTGAGACGGAGGAGGAGGAGGGATTATGTTCTCCTGAGGCCTCTAACCATATAGATGGGTCGTTGGTGATTGCGGCTGAGCCCGGGTGTGGTGACCGACCTGAAGATCGCATTAAGCCTAAGCGAACTTGGAAACGGAAGGTTTATCCAGTGTCGGTTGTGCGTAGAAGTGCTAGGATCTGTACCTCTAAAAAAATTCATGATGAAATATGAGAGGCATTTTCTGGAATAGAAGGGGTCTTAAAGACTTGGCTAAAAGAAGGTTTCTAGCGGATGCTTCTCTTGAACATCATTTGGATTTTATTGCTTTGTCAGAGTCTGGAAGAGACAACTTCACCCCCCAATTTCTTAGCACTTTATCGGGGGGGGGGGGGTTGATTTCGACTGGCATTGTCTCCCGCCGCGAGGAAGATCCGGTGGGGTTTTACTTGGGGTTAAGTGTGACTCTTTGGAAGTTCGGAGTGTAGTTACGGGAGATTTTGCGGTAAAGTTTCGGGTCCGAACTAAGGCAGATGGGTTTGATTGGGCTTTGATGGCGGTTTACGGCGCCGCGCAACCAGAACTCAAACCAGACTTCTTGGCCGATCTGGTCCGTGTTTGTGGTAACGAGCAGCTCCCTATGTTAGTGGGGGGTGATTTCAACATTATTCGAAGAAGGGAGGAAAAGAATAATGAGAATTTTGACAGCAGATGGTCGTTTATGTTCAATACCATCATTGAGAGCTTGGATCTCAGAGAGATAGAGCTCTCGGGTAGGAAATTCACTTGGGCTAACTCGTTACCAATCCCGACTTTTGAGAAGCTAGACCGTGTCTTAGCTAGCGTCGATTGGGAACAGAAGTTTCCCCTGGTAACAGTGCAGGCGCTGACACGAGGTATCTCGGATCACACGTCGTTACTAGTTGACTCGGGGGCTCAAACCCATGTGGGTAACAAGAATATTTTCTCGTTTGAACTTGCATTGTTTGAAAGAGAAGGGTTCCTGGAGCTGTTAGCTAGAGAATGAGCTAAAGACTCAGGAGGAAGGTCACCTATTGAAAGATGGCAATGCAAGATTCGTCATCTACGAAGGTTCCTTCGTGGATGGGCTAAGCATACGCATGGGATTTATAAGGCTGAGAAGGAACGGCTCCTTCTACTTATTCAGACCCTAGAAGTAAAAGCTGAAACTTCTATTTTAGATACCAGCGAGCTGGAAACTAAGATGGAGGCTGAGCTGCGGCTGAAAGATCTCCTCCACGAGGAGGAATTGAAGTGGGCGCTGCGAGCTAAGGTTCGCAAAATCGTCCAAGGGGAGGATAACACTCAATTCTTTCATATGATTGCTAATGGAAAGCATCGTAAGAAGAGGATTTTCTAATTAGAACAAGACGAAGGGACGATAGTTGGTCAAGAAAATCTGAAAGTTTACATTACCAACTATTATAAGCAGTTGTTTGGACCTCCGGAAGAGAATTTTGTATCCTTAGACGAGTCAAGGGTTGAGGATGTTCCTCAACTTGCGACTGACGAGAATGAGATTTTGACTGCTCCTTTTATGGAGAAAGAGGTGTTTGAGGCCATCGCACAAATGAAAAATAATAAGGCTCCAGGTCCGGACGGGTTTCTGGCGGAGTTTTATAAAAAAAGTTGGCACTTTATTAAGGGGGACTTGATTCCGATGTTCCATGAGCTTTTTGCTGGGCAACTTCAATTGTTTAAGCTGAATTTTGGAACGATAACTCTACTTTCTAAGAAGACAGAGGCTGTTTGAATTGAGCAGTTTAGGCCTATATGTCTTCTTAATGTTAGTTTCAAAATTTTCGCCAAGGTTGGGACGAACAGGCTTACGCAAATTGCGCATTCTGTTGTGCAACCGTCCCGGACTGCTTTCATGCCAGATAGAAATATCCTTGAAGGGGTTGTCGTCTTGCATGAAACGCTCCATGAGATTCACTCAAAAAAACTAGATGGCGTTGTTTCCAAAGTGGATTTTGAAAAAGCATACGATAAAGTTAAATGACCTTTCCTTCAACAGGCTTTGCGTATGAAAGGATTTGATTCGACCTGGAGAAACCAGTTAGAATCCTTTAGGCGAAAAGGGAGTGTAGGGATTAAAGTGAATGATGACATAGGTCACTACTTCCAGACACACAAAGGGTTAAGGCAAGGGGATCCAATGTCACCGATCCTATTGAACATAGTGGTAGATATGCTGACCATTTTAGGATGGGCTAAGGATGCAGGGCAGGTAGGTGGCCTGGTTCCGCATTTAGTTGATGGAGGTATCTCCATCCTTCAGTATGCTGATGATACTATCATCTTCATGGAGCACGACTTGGTGAAAGCGAGAAACATGAAGCTTGTGTTATGCTTATTTGAACAATTGACCGGGTTAAAAATTAACTTCCACAAAAGCAAATTGTTCTGTTTTGGAAGAGCTGATGATGACCAGGAGGCTTATAAACAATTGTTCGGATGTGAATTGGGAACGTTACCGTTCACGTATTTAGGTATACCCATTCATCATCGTAAGCTGACTAACAGAGAGTGGAAATGCATTGAGGATCCTTTTGAGAAGAAATTGAGCTGTTGGAAAGGGAAGCTCATGTCATATGGAGGGCGATTAATTTTGATTAATTCGGTCCTCACAAGTATGCCTATGTTTGTTCTATCCTTTTTCGAGGTCCCGGTGGGAGTCAGGAAGAGGCTAGATTTCTATCGATCACGATTCTTTTGGCAGAGTGATGAGCTTAAACGAAAGTATAGGCTTGCTAAATGGGATATCATCTGTAGGCCGAAGGACCAAGGGGGTCTAGGTATTGAAAATTTGGAAGTCAAAAACAGATGTCTCCTTAGCAAGTGGCTGTTCAAGCTTTCGTCCGAGACGGAGGCCACTTGGGCTCAGATATTGCGAAATAAGTATCTTCACTCTAAAACCTTGTCCCAGGTGACAGTGAGGCCGACTGACTCACCATTTTGGAAAGGCTTGATGAGAGTCAAATCACTCTTTTTCAATAGGACAAGGTTCTTAGTCGGAAATGGAGCTGCTACGAGGTTCTGGGAGGATACGTGGCTTGGGGAGACTCCCCTTGCGCTTCAATATCCTACTTTGTATAACATTGTTCAACGCAGAGATGCTTATGTTGCAACAGTTCTACAATCCACTCCCCTCAATTTTCGTTTTCGGAGGACGCTAGTGGGAAATCGTTGGGAGGCCTGGCTTCATCTTGTGAGAAGATTGATGGATGTCCAGTTGTCTCAGCAGCCAGATCAGTTGTGTTGGAAACTGACTAAGGACGGCGTGTTCTCGGTCAAATCCATGTATCTGGATGTTATTAACTCTAGCGTGATTCCTTCATCGAAGCACGTTTGGAAAGTGAAGGTACCTCTGAGAATCAAAGTGTTTATGTGGTTTGTGCATAAACAAGTTATTTTGACTAAGGATAATCTGGCAAAACGTAACTGGGTGGGCTCGATGTAGTTTTTGCGACCATAACGAAACTATCAAACGCCTCTTTCTTGATTGTCCGCTGGCCAAGATTCTGTGGCGGTCGATTCATATTGCTTTTAATATTAATCCGCCCAGCTCTATCAACACGTTATTTGGGACGTGGCTAGATGGGACTGATTCAGATACAGCGAGGCACATTCGTGTAGGCGTCTGTGCTTTATTATGGGCAGCCTGGAACTGCAGAAATGATTTGGTATTTAACAGAACAACAAACATTCACTTTTTGCAGGTTATCTTCAGGGCCACTGCGTTGATCCGTATGTGGTCGCTACTCACTCCGACGGAGGCCAGGGAGCGTTTGGTTACTGCGTCTACCCGATGGGAGATGGTAGCTCGGGATATTTTCAACCGGTTTGAATGGCGGTCATGTAATAGTATAGGCATGTAGTGCTCCTATTTTTATTTGCCAACCGGTTGTGGCCTTGTCTTTTATGTTTAGCTCTTGTGAGCATTTGTTTACTTCCTGTTACGAGACTTGAAGACTATTGCTGGATCTTTTTATTAATAATATGAGTCGTATGCATCTTTCTGATGCAGAGGCTGGGGTAAACCCCCTTTTCGAAAAAAAACCAGAATGATGTACCATATGAAAGCTTCTGGAATAGATCCTCCTGGATTAAGTGTGGTTAGGATGGCCTGCCGAATGATCATCCTGGATTAAGTGTGGATTATCTTTATAGACTAGTATGACATGATCTCCAGAACGACCAATTAGGATTTACTACTTAGCTTGGTGCGTTTAGTCTGACAAAGATTCCTTATGACAGACACTGAGGAATGTGTTTTTCTTATGCTAATACCAATATGTATGTGCCTCGATACATGTGGTTTGACCATATTTCATTCATTTCAGTCTGGATAGTTCTCGGCTTGTTATCTACACTGCAGTCCATGCTAAATCGGTCATGACTAGGGTTGTTGTTTCTTGAAGCAGCACACACCGAGGCATCGATAATCTATACCGATTGAGGCCCACTTTAATTTTCACTTGTGGTGTCTGACAGTAATACTTGAGACTTGAATCATGGTAGAACTCTTTTTTGGGCGTGTTAAAGTTTCTGAAATTGCTTGAGGTATGGTTGGGTATAATTAACGACTTGTTATTTCAACCCCTGGGTAGGATCAATCAGCTGCTAGATGCCTGTACGCTCTACTAATATTAACATGGTCTTGAATTCAGAGTGGTACTTTGTTATGACATGATTGTTGTCATGTCTATTGAGTAGCAAGTGCTCATGAATCTAATGGCGTTGTCTGCTCTTTGTGCACGAGATGGAGCTCAGGGTATGCAAACTGCTTGTCATGTTTCTCTTACAGAGCCAGAAGAGCAGCCTCGTATCTTACTGATATTTCTTGTCTGTGTTTTTTTTAACGTCCTCTGATTTAGGGCTGATGGGTTCTCTCTTTAATTTGTGCAGCTGCAGGGATGATGCCAGTTGGTGGTATCTGAAGTCCACAGTGTGCAGGCCATGAACTTTGAGTACTAGTGATGCGACTTCTTCTTCCTTCTCTGCCGCGGCAACATATATAGATATGTGTCATCTGCATTACGCCGATCCGAATGAAGGCGGCTCCAAGGATGTCGTACTGCCGTGCCGGCGCCTAAGCAGAGTGTGGGGTGTTTGACCGGTGAGTCTTAGGTGGCCCGCGAGCAAGCCAAGAAGGAGATGATCTTATGGGGCGGTGCTACAGGATGGTAGCGACCTCAACTCGGCTCAGCCTGGTGTGGGTGTTATTTTTTTGAAAATCACCACAAATTTATTAATTGAAAATAATGGTTACATCGTCTATAAATAAAGGTACAATATCGTTCATAGGCTCTTCAAGCCACTCATTCGTCAAGGAAACTCTAGCTAACCTAGCTAATTCGTGGGCAACCCTATTCGCTTTCCTATTACAGTGTTCGAAACTAGTAAGAGGAAAGTCGCAAGCCAAAAAATAGCAGTCCTCGAAAACTGCCGCCGCCGTTCCCGCAAATTGTCCTCCATTCTTTATCGTGTCAATGACTTTCATATTATCAGAGTTAATTATCGGACGGTTGCATCCTGCCTTTTGTGCCAGATATAAGCCAAACCTTAGAGCCATAGCTTCTGCCGTCAGAACATCCGCACACCAATTAATTCTTCCAATTTCCACCGACTATGAATTGTCCTTTATCATCTCTAAGGACAGCCCCCGCAGTACCCCTGTGTTGGTCATGATCGAAAGAAGCATCAACATTGAGCTTGACAAAACCCATAGGAGGTTTACTCCATCCCCCTCGTTTACTAGTCGCATTAGGGGGAGTAAGCTTTAGCAAAATTAGCTGTGATAGCCCGGACCGCCATGGATGTATGATACGAATCTTGAACCTTTCCCTCATGAACCAGCATACGTCTCTCCCACCATAGATACCATGCGGCTATGGCAATCATCTCATGTACATTCTGAACTCCCATAATAGATAAGTCTTGTACTGGCCTAAGGAGTAAGAATTCAAGTACCGCCTCACCCGCACGATCAATAGCACAAGCTTCGTTAATCATGTCAGCCATCCCCAACTTCTTCCACACCTCCTTCGCTTTTTGACACAGAAATAGGACGTGCTTTGTATCTTTTGCCCCCTTCAAACATGATGGGCAGACTGACAAGGTTTTCAAGTGTCTATTTGCAAGCGTAACCCGACATGGGAGAGTTCCATGCAAAGTGCGCCAAATAAAGATCTTTACCTTTGCTGGACACACAAGTTTCCAAATCTTTGACCATATAGGGTTAACGTTGGATCTACCCATACCATTTGTGTATTGCAATTTTCTTCATGTTGATGACTCCATTCCGCCAAATAAGCAGATCGAACAGTGAACAAACCATTTTTTGTATAGCTCGAACCAATGAAATCCGACATATTGTGCATAGAGAGAGGGATAGCGAGAACTTGTTGAGCATCAATTGGCCACAAAGTTTGTCTTACCAATTCATCATCCCAGAAATTCGTGACTGGATCAATAAGATCAGAAACCTTGGACAGAAAGTGACCTCCTCTAGGGGTAATAATTTTCCGATTGGCATGATTCGGGATCCAAGCATCTTTCCAGATATCGATATTCTCTCCATTACCAACTCTCCAGATATAACCATTTTTCAGTGAATTGACTCCCGCCATAATGCTTTACCACGTAAAAGACGAACCTTTTTTAAAACTTGCATTCATCAAATCACCATCAGGGAAGTATTTAGCTTTCAACACACGCGCACATAGAGAATCCGGATTATCGAGGAGACGCCATGCTTGTTTAGCTAGTAGTGCTAGGTTGAAACAATGAATGTCCCGGAAACCCATTCCTCCCTGATTTATAGGAACACACATTTTCCACCAAGCCATCCAATGCATCCTCTTCTGATTATCCTCGTCTCCCCACCAAAATTGCGACATCGCGTCGATGATTCCCTTGCAATTTTTTTTGGGAATTTTAAAGACGGACATGGCATAGGTGGGGATAGCTTGGACAACAGATTTAAGCAAATTTTCCTTCCCTCCAGCTGATAATAACTTTTCTTTCCATCTACTAATTTTTTGAACAATACGATCAATCAGGAATTGAAAACACGCGCTTTTGTCCATACCCACGTTAGCAGGCAGACCCAAATATTTGTCATTGAGAGTTTCAGTCATAATATCCAGGATCAAACAAATTTGTGCCTTGTCTTCCACTTTTGTATTGGGGCTAAAAAAGATGCTAGATTTTTGTACACTCACCATCTGGCCTGAAGCAGCACAGTAAGAATCTAGGACTGATTTCAAAGCTTCTGTGTTCCTAGTGTTGGCTCCCATAAGAATAAAAGAATCATCAGCAAAGAGGAGATTCGATATTGACGGGGCATCTCTGCAAACCTTTACTCCAGACATGTTCCCATTCTCCTCTGCATGAGCCAAGAGGGCAGTCAGACCCTCCGAACATAACAAGAATAAATAGGGGGATAGAGGGTCTCCCTGTCTCAAACCTCTCGTTGGCTTAAAACTCTCAGTTTCCTCTGTATTGAAACAAACCCGGTATTCCACCGTGGATACACATTGCATAATTAGGTTCACCCAGTTTTCTTGAAATCCCAGTCTCAGCATAATCTCCTTCAAAAAAGGCCATTCCACTCGGTCGTATGCTTTGTGCATATCCAGTTTGATGGCACACAAGCCTTCCTTCCCTGTCCTTTTCTTTTTTATTTTATGAAAGCACTCGTAAGCCACTAAGATATTATCTGTAATCATTCTTCCTGGCACAAATGCACTTTGAGTAGGGCTGATAATATCTGATAGGCTTATCTTCAGGCGAGCAGCAATCATTTTAGAAATAACTTTATACACCACATTGCATAAGCTGATTGGTCTAAATTGGGTTACCTTCTCTGGGGAATTAACCTTTGGAATCATTACAATTACAGTATCATTTCACCCAGGCAGTATAGAACAGGTATTCACCGCCTGAAGGACCTCTTCGGTTAGGTCATCCCCCAACATATTCCAAAATCTCTTGTAAAAAACCGCGTGAAGACCATCTGGACCCGGCGCTTTTAAATCTCCAATATCAAAAAGGGCCTTCCGAACCTCCTCGGCAGTGTAGGGGGCAAGAAGGGAGTTATTCATATCATCAGTGACCTTTCTCTGGACAAGTGAAAGAACATCCGGATTTGGTTGTGCAACTTCTGAGGTAAACAGATTCGAAAAATACCCCATAATATGATCCTTCAACTCCCTATCTTGCACCCAAGCCTCGTTGTCATCAAGCAATTTTTTAATTTGATTTCTCTTCTTTCTAGCCGTTGCCGCGTTATGGAAGAAAGAGGTATTACGGTCCCCATGTAGCAGCCAGTTTGCACGGCCACGTTGTAGCCAATGGATCTCCTCTTGTTCGAGAAGATTTTCAATAAGGACAAGAATCTCCTTTTGCCGCATTTGGGATTCCACACTCATAGGTCCCCTTCGAATTTTTTCTAGTTCTTTTTTTAGTTTATTTATCCCTTTTTTTGTCCCTTCAGGATATCCCGGTCCCAAATATGCAAATCTACATGAACAGCCCGTGTATGATCAGCGAGAGACGGGCCAATACCCCTCAGCTTTGCTTTGTTCCACGATGTACGAACAATCTCCCCGACCGTCTCTTCCTGTAGCCATCTAGCTTCAAACTGTTTTGTTCGACCCCTTGGGCGATTAAACATATTATCGTCAAAGTAATCTGTATCCAGGATGAGAGGACGATGGTCAGAGTGAACATGTTCCTCATTCACGACAATAGCCCGAGGAAATTTATTTGCCCATTCTAGATTGCAAACCGCACGATCAAGTCTCTCTCTTATGTCACCTCTCCTCCAAGTGAATTGATCTCCAATATATCCCATATCATCCAGACTGCACTCTCCCAAACAATTGCGAAATTCTCTCATCATTGAATTTGGTCTTGCATTTCCTCCTTCTTTTTCATGGGCATACAGAATTTCATTAAAATCGCCCATGACAACCCATGGGTGAGATGCACGCTTGTGTAATTCGCGCAGATCAGCCAAGATAAATGTTTATCATTCCACCCAGGATATCCATAAAACCCCGTAAGGCGCCAATCCACAATATCCTCTTTCATAAACATAACATCAATAAAATGCAAGGACAAATAATTCAACTCAATTTTATTCTCTTTTTGATGAAATAAAACAAGCCCACCGGCCTTACCATCACTCTCAACAAGAAACATAGAATCAAAACCTAGTTTATAACGTAGCTCGTCAGCTTTTATTTTATTGAGATGCGACTCCGAAAGGAAAATAAGCTCAGCTCTGACTCGCCCTTGTAACTCCAAGAGCTCACGAACTGCCGTGGGTGAAAGCATCCCACGACAGTTCCACGCAATGGTTTTCATGGTTCCCGGCGGTCCTCCTCCTCAGAGGCCGCCGATGTAAGGTTTTCTTCCTTCCCATCTCCAACAGATTCTCTCCTCTTGACCAGGTAGTCTTCCTCTCTGCCTTCCAGCTCCTTGGCCACATGCTTAATATAGACCCATCAGCCCCCCTGATAGTATCTACGCGACCCACACACGCACGCTTACATGAGATGTTTATATCATTGTACAACATAAATTCTACACTATCATTGCTCATGGTCTCAAAAGAAAAAACTAGGTCGCTGCCCGTGGCCTGCATCTCATAGAGCCCTTTTCTTTTACTTGCCCCCTTTGCACTGCTATCCCCTTGCACTAAATTATCTGTGCCCTGTACTCTCTCCCTGTTCAGACGCAACCACTTTTTCTTACTCCCTCCGTTCCATAATGTAGCGCATATAGATTTTCTACAAAGTCAAACTTTATAAACTTTGACCAAGTTTATAGAGAAAACTATTTATATCTACAATACAAGATGTATATAATATGAAAGTATGTCTTGTGATGTATCTAAGCACATGTATTTGATATTCTAGATGTATATGATTTTCTCTATAAACTTGGTCAAAGTTTATAAAGTTTGACTTTTAGAAAAATCTATATGCGCTACATTGTGGAACGGAGGGAGTATCATTTTTCACTTGCTGCCCATGCATACTCTTCCCCTCACCAACTCCAGCAGTAAATTTAAAGGGAGTTGCAAAAGCAGACGACGAAGAGAAAATTTCAGCTGGTTGGTTACCAGTCAGCATCATAGCCGTATTCTCCTCTTTCTCTCCCAACACCTCACCCATCCCCCTTCGCAGGCCATCATACCTTGGTGACAAAACAGCCCCGGCCATGTTCGCCAAGGTCGCCTCATTGTCCAGCCAGCCTCCCCCGCCCTCTTGGCCGGGGACTAAAGCCTGTCGAGCTTCAGCAAGGAGCAAGAGGGGTTTCGGGGCAGCAATGTTGAAGAAGATACTGCCCCCAGGCCCCGTCGATGGAGAGCGCCCTGGAGTCCCACCCGCCGTAGCCCGTAGCAGTTCTCGTTGGCCCTCCTGGCCAAAGTTGAAAGGAGAGATCACCCGGCCTGCCTGGCCGAGTAACCCCTCCTGAAGTGCGGATGCAGAAACCAGGAAATCCCGGTCCTCCTGGATGTTGAGGACGGGATCGCCTCGCCCCATGGCCTGGCCCTCCTGGCCAAGCGACAGGGCCCCTTGGGTGGCCACCGGTACCACCACAGTGGCAGTAGCAGAATCATGAGTAGATGTACCTCTGCCAACCGCCTTCTTCTCCACTGCTCCCTTCTCCGAGACCACCAGCTCGCGTACCGCTGATGCCACCTCACCGACCACCCCCTCCATAGCCTTAGGAGGATCCTTCCTGCTTGACCCTCCAAACAGAAGGGATCGTTGGACTGCACCTTGCTCTTTCCAGTAAGCATCAACGTGTAGATCATAGGAATACATACTATTTCTACTTTCTTTTGGTATACGACAGAATCTCTCCACATTGTGGCCTACTAACCCACAACACTCACAGTACAGGGGAAGTTTCTCATATCTAACCTCAAAAGCTAATTCCTTGGAAGTGCCTAAGGGAGTGAAAACTACACCACTTTTAAGAGGTTCATGAAGCATAATCTCCACCTGCACTCGTAAATATTTGTCAACAATAATTTTATCACGGTGAGATACGGCAATGACCTCCCCTAGCTGCTCCCCCAAAGTCCTCCCTATAGCCTCCGTTTTAAGCTCAAACGGTAGCCCACCCACCTGTGCCCAAATGGGCATGATCCCGAGGTCGATGTCCGCCGGGTTCCCCTTTCCGTCGAAGGAGGCGAAGATGATGTCGTCCCTCTTGTAGTGCCATGGTTGTGCCCTAAGCACGAACCGCTTGTCGCTGTCGGTGGTGAAGTTGAGGATGAATCTCCCGTCGACGCTGTCCACCTCCTGGATGGTCACCGTGCCTTGGAGACGCCAAGCCGCTTCCGGAGGAGTTCATCCACCAGGGTCTTCGGCCTCACTTGGAACGGCGACAGAAGCCGCCCCACCACCAGGCAGCCGCTCACGCTTTGTGCGCGGCGTCCATGTCGATGACGAGAGGCTGAAGAACCCCCCCGGAGACGCCGAGCAGAGACCCTCCCTTTCCCCAACATGGGTGGTGGGGCGAGGATCATAGCAGCGCCCGCCCCCAGCGTAGGCGCCGGTGACCGCAGACCCGCCGGCGGCGAGGGCCTTCCTCCCTCCACGGTTCCCTTCTCCTTCTCCCCTTGCACACTTTTCCCCAGCGCAAGCTTTTCGGACTTGGGTGGGCTCGCCATGAAGACAGCAGAAGAGGAACATGGAGCTCTCTGGTTCGTGTGAAAAGGAATGGGGAAGGAAGAAATCGTCTGGGAGAAGAAATAGCCAGCCTTCCCCGCTGGTTCCTCCACCAATAACTCGACTTCCAGCCGAGGAATCAATTCTCCATCAATAGAAATAAAACCCAGATCAAGCAGCTTACCCTCTTGCAGGCCTGAAATCTCGCCCGATCCCCTTTCCAAAATGGCAAGAACATGCTCCTGAAATCCCTCTTTCTTTTGTGAATTAGCCAGATCCCACTCACCAGACAGCAATTCCCCCGAATTCTCGCCCGCCTCGCTGCACTTCAACCCCGAAAAATTCGCTAGGAGATCTCCTGCTCTCTTCTTCATCTACTTCAAACATCCCTCCCGGTCCTGTGATGACCACCAGATCAGCAGCGCCCTCTCTCTCAAAACTGTCCTCTCTTGGCCTTCGAAGAGGCTCACTTCCTTCCTCCCCTCCAGCACGGGCCGGAGCTCCGCCATGGCCGGCGCAATCGCCGCCATCTCTCGCTTGCACTCGTCCGCCGCCAGGAGGGAGGCAGTCAAAGCCGCCCTTCCGTATGTCAGTCAGCCCGGTGTGGGTGTTGGTTTCGATCAGACAGAAATTCGCCACATGCATGCGAACATTATTGCTTTGGTTTAGGAGCAGCTTGGTGGTGCTGTACTCGGCTGACATCTCTAATCCTGCCTCCCCCTCGAACTGGTGGGGGCTTTTGCACTTGGCCTTGAAATTTCCGTTTGCTCAAGGGTAGGCTTGTTTTGTCCTGCCCAGTTTTAATCTCATGTATCCAATGGACCAGAAACCTGGCATGTCCTGATAAATTTGTTAAAAAGCTATCATTGCTTTTGTGTTCTTGGCAACAATCACTAATCAGGAAAAAACTGAAATTTTTAGGGCGGTTAGACAACTTTACCACGCCAGAAAAAACTGGAGATGTTATCAGCTGGTGAAAATTGGATAAAAGTTTTGTACCTTCTGTCTTGGAAAATTCTTGAAAAGCTAAAAACACTAGAAAACAGAAGTTGGCCTTTGGCACTAAATTAATATGTTAGTCCAATAAATAACATAAATTGTTCCCAAAATTATAAATAAATGATGTAAACATAACATGAATGCTTCAAAAATTATAGATATGCTAGATACATATCAGGATCGCAGCTTAATCTCTACTCGTCCTCGAGTAGGTAGATGATAAAAAGAATAATTTTTGAAGTGTGAATACTAGAATAAAACAAACGTTTGATCATATAGGCAATGATAATTCTAATAACAAGTAGCAACATTGCATTAAATTTGACATATTATAAATTGGTAATGAAGTATCTCAAGAATCTTTCAGGATTATATTGCAAACATAAAGCAACCAATGAAGTAGAGATAATGACTAGGTACCCAAGTTTGAAGATAACCATCATACTTATACAATGCTTAACAATTACTATTAGAAGAATGCATACAAAGCTAAGAGTGATAACATGCTTAATACGTGGTGTCGTAAAGAGAATGGAATTGAATCAACATTAAAATAAATCTGATAAAGAACTAAAAGATATGCCCTTCGTAGAGGGAAGCGGATATACAGAGCTCATTCGTTAAAACAAAGATAACTTTATTTTGAGAGGTATACTTTTCTTGTCAGCGGTTTAACGATAAAGGTTTTCATTATGTTCCATGCTAAACATATTTTAGAGCGGCTCCCATGATTTAGTACTCCTCCTCCATCATAACTAACACAAACTATAGCTAGGGGAATCCACATGAGCCTGCCAACTTTCAACTTTTCCAGAGGAGTGATTTCTCTTTTCTTTTTGCAACATAATTGATAATGGGCATCCCTATACCAGCTCTCTTGCGAATAAAAATCAAGCACAGACTTCATGCTCATTGAGAGAAAACACATTTAGCATATAATATAGTGACTTCCCCATCGCTTCCATTAGTTGTACGGGCACACAAAACATATGAGTTTTTGAAGATTTAGAGGTGTCATGTGCAAATTTACTTAGGATTGCAGTGAAATATCATGTATAGTTAGGTATGGTGGACACTTTATGGCATAAACTTGTTTTAAAGATTTTTGGATGCACAAGCAGTATTTTCTCCAAGCACAAAAACCGCAATCATGCATTCTCTAATAGTAACGTTGTTGAGAAAATATAATCTGGATGATAACCTACAAACCTGAAAAACATCAAGGCTGAATTTGAAACTTATCAAACATATGCCTAGCCAATCATCCGTCCTTCACTTGAAGATACTTACCACCACAACAGGATTTTTTCAACATAACTATGCTCCTTGTCATTATTATATAACCTCCTTACTTGATTAAAGATATGCACTATCATAGACTCTATTCTATTTTAACAGCTTAAGCAAAGGATGCATGTTTACTCCTGTATGTACATAATTTTAACTACATGACATTAAATTCATTCATAAATTTTACTCTAAAGATATAAGTGAAGCACAAAAGTAAATGATCATACTTATTCATTAATGGATTCTCCAAGATAGTGAGATATATACTGATGACTAAAGTTTGACTTCTTCAAACCCACTTTTAAGAATAATGGAATCCACATGAATTGTGTCACCCTCCGAAGTAGTGGGGTCAATAATATCAAAGTTGACCTCTTCAAACCCACTTTCAATGATAATTTCATCCATACTCTAAAAGATATAAGTGAATTTCATAGAGCATTCTAGAAATAACATAAATATAGAGAGACTAATATCCAAACTCAAAAGATATAAGTAAGGCAAACAGAGCTATCTTTAAATAGCAAAACTCAAAAGAGTTAAGTGAAGCCCAAAGAGCATTCTATAAATCCATATTCAAGATATATAAGTGAAGTGCATGGAGGATTCTATAAATCAACCAAGAACTACAAAGAAATCACCCCCAGCCAGCATGGTGTTTGTTTATTCAAAATAAAAAATAAAAATAATGTTCAAAGAATTTACGCATATCATGGGAATAAATAAAAACACACGCTCAACCAGACATACCAATAGTTGTTCAAGAAGATGAAGGGGATGTTGAGGCATCCCCAAGCATGGAGCTTGAGACCTCTTGAAATAATTCCTTGGGGATGCCTTGGGCATTCCCATGCTTGAGCTCGTGCGTCTCTCCAACTTTCTCTCATTTCGCTGTTTCCCGAGTCTTGAAAATTGCATTCATACAAAACTTCACAAAACTTATTAGAGACGTTAGTCCACATAAAAATAAATCATTTATCATGTAATACCAAGACATAATTATTGTCAAAACTTAGCTATTGTATACCATCATTTTCGTAGTTTATATCCCCCAACATAATTAACGAATACTCAAACATAAACATATAACTAAACTATAACAGTAATCTATGTAAATAGAACAGTCTGTAGCAATTCATTCGAAATATATACATATAAATTCTAAAATTTCTGACAAATTAGGACGTGATAAAAAATTATACTCCCTCTGTTCCTAAATATTTGTCTTTTTAGAGATTTCAGGTGGACTACCACATAAAGATGTATATAGACACATTTTAGAGTGTAGATTCACTCATTTTGCTTCGTATGTAGTTATTTGTTGAAATCTCTAGAAAGACAAATATTTAGGAACAGAGTATGACAGTACCGTGTAAACATTTCATAAAATGAGCATGTTCTAAGAATAGATGATAATTCAAATACTACACCAAAACCTTTTTTTTTTCTGCACATCAAACATGCAATTTAAACATCCTAAAGACAAACATTTGCACTTTTTTAGGTACAGTGGTTTATACATGGGGATAATTATTTTTATGACAAACTTCCAAGAAAAGATTTACATTGTTTCCATGAGCATGAACACAAGTGTTAAAGGTCAACACTCACTTTTTCAATGCATAACTTTTCAATCTCTTCTTTTTTTGAAAATGTTTTAGGTTCCCCACTCTTTTTGTTTATAAAAAAATTCATTAGCACACAGAACAAAGAACAAAATTATCTAAAGCTTCCGAGTTGTCACCCAGACATCGCTTTCTTTATATCCATTAAGTTAGGCATAAAGGTGCCAGTACAATTTTTTTTTTGTATTTTGTGTTTTCAACCCACAACTAAAGATAAAAAACAAGAACGGAAAAAAAATCTACTTAGTGATAAAAGCAAACAAGTAGGGCAACTGGTGCACACCCCCTCCTTGGGCTCGGCCCATTTACTTTTTTTTATTTTCTTCAAACTTCAAAAATTGAAGTAAGTGAGAATTGATCTCAAGACCTCACAATTGAGTAGTAATTCCGATAAACAACTAGACACCACACCTTCTGTGCCTACTTATTCTCTTTTCCTTCTTTTGTTGTGCGTCTAATTCTAACGCTAAAATAGGACTCTGATTTTTTTTCCTTTTTTTGTTCGGTTTTGGTTGGACGGTTTTTCTTCAGGTTTTATTTTCTGCATTCCTTTTCCTTGTCTTTCCTTTTTCCTTTTTGAGTGGATTTTTTAAAAAAATGTGTGAACTTTTTTCTTCAAATTGACGATTTTTTTCAGATCCATGATCTTTTTTTCAAA
The DNA here is from genome assembly GCA_021605205.1 of Aegilops longissima. Lineage (NCBI taxonomy): Eukaryota > Viridiplantae > Streptophyta > Magnoliopsida > Poales > Poaceae > Aegilops > Aegilops longissima. The sequence continues at coordinate 701,454,278 of CM038680.1, forward strand.
TATGAATTATTTTTTTCAAATTGGTAAATTATTTTCAAAATTTACGAAGTTCTTCAAGCGGATAAACTTTTTTGAATAGGTCAATTGTCAGTCCACAGTCAATGGTTATTTTTTTTTGGATTCATACTTTCTTTTCCAAAGTTACTAGTCAACCAGTCAATGTCTCACTCGAGAGAAGTTAGCGAGCGAGCAGGGCAGCATACCGCGTGAGCGCCAGGCTCTCCATGTAACGCTTAAGGCGCTGAAGAGGGGCCCTCAACTAGAGGCGCCCCTATGTCTTGCTGATGACTGGATGTAGGGAACCCTCACGTGAACGCGAGAGCTCATGGGTTAGCCAAGCTAGCCAGAGGCCAGAGCCTCGTTTTTTATTCTGTTTTTTCATCTTTTTTGTTTTTGCTTTTTTTTACTTTTGTATATACTTTCAAATATTCTAGTTATATATTACAAAAATATACTCCACATAATTGTTTTTCGAAAAAAGATAATCTAGCATTTGAATAATGTTAAATGTGTATACAAAAAATATCTTATGTATACAGAAAATGTATATAGAAAAATATTTATTATGAAAAATATAATTTATCGTGTATTTAAATGTCTTTATTCAATCATTTAATAATCATATAAAATGTTAAACCGGTATAAAAACTGGTCCTGATATAAACAGAAAAGTACAATGCATATTAAAAAGTACTCATCAAACACAAAAAATGAAAACAAAGTAGTCATCTATTTTAAAAATGTTAAGTTGTACAAAAAATATTATTGATGTATACCAAAAATGTAGAATATGTCCTACAAAATTTTAACATAAAATGAAAATTTTAAATAATGTCAATCGTGTATTAGAACATGTTAATAATATAAATAAAAATACTAAAATGTATCAAAAATGTTCCTCATATATACTAAAATGTACAGCGTGTATGAAATAAGTAGTTGTCAAACATAAAAATTTCTAAATGTTTATCATATATTTTAGAAAATGTTATACAACTATTAAAATGGTTTTGATGTATACGTGAAATGTACAAATTTGTTGAAGAAAAAACAAAACCATAAAAAAAGTGGTGAAAAGCGAAGAAATGGGATAAAATAAGTATTTGGGGAAAAAAGAAAAATGAAGAACGAAAAAAATCCATGGAAACTAAGAAATAAAAAAATGAAAACCACAAAAACGGAAAAAACAAATAGAACTGATGAAACCTAAGAAATAAACCAAAAACAATGAAAATAAAGATAGTCAAGAAAACAGGAGGAAAACAATACTGAGAATAAACAAAAATACCAGTAAATAATGAAGCTATAATGAAGAAAAAAACAGTGAAAAACAAAAATAACCGAAAAAAACAGAAAGGGAAAAGAGAAAAAGAAAAAGAAAACCTACTACGAGGGTACCCACAGCAACCAGCAGCAACAAACTTACAGTAATGGTCCGGCCCATATGGACGCACCTCCAGCGAGAGGAGCTCCAACGCTCAACGCGAGAGATGTTATGGTCTCGCTATAAGCGAGAGATAGCTCTCGCGGTTAACTAGGAGCTCGAATCAGCCAACGCGCAGCCTCCTCCCTCACCTCCTGTGTGCGCTTCGGAACGAGTGCCCCATTTTTTATTTGTTTACCTTTTTCACTTAAAAAATGTTCATGAATCACAAATTAAAAAAACATATCAGGATTTAAAAAAAATTCTGTGTTTTTAAAAAATGTTGGCAAATTTCAAATAAATGTTCCAAAATAATAAATGTCCACAACCATAGAAAATATTCACGGATTTCAGAATGTGTTCGTGAATTTGAAAACTGCCATTGGATTTGAATAAATCTTCTTGATTTTTAAAATATTCGTGATTTTAATGAATGTACTTTATTTCAGAAAAATATTCTCCAATCCGAAAAACATGCTCATGATTTCAACAATTCACGAATTTGAAAACTTTTTGTCTTTAAAAATATTAACGTATTCTAAAAGTGTTCTCAGATTTGAAAAATATTTATAATTTTTAAATACAGATTATTACCAAAAATATTCAATGTTCGCCAAGTCAATAAAAACCGTCTTCCAGAAATATCCAAAATTTAAGAAAATGTTAGCAAATTCAAAAATTATTGAAATTTTTATGAAATAAATTTGAATTTAGAAAAATCAAAAATTTCAGCAAATGTTTATGAATTTGGGAAAAGATAAAAAATATATAAGAAAAAAGAAAGGAAAGAACGAAAATGAAAAAAAAGGGAAAGGCCGAAAGAAAAACATTAAAATAAGAGAAAACACGTTCTGGGAAGGTTTCTCAAAACTGGAAAGGAGCTAGTTGCGCCGGGCCCAATGTATGTAGCCGGGAGTGGGGGTACGTGTACACGCCAAAGGATCCATCAGTCTGCCCTACGTCTAGCAGTAAGCGAGGCATATGGGCGCCCGTGGATGAGGGAGCTCCTATTTGCCGCATTCTGCGGCAAATAGTCTCCTGTTCGCACAGGGCGCGCCCTGATTGGGCCGGCCATTGGGGTCAAACCAGCGCGTGGCTGGGCGCACAAAATCGCGAAAAAACAAATTTGTGGGAACGAGGATTCGATCCTGAGACCTTCCGTTGAGGTTAGAACAACGCTGCCACTCGAACTGAGACGCTGTCTGTGAAATAAGAAGAATACAAGATAAGCAGTGTAACTCAACATTACTCAAATAATTTAAGGAACACATACATTTTCTTAAATTCCAATTTCTTTTGAAAACGAGAATAGTTTTTAAATTACGATCAATTTTTGATAAACACGAAAAAGTTTTTCGAAAATATGAACAAGTTTCTGAATAGTGATTTTTTCAAAAACATGAATATTTTTTAAAGGAGAACAAATTGTTTTGTAAACATAAATATTTTCAAAAACATGAACATTTTAGAATTTTCGAATAAACTTCTGAAATGGGAACAATTTTAAAATAACGAACAAATTTCGAAATGAAGAACAATTTTGAAAATTCCAAACAAATTTGAAATGCGAACAACTTTTTAATACGTGAACAAAAATTTGAAAAATAAGACCGTTTTTAAAATTTGTGATTTTTTTCTGAAAATAGGAACATTTTTGAATTCATGTCATTATTTACAAATTTTGTAAAAATGAACAAAAATAAATCTACTGTTTTTGAAAAAAGGAACAATTTTTGAAAATTCGAACAAAAATTTTGAAACCAGGAACATTTATTGAATTTGTGAACAAATTTTGTAAAATGGGAAATATTTTGAAGTTGTGAACAAAATCTGAAAACAGGAACATTTTTCTAAAATTTGGTACAAAAATTTTGAAACCAGGAACATTTTTGAATTTGTGAACAAATTTTATAAAATGGGAAAAAAATTGAATTTGTGAACAAAATCTGAAAAATAGGAACAGTTTTTGAAATTCGGTAACAAATTTGAAAATAAACTTAAAAAGAAAAAGAAAAGAAAAAGAAAGAAAAGGACAAAAGAAAGAAACAGAAAAAAGAAAAGAAACAGAAAGAAGAAAGAAACAGAAAAAAGAAAAGAAAAAAACGAAAAAGAAGAGAAATAGAAAAAAGGCAAACGAAAAAGAAAAAGTAATTTGGGTTAATTTTTGGCCGGGGTATCAACCAATCCTGGCTATGCCATTCAGGACATGCATGCAGAAATAATCGATTCTCCCGTGGCCATTCATGGGAGAGCCCTTGATTTGCTTGGAGATTTGAAGCCATGTATGTCATGTATGGGTACTGCTCATAGTTGGCCCCGTGCGCTCCCGGACGCAAAACTGGCGCCAGCAGCCACCGCCCCCTTCCTCCCACCGTATCTTTCTCATTGTCGCTAGGCAAAGCCCGCACGACATCGTCGGCGGTGGGGCGTCTCGTTTCTCTCCTGTGCGGCACTCGGGTTGCGCGGGACGCTCAGTTGCGTGTGGAGCCGGGTTGCAGGGGAACTGTAGAATACCCTCTCTCAATGGATATCTTTGTGCTCTCACAAGGAAAAACATGTCACAACTACAGGTGATGCAGAAATGCATGTACTGACTGACAAGCACATGAAAAGAACTCAAGTTAGTATGATATACTTCCCTAGTACTAACCCCGTCCTGGTTTATTCGTCCTCTTCGTATTTTATGTCAAAATTTGATCATAGATTTAACTGACAAAATGTTAATGCATGTCATCAAAATTTATATCGTTGGATTCGTATTTGAACATAGTTTCCAATGATACTATTTTTTTTACATGCATTAACATTTTGTTAATTAAATTCATGGTCAAAATTTGGTACAAAATACTACGAGGACCAATAAACATGGACGGAGGTAGTACCTACTTAAGCTTATGAGAACACCATCTGGAATTGTCTAAATACTCAATCTGTCCCAAAATAAATGTCTCTAATTTAGTACACCTTTGTAGTAGATGGTTATGACCAAATCCAGGTATTATACTGAAGTAAACGAAAAGGAGAAGTGTGGGCACTGTTTCAGAAATTAAGTGTGAAACTTGATCTAGATGTACTGATGCTCTATTTACTTGTGGACATTACCATCGATGAGCAAGACAAACCAACAAGCAAGTACCAAGATTTTTTTTAAAGATTAATAGAGTAATGCGTCGTGTACTCATAAGTAGTTCAATATAAGAAAAGGAGTAATGGAAGTGTGACTGCCGAGTACTGATAGATGATCTCACTGGAAACAAAAGGAAAACTTATGAGTATGTGTGCATCCCTCATCCATTAAATTCAGTTCACAAGGAAAGCATGTGTGCATCCCTCATACCCATTGGAATTTTGGGATAACTATGGAGCTTGAATGGTCAACTAAGTGCAAGCCAGCCAGGCAAACTAGTTGATTTTACCATCTTAATTTCCATTATCCACTGTCATTAACAAACATGCAGGAAGGTCATGGAAACGGGCAGCAAGGTGTCACACCAACACAGTGTTCACGTATGTTAGACCAGATGAAGTAAAGATGGAACATTACACCGCCAAGACTAACCATGCATGTAACATAATTGTACTTCAAGACATTCAAAATCAACAAGATTTTATGTAAAGTTATAGTACTTATCACTGGTGGAAAAACAGGCTTCCGTCCAGCCCCATAAGTCGCGAAGCTGTAGGAACCGCGACTAATGGGACCTTTAGTCGCGGTTCTGGAGGTGAACCGCGACCAAAGGCCTGGGCCAGGGCTCGGTGGCCAGCTGGTGCACGTGAGGGCTTTAGTCGCGGTTGGCGGACAACCGCGACTAAAGGCCTTTCGGCACCTTTAGTCACGGTTTGCCGTGCCAACCGCAACTAAAGCCCTCCCTATATATACCCATCCAGCAGCCAACACTTAGCCATTTGGAGCCATTCTCTTCACAAGTGGGTGTAGGTTTGCTTTTGGTTCCTCTTATGCACATAAGGTGTTTGATGAAATGCCCCAAGAGCATGAAAGAAACATGACATGAAGTGTTGGAGCCACACTCTTGATCATGGTTAGCAACTTGATGAACCTTTGATGTGTCAATATGCATGTGTGTAGTTCATTGTTTAATTTATATTGTTTGTAGCTAGTTAGTTTAACAAATGCATGATGGTTAATTATATATTTTATATTATAATAATGCAGATGAATCGGCAATGGATGTACGGTAACCGACTCTCCGGCGAGTTCACTACGGGTTTGAAAGATTTCCTCGTAGTGGCTAATGCGAACAAGCGGGGGTTTTGTTATCTGTCCATGTGTTATCTGTAAGAATGAGAAGGGTTACTCTTCCTCAAGAGTTGTTCACATGCATCCGCTTGAAGGGTTTCATGCCAAGCTATAATTGTTGGACCAAGCATGGAGAAAGAGGGGTTATAATGGAAGAAGATGAAGAAGGGATGATTTCATCGATGAAAGCTATCTTGCTCATTTCGGTGATACTTTCATGGAGGATGTGAAGGTGAAGGGAAGGTGAAGAAGAGGCACGTGATGATCCGTTGATGATCTTGGTCGGACCATTGCTGATGCACGGAGACGCCGCTAAACTGAAAAGGAGAGGAGAATTTGGATCGCATGTTAGAGGATCACAGAAAGGCGCTGTACCCGGATGCGATGATGGTCGAAAAAGCTGGGCTGCACATCGGATTTGCTGAAATGGAAGGCGAGGCAGGTGTAGCTGACTCGGCATTTGAAAACTTGCTGAAAATGTTGAAGAATATGTTTCCAAAGGATAACGAGTTGCCCGCCAAGACGTCTGAAGCAAAGAAGGTTGTCGCCCTCTAGGTTTAGAGGTTCGAAGATACATGCATGCATCAACGATCGCATCCTCTACCGCGTGAATACGAGAATTTGAATGAATGCCCGGTATGCCTTGCATTGCGTTATAAGATCGAGGCGATGACCCGGTGACGATGTTGAGGGCCGAAACCGGAAGAGGGTTCCCGCCAAGGTGATGTGGTATGCTCCTATAATACCACGGTTGAAACGTCTGTTCAGGAACAAAGAGCATGCCAAGTTGTTGCGATGGCACAAAGAGGACCGTAAGTCGGACGGGAGTTGAGACACACCGCAGATGGAACGCAATGGAGAAAGATCGACAGATGGTTCAAAGATTTTGCAGCCGACGCAAGGAACATAAGATTTGCTCTAAGCACGGATGGCATGAATCCTTTTGGCGAGCGAGCTCCAGCCATAGCACTGCCCGTGACTCTATGCATCTACAACCTTCCTCCTTGGTTGTGCATGAAGCGGAAGTTCATTATGATGCCGTGCTCATCCAAGGTCCGGCAACCCGCAACGACATCGATGTGTACCTAAGGCCATTAGTTGATGAACTTTTACAGCTGTGGGGTGGTGTCCGTGTGGGATGAGCACAAACAAGAGGAATTTGACCTCACGAGCGTTGCTTTTCGTAACCATCAACGATTGGCCTGCTCTTAGTAACCTTTCGGGACTGTCAAATAAGGGATACAATGCATGCACGCTTTTGCTTACATGAGACTGAAAGTGTACATTTGCCAAATTGTAAGAAGAACGTGTACCTTGGGCATCGTCGATTTCTTCGAAAATTCATCCAAGAAGAAAGAAAGGCAAGCATTACAACGGCAAGGCAGATCACCGGCGAAGCTCGCGGAACGACCGGTGCTGAGGTATTTGATATGGTCAAGGATTTGAAAGTCATCTTTGGAAAGGGTCTGGCGGACAATCAGTTCGAAGGGAGCCGACGGGCACGCAGCCATGTGGAAGAAGAAATCTATATTCGGGAGCTAGAATATTGGAAAGTCCTAGATGTCCGCTCTGCAATCGACGTGATGCACGTTACGAAGAATATTTGCGTGAACCTCCTAAGCTTCTTGGGCGTGTATGGGAAGACAAATGATACAAAGGAAGCACGGCAGGACCAGCAACGTTTGAAAGACCACGATGACCGCATCCGGAATGGTTTCAAGGTCGTGCCAGCTACGCTCTGACCAAAGAAGAGAAGGTCATCTTTTTTGAATGCCTGAGCAGTATGAAGGTTCCGTCTGGATTCTCGTCCAATATAAAGGGAATAATAAACATGGCGGAGAAAAAGTTCCAAAACCTGAAGTCTCACGACTGCCACGTGATTATGACGCAATTGCTTCCGATTGCTTTGAGGGGGCTCCTGCCGGAAAATGTTCGAGTAGCCATTGTGAAGCTATGTGCATTCCTCAATGCAATTTCTCAGAAGGTAATCAATCCAGAAGTTCTACCACGGTTACAGAACGATGTGATCCAATGTCTTGTCAGTTTCGAGTTGGTGTTCCGCCATCCTTCTTCAATATTATGACGCACCTCCTGGTTCACCTAGTCGAAGAGATTTTCGTTCTCGGTCCTGTATTTCTACACAATATGTTCCCCTTCGAGAGGTTCATGGGAGTATTAAAGAAATATGTTCATAACCGTGCTAGGCCAGAAGGAAGCATCGCCAAGGGCTATGGAAATGAGGAGGTAATTGAGTTTTGTGTTGACTTTGTTCCTGACCTTAAGCCGATTGGTCTTCCTCGATCGCGGCACGAGGGGAGACTAAGTGGAAAAGGCACGATCGGAAGGAAATCAATGATATGTATGGACGGCCATTTCTCGATGAAGCACACCACCTGATCTTGACCAATTCCAGCTTGGTGGCTCCGTGCACTTTGAGAAACACAAGAATATTTTACGCTCGACAACCCGGGAAGCCTGAATCCTGGATTAGGAAGGCCCACATGGAGACTTTCGGCAGTTGGTTGAGAAAACATTTAATGAATGACAATGATGTTGTAGATCAGCTGTACATGTTGGCCAAGACACCATCTTCGACTATAACGACTTTCCAAGGGTACGAGATAAATGGGAATACATTTTACACGATCGCCCAAGATAAAAAGAGCACCAACCAAAACAGTGGTGTCCGCTTTGATGCAGCAACCGAGAATGGGCATCAGGTCACATATTATGGTTACATAGAGGAGATATGGGAACTTGACTATGGACCCTCCTTTAAGGTCCCTTTGTTCCGTGCAAATGGTTCAAGCTAACAGGAGGTGGGGTAAAGGTGGACCAGCAATACGGAATGACAATGGTGGATTTCAACAATCTTGGTTACCTTGACGAACCATTCGTCCTAGCGAAAGATGTCGCTCAGGTTTTCTATGTGAAGGACATGAGTAGCAAACCGAGGAAACGGAAAGATAAGAAAACGATCAATACATCATGCGATGATCCAAAGCGCCACATTGTTCTTTCAGGGAAAAGAAACATCGTGGGAGTGGAGGACAAGACAGACATGTCAGAAGATTATAATATGTTTGCTGAAATTCCGCCCTTCAAAGTGAACCCGACCCAAGCATTAAGTTAAATGATGAGGATGCTCCATGGATACGGCACAATCGTAAGCAAGCAGGGACACAAGGGAAGAAATGATGTGTAATAATTTATTGTACCAAACTTTGTTGAATGGATCATGTGAATTATATTACCCGTGATGTGTTTGGTGTCCATTTTGAATGATTCGAGATACCACCGATGATACATGAAATTTGGAGTGATTTAGTCATACTCCTGCCTAGGCGTATAATATGCATACTCGTAGTCTTCATAGCCGCCGTCGTCGTTGTCTTGGTAGTCGCCGCCTTCTAAGTTGCCGCCGTCGCCGTCGCTTGTCGTCGTCGCCGTCGCCGTCGTCGTTGTCGTCGGGCGGCGCCGTGGCTCGAATCGAGGGTAGCGCAGCGGGGATATCGCCGGCCGTGATGTAGTCCATGACGCTCTGCGAGTCCGCCATACCACCATAGCCGACGGCCGCCTCGTGGAAGTTCCCGGAGGCGACCGTCCTCCTCATACTGGCGAGTGCCCTCTCACGCCGATTGATGAAGAAGGCGTCCCAAGTATGCTGGTTATCGGGATGCCGCCGGGATTCATCCGCTGCTCCGGCGTGAGGTCGAGGTAGTAGTGGTTCGTGATGGCCGCCCGTGCCAGATACCACGAGGGACGGGAGGGACTGCACGCCGCCGGGCGCTTAGGCTCCCGCCGGTGGGGACGCTTGATAGCCCGGTGGACAAGGGTAGTTCGAGGCGCAAAGCTCCTCCACCTGCTGGTAGGTTAGAGTGGGTGCGGTGGAAGCCATGAGAGAGTGATGAGAGATTGTAGAGATGTGATAATGCTGGCCAAGCGGGCTACATATATGTAGTGAGAAATGGCGGGAAAAATGGGAGCGGGAAGACAGGAGGCGGGAAGAAAGTGGCGGGAAGAAAGAGGCGGGAAGACAGGGAAGAAATGGCGGAAAACCCTAAACTCTGGCGGCCTTTAGTCGCGGTTGGGCAAGCGACCAGCGACTAAAATAGCAACAATAAGTATTTTGTTGTAAGTAGAAACAAAATAAAATAAATAAAGCAACAAAGAAAACAAAAAAGTGTTTTCAAATTTGAAAACTAATGGCACTAACAGAAAGTTTATAATTTTTCTAAAACTAAAAGCAAAAAGAATTAAAAAATAAAGCAAAAACAACAAAAATAAATAATAATGCAGAAAACAAAACAAAAAACTGGAAAAAATAGTGTCACGCCTAAGTATTTTGTTGTAAGTAGAAACAAAATAAAATAAATAAAGCAACAAAGAAAACAAAAAGTGTTTTCAAATTTGAAAACTAATGGCACTAACAGAAAGTTTATAATTTTTCTAAAACTAAAAGCAAAAAGAATTAAAAAATAAAGCAAAAACAACAAAAAATAAATAATAATGCAGAAAACAAAACAAAAAACTGGAAAAAATAGTGCCGCCATGGACCCCCACGGCCTGAATACGACTAGAAACCCTACATGGGCTGTGATTCAGCCCGCAGGAGGCCAAGTAGGCCCACAGCACATAGCTAGTGATGATTAGGCCCGAAGTCTGCAGTTGAGAGGAGCTCGAGAGGTGGGCGCAGCAGCGCTATAAACCACTCTCGAGCTCTCTCAACTAGCGAGTGGGACTAAACTTTGGGCGCTGGCAGCACGAGGCCTTTAGTCGCGGGTCGCTGAGACCAGCCGCGACTAAAGGTACCTTTAGTCATGGTCGCCTGCCCAGCCGCGACTAAAGGTGGGGCGCGGAACGCAAAAACCCGCCAAAAACCTTTAGTCGCGGTTGGGCGGCGACCATGACTAAAGGGTACCTTTAGTCGCGGCCTCAGAGCCCACCGCGACTAAACGGGGGCCTATAAATACCACGCCCGATTCTCGTCTTCTCCGATTCCCTTTGTTAAATGCCGCCCGTCGCCCTCGCCCTCGGCGCCGCCATTGTCGCCCTCGCCCTCGGCGCTTCGCCGTCGTTGCCGCTTCGACGCCGCCGCCGTCGGCCCGCCTCGTCATCGGGCCCCGCTCCTCCCGCAGCCCCGCTACCTCGCCGCCTCGCAGACCCCTGCTACTCGCCCGCAGCCCCGCTACCTCGCCGCCCTTGGCTGCCTCCTTGTCGCCGGTGGCCGCGCCGAGGCCATCGCTGGGCTCGCCCGGGCGTGGGCGGCCATCGCTGGGCTCGCCGGTGGCGCTGTGGTGCGCCGGTGAGCCCACAAGTCCACACGGTGGGCGCCGTGGCCGCGCCTGTGAGCCCCTGAAATGTAAAAAAAAGCAGGAAAAAAATATATTAATTAAAATTATTAATTAATTAACCAATTAATTAACTTAATTAATCTTGTTAATTAATCTAACTAACCCTGTTAATTAACCTTAATAACCTAATTACATCACCTTGACATCATGCTGACGTCATAATGGCATTTCCTAATTAAATTAATTCTGTTAATTCTAAAAATGAATTAAAACTTTGAAAATTAATATTAAATAATCCGTAGCTCGGATGAAAAAACTTTCTACATGAAAATTGCTCAGAACGAAGAGACGAATCCGGATACGCAACCCGTTCGTCCACCACACATCCCTAGCATAGCAAACACGCAACTTTCCCCCTCCGGTTCATCTGTCCGAAAACACGGAACACTCGGGATACTTTCCGGATGTTTCCCCTTCACCGGTATCACCTCATACCGCGTTAGAACATGTCTAGCTTTGCTTGTTGTCCTGTTATGCACTTGCTTGCTTGCCGGCCAGACCAACCGGGACCCACGTGGTTGTCTGTTGTCCTCGCCTCCCTCTCCGTGTGTGTTGTCCTCGCCTCCCTCTCCGTGACGCCGTAAATCTGCCGCCCGTCTCGCGCTCTACCGCGACACCCTCTCCCACCCTTCCTCGCCCCTCCTTTTGCCACCGCCTTTCGCCACCGCCACCGCCACCGCCCCTTCTTCACTTAATTAATTTGTTTTACTACATATTTTCAGGATGACATAATGGCGGACGATAGAGCTGACCCGATTATGGACAACTATGATCCGGACGGTGAAGCACATATGTTCGCATCATAAACGGCGATATTCAATATGTGCCGACCGGAGAAGAAGAAGATGATATCTCTTCTTATCTGAACCTTGACGGTGAAGATGAAGGGCGCCGTCAAGAAGATGATGTCAAGAAACGTCGATAAGCGCGATCTTCAAATGGAAGTAGCAACCACCTCCGCGCCGAGGTATATATATACATTGAGCCTCCGGTGATACAAACTAACTGATTTGAATAAATATGTGTGTACTAACGCGCGACTCTCTTTCTTATTTTAGCCCTCGGCGGATCGTCAAACAATCGAGTACGTCGTCAAAGCGTGGCGCAACCAAGACGATGAAACCAGGAGAAACATGCACCATCGAGGTTGTCGACAAGGCAACCGGCAGGTCAGCTGGAGCCCCGCAAGAACGCCACCAAGTTTGTCAGCCAATGCGGAGCCATTGTTAGAGACAACGTCTCGATCACCGCCCAGAGTGGAATGAGCCAAAGAAGGCACGAATTGATGGTTTCACTTTTGTCGATAAGAGAACAAAAAGATTGCTTCAAGAAGCTTATGGAACATTTCGTTCTACCTCCGGAATACAACAAATTCGATGAGGAGGGTAACAAGATTGAGGAAAACAAGGAGAGGAGGAGGCTAGTCAAACAGTTCGCTCTTCATAAGATGGCCGACGATTCGGAAATTCAAGCAAAATCTAGCCCGTGACTTTGTCAAGCAGAACAAGACTCCGGATTTCAAAGGACAATATGAGAAACTGAAACATGATTGGCCAGAATTTGTGAAGCAAAAGAAATCGGAGCAGTTCATTGAAATATCGAAAAAAAATAAGGAAAATGCGGCTAAGAAGGAGTACAATCATGTTATGGGGCCAGGAGGGTATCGCATTTTGGTGCCTAGGTTGGAGAAGATGGAGAACGAGATGAGGCGCGAGGAATCCGTCCAGTGCGGAGGATGGGACCCAAGGGCCAAAAGCTGGTGGTACGGGCATGGGGAACGCTGAACCCGGAGACAGGGGAGTGTGTTTACCGGGCAAATTAATTAAACCCACCCAAGCCCTTATTGACGCAATGAAGGATGCTCAACAGGGAAGATCAAGTTCAACAGAGAGAACGACGGCGACAAAAGCCCTCGGGAATCCTGAACACGGAGGGCGTGTACGAGGCATGGGGCACATTCCGTGGAAAATAGGGTTCCCCGAGCGATGACCCGACGATTCTGAAGCCGTAAGAGAAAGATGGATCGGGAAGCAGATGTTGTGGCGCGGTTGGCATCGGAAATGGATGTGATGAAGAAAACCATGAGTGTACTAGTAGCCGAAGAGATGCAGCTCGGTGCAGCATGAAGATCATCCGGCGGATCTCGGAAGCCAGCAGCGGAGAAGCAGCGTGGCTTCCACGGAGGCCCCACCGGCTGGTGCAGATGCACCGACGATCGAAATTACTGCACGGAGCCTCTGGCGGTCGAAATTACTGCACCGGAGGTCGAAATTACTGCACCGGAGCCTCCTCGCTACCCGTGGGCGATATAAAGGAGATGAAAGAATGTCATCTGTATTAACCTATCGGGAACATGTCCATGAAGGTAGCCATCGGCAGTGCTTTACCATGTTTACTCGAGCACTCCACCACAACAACCCCATTCAAGATGGCTATGCTCGTGTCACGGTGGAGGACATAGTCCAAGGGTTTGAGGACCGGAGATTGACATTGCTACACCAAGGGGAGAAAAGACTTGAGATGTCAAGCGCCATTTCATTCTATGGCAAAAGAAGTTTATCAAGTTTCGAGCGAGGCGCCAAGGACAACAAGTCCACCCCCCACGGTGGTGGTGGTGGCGGTGGCGGTGGTGGTGGTGGTGGTGGTGGTGGCGGTTCACCTACACCTCCGCCACGTAAGCCGACGCCGCCCCGATCCACAACGTCCGCGGGTGATCATCCGCCGCCCCAGATCCTCGTCCGGCGGGTGATCGACGCCGCCCCAATCCACCCACGGCAAAGAGGCGAAGCAGTCCTGGATTATTAACCCGGACCCTTATGTACCTAAGACCACAAAGGTACGGAGCCATCATCAAGCCTCTCCCCACAAGGCCTTGGGAACGAGTGCCGAGGAAGTCGACGCGACGCGCCGCTGATTTGGAGAAATGGAAGGCGGACTGCAAGAAGAAAAGAGAGCCCGAGCCCAAGCCAGATTTTTCGATAAGCAAAAGAAGTGGGCTAAGTCATTTTTGAGCACACCGTCCCAAGCGCGAAGAATCTGCCTAACGACTATGAACGTGAACTTGCAGGCAGGCACTCATGTTCAAGGAGAACAAAGAGCGGAGAAGGCCGAAAGTAAAAAAGCGGAAACAAGTTGCCCAGCTCGGGGAACAAAGTAAACAATCGATTGCCCGCTTATAGTGGAAGCCTTCGTCCGGATGACCCCGAGATCGTACAAGCTGCGGCAACACATGGATTGACTGTAACGAGTGCCGAGAACAAGCGGCCAACTTAGGTATTACTCTTCGTGAACTGTTAGGCCTTGATGAGGCGCCGATGAAGGAGGTAGTAATTACATATGTCAAGAATGGGCCTCTCGTCGAGCCTGCGAGAAAAGGATCTACCGACCAAATGAAAGGTCTGCTGAATTGGTACAAGGGTTACATAAAAAATAAAAACGCCAAAGAATATATTTATGCGGAAGTTAGACATGAGCATCACTTCAAACATTACTATGTACAAATTGCACTGAGTGAATTGTTCCAGCTTTTCAATCTGCGCGAGCTCGACAAATCTATCATCGGTTGCTACGTTACGTAAGTGATTTATTAATTTCTACCCCATCTCGTTCATATTGCCTGCACTATATATATGTCCTAACTATATTGTTGTGTCCGCTATTATATATGCAGAATGAAGATTAAGGAATGCAGAGTAAGGAACATCCATGATGTTGGGTTCATTGACCCACACATCGTTAATGGACATGTGTTGGAGCGTCACCCGCCGACGTGGAGGCAGACCTGTGGCAGTTTCTTACAAAGCAGGATCTCAAAAGTGATATTCTATTTCCTTACCATTTTGGGTGAGTGTTTCTGTCTTGAGCACATTCTCTTTTGTTTACTCCATGCATGGTATGTGGCGGCTAATCGATGAGTTATGCATGACGTCTGTGCATGTATCGTGTCCGCAGGTTCCACTGGATTCTGCTAGTAATTAAAGTTAACACCTCGAATGTCTCATCCACGACTCTCTGAATATGGATCCAAAGCTTTGGGCCGACATGAGAAGAATGCTGCAGAAGTAATTATTTTCATTCATTTGCGCTCTATATCGATCGGCCTATTTCGTTCATTTCCTAATATCAAGTAACTAATAACTCTCTTGTTCATTTAATTTTCTTTGCCTCGTAGGGTTTGGAGACGGTTCGTAGATACAAAGGTCGGTGAATTCAAAAAAGAGCTAGAATTCAAAATGTTAAAGCCTAAGAATGCTGGGGATATTCAGCCACCGTTGACCAATCTATGTGGATACTATGTCTGTGAGAGGATCCGGAGATACACCTCTGAGCGGGTTCCGAGTGATACCAATGCTCAGAGGAATAACCTCCGGATGATGCTTAGTCTAGAAGCTCGCTTCCGACCACTTCAAGAGGAACTAGCTGGATGGTTCAGCAGGGAAGTCCTCCATCCTAAAGGAGAACACTATTACGAGGACGTAGAACTTTATATGGATTAAATCATGTATGGAAACTTGTTCAAAATTGTATATGGTCATCCGATGATATTTAATATATATTGTATATTCCTCTTGAATTCTTTTTGGTTCTAATTTCAAATTTATTTGAAATTGTACATTCATATGCATGTATGTAGTACCGTAGAATATATGAAACTCCTTCAAAATTAAAATAAAGCACAAAAGAAATAAAACAATACAAATTAAACAGAAAACAGGTTTAGGGGGGCTAAAACCCTAAACCCTTTAGTCGCGGTTGGCGGAAGAACCGCGACTAAAGGTCCTCCGCTTGACGGTCACCTGCGCCCACGTGGACGGGCCTTTAGTCGCGGTTCTTAAGCAGCCGCGACTAAAGGTGGGGGGCTTTAGTCGCGCTTATTTGGTCGCGGTTGCGCAACCGCGACTAATGGCAGTTGCGAACCGCGACCAAAGGCCTTTTTTCCACCAGTGCATGTTGAAAACAACAAGAAGGCTGCAATAATTTTTTCTGAACAAATACACCGGTACAACTTTTTTGGGTAAGTCTGGTGTTCTCAAGAACAGAACTAACGCAGAACACATGAGACCAATCATGCTGCATTAACTCACGAACAACACATGTGCATGTTAGTAGATAAATGCAGATTTGGTATTAGCCCATCAATCAACTAGCAAAATTTTGCCCTAATACTAGCTATCAATAACAAACTCCCCAGCTAACGGTAGCTAAGACGACGCATATGATTGCATTATATGGTATCTATTCTGTCTCCTTCAACTTCAACCATCAAACTGCTATCTGTAGCTGGCCGTTATATTCTATCTGAAATTGGGCGGTCATCGTCAACGGCTTAACCGGATATCCACGAGCATATGCCATGAACCCCCCTTGCATGCATGATGGTCGAGATCACCGTACGTATTTTTATACTCCTACTAGTAGTATATATATGAAGCGTCCGGTGCTTGCTGTCTTGACTCTCGTGGGAAAACTTAATCATGGGTACCGCGGCCGTCAAGTGCCGTGTGCGGTCTACACGGGCCAAAACAAAGATTGCTACGTAAAAAGGATCCCCAAGAGTTCGAGTGAATAGCAAAAAACTACCACATTACGGGTCATCGTTCCAAAAAACTACCGCTTTTTTAATCTTTTCAAAAAACTACCACAAAAATGTTCTGCTGTTCCAAAAAACCCAAATGACCATCTGACTTAGAATTAATCACGTTTATGACAGGTCGGGCCCGCTCCTAAACAGACCGTTTGTTGACTGTTTGTTTGACCGTTAACTTACAGCTGGGTCCCACATGTAAGTAATCTCTCTCTCTCTCTTATCTCTCTTCTATCCCCTCCCTCTCTCCCTTATCTCTCAATCCCGAGCGCCACGGCCGGCGGAGCCACGGCCGCCGCCGCCGCCTGGTCCGGCCACCACCACACCATGGGGAGGGCCTCCGGGACGGCCACCACCACGGCCGGCGCAGCCATGACCGCCGCCGCCAGGGCCGACCACCACCATGCCATGGGGAGCGTCTTCGGGTCGGCGACCACCACGACCAGCGCAGCCATGGCCTCCACCTCCAGGGCTGACCACCACCACGTCGTGGACGCGGCGCCGCCTGCGTGGCCGCCACCTCCTGCCACTGACATCGACGAGGACACGTGCGGCGGGTGGTGCACCGGCAGCCGCCACTGCGTGAAGCTCCGCGACGCCGAGCTAGACGAAGACGGCCCGTGGTCGTTGCAGGGTGCGGCTGACCCACCACCGCCTCCCTTCACCCCACCGTTCCCCGTCGCGCTATGTCACCTGCGACTGCTGCCCTGCCATGGTCAGCCACCGCGTGCAGCAGCAGCTGCTGCGGAAGAGCGGGAGGAGCGGGAGCCACCGCGTGCAGCAGCAGGAGCAGCGGCTCCGCCGTGTGCAGCGGCCGGAATGCCCTCGAGTTCCGCCTCTAGAGCAAGGTCGGACGACGTGCACAGGGTCCCTTCGTCGGCTCCGGCGATGAGCTCGCCGACAGGGACCCGATTGCTTTTTATACTTTCTTGCAGGGACCCGATTGCTTTTTTAATAAAATTACAGGGACCTGATTGCTTTTATTTTTCCTATAGGGACCTGAATGCACTTAAAAAATATGTGGGGCCCACCTGTCATAACCTGTTAACGGTCAACCTAACGGTCAAAGATAACGTCAACCTGACGAGTGGACCCGAGCTGTCATAATTTCGTTTAAAACTTAATGGTTCAGTCACTTGGGTTTTTTGGAACAGCCCACCATTTTTGTGGTAGTTTTTTAAAAAATTAAAAAAACGGTAGTTTTTTGGAACGATAGCCTGTAATGTGGTAGTTCATACGCAGTTACGTCTCGTGTTTAGCATAGTGATCTCTGGATATATAGCAAACAAAATGTAAGAAGAAATGAAAGCGTGTTCCCGACCGGATTACAAAATGCACGTTTCATCATAAATTGAGCATAGCTTAGATGATTAGGTTGTCTGTGACGGAACCTGCACACCCGGGCTCAATGACTATACTTGAAATAGATGATCGCATTGTTCTGAATTTGTTTCAGGCTTTTCGGCGATGCTCGCTCAGTGGTATTGCGTGCTCGTCAACTATGAAGAGTCTACGACGACTTTTTTAAGGCAAATCAAGGCCTGCCGGCTCAGTCTCACGAAGATGCATGCATTCATATGAATGACTGTGCATGCGTGTATGTGAGCGTCCGCCTGTGGTGTGTTTCTGAAAAAGTGCATCTTCCATCCCCCAATGACATCTTTCACCCCTTGCATGAGCTTTGGTTTAATTATTACTCCCTCCGTTCAATAATGTAAGATGTTTTTTAACATTACACTAGTATGAAAAAAACATCCTATATTATGGGACGGAAGGAGTAGGAAATATCTTGCATTATTTCGTTACCAATTTCGCTCCTGCCACACAGGTAGGTAGACACGTTGCTTCAAATTATGGCACGCTTGATACAGTTGGCCGTGTTTGACTTGACGTTCAAAAACTAAACACGGCAACTGTAGGTGAAAGATGCAATTTTGGCAAACAAAGTGATCGCAAGGATTGTTAACGCGGCCAAGACTCAAGGCGTGTAAAATATGCAACGTTCGTTGAATTTGCTTCTTCTCATCTGAACTCATAAAATTCGCTTGTTAAGTATGGCGGTGTCACAACGTTATCGAAGCTAAACTATTTAGGACTGTGAGTTTAGATAGTCGGGTTTACATGATATTTCTCATGATGTCGCCATCAACGACTTGAGAGTGGGACATGGGGCGTGCCTTTTTGAGATGTGCTTCTAAGGGTGTCTTCAACGCCGACCCTCAAAATGGTAGTATCCGTTGGACGCAGTTGTTTGGACCTCGGAAGCCATCCAACGCTGACCCCCATCTGTCCACAGAGTAGTCTGGACCATGATTTTCTCGCAAACCGAAACCAAATGTGGGGCCCTTTGCGGAAGTCCGGACACGAGACATGTCAGACTCTGACGCCCATAACACAGGCAAAAAGGAAGACGTAGCCCACGCTTTTGTAGCTCCCCGCACTGTTTTCCAGCAAAAAGACCCAGTCTTCTCTTCCATCCCGCCTCTCTCCACCCAATTCTCGCATTTTTCTCTTCTTTCCCGCCACTTACGCATGAAACCGGAGGATAACCTGCCAGGGATGGAGGTGCTGGAGGATCCGAGCATTACGCTCGCCGGAAAGATCAATTCGGCGCAGCAATAAAATTACCGCGTCAAAACGAAGGCCACAAAGGAGGAAACACTCAAGAAGCACAACGCCGGCGGAGGGCATGTTGGCGGCGGACATGGTGGTGGCTGTGTTGGTCGTGGACGTGGTGTAGGTTGCCCCGATAGTGTAGCCCACCGTACAAACGCTACCATGTCCGGAGCATTACAAGGCTTAGTACTTCTACATCGCCAAGCGGCTCTGTAGGCAGTCCACGACAAACAAGTGCCTTACGTTGTCAACATAGACGCGGTGCCGCTACTTTCTTAGAGTGTTCAGCGCCGCAGCTTGTCCGGGCACGAATGCCGGGTGGGAAGCAGATGGGTGCCTGCAAACTATTTGCTGATATGCCTAAAGCGCGCGCAGGGGGGGGGGGGGTACGACGGTGCAGACAGGGAGATGTTTGACAACATGTATGACGAAGACGGGGGAGGAAGTGGCTATGAGTACGGGCAGGTGGAAGACTAAGCATAGTTGCCTTTTTTTGTTGCGATCGGGCATGTGATCCGGCACCGGTGTGATTCGGCATGCGCTATGGATCAGACTTTCTTTGAATTGCAAATTGCCCTTTACTAGCGAATATATACATGATAGCTTTGGATGGCCGGCTCCCGCATCCTTGTTCGCGGACTGGTCACCTTTGTCCGCAGACGGATGCGGAAGAAAATTTACATATCAGCCTTAGAGATGCCCTGACTTGGTGGTTAAACTTTTTAGATGTCCTTAAGCAGTGGCATCCGCTATGTAGGCAGTGGGGCATGGCCTGACTTGAAGGCATGCTGGGTGTCTTCAAGAGGCTGGCGTCTGGTTGTTTCCTCCTACCACCAGCAATTGGGTATTCGGCTATGGGGGGTTATGTATCTGTTTTTGTTTCCACTTTTAGAGGTGTCTTTTATGTGATGAAGACTTCTAATCTATTAATCTATTCATCAACTATTAAGGTAGTACTTTAGGCATGTCTTGTGATGCGACTCAGCAAACCCCTTATTTTCCACATGATTCACGATATTTTTTATACTCCTAGGAAGAATTATGTGCTTGTTTTCTCGACTAAAACCCAAACCATGGGTACCACGGCGGCCAAATGCCATGTGTGTTCTACATGGAGCTAAAACAAAGGTTGTCAATTTTGTGTACTCACGTACGTAGACTGTTTTCATCTACTGTGTGTGTAGACACGCTATAGCTGGAGACTTTTTAGGGTCTAAAGATTCCAGGATATGCCATCAAACCGTTGATCCCAAGAGTTCCCACGCAGTTTGGTTTAGTTTAGGAATCTGGGTAGCAACCAAACGGCAAGAGGACAAGAAAGCGCGTTCCCGGCCGGACTACGAAGTGCATCTTCCGAACCCCGCATGACATCGTTCGCCGCTTGCATGCATGATCGTTGGTTCAGTGAATTGAAAGGGACTATGTTGCATCGTTTCCAGTACTTGCTTTCGGGTTTATAGGATTTATCTTAAAAAAATTGTTTTCACATGTTATAAGTCTTATTTCTATTGCTTCGCATCACACACCTAGATATCGAGGTGCATTAAATCGATGCATGGGAGGATTAAGAGAAAATTCGCCGATGCATGTAAAAGTTCCTGGTTATTTATTAGTCACACATGCATGCATTGCAATTAGTACATTGATAAACATAATTTTTTGAAGAAAATGAGTTACAAACTGTAAAAATTATTTCATCACTCATCGTCTATCTTTGTCGGTGAGATTTTTTTTTCCGAAACGGAGGCAAAAAATTTGCCTTATCTATTAATTAAGCAGAAGAGAATTGCCCAGTTAATTAATAGAAAACCGGGCAAAAACCTGTTGGTGAGAATTTTAATTTAGGCCCTATAAACTACGAAATTAATTGTGTAACAGAGAGGGTAATAAATAAATGTTCCAATTCACGGATACCAATTAATGGCTCTTGACGCACCGGCAGGTAAGTTGCTTCGAATTAAGTACGGTTGACGCAGTTGTTTGACTTGACGTTCAAAAACTAAGCACAGTGGACTGTAGATTCGTGTAAAAGACGCAATTTTGGTAGACCCAGGTGATCACAATAATTGTTAAAGCGGGTAGCTAAGACTTGAGGGGTATATAAAATATACAATTATCGCTGAATTTGCTTCTACTTTTCTTTTTGGAAATCAGCAAATTTGCTTGTTATTTCAAGAGGGGTTGCGAGTCATCGAAGCTAAATTAACCTTTAAATTAGGGGTTTTGATACATATGTTTAGATGATATTTATCATGACATCGATGGAGTGTGTCGTGCGATGTGCGGTGCTTCCGATATGTTTGGATGTCCCCCCTTTCCATGGTGCATGGAGGAGCTACAGGCAAAGTCCAGTTCGGACCTTTGGTTGGTGCCAACAACAGTGGCGCAAATGCGCAATGTCATCGATCGCCTCATTGGAGGCCCTTTTTGTGGAGCTTCTTTCCATCCCCGTGAGGCCCGTGGGCTCATCAAGTAAATCTCTAGCTCAAGGTCGCTATAGCGGGCAATTGACAGTGGTTGTGTCGCCTCCTCCTTGGAGGCGTTGGGTAGTCGGCACTTTGCAACATGCATGGATCTCTTCGACATCAAAGGCAGTGGACGCAGAGTCAGCTGCGCCATGCGCTTACTCTTTGTTTGGTCGAGGTCCCGGTCTCGAGAAACAATGCAGGAGGAGGGGGTGGTGGTGGTGTACTTACGAGTTAGAGCATCTTCAACAGACGCGCGGTTGCGCGGCACACTAAATTCATTTTGCAGTGCCAAAATAGTCCCTTTGCGCGCGGGAGCGACGGAGAGGTTTGTCAGATGCACAAAAACACGACACCATATCCGGCGGCCCACCTGCAGTAGCCCAGATTTTGCAGCGCGCGGGCGGGCGCACCAAATACGCGTCGCGCAATGCCGTTTTCCCCAGCGTGCTGAATTTTATTTACCGCACACGGGGTTTTAGCACGGCTGTTGGAGTGCTAGTTTTGGTCGCGCGCTATATAGCCATTTTTTCCAGCGCGTGGCTTATCTAGCGCGTCTGTTTGGAGATGCTCTTATGAGGCAAGGGGCACTGCCTCAACATTACTTGGGTGGGTACCTTGTGCCACCAGGCCGACGAGAGGGCGAGGGTGTCGGCTTGGTTGACGCGTGTTTAGTGAAGAGGGTTCCTCGATAACATAGTGGTATTCTCTCCACTTGGACATGAGGAATGCTACAAATACGGAGGGCTTACCGGAGTTTTGTAGGCTCTGCAAATGTGGTCTATTTTGATTGGTCTCCTTCTGTAAACTAATATAAGATCGGTTAGTTAAGGAAGCAGGGCCCATCCTAAAATTTGGAGGGGGGAGTAGGGGATTAGTGAGGGGAGAAGGATAAGTCTTAACAATTTTGCTCAGTTGTTGATATGTTGCATTCAGATCATATTATTTCTCATGCCGCATGATATCCTTGTCAACGATGGAGCATGGAAATTCCCCAGGATGATAACAGCTTTACATGCGGTGAAACTTCATTCTCGCGGGAGCCTAGACAAGAGAAGATAATAATATAATAATATCAATATTCGCGGTGACACCCAGCTCTCCTCGGCTACTTATACCAGATAACCAGCCCATTATTTCTGCACCACAACACAAGAAAGTCTTGCGGGCGGCCGGCACCGTCGTCTGGCTCTCACGCTCGCACCGTTGCTCCCCTGTGTAGCAGCAGCATCATGGCGCGGTCGGAGCAGCAGGGGCTGCAGGTGCTGAGCGCGCTGGACGCGGCCAAGACGCAGTGGTACCACTTCACGGCCATCGTCGTCGCCGGCATGGGCTTCTTCACCGACGCCTACGACCTCTTCTGCATCTCCCTCGTCACCAAGCTCCTCGGCCGCATCTACTACACCGACCTCGCCAAGCCCGACCCCGGCACCCTGCCCCCCGGCGTCGCCGCCGCCGTCAACGGCGTCGCCTTCTGCGGCACGCTCGCCGGCCAGCTCTTCTTCGGCTGGCTCGGCGACAAGATGGGCCGCAAGAGCGTCTACGGCATGACGCTCATTCTCATGGTCATCTGCTCCATCGGCTCCGGCCTCTCCTTCGCGCACACCCCCAAGAGCGTCATGGCCACGCTCTGCTTCTTCCGCTTCTGGCTCGGCTTCGGCATCGGCGGCGACTACCCGCTCTCCGCCACCATCATGTCCGAGTACGCCAACAAGAAGACCCGCGGCGCCTTCATCGCCGCCGTCTTCGCCATGCAGGGCTTCGGCATCCTCGCCGGCGGCATCGTCACCCTCATCATCTCCTCCGCCTTCCGCGCTGGGTTCCACGAGCCGGCCTACCAGGACGACCGCGTCGCCTCCACCGGCACCGAGGCCGACTTCGTGTGGCGCATCATCCTCATGCTCGGGGCCGTTCCGGCGCTGCTCACCTACTACTGGCGGATGAAGATGCCCGAGACGGCGCGCTACACCGCCCTCGTCGCCAAGAACGCCAAGCTCGCCGCCGCCGACATGTCCAAGGTGCTGCAGGTGGAGCTGGAGGACGAGACGGAGAAGATGGACGAGATGGTGAGCCGCGGGGCCAACGACTTCGGCCTCTTCTCGCCGCAGTTCGCGCGGCGCCACGGCCTCCACCTCGTGGGCACGGCCACCACGTGGTTCCTGCTGGACATCGCCTTCTACAGCCAGAACCTGTTCCAGAAGGACATCTTCACGAGCATCAACTGGATCCCCAAGGCGCGCACCATGAGCGCCCTCGACGAGGTCTTCCGCATCTCCCGCGCGCAGACGCTCATCGCCCTCTGCGGCACCGTGCCCGGCTACTGGTTCACCGTCTTCCTCATCGACGTCGTCGGCCGCTTCGCCATCCAGCTCATGGGCTTCTTCATGATGACCGTCTTCATGCTCGGCCTCGCCGTGCCCTACCACCACTGGACCACGCCCGGCAACCAGATCGGCTTCGTCGTCATGTACGCCTTCACCTTCTTCTTCGCCAACTTCGGCCCCAACGCCACCACCTTCGTCGTGCCCGCCGAGATCTTCCCCGCCAGGCTGCGCTCCACGTGCCACGGGATCTCGGCCGCCGCGGGCAAGGCCGGCGCCATGATCGGCGCGTTCGGCTTCCTCTACGCGGCGCAGGACCCGCACAAGCCGGACGCCGGGTACAGGCCGGGCATCGGCGTGCGCAACTCCCTCTTCGTGCTGGCCGGGGTCAACCTGCTGGGCTTCATGTTCACCTTCCTGGTGCCGGAGGCCAACGGGAAGTCGCTCGAGGAGATGTCCGGCGAGGCACAGGACAACGAGGAGGACCAGGCACGCGCCGCCGCCGTGCAGCCGTCCATGGCGTAGGCCGCCATATATTCACAACTCGTGCGTGCTAGTGAGGCAGCTGCATGCAGGCTGTCTGCGTTAGTCAACTCAAAGATTCTGATTTGTTTTATGATACGTATACGTACACGATAGATCCACGTGCAAGTACTCAAAGCTACCCGACCTGCAGGGCTGGCTCATGTATATGTCCACAATATATAGATAAATCAATCAACTCGCGGCTGCAAATGGGTGCAACGGTCAAAGCTTAGAGAGTGAGCTACCACTTGCTCGGCAGTTTGGTGAATGATGAGCGTCAGCTGATGCATCTCTTCGTAGCCAAATTAAAGAACCTCAAGTCAACGGAAGAGAAAGCTCAAACTGTAATTGCACTCTGAGATGGATAACTTTAATTAGAGATCCCACCCATGGATCTTCTTTTTGCATCTGTTCTTTTCTCTTAGGATGGGCTTACGGCATCTTCAATGGCAACCCGCAAAAATCCTCCCGCGTCTGTTCATGGAGAGGGGATCAGTCCGCGGACACGGATGCAGGCCATCCAACTGTAGCCGCATACATTCGGCTTTTTTTTTTCCAGGTCCGCACGATCAAGTAGCCGCATGCGGCACTAGCTTAAATTAAGAAAAGATTCAAATATTACATCTCAACATTGTTGTCCCCTTTCACCGCCCACTGATGTTCAGCTGCTTGTGAGTTGGTCGATGCCGAATTCGTTGATGCATTTTGAATAAACTCCTCAAATGCGGTCGGATTCAGGTCCAGAAGCTGGATAGAATCACCCATGTTCTCAAATTCCAGAGATGTGGCAACATCGTCATCCTCATCCTC
The DNA here is from genome assembly GCA_021605205.1 of Aegilops longissima. Taxonomy (NCBI): domain Eukaryota; kingdom Viridiplantae; phylum Streptophyta; class Magnoliopsida; order Poales; family Poaceae; genus Aegilops; species Aegilops longissima. The sequence goes on from CM038680.1 coordinate 701,479,634, forward strand.
GACAATCATGTTGGGCATGATCACATAAAATATCATGATCTCCCACAAGGTTTCCGGATCCCACCGTTTAGCAGGTCCACGAACAACTGCAAAACGCGCGCGCCTGCAGAACTCTAAATGCCCTCTCAACATCCTTTCTAGCTGCTCCTTGTCTTTGGGCAAAGTGAGCCTTTTTTGTCCAACTGGGTTTGAGATGGTGCTGACAAATGTAGCTCATGGAGGATAGATATCGTCAACCAGATAATAGTCCATGTTGTACTCATGTTCATGACAGTATAGTGGCAAGGACGAGCTTTTCCTTCAGTCAGCCTCGCAAACAACGGCGATCATTGCAGTACATTGATGTCATTGTGAGACCCAGACATCCCAAAAAAAGCGTGCCAAATCCAAAACTTATGTTCACCTAAAAGAAAAATAAAATTCAGATTTTTAAAATGTTAACATAGTGTACAACTTGTTATTCTCTCGGTCCATATTAATTGTAGCTGATCTTTTTTACTTATAAAGGTCGAAGTTGGTAGTGAATTCACATGTAGACCTAAACCTTCAAAATAAATAAATTCACTCCTCCCTACAACCTTCCAAGAAACATATAAATAATGGTATTTTATTCACATGTGAGACCTAATATAAACAGACACATACACTATACTACTTTATCGCAAGACCAACATCTTTTTACAAGACAAATAATAAATGAAAAAATGCGACTCCAATTCAAAATTGTGATAATAGTTTTATTTTCTATTCTCAATCAATCCTTCAAGTTATATACTGTATCATAAGAGAGCAAACAAAATTGTAAATCTAGTATTGTGATAGACCTTACCCCGTCCCAATGTTTTAAATTTGTAATGTTATCTCACTTTAAGTATATATTGCAGAGGACTGACTACAGTCACTTAAAATTCCCTTAGGCCTACCACAGCCGTCTAATCATACTTTTGCTCTCTTTTTAATCATGAATTGTGTGTCCATGGTAGAGCACTGACGTCTTTAGATCATCTTTTAAGTCTTTGGCCTAACTTCTTCTTTTTATGACTCCGTTGCGACACAATGCATTAAGCTAGTTTAGTATAAAAGTTGAACTACATCAATGAACAATTAATATGGAAAACTAGGATTAGTCTAATTTTTAAAACATAATGATGGTGTTAAAAAAATTGTTCACGTGGTTAAAAATTTGTACGTGAGAATTTTGAAAAAAATATTATACAATGTCAAATAATCTTCATGTGATTCATAAACATGTTTCGTCCAGTCACACAAATGTACGCTACATTTAAGAAAATGTTCACACACTTCAAAAATATGATTCGAATTTTAACTTTTTATACAATTTTAAAAATGTCCAAATAGTTTTAAAAAATATATAATTAAATAATGGTTGAATGTGCATTTGAATTTCTTATAGGTGCTAATAAATATTTTAAAACCTGTATCAGAAAATGATAAATGTATATAAAAACTGTTTTATATGTATACCTGCCAAGGAAATTGGACGCTGCTCGCTGAGCTGCCTGCCTGGGATAACACATAACAGTATCTGTTGTTACCGTTCGCTGTGTCACATAGCTAGTGCTTCTCATGGAGTCATGGGCGAGCTTCCCAACTCGGCCGACCCATTACCTCACGCTGTAGCGACCCGGTCCGGGTACTGTAGTGACCCAGTGCACCGTGGCAGTTCGGTTCGATGCACTGTAGTGGCCGGTTCGGTGCACTATATATAGCATATATCAATTTGATTCGGTGCTCTATAGCGGTTCGGTTCTTTGCATTGTAGCGACCAATCTTTTATTCTAGAGGAATACTTTTAAATACGAGAATAATTTTTGAAAATTAAACTTTTTTTACAAGGGCAAACAATTCAAAATTCCAAATATGTTTTGGAATTCCCGAAGATATTTTTGAAAAAATCCAAAAAAAATTGACATTGTGAACAATTTTTCAAATTTCATTTTTTTTTAAATCCGCGTTGCGCCCTGGCGGTGGCAGCGGGAGGGCCAAATTTATAATTCACACAAGCCTAACGTGTTTTAATTGATATACTACTCCTTGTCAACTTGTGCGATTGTGTTAGTGACAAGACAAAATGAACGGCATGGCGCATAAACTAATCGTCGTTGTTAGTAAGCATCTCAAAGCAAGACACAGATTTTTTGACTTGGCCGTCGACAGGTATATCGATGAGCAGGGAAGGCATATCGTGTCTGGATGCCATGCCCGATGCAAATTGTTCGTGAGATCAGCCATATCTCTAAGCAATCCTTAGTTAGCGCTGACACTGAGGTGGCGCATGTCGTAAAAAAATTCCCATCTTGAAATGCTTCGAAGTCTTCTCTCATCTCTGCCACTCTCAAGGTGAGCTGGCCCTCTCTTGCAGGCAGTTGACTAGAAGCTGCACGGATATGTATCATGATCCTGGTGCTTCTGAGAAATGTAGTCAATTCCTAGGATGAGGTTTCGGAAAGAAGATCAAAAATCCTAGGATGGGCAGTTCAAACTATGTCATCTTAAGCTACTGTTGTTCAGACTATGCCAACAAGGCGAAGGGTGCTCAGTGCCAACTTTTGTTCTTCAGAAATGATCTCATTTTAATTTGATATGCCATCATGCAATTCGTTTTAACCATGAAAATTTGGATGATACCTTCTGCTGCCTTAATTGCTAGCATAATTTGCAGACATGACTTTACTTCAGATTATTCTTTACTGCTTATTAGTGCGTGGTGGATTGGTAGTTGGGAAGAACTGTGACATTATAAATTAACGGGAAATCCTTTAATAACCAACTAGTGTTGGCCAAATTAATCCAAGCAATAAGTAATCATCATAGGGTCTACCATCAAAATTATCCATCTCAGAGTGTAATACTCGTCTGAGCTTTCACTAATTTTGTTGACTGTATCAAATGTGACGAGTTAGTGTTGTCTAGCATCAAGAGTTGTAACGCTTAGCAATTATAGCTTAGTGCTAGAATGTAGAAGGTCTATAGACCTCTTTCTTGACTATCCACGTACTAGTGACTTGTAACTTAACATGTATATTACTATATAAACATACCAATACAGTGAGTATGATCACGGAAAATGATCTCTCTTCACGTGGTATCAGAGCATGATCTTTCTCCTCACCATGTCCACCGCTCCTTCTTCCAGTGATGGCACCTCCGGCGCGATCGTCTCGCTTAGCTCCGCCTCCATTGCTGCATCGCCAACCTAATCACCATCCGCCTCACAAAGGAGAATTTTCTTCTTCGGAAAACTCAGTCCGTCCCTGTCCTTCGCGCGCAGGGCTCCTACGGCTACGTCGATGGCACCATCCCTACACCGGCAGAGACCATCACCGAGGGCACTAGTGATGCTACACTCTTGAGTGTTTTCACAAACGCGGATTGGGTTGGATGCACTGATGATCGGCACTCAACTGGTGGCTTTGCGGTCTTCATTGGGCCAACCTTAATTTCTGAGAGCACGCGGAAACAATCAACCGTGTCACGCTCATCTACAGAGGCAGAGTACAAGGCACTCACAAATGGGACTGCCGAAGTTACTTGGGTATAGTCGCGCCCTCCTGTACTCTGGTGTGACAACCTCGGAGCTACCTATCTTATAGCGAACTCAGTGTTTCATGCAAGGACAAAACACATCGAGGTCGACTTCCACTTCGTCTAAGAGAAGGTGGCACTATGAGCTCTAGAGGTCCGGCTCATTCCTTCGGAAGATAAGGTCGCAGATGTCTTCACCAAACCGTGCACAAAGCTAATGCTAGACCGATGTCATCGCAATCTCAATCTTGTCTCCGTCTGTTGAGATTGAGGGGGCGTGTCAAATGTGACGAGTTAGGGTGTGTTCTGATCTCCTCTAGCTATATAGACCGTCCGATCTATATCTGTAATGGCCAGCACCGACTCCGAGTTGCCAGCAGCTGTCCGACTCAAGATGCATGTGCCTCTTTTTTCTACTCTTATAAAAAATCAAGTTGATGATGATGGTGTGCCTGCCATCTTGCAATATAGACCGTCCAATCTATATCTGACGGATAGAAAGCAAAATATGACAATTTTGCAAAAAGATACCCGCACCTCTCTTCACATTTGCAGATAAGGTCTTTCTCCGTTTATCCTTATCTCCCACAACTTTATTGTTAAGCAATTAAAAAAGGAAGCCTCTGGAACAATCTGGCATGATCGCCGCTGCCGTCGTCGTCCATCCCATGACTCCGCTCAGTCCGACCACCAATCACCACCACGCCCCACTCCTCACCTTATCTCCCCTCTTTCTCGAGATATCATTAGTTTTTACACATGAGATTACTTCTGCATGGATCAACCACAACAGGTGTCTTGTAAAAAAATGCATCTTGATGTTCCGTGCAATGCACGGGCATCTTGCTAGTTTAATAGATAATTTTTGGTATGTAGTAATTGACGGGATCCAACGGGTCATACAGGCAAAAAAAAATGCCACCTCTCCAACGTCGTCATTGGCTTTTTTGTGAGAAATGAAAAAAAAATTGAGGGTGTTTTCACAAAAAAATTGGCCAGACGCCCTCCTCTCTACCTTTGGGTCACTAAAAGTGGGCCACATACCATGTTGGTGTGCCTAGTCAGCGGCTCGGAGCATAGATTTGCATCGTATTTGCATGCACGAGCCAAGTTAAGCACCAATTCAAAGTATGTCACTAGTTCTAGCATGCACCAAAGTGACTGTTTGTGTCAAGTTCAAGCATCATCAGCGTAATTGACTCGGGACATCTATGTGTGGATTGCGGCAGTTTTCTGCCGAGTCGTGCGTGCGTGCGCTGATTTTACAACTTTCCTTTTTTCTCACCTGAACCGTGTGCACTTGGCCTGATCCTTTTTACTGTATGGAAATCGAGCTAGGTGGGAGGTCGAACCATCACGACGAAGACGACTGCGTGTGCGTGGGACGTGCATTCATGGGTCGCGGGTCTCATTTCTTCTTCTTTTTTTGCCATTTTTTCAGGCGGGGATGGAAGAAGCGGTGGGTGAGAGGATGGATCATACGTGGGAAAGGAGGTCGAACCATCACGACATGGGCAGATCCCTTTTTAATACTAGTATATAGAGATTAGTGGAAACAAGTTTGGTATAAATCCCGTATCCAAACAACCCCTTACAAGTTGAAATATGCTGAAAAATCGCGAAATAAACGCCGGAAACAGTCACTTTGGTGCTAGAACTGAACAGTTTGAGCATTCCCTTGTGTACTGGGCCTTTATAGCTACAAACAGGAGGCCATAGGCCATGCTCGCAGCAGCGCATAAGGATGTGTTTGGTACTTTGGTTCAAGGGAGATGCTAGGGTGGTTATGGGTATTCCTATCCAGCTGGTTAGGGATAGACATTTTTTCTGTTTGGTTGATGGATGAGGTTAGCCTATATTTTGTTTGGTTCAAAGGATAAAGCATGGTTGGGATAGCCACTGATTTCCTGTTCCTTTTTCGTTTCGGCTGATGTAGGACAAAATTAATCAAAGGACCAGTATTTTGGGGAGATTATCAAGTGAAGCACATCAGTACACCATGCACACATATACACCACGCACACGCGAGAACGGCAAGTGCAGCACACACGCCTGGCCGGCAGCCCGGCAACCAGGCCCGGCGTACAGCGCGCGCAGCAGGCACGACAGGCAAGCACGTCCAGCGCGCAGCCGGCAGACACGCCCATTACGCAGCGCATGCAGCACGCCCGACCTCCATCTGCAGGGCTCCGTCGGCTGCGCATGTCACTCACCTCTGTCTGCCACCGCCATGACCGCTGCTGGGTTGCAGCTCCAATGGAAGAAATGACAAAGGAAGAAGAGAAGGCACACCAAGTAAGAAGATATGAAAGGGGAGATCCATACCGCCGCGCACTGATCTCCGTCGCCGTGCTTCGATTTCTACGGCCGTTGCCGCCGCAGGAGAGAACAGAGCTGAACGAAGCGGGAGTGTAGAGAAAAATGTTTCGTGCCTTGCTTCGCGCCGCGCACGTGCCGGGATACGCAGGTCCGTGAGATTTTCGCGGACGCGCTTAGCCTCATTTTCCAAGAATATCCCAGCATCCGGCTATCCCTATCCCGACTCACCCATGAACCAAACGACTGGCATCCAGAAAAAATGGCTATCCCTGTCCCAGGGTGGGATAGCCCAGCAACCAAACGCATCCTTAGAAGCCAACTCGTGAAACACAATTTAAAATCCATTGATTGAGGAAGCCATCTTGTTAGAGGAAGGACTTGCGATTCGCCAGATGGAACTGACGATCAATGGTGCGCACACTGCCCTAGCTACAGGGATGGTGGTGGAGTGCGGAGAGCCGGCAAGAGGCCGATCAGATATATGGCAAGCGGCGGGGCCTCGACTCGGGCCAGTGACAGTCAAGATCAAAAGAACAAGCGTGAGGGCCAAAGCGGCGACTCCCTCACCGGAATTACATCTAGCTCCGACGGGGTTGTGACAACTAGGTGAGTAGTTCTATATAATTTAACGACAAATTGTGTGATTCAATGTTGATTGTGTCCATTCAAATTATGCTTGCTTAAATTTTAGATTTGAACATATTTTTTGTTTAACTAAAGAAATTCACAAGTGGAATCGCAACAAAGCCTACATCAAAGGGATGAACATGAACATAAACATTGGAGATTGGACTTTTTCTAGTATAATAAACGTCGAAAGGTATAAGAAAAATATTTGGTATTGTATCTGATGTTTTTATTTACTTCTATGTTATATGAAAAAGAAGTGCATATATTACACGTGACATTTATCCAAATATGACACTTGTGGTGTTTATTAGTGCATAAAGTAAACTATAGCTTATGATGTGCCCAGGCTTTGACAATTTGCTAGCTCCACCAATGGATATCGACTTGAGCAGCCACTTTGAAATAGCGAGCAGTTGATCCGTATGTCTATGTTGTGTTGATACGTATACCTTCCTATACTGAACGTGATGGTAGACATAGCATAATGGTCCTGAAGCAGAAATCTCCAAAAAGGCGAAATGTCACCCCACGTATGCCGTGTGTTGGACTGTTAGGCAATCTGAAGAGGCTGAAATTAATCCTCACTAACAGTCAAAACTTGATAGATCTCCATATAATCCCTGTGAGCTCTGGTTCATTTGAACCTATCTTATAAGAGGCTACAAAAGCCTCATAGGCAACTACGAATGAAAAATATTCAGGTGGTGTTTTACCCCCTCTAACTTTCAGAAAAAAGATACAAGTAGAAAACATTCGCGGACTTACCGTGCCGCTAGTTATATGGTATTTTGAGGGAAATTGTCAAAGGCACCAAAGCTAAACCCATGTATCTCATGGCTAAACAGGTGGCCCTCACACTCACAGACCAAACTTATTAGCTATACCACACTAATGTGTTAACTGCTATGCTACTTGTCAACTTGTGTGCGGTTGTGTTAGTGACAAGACAAAGTGAACGGCATGGCACATAAACTAATCGTGTTGCCAAAAAGCATCTCAAACATTTTGACTAGGCCGTCGACAGGGATATTGATGGGCACGGAAGGCATATCGTGTCCACCCGCTTGCATGCATCCCTGTGATTAAACAATGGCTGGATGACACAATGCAATTTTCTCATGAGAATTAGGCATAACCTTGGTTAGCGCTGACGCAATTTTTATGAGGAGGTGGCACAATTTATCAAATTTCTTCCATTTTCTAAACCTTTGAAGTCAACTCTTATCTCCGTCCCTCTCAAGGTGAGCCGTGCTTTCTCTTGTTGGGAGTTGATTAGAAGCTACATGGATATATACCCTGATCCTAGTGCTTCTGAGAAATGTGGTCAATTCCTAGGATGAGGTTTCGAAAAAAAGATAAAAATCCTAGATGAGCAGTTCAGAGTATGTCACCTTTTTTTTTCTTTTCGAAAAGGGGGGTTCCCCGGCCTCTGCATCAGAATGATGCATACGGCCAATTTATTAAACCAAAAAAATAGTGTCAACAAAGTTTCAAGGTCTCCAAAACAATAGAAAAGCAAAGCAAGCTCACACAGAGCCATGAAAGGCTAGAAACATCGACTAGCCAAGATAAGAGGCCACAACCGGCTGGCTATGAATAGATAAGTAAACTAGATGCCTATCCTATTACAAGACCGCCATCCAAACCGGTTGAAGATATCCCGAGCTACCATCTCCCATCGGAAAGATCTAGTAACCAAATGCTCCCTGGCCTCCGTCGGAGTGAGTAGCGACCACGAACGGATCCGTGCCGTAGTCCGGAATATAACCTGCAAAAAGTGAATACATGATATTCTGTTAAAAACCAAATCATTTCTGCAAGTCCAGATAGTCCACAGCAACGCGCAAACCCCAACCCGAATGTGTTTCTCTAAGTCAGGCTGAATCCCATTCAGCCATGTCCCAAATAACGCGTTAACAGAATTCGGTGGTTTGATATTAAAAGCAATGTGAACCGTCTGCCAAAGGACTTTGGCCAGCGGGCAATCAAAAAAGAGGTGTTTTATAGTCTCATCCCGATCACAGAAACTATACCTAGTAGGTCCTGTCGAATTACGCTTTATTAAATTGTCCTTGGTTAAATTAACTTGTTTGTGGACAAACCACATAAACACTGTTATTTTCAAAGGAACTTTGACATCCCAAACATGCTTGGAAGTAGGAATGGAGTTCGAATTGATAAATCAATATACATTGATTTAACCGTGAAAACTCCAGACCTAGTCAGCTTCCAGCGTAATTCATCAGGTTGTTGGGAAAGCTGGACCTCCATCAGTCTCCTAACTAGATGGAGCCATTCTTCCCGCCAGCGTCCGTCGGAACTGAATATTAAGTGGGATAGATTGAAAAACCGAAGCTACGAACACCTCACGTCGTTGAACAATACGGTACAACGACGAATATTGGATGGCCAAGGGTGTCTCGCCGAGCCAAGTATCCTCCCAGAAACGTATGCAAGTGCCGTTGCCAAGAACAAACTTTGTCCTATTAAACATAGATTGTTTGACTTTCATTAGTCCTTTCCAGAAAGGTGAATCAGTCGGCCTGACTGTAACCTGGGACAAAGTTTTTGTCTGAAGATACTTGCTGCGAAGGATTTGAGCCCACGTGGCATCATTCTCCGAATAGAGCTTCCACAGCCACTTGCTAAAAAGGTATCTATTCTTAACTTCAAGGTTCTCTATACCAAGACCCCCTTGGTCTTTCGGTCTACATATGATATCCCATTTAGCAAGCCGGTATTTTCTTTTGGTCCCATCACTCCGCCAAAAGAACCGCGATCGATAGAAGTCCAGTCTCTTCCGAACACCAACTGGGACCTCAAAGAATGATAGGAGAAACATAGGCATACTCGTGAGCACCGAGTTAATCAGGATTAATCGACCTCCGTATGACATGAGCTTACCCTTCCAGCAACTCAGTTTCTTCTCAAATCGGTCCTCAATGCACTTCCATTCCTTGTTTGTCAGCCTACGATGGTGGATTGGAATACCTAAGTAAGAGAAAGGTAACTCTCCTAACTCGCACCCAAACAATTGCCTATAAGCCTCCTGTTCGTCTTTGGCTCTACCAAAACAGAACAGCTCACTCTTAAGCTGAGGTTGTTCAGACTATGCCAAGCTGGCAAGCCCAAGGGTGCTCAATGTCATCTTTTGTTCTCCTGGAAAGGATCTCACTTTTATATGCAATCATACGTTTGATTTTGACCAAGAAAGTTTAGATGATCCCTTCTGATTACTAGCATAATCTGCGGAGATGACTTCACTCCAGATTATTCTTTACTGTTTATTAGTCGTGGTGGACTGGTGGTTAGGAAGTGTTTATTAGCGAACATCTTTTTTTGGACAGTTTTAGGTGGTGGGAGACGGCAAATACTGCCTTTTTTGCCGTAAAATTTCTCTTCTTTCCAGAAAATTTCATGCGTTCTGAAGAAACGCCAATCCCACATGACCAAACTTGTTATCTACAACGTTTGCAAATGCCAACTCCTCCTAGCGAATGTTCGCCAACTATTGTGGTCTCAGTAATAACTACCTGCGCAATAGTCCAAAGAACTATCCCAAATTAAATCCCTCTTCGTCCGATTTCTTTAGAATATTTACATACACAATTTTGTTTGTTGACATAATTTATCTGATGAGGTTGCTTTTACAAGCTTGCCAAGTTGTATTGCATACACAGTTAACACATTACTATAACCAAGAAGTACATTACACACATTTTTCTCACGCATTTATGGCGATGCCATCATGATTGCCAGATCTTGTCCTTGTGGTGTGGATCGCCTCGTTTCCTGTTTGTCCAGTTTGTTTACTATCAATGATTTTGGTTGACTCGGTTAATTTCTTAGATTTCAGGCTGATTTGAGTTGACTCAGGCTGGTCATAGTGGGAAGTAACTTAGACTAGTGTCATGCATACTCCCTCCTTTTCGGTTTATAGGGCTCAATTCAAAAATCTCACCAACCAAGATACATGATGAGTGGTGGAATACTTTTCGTAGTTTGCAAAAGCACCTAATTAATGCTTTTGTTTTCCTCAAAAAAAATATTTATCAATGCATTAATTGCAATCATGCATGCATAAAGTGCGCTATGTTACTACCTAAGAGGGTGTTTGATACTCTCTAGTCATGTGACTAGTAGTAGTCAGACTAGAAGTTTTTAGTCAGGCCCTGTTTGGAAGGTGACTACTACTAGTCAGCATTAAATGTCTCAGTATTAAATGTCCCTTGTGCAACACCAATTAGAGGAGAGAGGGTGTCAGTAAAAGTCAGGGGTGTTTGGAGGTTTACTGACTAAAGGTGACTACTACTACCTCCGTCCCGGTGTATAAGTCATTCGCGTAGTTCTAGGTCGATAATTTAACTATATAAATATGTATTATATGTGATAAAAATATATATTTAGAAAATACATCCGTGTGGAAATCTAGTGGTATACTTTTCATGACATATAACACATATTTAATTCCTTAAATCGATGACCTAGAACTACGCGAATGACTTATACACCCGGACGGAGGGAGTACTAGTCTCTAGTCAGTAAAAGTTGGGGGTGGGGTGACTAGGGACTAAACTAGTTTTAGTCACCCACTAGTCAGGGGTGTTTGGAGGTTTACTGACTAAAGGTGACTACTACTAGTCTCTAGTGATCCAAACACCCTCTAAGTTACTCCCACTGTGACTAGCCTCGGGGGAATGACCTTGACCCAACACATGTATACATGCCAATGATCTTCTTCACCGTGCTCACATGGAAAATTGCAAGGCAATATCCACCTATATCTCTGTCATGTGGATTGGTGGGTTGGAATATCTTACTCCTGCTTGTCCGGACATTTCTTTCCCTGTAAATAAGGTGCTAATATCAAGATAAACCAACAGATGTGCATTGGGTTTGATGCAGTGAACCAAACATGTCCCAATGACCTCTTCTTCTTTTCCCGATTGACACCTTTTGTTCTCTTTCAGAACTGATCTGGTTTATGTATGCAATTATGCATTTGGTTTTGACCAAGAAAGTTTAGACTATTCGTCTGGTGCCTTGGTCATAATCTTGGAAGATGACTTCACTCCATGATATTATTTTCAGTGGTTAATACTCAGGGACTAAGATGTACTAGAAAACTACGTACAAATTAAGGAGATTCTTGACAAGCCTAGAACTACTCACAAAATTAATCAAATCCAATAGGTTACCAGCGACAAGAACTAAAATTAAAATTATCCACCTCAGAGTGCAATTATAGTTTGAGATTTCTCATTCGTTGACTGAAGAGAGAGTCTTGAGGTTCTTAGGCTCATCACTGACCAACTCTCAAGCAAGGGTTAGCTCTAGCTCTAAGCTTTGACTGCAATACCCATTTGCAACTGCAAGTCCATTGATTGATGTACGTATATATCATGGGCATATACATGAGCCGACCCTGCAGGTTGGGTGGCCGCAAACGTAGTATTTTAAGCGTGTAGTATCACAAAACAAATTACCCAACAAATTAAGGATCTTTGACTAACTCAACAGCCTGCAGCTGCTTCTCACTAGCAGGCACGCACGAGTTGTGAATATATGGCGGCCTAGCTACGCCGTGGACGGCTGCACGGCGGCGGCGCGTGCCTGGTCCTCGTCGTCCTGTGCCTCGCCGGACATCTCCTCCAGCGACTTTCCGTTGGCCTCCGGCACCAGGAAGGTGAACATGAATCCCAGCAGGTTGACCCCGGCGAGCACGAAGAGGGAGTTGCGCACGCCAATGCCTGGCCTGTACCCGGCGTCCGGCTTGTGCGGGTCCTGCGCCGCGTAGAGGAAGCCGAACGCCCCGATCATGGCGCCGGCCTTCCCCGCGGCGGCCGAGATGCCGTGGCACGTGGAGCGCAGCCTGGCCGGGAAGATCTCGGCGGGCACGACGAAGGTGGTGGCGTTGGGCCCGAAGTTGGCGAAGAAGAAGGTGAAGGCGTACATGACGACGAAGCCGATCTGGTTGCCGGGCGTGGTCCAGTGGTGGTAGGGCACGGCGAGGCCGAGCATGAAGACGGTCATCATGAAGAAGCCCATGAGCTGGATGGCGAAGCGGCCGACGACGTCGATGAGGAAGACGGTGAACCAGTAGCCGGGTACGGTGCCGCATAGGGCGATGAGCGTCTGCGCGCGGGAGATGCGGAACACCTCGTCGAGGGCGCTCATGGTGCGCGCCTTGGGGATCCAGTTGATGCTCGTGAAGATGTCCTTCTGGAACAGGTTCTGGCTGTAGAAGGCGATGTCCAGCAGGAACCACGTGGTGGCCGTGCCCACCAGGTGGAGGCCGTGGCGCCGCGCGAACTGCGGCGAGAAGAGGCCGAAGTCGTTGGCCCCGCGGCTCACCATCTCATCCATCTTCTCCGTCTCGTCCTCCAGCTCCACCTGCAGCACCTTGGACATGTCGGCGGCGGCGAGCTTGGCGTTCTTGGCGACGAGGGCGGTGTAGCGCGCCGTCTCGGGCATCTTCATCCGCCAGTAGTAGGTGAGCAGCGCCGGAACGGCCCCGAGCATGAGGATGATGCGCCACACGAAGTCGGCCTCGGTACCGGTGGAGGCGACGCGGTCGTCCTGGTACGCCGGCTCGTGGAAGCCGGCGCGGAAGGCGGAGGAAATGATGAGGGTGACGATGCCGCCGGCGAGGATGCCGAAACCCTGCATGGCGAAGACGGCGGCGATGAAGGCGCCGCGGGTCTTCTTGTTGGCGTACTCGGACATGATGGTGGCGGAGAGCGGGTAGTCGCCGCCGATGCCGAAGCCGAGCCAGAAGCGGAAGAAGCAGAGCGTGGCCATGACGCTCTTGGGGGTGTGCGCGAAGGAGAGCCCCGAGCCGATGGAGCAGATGACCATGAGAATGAGCGTCATGCCGTAGACGCTCTTGCGGCCCATCTTGTCGCCGAGCCAGCCGAAGAAGAGCTGGCCGGCGAGCGTGCCGCAGAAGGCGACGCCGTTGACGGCGGCGGCGACGCCGGGGGGCAGGGTGCCGGGGTCGGGCTTGGCGAGGTCGGTGTAGTAGATGCGGCCGAGGAGCTTGGTGACGAGGGAGATGCAGAAGAGGTCGTAGGCGTCGGTGAAGAAGCCCATGCCGGCGACGACGATGGCCGTGAAGTGGTACCACTGCGTCTTGGCCGCGTCCAGCGCGCTCAGCACCTGCAGCCCCTGCTGCTCCGACCGCGCCATGATGCTGCTGCTGCTGCACAGGGCAACGGTGCGAGTGTGAGAGCTAGACGACGGTGCCGGTCGGCCGGAAGTCTTTCTTGTGTTGTGGTGCAGAAATAATGGTCCGGCTGTCTGGTATAAGTAGCCGAGGAGAGCTGGGTGTCACCGCGAATATTTATATTATTATCTTCTCTTGTCTAGGCTCCCGCGAGCATGAAGTTTCACCGCAACAATGCTACACATACAGTTTTTTACATGAGTTTACAGGATTGATTTTACGTGGCGGTTTTTGATTGGGTGTTAGTTGGGGAGGGCCCCACCCTCATGAAAATCGGGGGGTGATGTTTATGAAGTTTGGAAGGAGCCTGTAAACTCCTGTAAAGCTCTGTAGCATTTTTTGTTTCACCGCATGTAAAGCAGTTACATCTTGGGGAATTTCCATGTTCCATCGGTGACAAGGATATCATGCGGCATGGGAAATAATATGATGTGAATGCAACCTATCAACATCCGAGACAAAATGTTAAGACTTGCAAGGTGATATTTACAGAGTCAACGGACTCATCCTTCTCACCCCAATAATCACCGCTTTAGGGTGGGCCCCGCTTCCTCCAAATTACCAACCAAAATAGCCCACATCACCCGAGGCCGTAAAACTCCGATAAGTATGCCCGTGATGGGAGTATCATAAGCAATTTTGATGAGTTGGCATAGGACTAAATGAAGAAAGGGATGCTTGAGTATCATATCATGATACCGGATCATATTAAATGATATGCTGCTTTGTGTTATGCATGGCAATAAATGAAGTTTTCTATGATACCAACATGTGATACTATGTATTACGGATGTAGTAACTAGTATATGATACTCCACATTACAATCAGCCTAAACCCTCTGTAGTTGTAGCATTACCGATTTCCGAGTGCAGAGAATACCACTATGTTGTGGAGGAGCCCTCTTCAGTGAGCTCACACAAGACCATGCATGGTCCGTCGACCACACTTTCTGTCGTTGTTTCAACATGCCACCGCTTGCTCTGGGGCGCGTCAACCAAGTCGACACCCTCACCCCCTCATCGTTCCCGGTGGCGCGAGCACTGGCGGAGCTTAGGCAAGGACGGATGGGCCATGGCCCGCCCAACTCGATCTGGAGCTTCTTCTCAACAATTCATTACAGCCTGGCCATTGGTCCTGCACAACTTTTTGATGCAAGCTCCACCACTGGGCACAAGGTACCCACCCAAGCAATGTTGAGGTAGTGCATGCCCCTTGCCTCATAGCTCATAAGTACACCTCCCCGACACATATTATTTCTCGAGACTGGGACCTCAGCCACACAAAGAGTAACCACATGGCACCACTGCCGCTGATGGATAAGAGATCCATGGATGCTGCTATGTGCAGACTACCCAACGCCTCCAACGAGGAAGCCACACAACCACCGTCGTTGCCCGCTATAGCGACCTTGAGCCAGGGATTTATCCCAATGATCCCACAACCCCACGGGGGTGGAATGGAGCTCCACAAAAGAGCCTCCAAGAAGGGGATCGAGAGCATTGTGCTGCCGTTGTTGGCACCAACCAAAGGTCGGAACTGGACTTCCACCTGGCAGTCCTCCACTCACCATCGTTAAAGGAGGGTGGGGGGGTTAGGGCATCGAGACAAATCGAAAGCAACACACATCACACGACACTCTCCATCGACGTCATGATAAATATCATCCGAACCTAGATATCGAAACCCTTATTAAATTGTTTAATTTTGATGACTCACAACTGCTCCATAGCTAACAAGCAAATTTGTTGAGTTCTAAAAAGAAAAGGAAGAAGCAGATTCAACGATAATTGCATATTCTATATACTCTTCAAGTCTTAGCTAGCTGCTTTAACGTCTACCTTGCGTCTTTCACACGAACCTACAGTCCGATGTGCTTAGTTTTTGAACGTCAAGTCAAACAATTCTGTCAAGCGTGCTTAATCTGAAGCAACGTACCCACCGGTGTGGAAGGAACGGACGCAGCTTCAGTGCCTTAAAGGCACCTGTCTTTGGGTCCTTGATATATGGGCCAGCCACCTGTTGGATCCACATGTCATAGGCATAAAGGCATGTGCCTTAAGACACCGAAGCGCAGTCCGGAAGGAACCATTAGTTATATCTGTGAGCTGCAACATTTATTTTGTAGTCCGTCCGGGAACGCGCTTTCCTGTCCTCTTGCCGTTTGGCTGCTATTCCAAACTAAACTTCCTGGGAACTCTTGGGATCAACGGTCTGATGGCATATCCTGGAATCTTTTTTATCTGAGCTGCAGTGTGTCCCAGGAGGACGAGGTGACACACGTACGTACATGAGAACAGTCTAAGTACACAAATTTGATAACGACCTTTGCTTTGGCTCCGTCTTGTAGAACACACATGGCATTTGGCGGCCGTGGTACCCATGACTATGCTTTTCCACGAGAGTTGAGACGACAAGCACAAGACGCTTCGTACGAGTATAAAAATATTGTGAATCCCGACGGAAATAAGAGCTCTGCTAAGTGCTAAGGCAACAACATAAGAGACGGCCAAACGCAGAAGATACATGACTCCCCAGAGCTGACCTCCTGAAGACCATCTTACATGCCGGTAAACCAGGGCTTGTCCCGCTGCCTACACAGCGGGTGCAACTGTTGTAAAAAAAAAAAAAAACAACACCGAGAAGACCTTCTCGATATCCCTGGTCTCCCTTGTCGTCGATGGCGACATCATGAGAAATATCATCTGAACCCAGCTATCAAAACTCACTCCTAAATAGTTCACCTTGGATAACCGATGACTCCGCCATAATATAATTAATAAAGCAAATTCAATGAGTTTCGAAAAGAAAAGAAGAAGCAAACTCAACGAACATTGCATATTTTATACGCCTCGGGTAGTCTTAGCCGCTTTAACAGTTCTCCTGTGATAACTTTAATTATCAAAATTGGGTCTTTCACACGAACCAACAGTAGGCCGTGATTAGTTTTTGAACGTCAAGTCAAGCACGGCGCCAACTGTGTCAAGTGTGCCATAATTTGAAGCAACGTGCCTACCTGCCGGTCAACCGGTGTGACAGGAGGGAAATTTGTATCCTGGTAGGTTGCAATATTTATTTCTTATTCAAGAAATAATGCAAGTTTTTCATACCCCCTCAGTTCACAAATATATGAAGTTATGGATATCTCAATATGGGCTACATGTGGGCTGAAATGAATAAACAAACACACTAAAACATGTCTATATATACATCCAATTCAGAAAAAAAAAATAGAACATCTTAAGTTGTATGATACTGAGGCAGTGCCCCTTACATCATAACTCATAAGTACAATCCCCTTCCCCGGAGCGCATTGTTTCTCGATACCGGGACCTCGGCCACGCAAAGAGTAACCATATGGCGCCGCTGCCTCGACATCCACTGCTTCTGATGGCGAAGAGATCCATGCAAGTTGTTACGTGCTTACTACCCACCGCCTCCAAGGAGGAAATCACACAACCACCGTCTTTGCCCGCTATAGCAACCTTGCGCTAGGCATTTATCCCAGTGAACCCACAACCCGCTGGGGTGGAACGAGCTCCACAAAAAAGCCTCCAAGGAGGGGTCCGCCGACATCATGCCGCCGTTGTTGGCAGCAACCAAAGGTCGGAACTGGACTTTTGCTAGAGCTCCTTCACCCACAATCAAGAAAGGGGGGACATCCAAACACATCGGAAGCATCGCACATGGCACAACGTCACCATCCACGTCATGATAGAAATCATCTGAACCTAGATATCAAATTCAAAACCCTTATTAAAATGTTTGGCTTTGATGACTCATGACTCCGTGACAACCAACAAGCAAAATTTGTTGAGTTCCAAAAATACGGCAATTGCACATTTCATACTCCTCAAGCCTTAGCAGCTTTTATCAATTCTTGTGATCAAATTTTCTACCAAAATTGCGTCGTTCACACGAACCAACAGTTCGCCATGTTTAATTTTTGAACGTCAAGTCAAACAATTGCGTCAAGCGTGCTTATTTTTTAAGCAGCGTACCACCGGTGTGGAAGGAGCCATTAATTGGTTTTCTTATGCTCAAGAAACAATGTAGGATATTCAATATTCATTCAACCAACGATCATCCATGGGTTGAACGATGCAATGTGGGGGGGATGACAGATGCATTTTGTCGTCCGTTCCGGAACACGCTTTCCTGTCCTCTTACCGATTTGGTCGCTATCCAGATTTCCAAACTGAACCAAACTGCGTGGGATTATTTTTTTAAGAAACTTCTTGACATAT
The DNA here is from genome assembly GCA_021605205.1 of Aegilops longissima. Lineage (NCBI taxonomy): Eukaryota > Viridiplantae > Streptophyta > Magnoliopsida > Poales > Poaceae > Aegilops > Aegilops longissima. The sequence goes on from CM038680.1 coordinate 701,497,599, forward strand.
TCATCTCCAATCATGATAGTATGATTAACACTAAAAATAATGAAAATTACATTCCGATCCATAGACCACCTAGCGACGAATACATGCACGGAAGCGAGCTGAAGGCGCGCCGCTGTCATCACCCCTCTCTCGCTGGCACAGAGCAAAACTTCTTGTAGTAGACAGTCAGAAAGTCGTCATCTAAGGCCTCATAAGACTAGCGCACCGAACATCAACCGCCACCGATGAAGAGAAGTATACATCGGAAGACTTCAACCTGAAAACCCACGAATGATGACAAACGAAGACTAGATCCAAGTGGATCCACCAAAAACAATCACCGACTTAATCCTGCGAGATCCGCAAGAGACACACCTCCCCACGCACCTCCGACAATGTTAGACACACCACAAAAACGAGGGCAAAGCGAGGAGAACCTTATTTGATCTTTAAGAAGTTGCCGTCGTCGTATCTTCCTGAGCAAGACACAAACTCAAAAAAAATATCATCTAAACGAAGCCTCCTACCGGCAAGGGTCAAAATCCACCACACTTATAATCCTAGCTAAGGCCAGAAGAGACGAGACAGCCCGGCAACGACAATGGGAGACAAAGGAACTTGTAGGAGGCGGTCGCGACTGCGTACCTGCATAGGAACCCTTGGGATCAACAGTGTGATGGCATATCCTGGAATCTTTGGACCCTAAAGTCTCCAGCTAAAGCGTGTCCCACAAGGCCAGGAGCACGAGGTGACACACGTAGGTGAAAATAGTCTACGTACATGAGTACACAAATTTGACAACATTTGTTTTGACTCCGTGTAGAACACACATGGCATTGCTTTAGGGGGGAATCTGCTGAAAGACATCCAGGCATGCCATGCCTCGTTGCCTACTTTTTTTTAACATCAGTACAGACACAAGCTCTCATATACACGCGCATACACTCATCCTTATGAACGCACACACGCATATCCTACCCCTATGAGCACCTTCGAAAGACTGAGCCGGCATATCATCTTGAGATTTACGAAGTCATCATAGGCGCCTCGTCGTCGACGAAAACGTCTCCTCCCACTGAATGTGCGTCGCCAGAATCACTGAAATAAATTCAGGAATAAATGCGAGCACTAGGATTTGAAACCTGGTGGGTTGGGGATACCACAGTCCCTCTAACTATCTAACCACAGGTTGCCCCATTGCCTACTTAGCCGATGCCACTGCTGTAAATAATAATAATAATAATAATAATAATAATAATAATAATAATAACAATAACACTAAGTTAGAGCATCTCTAGCCTATCTATAGAGAAGTAAAATTTTGATTTTATCCTTCTAACTAGCACCTAGCCGAAGTACTAAACCGTATAGAGGAGTCACTTTTTTTCCTCCACCGCCCCGCGTGCGCCTATTTTTAGTTGGCCGCCCACCGTTTGAGCAAATAATCTTCTCCCCTCCTCGGTCGTCCCCATGCCACATCTACACCGACACTACCCTTCCTGCCTCCGCCCGGCACCGCCCACCACAACTGACACTCCATAGGACCCGTCGTGTTCCTCGCCAACCCGTATTTGGGCCTCTCTTGCCATCGGTGACACCCAAATCGGCAGATATATGGGCCTCGCCGCCGTAGCCGGATTCAGCGCCTCCGGCCACCAGCGTCGTTGCTTTTTGGATGGATTCAACGGGTATCAAATTGTGCATCCCCGACAACGACTCTGCGCTGCATCTCGGTATGCTCTCCTCCTCAAGGCGCTAGGATCCTCAGCGGACAGCCACCAAACCACACCTGGCTGCCGTCGGCCAGGCTCGACACTAGCCCAACAGCTCGCTGGCTGCCCGCTGCCAGTCATCAAGTGTAACCACTACCCACGACTAGTGTTGCGCTGAGTTTCGAGCACGGCGAAACGTCCTAGATGAGTGTTGTTCAAGTGTGAAAAGGATGGGGTGAGTGCTTGTTTGTACGGTTGTTCTTCAGATTTGTCGCAATTTATAACTTATTGTTTGCTCAAAATGTTGTGTAGGAAGGATGTAAGTTTTGGTATTGGGAAAAAGAGTACATCGATATATTGATAGCAAAATTTGCTAGATGTTCGTGCACTCCTTGCTAGACTAGAGACTAGAGACGACGCAATGTCGAGTTGGATGGAAGCGAAGTAAAAAAGAAGTGGGTAAGCTCGGGAAGCCAATTGAGAGAATCAACAATGTTCAAAACAAAGACATAGAGAGAATATTTATCCAACTAATAGAAGCAGTTATGGAAGTTGGGCTTCTATTAAAAAGTCTAATTGTTGTTCTAGGTTTCTTTGGATAAGTTTTATAAGTGAATAATTGGCGAGTTATGTACTATGGTGGATCAAGATGTCTCTCAATAAAATAAAAAATAGTGAAGTTTATTTCGGTGGCCGAAAATGAAATGAATTTGACAAAAAAAGTACTCCGCTAAATTTAGAAGATCGGTTAGGTCCGGCAAAACTTTAGTGGAGAAGCTTTACTCGGCGGTTTACTACTCTATTATTTAGGGGATCGACTAGACATAATCTTAGAAGCACCTCTCAGAATGACCCGCTCGATATCACTAGCCCTCCTAGTGGTTCATGGTGACATCATGAGAAATATCATCTGAAGTTCTGAACCCAATTTTTTTTGGTACGAAGGCTCGCGAAGAGCCCGGTGTCGGTATCAAAACCGGCGGATCTCGGGTAGGGGGTCCCGAACTGTGCGTCTAAGGCTAATGGTAACAAGAGGCAGGGGACACGATGTTTTACCCAGGTTCGGGCCCTCTCGATGGAGGTAATACCCTACTTCCTGCTTGATTGATCTTGATGATATGAGTATTACAAGAGTTGATCTACCACGAGATCGTAGAGGCTAAACCCTAGAAGCTAGCCTATGATTATGATTGTCCTTGTCCTACGGACTAAACCCTCCGGTTTATATAGACACCGGAGGGGGCTAGGGTTACACAGAGTTGGTTACAGAGAAGGAAATCTACATATCCGAATATCCAAGCTTGCCTTCCACACAAAGGAGAGTCTCATCCGGACACGGGACGAAGTCTTCAATCTTGTATCTCATAGTCCAACAGTCCGGCCAAAGTATATAGTCCGGCTGTACGAGGACCCCTTAGTCCAAGACTCCCTTAGTAGCCCCTGAACCAGGCTTCAATGACGAGGAGTCCGGCGTGCATATTTTCTTCGGCATTGCAAGGCGGGTTCCTTCTCCGAATACTTCATAGAAGATTTAGAATACAAGGATCATGTCCGGCTCTGCAAAATAAATTCCACATTCCACCGTAGAGAGTATAATATTCCACAAATCCAATCTGCTGACAGCTTTTTATAGCATGACATCACGCCACGGTCCGGTCATTATCCGGACTGTTCTTCACAACCAGCCATTGCACGTAATGCGAGGCGGTTTCCTTGACACGTCTTGTCGAAGCAGAGATCGTGTCCCCTTATCACGGGATTCTCATCAATACGGGTATGGGTAACCCAACCACGCCATCAATCGTGGCGCTTGGGAAATAAGCGATCTTAACGGGCAAGTGGGGAGGCGCACAGTTTCTACCGCCTTTATAAAGAGATAAGAATTCTCATCTTTCACCCACGCTCTCTTCCTTCTTCGCTCATCCATTCTCGCACACTCGAGATCCAGCGCCCCAGATCTCACCTTCTCCGCACAGCCAAACATGTCCGGAGCGGGAGGCAAGTGGGTGGCCTCCTCCGTCAAGGAGGAGGACATTACGAAGCTCCAGGCGGCCGGATATTTGGCCGCAGATATTGCGCACCAGCTCCCGGACGCAGGGCAGATCGTTCCGACTCCAGGACCCCATGAGACGGTCGTGTTCCTCACCCACTTCGTCCGCGGACTGGGATTCCCCCTCCACCCGTTTGTCTGTGGGCTCTTGTTCTATTACCGTATGGATTTTCATGATCCGGCCCCTAACTTCATCTTCAACATCTCGGCGTTCATTGTCCTGTGCGAGGCTTTTCTCCGCATCAGGCCCCACTTCGGCCTGTGGCTAAAGATCTTCAACATGAAGCCGAAGATAGTGGTCGGCCAGCAGGCGGAGTGTGGTGGCGCCATGGTGGGCAAGATGCCCAATGTCACCTGGCTCGAGGGCTCCTTTGCGGAGACCGTGAAGGGGTGGCAATTGGGGTGGTTCTACATCACCGAGCCGCGCGACACCAACTGGGTGGCGGCCCCCGAATTCCGATCCGGCATCACTGTGCGGCTTACTTCCTGGAAGAGGAAAGGCCTAGCCTGGGGCACATCCGCGGAGCTGGCCGGACTCCAGAACTGCGTCAAGAATATGATAACCAAGAATATCAAGCTTGTTAACGTGGTCCAGGTCATGCTATTTCGCCGGATTCTCCGTGTCAAAGATGGGCATTCAATCTGTGGGAGTTCGACGCGGCTCAACACCAAACACTGCAAGAACTCTTTGACACGGCGCACAAAGACATCTCGAAGGTGTTGTTCAAGTCCGGCGAAGTCCCTCCTCCCACTTCCGAGGACCGTGGACTCAACGCCAAGCGCCACGCCAATGCGGTAAGCATTCTACATTTTGCAAGATGTGCCTTTCCTCAGCATATTCATGGGAGGAACTTAAGCCATCACACCGATCTAACAGGAATACGTGGAGATGGCGGAGCGGATCGACTGTCCGGCTCCGTTGCGTGAAGATCCAACAACCGCTCTCATGACGGAGATGCTGGTTCCGGCGCCTTATGAGGTGCCGGAGAATAAGGCCAAGATGAAGGCTGTGGGGACCAGAAAAAGTCTCCGGTGCAACATGGTGCCGGACTCGTTGTCCGAAGACACCGAGGCGCACTCCTCCAACGACAACGAGGAGGAGGAAGAAGAAAACCCTCTCCCCCAAAACGAGGGGGAGAAGAAAAGGAAGGCCGCCCCTTCTGGGGAGGCCGAAGGGTCCAAGACGGGAAGGACTCTCCCTCCGGACCACTCCACAACCGCCGCCTACAGCAAGGAGGAGTGGCTGCCCAGGGCCAAGCCCCTAGCGAAGTCGTAAGTATTCGGATGCCATAACACCCTTTGCATGTTTTTAGCTTTATGGCTCCTTATCATGTCAAGGTTTGTTTGTGCAGTCCGCCCAAAGCCCATATTGACTTGCCCTCCTTGGATGGGTCCTTGAGCTCGTCGGAGATGAATAGCTATTCGCTCCCGACGGCTTCCACCCCCCGGCCCGCGGATGACACCGAGGTGTTATCTCAGAGGATGCCGGGCCAAGAGGAGGTAGTCCTGGAGACGCCTCAAGGCGAGTGATACGTCTTCATCGTATCTACTTTTCCAAACACTTTTGCCCTTGTTTTGGACTCTAACTTGTATGATTTGAATGGAACTAACCCGGACTGACGCCGTTTTCAGCAGAATTGCCATGATGTTGTTTTATGTGCGAAAACAAAAGTTCGGAATGACCTGAAACTCCACGGAACATCTTAGAAAAATAATAAAAATCCTCGCCAAAGATGAAGACCAAGGGCCCACACCTGTCCACGAGGGTGGGCGCCCCCTGGCGCGCCCCTACCTCGTGGGCCCCTCGAGACCCTCCTACACCAACTCCAACTCTATATATTTGCTTTCGGAGAGAGAAAAATCAAGAAGAAGAAATCATCACGTTTTACGATATGGAGCCGCCGCCAAGCGCTGAAACCTCTCGGCAGGGCTGATCTGGAGTCCGTTCGGGGCTCCGGAGAGGGGGATTCGTCGCCGTAGTCATCATCAACCATCCTCCGTCACCAATTTCATGATGCTCACCGCCGTGCGTGAGTAATTCCATCGTAGGCTTGCTGGACAGTGATGGGTTGGATGAGATCTATCATGTAATCGAGTTAGTTTTGTTAGGGTTTGATCCCTAGTATGCACTATGTTCTGAGATTGATGTTGCTATGACTTTGCTATGCTTAATGCTTGTCACTAGGGCCCGAGTGCCATGATTTCAGATCTGAACCTATTATGTTTTCATGAATATATGTGTGTTCTTGATCCTATCTTGCAAGTCTATAGTCACCTATTACGTGTTATGATCCGCCAACCCCGAAGTGACAATAATTGGGATACTTCTCAGTGATGACCATAGTTTGAGGAGTTCATGTATTCACTATGTGCTAATGCTTTGTTCCAGTTCTCTATTAAAAGGAGGCCTTAATATCCCTTAGTTTCCATTAGGACCCCGTTGCCACGGGAGGGTAGGACAAAAGATGTCATGCAAGTTCTTTTCCATAAGCACGTATGACTATATCCGGAATACATGCCTACATTACATTGATGAATTGGAGCTAGTTCTGTGTCACCCTATGTTATGACTGTTACATGATAACCGCATCTGGCATAATTATCCATCACCGATCCAATGCCTACGAGCTTTCCATATACTGGTTTACGCTTATTTACTTTCTCGTTGTTACTGTTACAATCATTACAAAACACTAAAAATATTACTTTTGCTTTCATTACTCTTTTGTTACCGTTACCACTACTATCATACTACTTTGCTACTAAATACTTTGCTGCAGATATTAAGTTATCCAGGTGTGGCTAAATTGACAACTCAGTTGCTAATACTTGAGGATATTCTTTGGCTCCCCTTGTGTCGAATCAATAAATTTGGGTTGAATACTTTACCCTCGAAAGCTATTGCGATCCCCTACACTTGTGGGTTATCAAGACCAATTTCTGGCGCCTTTGTCGGGTGGCATAGCTCTATTCTTTGAGTTACTTGGGATTTATATCCGCTGGACACTATAAAGAATTTGAAAGATGCTAAGACAAAAATTTATCCCTCAACTACGAGGGGAGGTAAGGAACTGCCATCTAGCTCGCACTTGATTCACCTTCATTATGAGTAAGCTTGCGACACCGAACCGCTTCTGCTATTCGTTCTGATATGTCGCATGTTATTGATGATGCCACCTGTGCTATGCATGATACTTATGATGAAACTACTTCTATGCTTGATACTAGTGTGACCCTTGGTGAATTTCGTGATGAACAAATTTCTAGGGCTAGAGAGAAAGAAACTATTGAAACTGACAATGTTGATGAAATTGATGATGAAGATATGCCTGTTATTCCTGAGGGTTATGTTTTTGATATGGAATCTTCTGCAGCTATTTTTTCCTGCAAAGATAGAAACGAACTTAAGAGGCTATTAGTTAAATGGAGTAAAGAATCTCTTAGAGATAGAATGAAACCTGACCCTGCTTTTGCTACTCACCTATTTGTGTTCCCGATAAGGATTATGAATTCTCTGTTGATCCTGATATAATTACTGTGGTTGAATCTGATCGTTTTCATGGTTATGAATCTAAAACTGTTGTGGCACATCTTACTAAATTAAATGATATAGCCACCCTGTTCACTAATGATGAGAGATCCCGCTACTTTTACATCCTTGAAATATTTCCGTTCTCATTAAAGGGTGATGCTAAGATATGGTTTAATTCTCTAGATCCTGGTTGTGTGCGTAGTCCCCAGGATATGATTTACTACTTCTCAAGTTACTTAATGCTTTGCCTGATCATCCTCTTAAGAAAATGGAAATACTTGATATCTTTTATAATGGACTAACCGATGCTTCTAGAGATTACCTGGTTAGTTGTGTTGGTTCTCTTTTCAGGGAAAGAACACCGGATGGAGCTGAAATTCTATTGAATAATATGTTGACAAATGAAAATAATTGGGCACCTCCTGAGCCAGCTCCTGCTCCAATTACTTAGCCTATTCCTAAACCAACTCCGAAGAAGAGAGGTGTTCTATTTCTCAGTCCTGAAAATATGCAAGAGGCAAAGAAATCTATGAAAGAGAAAGGTATTAAAGCTGAAGATGTTAAGAATTTACCTCCTATTGAAGAAAGACATGGTCTTAATTTACCACCTGTTGAAGAAACATATGATCTTAATCCATTACCTATTGAAGAACCTCCAGATCTTGATAACCCGACACAGGTAGTAAAGGTAAATTCTCTCTATAGATTTGATGCAGGTGATATTCCTCACTATAAGTCTGCTAGACAATGCTTGGATGAGTTTGATAATTTTATTGTCAAACAAGAAAATTTTAATGCTTATTTTGGTAGACAATTGAAATACGATTCCGATATGATTAAACACTTGGGTGATTATATGGCTAATGTTAGATGTGAACTTAAACTCATTAGCAAACATGCTTCTATGGTTACCACTCAATTAGAACAAGTACTTAAGGCTCAAAATGATTTGCTCAATGAAATGAATAGTAACAAAAATGATTATGTTGTTAGAGTGGCTACTAGAACTGGTAGAATGACTCAGGAACCTTTGTATCCTGAAGGCTACCCTAAGAGAATTGAGCAAGATTCTCAGAGAAATAATGCTGATGTGCCTAGTTCTTCTAAAAGGGAGAAAAAGAAAAATGATAGGACTTTGCAAACTTCTAGTGAACCTATTGTTGAACCATCTGAGAATCCAAATTATATATCTATGTCTGATGCTGAAACACAATCTGGTAATGAACATGAACCTAGTGAAAATGTTAATGATGATGTTCATGATGATGCTCAACCTAGTAATGATAATGATGTAGAAGTTGAACCTGCTGTTGATCTTGATGACCCACAATCAAAGAATCAACGTTATGATAAGAGAGACTTTGTTGCTAGGAAACATGGTAAAGAAAGAGGACCATGGGTTCAGAAACCCATGCCTTTTCCTCTCAAACCATCCAAGAAAAAGGATGATGAGGATTTTGAGCGCTTTGCTGAAATGATTAGACCTATCTTTTTGCGTATGCGATTAACTGATGTGCTCAAAACAAATCCTTATGCTAAGTATATGAAGGATATCATTACCAATAAGAGAAAGATACCGGAAGCTGAAATTTCCACCATGCTTGCTAATTATACTTTTAAGGGTGGAATACCAAAGAAACTCGGAGATCCCGGAGTACCTACTATACGATGCTCCATTAAAAGAAATTATGTTAGAACTGCTTTATGTGATCTTGGAGCCAGTGTTAGTGTTATGCCCCTCTCTTTATACCGTAGACTTGATTTGAATAAGTTGACACCTACTGAAATATCTTTGCAAATGGCTGATAAATCAACTGCTATACCTGTCGGTATTTGTGAGGATGTGCCCGTTGTGGTTGCAAACGTTACTATTTTAACGGACTTTGTTATTCTTGACATTCCCGAGGACGATAGTATGTCTATTATTCTTGGAAGACCTTTTCTGAATACTGCAGGGGCTGTTATTGATTGCAACAAAAATGTCATTTTTCATGTTAATGGTAATGAGCATACGGTACACTTTCCGAGCAAACAGCCTCAAGTTTATAGCATCAAATCTATTGGAAAAATTCCATCGATTATTTTTGGAGGTTTTGAATTTCCTCTCCCTACTGTCAAGAAGAAATATGATATTCTTATTATAGGGGATGTGCATATCCCCGTTGAGGTAACATAGTGTTATTCGAAATTTCCCCAGTTCCATGTTAGTCGGAATGAGTTTGCTAACAAGACCTGATCAACCTTGTTAGTGGATTCCTTTTGATGATCATGAGACATATGAAACTAGAAGGCACAACCTTCTGTACCCTCTTTATACTTTCTGTTATTTAGTTGAAATAAAGTAAAATAGTATTTTTCTGTCTATTTCCTGATTTATCCGTGCAATATAAAAATATCCCGAAAATAAAAGTCCTCAGAATGCCATGCCAATTTAATATGATTTTTTCGGGAATATTTGAGGACTTTTGGTGCAAAAATTACCGCGGAGGGAGCTGCCACCTGGCCACGAGGGTGGAGGGCGCACCCTACCCCCCCAGGGCGCATCCCCCTGCCTCGTGGGCCCACGGTGGCCCTCCTCCACTTATTCCTGCACCCATCCTCTTCTTCTTCCTCCCACAAATACGAATATCTGGCTCAAGCACGAGTTCCAGCCCTCGTTGCTGTGATTTTCGATCTCCTTGCTCAAAGCACCTCTCACAAAACTGCTTGGGGAGATTGTTCCTTGGTATGTGACTCCTCCATTGGTCCAATTAGTTTTTGTTCTAGTGCTTTATTCATTGCAAGTTTGTGCTGCATAGGTGTCCATGTTCTTGAGCTTGCATGTCAAATTTATATGGTTCCAAGTAGTTCTAATGCTTGATATAGGCTCTAGGCACTTGTAGGAGTAGTTGCTATCAATTTTATTGAAGTTGGTTCACTTTTGTTTGAAGTTAGTAAAAATTTCAGAAATTTTTCAGAGAAAACAATATGTTTAGGAAGATGTTCCAAGGTGGTTCTTCAAGGAAGCAAGGCCCTAGGCTTGCAATGCGCGATGTCGATAAGGAGCCCCCAAGGGACGCTCCCGTGAGGCCCTATGAATGGCCTTCGGAAAATTTAATGGATCGAGCGGGAATCAAAGAAGAATTTAACGCATATTTGCGTAACTCCGGTCTTGTGGATTTCGAGGGAGACAAATGCCCACAGTATCATGATCTCATTAGTTCATTTGTGAGGAGGTTTGAGTTTTCATCTTCGCGTAATTCCCCTTCTGTCATGTTTAATCTTTATGATAAATATTATACCATGGACTTAGAGGATTTTACTTTTGCTTGCAAACTCCCACAATGGGGTAGTACTGTTGATCCCCGTAAATATGAATTTAGAGACTTTCTTGCTAGTATAACTGTGGAGGAATCTAGAGATATAACGCAAGCCACTATAGGGAGCATTCACTTTCCTGCTATACATTATTTTTCTCTTCTTATAAGTAGGTGCATAAATGCTAAGGATGAAGCGTGTCACATGTGTGTCCCTGACCTTGGCATTCTCAGGAGTGCTGTGTTAGGAGACCAATCTTATCATATGGGAGCCATTGTAGCTCGTAGGTTGCATCATAATAGATATAACGGAGATTTCTTTGGAGGAATTTATGCAACCCGCTTAGCTAATTTTCTTGAGATAGATATTCGTGAGGGTGATATGGAGTTGCCCCCTACTTATTTAGATTTTGATTCTATGGTTTCCCACCAATTTGTCGAGAGGACTGAATCACCTCTCCAGTATCGACTAATCTTTAACAAACAACATGTTGTCCGTATTACTCTTCCTGCTCCTGCCTTCTTTGATTCTCAGACAAAAGGAAGATATGTTATTACCAGAGAGGAGACAGATGAGTATGAGAGGAGAGAGGAGGCGGCTCGACGCCACGCTGCAGCTCAGGAGGCGATAGCCGCTGCATCCCAGTACGACCCCAGCTACACCTACGGGCATCCGCCAGGCTATCCCTGGCAATGAACCAACTTAGGACAAAAGCCTAAGCTTGGGGGAGTACGTATCTCTCACCGACATTATATTTATGTTCACACACACTCATTGCTAGATGTCGGTGCTCATACTCTTTCACTGTAATATCCATGCTAGTTTATTTTTTTTGTTTTTCCTACTTTCTTCTTGTGTATTTGTTGAACCATAAGAAAACAACAAAAAAAATTAGTGTAGCTTTTAGTTAGTTTACCTTTCTTGCTGTAGTAGTAATAATTAAAAAGAAAACCCAAAAATACTTCCCGTTCTTCTTTTGCTTGTTGGGAGCTTTCCCGTGTAAATAGGTTTTATTTCTTTTCTTTTCTTTGGGGGTCGATAGGAGAAGACCATGATTAAATTGTTGAAGTGGCTCTTATATGCTTTATTGTTGATTTAACTAAGAACCCATATTGCCTTGTCTTCTCCTGTTTATTTAATGCTCACATATTCCAGCTTAGTCCAATGCACATGCACTCTTATTATTATTCACATCGTTCGGTCGTGCAAGTGAAAGGCAATTATGATGATATATGATGGACTGACTGAGATGAGAAAAGCTGGTATGAACTCGACCTCTCTTGTTTTTGTAAATAGATGAGTTCATCGTTCTTGATTCAGCTTATTATGAATAAACATGTTTGCAATGACAATTAGAGATCATAGTTTCTTATGCCATGCTTGATTAGCTATGAGTTATAATGGTTTACCTTGCGTGCCAACATGCTATTAAAATGGTTGTGATGTGGTATGATGGGGTGGTATCCTCCTTTGAATGATTTAAGTGACTTGACTTGGCACATGTTCACACATGTAGTTGAAACAAATCAACATAGCCTTCACGATATTTATGTTCATGGTGGATTATATCTTACTCATGCTTGCATCCAATGTTTATTAATTTTAGTGCATGTTCATGACTGTTGTCGCTCTCTAGTTGGTAGCTTCCCAGTCTTTTGCTAGCCTTCACTTGTACTAAGCGGGAATACTGCTTGTGCATCCAATCCCTTAAACCCCAAAGTTATTCCATATGAGTCCACTATACCTTCCTATATGCGGTATCTACCTTCCGTTCCAAGTAAATTTGTATGTGCCAAACTCTAAACCTTCAAATAAACATTCTGTTTTGTATGCTCGAATAGCTCATGTATCAACTATGGTTGTCCTTATCTTCCATGTTAGGCGGGTTATTCTCAAGAGGAGTGGACTCCGCTCCTCACTCATGAGAACATGGCTGGTTACCGGGATGCCCAGTCCCATGCTTTATGCAAACTAAATCAAAATAATTGCAAACAAAACTCCCCCTGGGACCTGTTGATTGTTGGAGGCACTCGTTGTTTCGAGCAAGCCATGGATTGATGCTTGTTGGTGGAGGGGGAGTATAAACTTTACCATTCTGTTTGGGAACCGCCTATAATGTGTGTAGCATGGAAGATATCACCATCTCTTAGTTGTTATGTTGACAATGAAAGTATACCGCTCAAAATATTATTTATCTCTATTTCAAAACTGAGCTCTGGCACCTCTACAGATCCCTGCTTCCCTCTGCGAAGGGCCTATCTATTTACTTTTATGTTGAGTCATCACCCTCTTATTAAAAAGCACTAGCTGGAGAGCGCCTATGTCATTTGCATTCATTACTATTAATTTATATTGAGTATAACTATGACTGGATCCCTTTTACCATGAATTACAATGTCTAGTCGGTCCTTGATCTTTAAAGGTGCTTTGCATTTATGTTTTGCGGTCTCAGAAAGGGCTAGCGAGATACCATCTTGTTATATCACATTATGATTGTTTTGAGAAAGTGTTGTCATCCGAGATTTATTATTATGGCTCGCTAGTTGATTATGCCATTGATATGAGTAAACATGAGAACTGATTTATTGCACATGTGGTTAGTTATAATCTTTGCTGAAAACTTGAATGCTGGCTTGACATATTTACAACAAGAAGAGCAAACAGAGTTTGTAAAAGTTCTTCTTTTTCTCTTTCAGTTTGTCAACTAAATTGCTTGAGGACAAGCAAGGGTTTAAGCTTGGGGAGTTGATACGTCTTCGTCGTATCTACTTTTCCAAACACTTTTGCCCTTGTTTTGGACTCTAACTTGTATGATTTGAATGGAACTAACCGGATGACCTTTGTTTTCAGCAGAATTGCCATGATGTTGTTTATATGAGAAAACAAAAGTTCTCGAATAACCTGAAACTCCACGGAACATCTTAGAAAAATAATAATAAATCCTCGCCAAAGATGAAGACCAGGGGGCCCACACCCTGTCCACGAGGTGGGGGCACCCCCCTCCAGGCGCGCCCCTACCTCGTGGGCCCCACGGAGACCCTCCTACGCCAACTCCAACTCTATATATTTGCTTTGGAGAGAAAAAATCAAGAAGAAGAAATCATCGCGTTTTATGATCTGGAAGCCGCCAAGCCCTAAAACCTCTCGGGGGGCTGATCTCGAGTCCGTTTGGGGCTCGGAGAGAGGATTCGTCATCGTAGTCATCATCAACCATCCTCCGTCACCAATTTCATGATGCTCACCGCCGTGCGTGAGTAATTCCATCGTAGGCTTGCTGGACGGTGATGGGTTGGATGATATCTATTATGTAATCGAGTTAGTTTTGTTAGGGTTTGATCCCTAGTATGCACTATGTTCTGAGATTGATGTTGCTATGACTTTGCTATGCTTAATGCTTGTCACTAGGGCCCGAGTGCCAAGACTTCAGATCTGAACCTATTATGTTTTCATGAATATATGTGTGTTCTTGATCCTATCTTGTGAGTCTATAGTCACCTATTATGTGTTATGATCCGACAACCCCGAAGTGACAATAATCGGGATACTTCTCGGTGATGACCATAGTTTGAGGAGTTCATGTATTCACTATGTGCTAATGCTTTGTTCCGGTTCTCTATTAAAAGGAGGCCTTAATATCCCTTAGTTTCCATTAGGACCCCGCTGCCACGGGAGGGTAGGACAAAAGATGTCATCCAAGTTCTTTTCCATAAGCACGTATGACTATATTCGGAATACATGCCTACATTACATTGATGAATTGGAGCTAGTTCTGTGTCACCCTATGTTATGACTGTTACATGATGAACCGCATCTGGCATAATTATCCATCACCGATCCAATGCCTACGAGCTTTCCATATACTGGTTTACGCTTATTTACTTTCTCGTTGTTACTGTTACAATCATTACAAAACACCAAAAATATTACTTTTGCTTTCATTACTCTTTTGTTACCATTACCACTACTATCATACTACTTTGCTACTAAATACTTTGCTGCAGATATTAAGTTATCCAGGTGTGGCTGAATTGACAACTCAGTTGCTAATACTTGAGGATATTCTTTGGCTCCCCTTGTGTCGAATCAATAAATTTGGGTTGAATACATTACCCTCGAAAGCTATTGCGATCCCCTACACTTGTGGGTTATCAGCGAGATTCCCGACGCCGGGCTCATGGGGGGGGGGGGGAAGATCCCCATGGATTCGAATGAGGGGGGCCGCAGCAAGCTTGGCCCCCAGCCGGATACTGCACCGAAACCTCCAGTGGTTCCGGATTCAGGCGGTCAGCCTCCCGCCAAGGGAGGCGAGCCATCTGTGCCGATGACCTCTGTCCATCCAAAGGCATCGGATAACCTGGTGGAAGCGCTTCAGAGCGCTTCCCTTGGTGAAGGACACCGTACTCTTATGAGTACGGTGATTGCGAAGGTTCAGTCTGCCAAGAGTGGATTGACCGAAGCCTGCGCCAGCCTTCTGACAGACTTTGAGGTAAGTAATTTAAATTGTGAGAAAGTATCACGGTGTAGATAGTAGCCCCTGATGCTCTATTTGGTGTTCGGCAAGAGAAGACGAACAGAGGATCAAATATTATTCCCAGGAGTCTAATCATATTATGTCTATGTGAATAAGCAGGCGTCGCTGCTGGCCGCCGCCGCTGCCACCGCGGAGGTCTCCGGACTGAGGCAGAGCCTGGGGCGGGCCAAAGAAGAGCTCGGCCTCGTGAAGAGGCAGCTCGAGGAAAACAAAGGTAAGCAATACCCCCGTCTGAATGTTATAGAAAGGAAAAATCGTGGGTGCCGATAGAAGCATGATAAATTTTGCTAGGGGCCACAACGGAGGTGGCGGCCCTTAAGAAGGTGTTGTCCGAGGCCAAAAACAAAGCGGCTGAGGAGCGCATTGAGCGCGAAAAACAAGAGGCACGAGTTGATGAGGTCCAGCAAGAGCTTCGGGACTTCGTCAAAAAATTTGAGTCTTTGGAGCGTGACTCCTAGACGCAAGAGTCGGAGCTTGCGAAGGCCCGTCAGAGCGCACTAGACGCTAAGGCCGAAGCCCAGAAGGCCCTCCGGGAAATTGAGGCGGCCAAGAAGATAGCTGCGGGTAAGGCTTTCATTATGCAAAGCAAGCATGTGGAGGAGACTTTCCTTTTACTTACCCGAATTCGGAGCTCTCCAGGAGCATTCGCAGATCTGCCGCGCAGCATCTCTGATGCCGCAGAGTTCTACCGGGCCAAGGAGGGAAGCTCGACGGAGAGCTGTTTTGGTCCCAGTATATTGGGGCCGAACACCCGATGTCCTTGAGCGACCAGCTAAAGCAATTGGTCGAACTCCACAAGGCGGCTGAACTGGCCATGAAGGACTTCATAGTCCGGCTGTGGCCCAGCGAGCCCCTACCCAGCAGCTACTTCGGCTTTATCAAGCGGATGGTGAATGCCTGTCCGCGGCTTGAAGTTTTTAAGCGGTCCGTCTGTATTGAGGGTGCACGCAGGGCTTTGGCCCGTGCGAAGGTGCACTAGGGTAAGATGGACGCCGAGAAGCTGGTGACGGAGGGGCTGCTGAAGGGCAAGGAACATCGCCACCCCGAACAGTACTATGACAATGTCATTAAGGGTGCCCGCCTTGTGGCGGATGAATGTACGAAGGATATGATATTTGAATGAATGTAATCATGTCATCATGTATTATGAGAACCAGCTCATGTGCACTATGTAGCGCTTGTTAATTTAAAATATTACCTTCTATGCAGCCGTTATAAAAATTCTTGAGAGTTGGCCAGTCGTCGGCTTACGCCCCCATGTAACTAGTACTGGGGTGTTCGGGTTAAATGTGAACACTCTTTATCCAAATTTTTGGTCCTTTTAAGGAGGTGTTCAGCGCCACGAACGAGGCAATCGGACTATACGACTTTATCGCCCTCACTTAGCCATAGAAGTCTACAATTTTAAACTTCGGCGAAGCCCCTGGTATCCGGAAAACCGGACTTGGGGCGCTAGACACGCCTAAATATGACGAGGCCGATTCCTCGCCTGAAGCGGAAAAATCTTTAAGGATTTGAGACCTCTCGAACAGCGACCAGCTCTCGCCTTATCATGACAGTCAGTTTTCGGCTTTCTCTACTGAGGCGCTCGTCCGGAAGAACCGGGACACAATCGCAGTAGTTCTCCCTGCTCTACCTTAGCCGATATAGCGAAACGTAAGGTACCAAAACAAGGGAGCCGGGCAAACCCAACTATTGACCCAAGACATGATTCGGAGCTGATGCATATAGTGCTATAAGTTCGGGGTGCCGCACTGTCGAAATTGTTCGGACTTGTCTTGCCAGGTTATGGGGTACTGAAGCCCCCTGGCAAACTGGTCGTGCCGAAATGCACGGGTATAATAAATAAGCAGTAAAGAAAAAAGGGGCAAATAAACTTAATAGCAAGCTGACGTTTGTATATTATTTTCCCTTGTTATTCAAATGATATGTCAAAGCATACATGTACAAGTAGTGTTATAAGCAAGATAGGACTGTTTGACACATCCTGACCAGGAGCGGGCTGTATGCGGGTATGTAAATACAGGTATAACGATCGTTATCAGAGACCATCTGAGGATTCCCTCATACGCCAAAGCTTCTTGTCCTCCTGGTGTGTCCGTCCCGCTATGTGTCCGATAGCCGGTCCTTTGGAAGAGCCTACTGAAGATAGGGACATGAAAGAAAAAGGGGTGCCAAAATGCGCGTGTCCTGGGGCGGTCGAACCACATTGGGGACCGCGTCATGGTCGTGCCTCCGCCTATGCCCATGGTATTTTAAGTGCGTAGTTGTGTACGCGCGGCACGAATGTCGCCGCTTGGCTGGGACTAGGGCAGAGGCCGAATTGCTAGTCGAGCTCTGGTCGTGCCGGACGATCCTGTAGCGGAGTACTCCGGACTCGCTTGGCGGTATCCGGGTTTTTTATCGCCGCCTAAGAAGGCTGTTTTGTACTTCGGTTGCCAGGGCCGCAGTGTGCTCCTCCGTACGAAGCGAGCGCTCTGTGTTTCCATTAACTATAATAACCCCGTGAGGTTCCGGTATTTTGAGCTTGAAATATGCATAATGCGGTACCGCATTGAATTTGGCAAATGCGGTTCGTCCGAGCAGTGCATGATAGCCGCTGCGGAAGGGGACGATGTCGAAGATTAACTCCTCGCTCCGGAAATTGTCCGGAGATCCGAATACCACTTCTAGTGTGATTGATCCCGTACAACAGGCTTCTACACCGGGTATGACACCCTTGAAAGTGGTTTTTGTGGGCTTGATCCTTGAGGGGTCAATGCTCATTTTGCGCACTGTGTCCTGATAGAGCGGGTTCAGGCTGCTGCCGCCGTTCATGAGGACTCGTGTGAGATGGAATCTGTCGATGATGGGGTCAAGGACCAATGCGGCCGAACCGCCATGACGGATACTAGTAGGATGGTCCCTGCGATCGAAAGTGATCGGACAAGAGGACCATGGGTTGAATTTTGGGGCGACTGGCTCCATCGCGTAGACGTCCCTTAGTGCAGGCTTCCGTTCCCGCTTGGGGATATGGGTTGCGTATATCATATTTATTGTTTTCACCTCTGGAGGGAATTTCTTATGTCCTCCCGTGTTCGGCGGTCGGGGCTCCTCGTCGTCGCTACGCAACCCCTTTTCCTTGTTTTCGGCATTCAACTTGCCGGCCTGTTTAAACACCCAGCATTCCCTGTTGGTGTGGTTGGCTGGTTTATCGGGGGTGCCATGAATTTGACATGAGCGATCGAGTATGCGGTCCAAGCTGGACGAGCCCGGACTGTTTCGCTTGAATGGCTTTTTCCGCTGTCCGGATTTGAAGCCTCTGAATCCGGCATTGATCGTCGTGTCTTCGGTGTTGTCGTTTATTGCGATGTTTGTGTCTATTCTGTCGCGGCTTGCCATTGCTATCCCTGGCGACTGAATCGCCCGAGTTTTTGGGTGTGACGTTGCTGCGAGCTAGCCAGCTGTCCTCGCCCGCGCAGAAGCGAGTCATGAGTGTCGTGAGGGCTTCCATGGACTTTGGCTTCTCTTGGCCGAGATTTCGGGCGAGCCATTCGTCTTGGATGTTAAGCTTGAAGGCCGCTAAGGCTTCGGCATCCGGACAGTCGACAATTTGGTTCTTTTTAGTTAGGAACCGAGTCCAGAATTTCCTGGCTGACTCTCCGGGCTGCTGGGTTATGTGACTTAAGTCATCAGCATCCGGTGGTCGCACGTAAGTGCCCTGGAAGTTATCGAGGAATGCATCTTCCAGATCCTCCCAACTGCCAATGGAGCTTGCTAGCAGGCTATTAAGCCAATGCCTAGCCGGTCCTTTGAGCTTGAGTGGTAGGTATTTTATGGCATGTAAGTCATCGCCACGGGCCATGTGGATGTGGAGAAGAAAGACTTTGATACATACCGCGGGGTCTGTTGTGCCATCGTATGATTCAATATTTACGGGTTTAAACCCTTCTGGGAATTCGTGATCCAGAACTTCATCAGTGAAGCATAGGGGGCGTGCGGCGCCTCTATGCCGGGCTACATCCCGACGTAGTTCGAATGAGTCCGGTCTATTATATTTGGCTCGGCTGGACTTTTGTTTATTGTATCCGGTGTGACGGTCATCATCACTTCTTGTGGCGCGCCCGCGTGATCTGTAGATCGATCTTGACTGTCCTGCTTTGTTTTCCAATACTTCTCGCAGGTCCTTCGTGTAGCCCCGGGCCTTAGTATTATCATTTGATTGGCGACGGGGTGCGGTCTGGACGTCGGGCTGGTAAGCCGCTTTGTTGCGGCCACGGGGTGGCCGGTCAGCTGCATCATGCGCTGGTAGCGTGGGCTTTAAGGTCTCCTCCTCGAGTTGAGGTAGCATCCTGCGCTTTGGGTAGCTTTTGCTAGGGCGCTCGAGTCCATAATCCTCGGCAGCCAGGACCTCGGTCCATCTGTCCGTTAGCAGATCCTGATCAGCTTCAAGCTGTTGCTATTTTTTCTTCAGGCTTTTTGCAGTGGCTATAAGCCGGCGTTTGAAGCGCTCCTGCTCGACGGGGTCCTCAGGAACGATGAATTCTTCGTCGCCAAGTCTCACCTCATCTTCGGATAGAGGCATGTAGTTATCTTCCTCTAATTCTCCATCCTTTGCCTGTTCTTTAGGGCTAGCATGCCCCTCCTCTTGCTCGGCTTGCTTGAAGCCTGGCTGGGCAGGATTGTATTCGTCTTCGGCACCATCCAGATTGTTATCCCTTGTGCCGGTATCACTATTTTTGCTATGGCGGGGCTTGGAGCGGCGCCGATGACGCCGTTGTCTAGATTGCTTCCCCAAGAAGTTATCTTCCTCTGCCTCATCGCCGTTGTTTTCTTTAGGGGTATCCACCATATAAGTATCATATGAGGAGGTGGCGATCCAGTGCCCTATAGGCGGTGGTTCATGTTCTTCTCCTGCATCATCGTCCATACCGTCGATGTCTTCGGAGTCAAAGTCAAGGACGTTGGTTAAGTCATCGACAGTGGCTATAAAGTGGGTGGTGGGTGGGGGACGAATTTGTTCGTCGTCCGCTCCCCACTCGAGCCGGACATAGTTCGGCCAAGAGTCTCCTGAAAAGCACAGTGACCTTAATGAGTTCAGCACATCACCCAAGGGTGAGTGGTGAAAAATATCCGCGGTGGTGAACTCCATGACGGATGCCCAATCTGATTCGATAGGCACGGACACACGCAGTTCGGATCCTGCAACCGGGGAAGAGTTCGGGGGTCCGATGACACCACTCTTATAGGAGGTGGAATCAGCGTTCGGCTCTAATGCCGATGAGTGTGCGGCCTCCGTGGCGGGGTCCATCCACCCGTCCTTGGAAGGCACGATCTGCTCCGGATTGATTCCCCGCGCAAACGCGGGTGCGATCTCCCGAATACTGTCCGACGGTGGATCAAAGTCATGTCCGTCGTGACTGTTCGACGCACCTGTCATGGGCTCGAACCCGTCGAAGATCAAGTCTCCGTGGATGTCGGTAGTGTAGTTTAAGCTTCCAAACCTGACCTGATGGCCAGGGGCGTAGCTATCGATCTGCTCCAGATGGCCAAGCGAGTTGGCCCGCAGTATGAAGCCACCGAATACGAAGATCTGTCCGGGAAGGAAAACCTCCCGCTGGACCGCATCGTTGAAGACGATCAAGGGAGCCATCAAGCCTTATCGCGATGGCATAGTGGAACTCTCAATGAAAGCACCAATGTCGGTGTCAAAACCGGCGGATCTCGGGTAGGGGGTCCCGAACTGTGTGTCTAAGGCTAATGGTAACAGGAGGTAGCGGACACGATGTTTTACCCAGGTTCGGGCCCTCTCGATGGAGGTAATACCCTACTTCCTGCTTGATTGATCTTGATGATATGAGTATTACAAGAGTTGATCTACCACAAGATCGTAGAGGCTAAACCCTATAAGCTAGCCTATGATTATGATTGTCCTTGTCCTACGGACTAAACCCTTTGGTTTATATAGACAACAGAGGGGGCTAGGGTTACACAGAGTCGGTTACAGAGAAGGAAATCTACATATCCGAATATCCAAGCTTGCCTTCCACGCAAAGGAGAGTCCCATCCGGACACGGGACGAAGTCTTCAATCTTGTATCTTCATAGTCCAATAGTCCGGCCAAAGTATATAGTCTGGCTGTCAGAGGACACCTTAATCTAGGACTCCCTCACCCGGCTTTGAATTAACAAAGCCATCAACCAGCCAGGATTACAACTCGACAAACCAAACACACAACTCACCAAGAAAAGGAAAAGAAAACAAAAAAGACGGCAAGATACAACGACGCCAGGGAGAAGCTCACAGACCTAGCAAACAACAAGCTAAAGAAGATCGACAATGAGCACCTAGCTTGGGAGTGACAAGGCCCTCTTGCAAACATGAAGTCTAGGAGTAGGGGAATGCCGGCGCAGAAGAGGAAGAACAGGCGCTGCCGAGTAGGCCAGCCGTTGCCAAAACACCAGGGCCCCAGCGAAAAACACTACCATCCAGATCCATCTTCGAAGAAGGCCCCTGCCTCCTCGCCTGGCTCGAAAGGCGCCGCACCGTCTACAGATGGACATGTTCACCCTAGAACCTGGATGGACGGCATCGATGGAAACCACAGGATCGGAACCAGGCAGTCCGTCTTGTCGCCAACTTCTCACCTGGAGCAGACACATCGCCAAAATCCAGAGACCCGAGCACACAAAAGACAAGCCGCCAGGATGAACGAAAGAGCAACAGCCAGGACCAAGATAAAAAATATAAGCTTTGGCTCTACGGCTCGCTGGAGTGACGCCAACGGAAGGGATCCCTATCCCCTCCTGTCCGGGAACCACGGGCACCGGACAGGGCACTACAGGAGCATGGAGAGCACCCAAACATCATGGTCCCTCACCAGGGAGGGCACCGCCACCACTGGAGAAACACTGTCGCCGCCGACACCCACCACACACATCTCAGCGAAGTCCAACAACCATCCTTATTCCCTAAGCGGCGCCTTCAGGAAGGATACGGCGCCAAGGGCGTCGCCGCCGCCCAACAAAGTTGGGGTTTTCACCCGGGAAGCCAAGGGGAAGGGGACGGGGGCAATATACCTGACGGCGCCTCCAGGAAGGTGAGTGGCGCCCGCGGGCGTCACCGCCGTCGAAGCCGACAGAGCTGGCTTGGGATTTCTCCCGGTCGAATGAACCCGTCACCGGCACCCACCCAGCGGAGGAGTGGCGTCTACGACAAGGCAAACCAGAGCTAGGGGGTGAGGGTCCGCCAAATCAGCAGCGGAAGGGAGAAGGCGGCCAGATCTGGCGGCGTCGGAGCAGAGGCCGCCGCCGCGCCCTGGCTCGCATCCACCGCAGAGCTCGCCGCCTGCACGGCTGAGATCTGCGTCCCGCGCCCGCGCCACCTTGCGCCGAGGTCCGGTGGCGCCCGACCAGCCGGGGCCGCCGCCCCGGATCCCGAGTCTCCCCACGAGCAAGACAGGGCAGCAGCAAGTGGAGCGAGAGGCCCCGCCGCCACCTTCATTAGCAGCGCCCCGGGCTTGGTCGGCGGCCACTTCGGGCGGCGGCGACGGGAGGGAGAGAGGGAGGAGGGGCCGGCGGCGGGGCTAGGGTTTGAACCCCCGAGCCGCCCGAGAGGGGCGACGCGAGGGGAGGGGGGCCCAAGCAACACTTTCCCAACATTGAAACCCAATTATCTAAACTCACACTTCTAAATAGTTTAGCTTCGGTAACGTTGCGACTCCGCCATAATTAACAAGCGAATTTAATGAGGTCAGAAAAGAAAAGAAGAAGCAAATTCAACGAACGTAGCATATTTTATACGCCTCAAGTTGTGGCCCCTTTAACAATCCTTGTGATCACTTTGTCTGCAAAAATTGCGTCTTCCACCTACAGTTGCCCTTGTTTAGTTTTTGAGCGTAGTCAAGCACGGCCAACTGTGTCAAGCGTGCCATAATCTGAAGCAACGTGCTACCTACCAGTGTGGCAAGGATGGATTTTTGTTTTTGCATGTTGGGCAAGAGGGAAATAGGTATCGATAAATCGCAACATTTATTTCTTACTACTATTCAAGAAATAATGCAGGGTATTTTTTCCCTACTCACTAATCCAGACGCAGCAACTGCGTGGGAACTCTTGGGATCAACAGTTTGATGGCATATCCTGGAATCTGTATTATTTTTGGACCCTAAAGTCTCGAGCTGAAGCGTGTCCCAGGAGGACGTACGAGGTGGCACACGCCTAGACGAAAACAGCCTACGTACGTGAGCACACGAAAATTGACAACCTTTGTTTTGGCTGCGTGTAGAACACACACGGCATTTGGCCGCGGTACCCATGATTATGTTTTTCCCACGAGAGTCGAGACAACAAGCACTGGACGCCTCATAGGAGTATAAAAAATACGTACCGTGAATCCGACGATCGTGCATCCAAGGGGGGTTCATGGCATATGCTCGTGGATATCCGGTTAAGCCGTTGACGATGACCGCCCAATTTCAGGTAGAATATAACGGCCAGCTCCGGATAGCAGTTTGATGGTTCACATTGAAGAAGACAGAATAGATACCATGTAATGCAATCATATGCGCTGTCTTGGCTATCGTTAGCTGGGTAGTTTGTTGTTGATGGCTAGTAGGGCTTATTTTGGTTTGTTAATTGATGGGCTAATACAAAATCTGCAATTGTCTACTAACATGCACCTGTGCTGTTCGTGAGTTATTGCGGCATTATTGGTTCTCATGTGTTCCGTGTTACATATAAAAGTTCTCGTGTTTTCTGTTCTTGAGAGCACCAACCTTACCCCCAAAAAGCTGCACCGGTGTATTTCTTTGGAATTTTTTTAGCCTTCTTGTTGCTTTCAGCATGGATATATCTTTTCTTAAAATCTTGTTGATTTTGGAAGTTCTGAAGTAATTATCTTACTTCTTTTTTAACATAGTATAATCGAAGTTGCTCACACTCACTCATCTCTATGAACGCGCGCACACACACCATACCTCTATGAGCACTTTTGAAAGACCGAATAATGCGAGCATCAATGTCAAGTCTAAGACTTGAACTCTCATAGACTAGGGATAATATTATTCTCCCAACCTTTCAACCACGGATTGGTTCGTAGTAATTATGTTACCTGATTAGTCTTGGTGGTGTAGTGTTCCATCTTTACCTCATTGGTCCAACAGAGGTGCAGTGTTAGTGTGTTGGTATGCCTGACACCTTGCTGCCCGTTTCGCTGACATTTCTGCATGTTTGTTAATATCAGTGGTTAATGAAAATTAAGATGGTAAAATCAACTAGGGTTGCCTTTTTCTGAAAAAGAAAGAGGATGACTTCCTGCCTCTGCATCAGGGCGATGCATACAATTATTTTATTAATTGTTCATCAAGACCTTACAAAAAATTACATCAACATATCCGAAGCCATCTTCCTTGGCAACAACAGTCACTAAACCTATCAAGTGATGAAGTGAATGCACATGATCGGGGTCGTCTGCCCTGGCCTCACACCAACGTCGAACATCAAAACCGGAGGCCCTGACCAAGCTATCCAACGGCGGGTCGAGCGCACAAACCGGTCTAGTGTACTCTTAGCGGGCACCGCATGCACACACTTCAGAGGCCACCGCCACCATTTACCCCCGATCCCTCTTCAGAAATGGTATTAACATATTGACCTTGCCACGCCTGACGTCGATGCCGTCACGGCGCCAGACAACGCCAGCTCCCTACGCGCATTGATCATCCCACATGCATCGCCGAGACCCTGCTGCACCACGCCGCCGAGACTCCACGTCGTTGATGCATCACAAGCATTGCCGCTGCACAATTGAAACCGTCCAATGGTCCCTCTAGCCGATGAACACTTCCAAGAATGACGCCCCCACTAGCTTTGCCTGGCTGGCTTGCACTTCTTTGACCATTATTCGAGCTCCATAGGTATCCAAAAATGCCAATGGATATGAGGGATGGACACATGCTCTCTTTGTGAACTGAGTTTAATTGAAATTGTAGGTTTTCCTTTTGTATCTTGTGAGATCATCGAGCAGTATTCAGTAGTCGTACTTCTGTTAATCTTTTTCTTATTGAACTACTTATGAGTAAACAACACATTACTCTATTGATCTTAAATATATTCTTGGTACTTGCTTGTTGGTTTGTCTTGCTCATCAATGCCAATGTGTACAAGTAAATAGAGCATCAGTACATCCAGATTTGGTCTTACACTTAATTTCTAAAACCATCACCACACTTATCCTTTTCTGTTACTTCAGTGTTAGACCTGGGTTTGGCCATAACCATCTAGTTAGAAAATTGCAGATGGTGTTCTTATAAGTAGCTGGGGAAGTATATCATACTACTAACTTGAGTTCTTCTCCTGTGCTTGTCAGTCAGTACCTGCATTTCTGCATCACCTCTAGTTGTGACATGTTTTTCTTTGTGAGAGCACAAGCATACCGATGGATAGAGGGTTTTCTACGGTGCCCATGCATGCATGCATCATTTTAATTATTGTTGTATGGGAGCACCACCATGTGTCGATTGCCTGGACGAGATCCGGCTCCTCGCGCAGCCAAGCGCCCCCCGCAACCCAATTGCTGCATAGGAGAGAAACGAGCGGCCCCGCCGCCGATGGTGCCACGCAGGCTTCGCCTAACGACAACGAGAAGGATGGGATGCAGGGAAGGGGCGGTGGCTAGTGATACGTACATTTTGCATTATGTTTTCCTACTGCTATTTGTAATGTTTTGGATCAATATTTTACTTCATGAGACAGTTCTAGTGATTTTTCTCTCTATTTATGTACGATTTATATGAACAGGAAAATTACCGAAAGCTGGAATTCTGGACCTGGAATAGCTACAACGGAGATAGCTATTCTTCGAAGCTCCAAAGGACCTGAAAATTTAACGTAGAACTATTTTAGAATTAATAAAATATACAGGAAGAAGAATCAGAAGGGCCCCGCCAGTGAGCCACAAGCTCAGATGGGGCCCCCGGTGCGCACAATGTGAGCTTGTGGGCCCACCAGCAGGCCTTTGTGGCCCTCCTCCTATATGATGTCATTTGCCCTAGAACAAAAATCAAGAGAATACTTTCAGGACGAAGCGCCGCAGTCTCGAGGCGGAACCTAGGCAGGAGCACCTTTGCTCTCTGGCGGAGCGATTCCGCCAGGGATACTTCCCTCTTGGAGGGGGAAATCGAAGCCATCGACATCACCAACGGTCTTCTCATTGTGGGAGGACCAATCTTCATCAACATCTTCATCATCACCATCTCCTCGCAAACCCTAGTTCATCTCTTGTATTCAATCTTTATCTCAAAACCTCAGATTGCTACATGTGGGTTACTAGTAGTGTTGATTATATCATGTAGTTGATGCTAGTTGGTTTATTGGTGGAAGATTATATGTTCAGATCCTTAACCATATACAATAACCCTCTGATCTCGAACATGAATATGATGTGTGAGTAGTTCTGTTTATTCTTGAGGACATGTGAGAAGTCTTGTTATAAGTAATTGTGTGAAGTTGTTATTCTTTCAATATTTTGATAATGTGTACGTTGTTCATCCTCTAGTGGTGTCATGTGAACTTCGACTATATAACACTTCACCATGTTTGGGCCTACGAGAAGGCTTTGGGGAGTAAGAAGTAAATGATGGGTTGCGAGAGTGACAGAAAGGTTAAACCCTAGTTTATGCATTGTTCCATAAGGGGCTGATTTGGATTCAGATGTTTCATGCTAAGGTTAGTTTTATCTTAATTCTTCTTTCGTAGTTGCGGATGCTTGCGAGAGGGGGTAATCATAAGTGGGTTGCTTGTTCGAGTAAGAACAACACCCTAACACCAGTTCACCCACATATCAAATTATCAAAGTAGCGAATGTGAATCAACTAAACATAATGAACGTGACTAGACGAGAATTCTCATGTGTCCTTGAGAACGCTTTGCTCATTATAAGAAGTACTTTCAGCTTGTCCTTTACTATAAAAAGGACTGGGACACCGTGCTGCACTCTTGTTACTATTGTTATTTTCTACTTGTTATGAATTACCTTGCTACGGAACTATTTGTTATCACTACTTACAGCATTTACATAGAATACCTTGCTGAAACCGCTTGTCATTTCATTCTGTTCCTCGTTGGGTTCGACACACTTACTTATGGAAAGGATTAGGATAGATCCCCTACACTTGTGGGTCGTCAAGACTCTTTTCTGGCGCCATTGCTGGGGAGTGGAGCGCATTTGGTAAGGAAATATTTTTATTACGCGCTAAAATTTATTGTTACTTGTCACTATGAAAAATAGTCCATTGAGGGTCTTATTCGGGGTATCTTCACATCGACCGAAAGTGGTAAGAGCCGCCCCACAAACTCCTAAACCTACTAAAAATATTTATTATGATATTCCCTTGAGTATTTTATAGAAGCGCCTAGCTAATCCTTTTGGAGGAGATGGAACAATACATCCTAATATGCACAAAATTTATATAGATGAATTTTGTGGATAAGCTTGCAGATTTATCCGAGGATGGAGTTAAGAAGAAAATATTCCCTTTATCTTTGGGGGGAAAGGCATTGTCATGGTATAG
Organism: Aegilops longissima; assembly: GCA_021605205.1. Classification (NCBI taxonomy): domain Eukaryota; kingdom Viridiplantae; phylum Streptophyta; class Magnoliopsida; order Poales; family Poaceae; genus Aegilops; species Aegilops longissima. The sequence continues at coordinate 701,525,250 of CM038680.1, forward strand.
ACTATTGGATGAATCTCAAACTTCGTACTAGAACCGATTGAAGCTGGAATTCCATCATAAATTTTATCTCATGATGCACTTGGTTCATCGTGATCGGAATTATTGTCGGGGGGATGAACCCCGGGCAGGCAACGGAACCCGAATCCTTTTCAAAAACAACGGGGCCGGCATCGCCCCTCAAGCCGGCTTGCGCTTGGCTGGGTCGCTCGACCCGGCCGAGCCCCGCAACCCGGTCGAGCTCTCCGACCCGGCAAGACGCGTAGACTCGGCCTCAACAACTAGAGCAAGACAGCCGAACCCGGCACAACAAAAGCTTCCTCAACAAGCCAGCTCCACTCGTGGCGTGCTCCGCAATCCAGCCACGGGTCAGCTCCCGTCCCATCCAGGCCGTACGATGGGACGAGTCTTCAATCATCGATGACCAGGGCAACAGTGCCCCGCCCATGCCTCTGGTCAGCCGGAGCGTGGCAACAGTGGCCCTCACCTACCCGCTGACCAGGGCTGGCGTGGCTACAGTGCCCCCGCCCTCACCGCTGACGACAGCAAGCGGCAACCTGACGGAGAGCCACTATACACGACTCGATTCGGCTACGCCCTGACGATCAACAAGACGGAGCACAGTCCCCCTAGGCACGCGGGGCCCGCACCTAGGGGAACCCGGTGAACCACAGGCCCTCAGCGGGTCCCAGCCCGGGTCCCCGAACGCCGACGACCTGGACCCACCGACTTGTAACATTACCATTGTACCCTTGGGGGTTGGTCTACAAAACCCCCAGGAGCCCTCACGTGTAGGGAGAGGAACGAAAGAGAGAGAAAAGCCAGTAAGCGCAGAACTAGCCACCAAGACAACAACACCAGAGAGAAGGATCAGCCTAAGCCTTGGCCAGCTTCCTTCCTCTCCCATACAGCTCCAGGAGCAACATTGTACTATCAAACATCAAACCACACTCGGCAGGACTAGATGTGTTATCTCTCCGGAGAGCCCCGTGTTGGGTAACGTAGCAGAAATTCAAAATTTTCCTACGTGTCACCAAGATCTATCTAAGGAGAAACCAGCAATGAGGTGAAGGAGAGTGCATCTACATACCCTTGTAGATCGCTAAGCGGAAGCGTTCAAGAGAACGGGGTTGAAGGAGTCGTACTCGTCGTGATCCAAATCACCGGAGATCCTAGTGCTGAACGGACGGCACCTCCGCGTTCAACACACGTACAGCCCGGTGACGTCTCCCATGCCTTGATCCAACAAGGAGAGAGGGAGAGATTGAGGAAGACTCCATCCAGCAGCAGCACAACGGCGTGGTGGTGATGGAGGAGCGTGGCAATCCTGCAGGGCTTCGCCAAGCACCGCGGAAGAGGAGAAGGGAGAGAGGCAGGGCTGCGCCATGGAGAGGTGAGAACTCATCTGTGTTGGGCAGCCCAAACCTCAAGTATATATAGGGGAAGGGGAGGGGCTGCGCCCCCACCTAGGGTTCCCTCCCCAGGGGTGGCGGCAGCCCCCAGATCCCATCTGGGTGGCGGCCACAAGGGGGAGAGGGGGAGGCGCACCTAGGGTGGGCCTAAGGGCCCATCTGCCCTAGGGTTTGCCCCCTTCCCTCTTGGAGGCGTCTTGGGCCCTTGTGGGGGGGGGGGGGCACCAGCCCACCTGGGGCTGGTCCCCTTCCACACTTGGCCCATGCAGCCCTCCGGGGCTTGTGGCCCCACTTGGTGGACCCCTGGGACCCTCCCGGTGGTCCCGGTACGTTACCGATAAAACCTGAAACTTTTCCGGTGACCAAAACAGGACTTCCCATATATAAATCTTTACCTCCGGACCATTCCGGAACTCCTCGTGACGTCCGGGATCTCATCCGGGACTCCGAACAACATTCGGTAACCACATACAAACTTCCTTTATAACCCTAGCGCCATCGAACCTTAGTGTGTAGACCCTACGGGTTCGGGAACCATCTGCGACATGACCGAGGCGTTCTTGGTCAATAACCAACAGCGGATCTGGATACCCATGTTGGCTCCCACATGTTCCACGATGATCTCATCGGATGAACCACGATGTCAAGGACTCAATCGATCCTGTATACAATTCCCTTTGTCTAGCGGTATTGTACTTGCCCGAGATTCGATCTTCGGTATCCCGATACCTTGTTCATTCTCTTTTCCGGCAAGTCTCTTTACTCGTTCCGTAACACATCATCCCGTGATCAACCTCTTGGTCACATTGTGCACATTATGATGATGTCCTACCGAGTGGGCCCAGAGATACCTCTCCATTTACACGGAGTGACAAATCCCACTCTCGATTCGTGCCAACCCAACAGACACTTTCGGAGATACCTGTAGTGCACCTTTATAGCCACCCAGTTACGTTGTGACGTTTGGTACACCCAAAGCATTCCTACGGTATCCGGGAGTTGCACAATCTCATGATCTAAGGAAATGATACTTGACATTAGAAAAGCTTTAGCATATGAACTACGATCTTTGTGCTAGGCTTAGGATTGGGTCTTGTCCATCACATCATTCTCCTAATGATGTGATCCTGTTATCAATGACATCCAATGTCCATGGTCAGGAAACCGTAACCATCTATTGATTAACGAGCTAGTCAACTAGAGGCTTACTAGGGACATGGTGTTGTCTATGTACCCACACATGTATCTGAGTTTCCTTTCAATACAATTATAGCATGGATAATAAACGATTATCATGAACAAGGAAATATACTAATTTATTATTGCCTCTAGGGCATATTTCCAACAGTCTCCCACTTGCACTAGAGTCAATAATCTAGTTCACATCGTCATGTGATTAACATTGATAGGTCACATCGCCATGTGACCAACATCCAAAGAGTTTACTAGTGTCTGTAAACTAGTTCACATCATCATGTGATTAAGACTCAGTGAGTTCTGAGGTTTGATCATGTTTTGCTTGTGAGAGAGGTTTTAGTCAACGGTTCTGAACCTTTCAGATCCGTGTGTGCTTTGCAAATTTCTAGGTCATATTGTAAACGCTGCTTCCACGCTCCACTTGGAGCTATTCCAAATGGTTGCTCCACTATACGTATCCGGTTTGCTACTCAGAGTCACTCGGATAGGTGTTAAAGCTTGCACCGACGTAACCCTTTACGCCGAACTCTTTATCACCTCCCTAATCGAGAAACATGTCCTTATTTACTCCAAGGACAATTTTGACCGCTATCCAATGATCCATTCCTGGATCATTCTTGTACCCCTTGACTGACTCATGGCAAGGCACACTTCCAGTGCGGTACACAACATAGCATACTACAGAGCCTATGTCTAAGGCATAGGGGACGACCTTCGTCGTTTCTCTCTTTTCTGCCGTGGTCGAGCTTTAACTCTTAACTTCATACCTTACAACTCAGTCAAGAACTCCTTCTTTGACTGATCCATCTTGAACACCTTTAAGATTATGTCAAGGTATGTGCTCATTTGAAAGTATTATTAAACATTTTGATCTATCTTATAGATCTTGATGCTTATTGTTCAAGTAGCCTAATCCAGGTTTTCCATTGAAAACACTTTTCAAACAACCCTATATGCTTTCAGAGATTCTACATCATTTCGATCAACAATATGTCAACAACATATACTCATCGAAATTCTATAGTGCTCCCACTCACTTCTTTGGAAATACAAGTTTCTCATAAACTTTGTATAAACCCAAAATCTTTGATCATCTCATCAAAGCGCACATTTCAACTCCGAGATGCTTACTCCAGTCCTTAGAAAGGATCGCTGGAGCCAGCATACCTTTTAGCATCCTTAGGAGCGACAAAACTTTCGATTGTATCACATACAACCTTTCCTTTAAAACTGGTAAGGAAACTCATTTTGACATCCATCGCCAGATTTCATAAATGCAGCTTATGCTAACATGATTCCGACGGACTTAAGCATTGCTACGGATGAGAAAATCTCATCGTAGTCAACTTGTGAAAAACTCTTTGCCACAAGTCGAGCTTCATAGACGGTGACATTACCGTCCACGTCCGTCTTCTTCTTAAAGATCCATTTATCTCAATGGCTTGCCGATCATCGGGCAAGTCCACCAAAGTCCATGCTTTGTTCTGATACATGGATCCTATCTCGGATTTCATGGCTTCTAACCATTTGTCGGAATATGAGCCCACCATCGCTTCCCCATAGCTCGTAGGTTCATTGTTATCTAGCAACATGAACTTCAAGACAGGATTACTGTATCACTCTGAAGTAGTACGCATCCTTGTCCCCTTACGAGGTACGGTAGTGACTTGATCCAAAACTTCATGATCACTATCATAAGCTTCTACTTCAATTGGTGTAGGCGCCATAGGAACAACTTCCTGTGCCCTGCTACACACTTGTTGAAGTGACGGTTCAATAACCTCATCAAGTCTCCACCCTCCTCCCACTCAATTCTTTCGAGAGAAACTTTTCCTCGAGAAAGGACCCGATTCAAGAAACAATCCCTATTGCTTTCGGATCTGAATTAGGAGGTATACCCAACTGTTTTGGGTGTCCTATGAAGATGCATTTTATCCGCTTTGGGTTCGAGCTTATCAACTTGAAACTTTTTCACATAAGCGTCGTAGCCCCAAACTTTTAAGAAATGACAGCTTAGGTTTTTCATACGGTGTCATCTCAACGGAATTACGTGGCGCCCTATTTAAAGTGAATGTGGTTGTCTCTAATGCCTAACCCATAAACGATAGTGGTAATTCGATGAGAGACATCATGGTACGCACCATATCCAATAGGGTGCAACTATGATGTTCGGACGCACCATCAAACTATGGTGTTCCAGGCGGTATTAATTGTGAAACAATTTCCACAATGTCTTAATTGCGTGCCAATACTCGTAACTCAGATACTCATCTCTATGATCATATCATAGACATTTTATCCTCTTGTCACGATGATCTTCAACTTCACTCTGAAATTACTTGAACCATTCAATAATTCAGACTTGTGTTTCATCAAGTAAATATACTCAACATCTACTCGAATCATCTGTGAAGTAAGAACATAACGATTTCATCTGCATGCCTCAGCACTCATTGGACTGCACACATCAAAATGTGTTACTTCCAACAAGTTGCTATCTTGTTCCATCTTATCAAACGAGGCTTTTCAGGTCATCTTGCCCATGTGGTATGATTTGCATATCTCAAGTGATTCACAATCAAGTGAGTCCAAACGATCCATCTGCATGGAGTTTCATCATGCGTATACACCAATAGACATGGTTCGCATGTCTCAAACTTTTCAAAAACGAGTGAGTCCAAAGATCCATCAACATGGAGCTTCTTCATGCGTTTTATACCAATATGACTTACATGGCAGTGCCACAAGTAAGTGGTACTATCATTACTATCTTATATCTTTTGGCATGAAAATGTATATCACTACGATCGAGATTCAATAAACCATTCCTTTAGATGCAAGACCATTGAAGGTATCATTCAAATAAATAGAGTAACCATTATTCTCCTTAAATGAATAACCGTATTGCGATAGACATAATCCAATCATGTCTATGCTCAACGCAAACACCAAATGACAATTATTCTGGTTTAATACTAATCTTGATGGTAGAGGGAGCGTGCGATGTTTGATCACATCAAACTTGGAAACACTTCCAACACATATCGTCGGCTCATCTTTAGCTAGTCTCCGTTTATTCCGTAGCTTTTATTTCGAGTTACTAACACTTAGCAACCGAACCGGTATCTAATACCCTGGGGCTACTAGGAGCACTAGTAAAGTACACATTAACATAATGTATATCCAATATACTTCTATCGACCTTGCCAGCCTTCTCATCTAACAAGTATCTAGGGTGGTTCCGCTTCTGTGTCTGTTCCTCTCATTACAGAAGCACTTAGTCTCGGGTTTGGGTTCAACCTTGGGTTTCTTCACTAGAGCAGCAACTGTTTTGCCGTCTCATGAAGTATCCCTTGTTGCCCTTTCCCTTCTTGAAACTAGTGGTTTTACCAACCATCAACAATTGATGCTCCTACTTGACTTCTACTTTCGCGGTGTCAAACATCGCGAACACTTCAAGGATCATCATATCTATCCCTGATATGTTATAGTTCATCACGAAGCTCTAGTAGCTTGGTGGCAATGTCTTTGGAGAAACATCACTATCTCATCTAGAAGATTAACTCCCACTCGATTCAAGTGATTGTTGCACCCAGACAATCTGAAAACAAGCTCAACGATTGAGATCTTCTCCCTTAGTTTGTAGGCTAGAAAACTCGTCGGAGGTCTCATACCTCTTGACGTGGGCACGAGCCTGAAATCCCAATTTCAGCCCTTAGAACATCTCATATGTTCCGCGACGTTTCAAAAACGTCTTTGGTGCCTCAATTCTAAGCCGTTTAACATTACCAAACTATCACGTAGTCATCAAAACGTGTGTGTCAGATGTTCGCAACATCCACAGCCACGTTCGAGGTCCTGCACACCGAGCGGTGCATTAAGGACATAAGCTTCCTACTGACCGCATAATTGCTACTGTCAACTTTCAACTATATTTTCTCTAGGAACATATCTAAAGAGTAGAACTAAAGCACGAGCTATGACATAATTTGCAAAGGGCTTTTGACTATGTTCAGGATAATTAAGTTCATCTCATGAACTCCCACTCAGATAGACATCCCTCCAGTCATCTAAGTGATTACATGATCCGAGTCAACTAGGCCGTGTCCGATCATCACGTGAGACAGACTAGTCATCATCGGTGAACATCTTCATGTTGATCGTATCCACCATACGACTCATGCTCGACCTTCGGTCTCTTGTGTTCCGAGGCCATGTGCGTACATGCTAGGCTCGTCAAGTTAACCTAAGTGTTTCGTGTGTGTAAATCTGGCTTACACCGTTGTATGTGAACGTAAGAATCTATCACACCCGATCATCACGTGGTGCTTCAAACGACGAACTTTCATAGCGGTGGTGCAGTTAGGGGAACACTTTCTTGAAATTTTAATGAGGATCATCTTATTTACTACCGTTGTTCTAAGCAAATAAGATGCATAAATATGATAAACATCACATGCAATCAAATAGTGACATGATATGGCCAATATCATTTTGCTCCTTTTGATCTCCATCTTCGGGGCTCCATGATCATCATCGTCACCGGCATGACACCATGATCTCCATCATCATGATCTCCATCATCGTGTCTCCATGAAGTTGTCTCGCCAACTTATTACTTCCACTACTATGGCTACCGGTTAGCAATAAAGTAAAGTAATTACATGGCGTTTGTTCAATGACACGCAGGTCATACAATAAATTAAGACAACTCCTATGGCTCCTGCCGGTTGTCATACTCATCGACATGCAAGTCGTGATTCCTATTACAAGAACATGATCAATCTAATACATCACATATCATTCATCACATTCTTCTTGGCCATATCACATCACATAGCATACCCTGCAAAAACAAGTTAGACGTCCTCTAATTGTTGTTGCATGTTTTACGTGGCTGCTATGGGTTTCTAGCAAGAACGTTTCTTACCTACGCAAAACCACAACGTGATATGCCAATTGCTATTTACCCTTCATAAGGACCCTTTTCATCGAATCTGTTCCGACTAAAGTGGAGAGGCGGCACCGCTAGCCACCTTATGCACCAAGTGCATGTCGATCGGTGGAACCTGTCTCATGTAAGTGTACGTGTAAGGTCGGTCCGGGCGATCATCCCACAATACCGTCGAAACAAGATTGGACTAGTAACGGTAAGCATATTGAACATCATCAACGCCCACAACTACTTTGTGTTCTACTCGTGCAAAGAATCTACGCAATAGACCTAGCTCATGATGCCACTGTTGGGTAACGTAGCAGAAATTCAAAATTTTTCTACGTGTCACCAAGATCTATCTAAGGAGAAACCAGCAACGAGGTGAAGGAGAGTGCATCTACATACCCTTGTAGATCGCTAAGTGGAAGCGTTCAAGAGAACGGGGTTGAAGGAGTCGTACTCGTCGTGATCCAAATCACCGGAGATCCTAGTGCCGAACGGACGGCACCTCCGCGTTCAACACACGTACAGCCCGGTGACGTCTCCCATGCCTTGATCCAGCAAGGAGAGAGGGAGAGATTGAGGAAGACTCCATCCAGCAGCAGCACAACGGCGTGGTGGTGATGGAGGAGCGTGGCAATCCTGCAGGGCTTCGCCAAGCACCGCGGGAGAAGAGAAGGGAGAGAGGCAGGGCTGCGCCATGGAGAGGTGAGAACTCATCTGTGTTGGGCAGCCCAAACATCAAGTATATATAGGGGAAGGGGAGGGGCTGCGCCCCCACCTAGGGTTCCCTCCCCAGGGGTGGCGGCAGCCCCCAGATCCCATCTGGGTGGCGGCCACAAGGGGGAGAGGGGGAGGCGCACCTAGGGTGGGCCTAAGGGCCCATCTACCCTAGGGTTTGCCCCCTTCCCTCTTGGAGGCGCCTTGGGCCCTTGTGGGGCGCACCAGCCCACAGGGCTGGTCCCTTCCACACTTGGCCCATGCAGCCCTCCGGGGCTTGTGGCCCCACTTGGTGGACCCCCGGGACTCTCCCGGTGGTCCCGGTACGTTACCGATAAAACCTGAAACTTATCCGGTGACCAAAACAGGACTTCCCATATATAAATCTTTACCTCCGGACCATTCCGGAACTCTTGGTGACGTCCGGGATCTCATCCGGGACTCCGAAAAACATTCGGTGACCACATACAAACTTCCTTTATAACCCTAACATCATCGAACCTTAAGTGTGTAGACCCTACGGGTTCGGGAACCATGCAGACATGACCGAGACGTTCTCCGGTCAATAACCAACAGCGGGATCTGGATACCCATGTTGGCTCCCACATGTTCCATGATGATCTCATCGGATGAACCACGATGTCAAGGACTCAATCGATCCCGTATACAATTCCCTTTGTCTAGCGGTATTGTACTTGCCCGAGATTCGATCGTCGGTATCCCGATACCTTGTTCAATCTCGTTTCCGGCAAGTCTCTTTACTCGTTCCGTAACACATCATCCCGTGATCAACCCCTTGGTCACATTGTGCACATTATGATGATGTCCTACCGAGTGGGCCCAGAGATACCTCTCCGTTTACAGAGTGACAAATCCCTGTCTCGATTCGTGCCAACCTTGAGACACTTCGGAGATACCTGTAGTGCACCTTTATAGCCACCCAGTTACGTTGTGACATTTGGTACACCCGAAGCATTCCTACGGTATCCGGGAGTTGCACAATCTCATGGTCTAAGGAAATGATACTTGACATTAGAAAAGCTTTAGCATGTGAACTACGATCTTTGTGCTAGGCTTAGGATTGGGTCTTTTCCATCACATTATTCTCCTAATGATGTGATCCCGTTATCAATGACATCCAATGTCCATGTTCAGGAAACCGTAACCATCTATTGATTAACGAGCTAGTCAACTAGAGGCTTACTAGGGACATGGTGTTGTCTATGTACCCACACATGTATCTGAGTTTCCTTTCAATACAATTATAGCATGGATAATAAACGATTATCATGAACAAGGAAATATACTAATAACTAATTTATTATTGCCTCTAGGGCATATTTCCAACACCCCGAACCTGGGTATCTCTGGCGTCCCGCGCCCGCTCATACCAACCTCGCCTTTGGAACCCACCAGCGCCCTCGAGCCTCCTCCTCTCTTTAGCCATCCCTTGGCATCTGCCGTGCGCCCACCACGACAGTTGGCGCCCATCGTGGGGCAGCTCGAGGAGCTGTCCGGGAGCATGCTTCAGACGGGGCCCTTCTCCTACTCCGACGAGTCCGTCGCGCTGGCGGATGACGTCGTCGGCGTGCTCGCCGCCTCCTTCGCTGCGCTGCGCATCTTCGATGTGTTCACGGCCGACGAGTACCTCAGCGAGGTGCTTAGCTACTCCGACTACCCCCTCTCCCTCGGCGGCGGCATTTACGCCGGGGCAATGGACGTCCATGTGGAGGTCTTCATCACCGGCGATGGCGCCTCCTCCTCGTCGAGCAAGACAAGGAAGGCCGCCAAAGCCAGGGCCGCAGTAGAACGGACTGAGCCGTCCGATCCGTTGTGCGTTGTGATGCAGAGCCTCTGCATCCCCATCGGCACCAACGTCGACGCCACCAACGTCGCTGAGGCCCGAAGCAGCTCGAGGAAAGGCGCCAGCAGATGCTGGACCTGTCCGAGACGCTCGCCGCCACCCAGCGTCGCCTGGACGCCACTCAGCTGGAGCGCAATGCCACCTATGGATTCACGCCAGCCGTGGCCGAGCCAAGCCGGGTCGTCGATGTGCGTGCCCGGGGAGGAGCGATCGGCCGGGCTCTTGGCGCCGTCCCGACCGTCTACGAGACCCCAGCGAAGAACATGCGCGCTGCCCAGGCAGCTGCAATCGGCCTGGACCAGCTCACGGGTGAGGAGCTGAAGGAGCGCATCGGGCGGATGCGCGAACTCCTCAACGCGGCCAACGCCCAGCAGGACCGCCTCAACCAGCTCGCCAAGCCGGTGGGGTCCGGCTCCGCCCGCCTTGGCGGACCCGGCGAACTTCTGCACACAGCTTCCTCGCCACCCAGGGAGGCGTACTCCGGCCGAGCCCGGACTCGACGCATCCCGGCCGCCACAGCTGCCGGTGGATTGGGCGACGGACCCGTCCCAGAGATCCAGCATGGACCAGGCCAGCATGGCCGGCGTCCGGCTCCAACCGACCCGGTCCCCCGTGGCCTGGCCGCCAGTCGACTCGGCCCGCGCGCCATCGACGATGCCGACGCTCGCCACCGCCTTGATCAGCTCGCTCGCTCCATGGAGGTGGAGGAGAGCGATGCAATCGGGCCGGCATGCTTCGGCCCACGCATCAGGGAAGAGCCCTTTCCCAAAGGGTTCATGCTCCCCCGCGACACCCCCAAGTACAACGGACCATGAAGCCAGAAGACTGGCTCACCAACTACACCACGGCCATTGCATCACCGGTGCCAATCATCATCTCGCCGTGCGCTACGCGCCGCTCATGCTTCAGGGATCGGCCCGGCTGTGGTTGAACAGCCTGCCGATGGGCAACATCAACACGTGGGTCGATTTCGAGCAAGCCTTTGTCCGCAACTTCACGGGGACCTACAGGCGACCCGGCCGCCCTAGCCAACTCGCCATGTGCGTGCAAGGGCCTGCGGAGACCGATCGCGAGTACCTCGCACGCTGGACCGAGCTCCGGAACAGCTGCGAGGGCGTCCATGAAGTCCAGGCGATCCAGTACTTCATCAGCGGTTGCCAAGACGGCACCCTCCTCAAGCACAAGCTCTTACGCTCCGAGCCGACCACCATGGCTGCGCTCATGGTGACGGCAAACAAATACACCAACGCCGACTCCGCCATGAAGATCCAGGTGGCACTGTATGAAGCCGGCAAGGCAAAGCCGGTTCCCCCTCCGAAGCCGGCCGGCGAAAGCAGCCGGCAGCAGCATCACCAGAACAACAAGCGCAAGGCCGACCAGCCGGCACAGCGCCACGACAACCGACTCGTCGCGGCCACCGAGCCCGTGGCAGACCCGGTTGCAAAGCGCCGGCAGGCCGACAAGACGGCGTGGCAACCCGCCATGAGTTTCAAACAGATGCTCGACGCCCCCTACAAGCACCACAGCGGCGCAAGACCCTCCACGCACACGCTTCGGAAGTGCGCCATCACCAAGCGCATCATGAGGGGCGACGTCCCGCCTCCTCCGGCTCCGGCTCCGGCTCCAGGCGCGGGGCAGCCGCCTCCACCTCCAGCGCCGGCTCTAGCTGGCGGCGCAATGCGCGACGACGCCTACCCGGACCAGAACGCGTCCTACATCGTCTTCACCCGCCTCGGCGACGACAAGCGCAGCGAGCGCCTCCTTCGGCAGGAGGTGAACACCGTCGTCCCGGCCAAGGCGGAGTTCATGCACTGGTCGGATCGCCCGATCACCTGGACCCGGGAGGATCACCCGGCGGTCATGCCGTGTCCGGGTGGTTACGCCCTCGTCCTCAACCCCACCATCATCACGCGGCGCACGTGCAAGTTCTCCTGAGTCCTCATCGACGGCGGCAGCAGCATCAACATCCTCTACCGCGACACGATGACCAAACTCGGCCTCAAGGCCGAGGACCTGGAGCCGACCCGGACGATCTTCCACGGCATCGTGCCCGGCCTCTCCTGCTCTCCCATTGGCCGGGTCCGGCTCGATGTCCTGTTCGGTGACAGTATCCACTTCCGACGCGAACCAATCTGGTTCGAGGTGGTGAACCTGTCCAGCGCATACCACGCATTGCTAGGCCGGCCTGCGCTCGCCAAGTTCATGGCAGTTCCCCATTACGCGTATCTGAAGATAAAGATGCGGGGTCCCAAGGGCCTCATCACCATCACTGGCGATTACCACATGTCCCTGAAGTGCGCCCGAGACGGCGCCAAGTTGGCCGAGTCATTGTTCATTGCCGAGGAGCGGCGCCAGCTTGACTGGATCATCGCCCTGGCAGGCGAGGCCTCCACTGCGTTGATCCCGACCAAGGACCCGACCGACGAGGCCGCCTTCAAACCCTCCAAGGAGACCAAGAAAGTGAAGCTGAACCCGGAAGACCCCAGCTGCATCAAGTATGTTGTCGTAGGCACCCGCCTCGACAGCAAATAGGAAGGCGAGCTCGTCGACTTCCTCCGTAAGAATCGGGATATCTTCGCATGGACCCACAAGGACATGCCGGGTATCCCGAGGAAGTATGCCGAGCAAAAACTTCACGTCCGCAAGGACGCCAAGCCTGTCCGTCAGCCCCTACGACGTTTTTCCGAAGAGAAGAGAAGAACCATTGGTGAAGAGGTCTCCAAGCTTTTGGCGGCCGACTTCATAATGGAAGTGTTTCACCCCGAGTGGCCGGCCAATCCAGTCCTCGTCCTGAAGAAGAACAAGACCTGGCGCATGTGTATCGACTACACCAGTCTCAACAAGGCCTGTCCCAAGGATCCGTTCGCTCTCCCGCGGATCGACCAAGTCATCGACTCGACCGCCGGGTGCGAGCTCCTGTCCTTCCTGGACGCTTACTCCGGCTACCACCAGATCAAGCTGGACCTGGCCGACGCCCTGAAGACGTCCTTCATCACGCCCTTTGGGGTGTATTGCTACATCACCATGTCGTTCGGCTTGAAGAACGCCGACACCACCTTCCAGCGTTGCATGCAGAAATGCCTGCTGCCGCAACTGGGCCGCAATATCCACGTTTACGTGGACGACATCGTGGTGAAGACCAAGCAGCACCTCACACTCCTCGACGACTTGAAGAAAACGTTCGCCAACCTCCGCGAATACAAGGTCAAGCTTAACCCGGAAAAGTGCGTCTTCGGTGTCCCGACAGGAAAGCTACTTGGCTTCCTCGTCTCGGAACGCGGCATTGAGGCGAACCCGGAGAAGATCAAGGCCATCGAGCGCATGCACAAGCCGGCTCGGCTACGCGATGTCCAAAAGTTCACCGGATGCTTGGCCTCGGTCAGCCGGTTTCTAAGCCGGCTGGGCGAGACGGCGCTACCCCTGTAGCAGCTGATGAAGAAGACGAACCCGTTCGAATGGAACGACAAGGCAGACGAGGCCCTCCAAGACCTCAAGCGCATGCTCTCCACCGCACCAGTCCTGGCCGCGCCGACCGACAAGGAGCCGCTGTTCACTACTAGGAAAACGGCTATAGATGAAATGGAAATTAATGGCGCACCACATATAGGTGCGCCATTAAACTCCAAATACTAATGGCGCACCACATACACGGTGCGCCATTACTAACAATTTTTTTATTTTTTTTAAAACTAGTAATGGCGCACCAGGGGATAGTGCGCCATTACTAGTTAATGGCGCACCACACCCTCAGTGCGCCACAACTAACAATTTTCTTTTATTTTTTTTCATAACTAGTAAAGGCGCACCAGTGTATAGTGCGCCATCACTAGTTAAAACTAGTAATGGCGCACCACACTCTCGGTGCGCCACTACTAACAATTGTTTTTTTAGTAATGGCGCATCACACCCACGGTGCGTCATTACTAACTTTGACAAAAAATTCCCCCGAATGCACCCCACCCCCCCCCCCCCCCCCCCCCCCGTGGACCGCCTTTTCAGTTTAAAAAAAATAAAAGAAAATAAGTTTCCCATGTGATATGCGGCCTAGTTGTTGGAAAAAATTTACAAATATGATTTTCGACTTTATTTGCAAAATCTCTCTGGAATTTGTAAAATGGGCATACTTTTGCATACAAACTCGGATTAAAAAGTTTTTTATATGAAAAATCATCTACTCGAAAAGTTACATCCTAATTTAACCGGGGGAACCCCGTTAAACATTTTCAAAATCCTCAAAAACCTAACAGAAAAAATTACGGGGCTTTTAAGATCTAGAGGGGAAAAAATGGAAAAAATTTCAAACTTACTAGTGGCGCACCATTTGCTAGGTGCGCCACTAGTAATAGAAAAAAAATTAGTTTCGAATTTTTTTGGGAAACTTTTTCAAAATATGATACGTAATATGAACGGAAGTTTGAAATATTTTTTCAAAATTTCATCACACTCATGAACATGAACAAAGTCCTAAACATCAACAAGGTTTAATAGGATTGATATGTTAGATATATCAACAAGTGCCTGTTAAGTGAGCTGGTGCTGGGGTTGGATAGAACTTCAGAGCTGGTGCTGGGCTGGATAGAACTCTGAAGTTAAGCGTGCTTGGGCTGGAGTAGTGTGAGGATGGGTAACCTTTCGGGAAGTTTGACCATAGAGTGCAATTTGACTTGAGATTAAGCCATAGTGACCCGAGATTAAAAAAAATTAAAAAAAAATAAAAAAAATTGAAAAAAAATTGAAAAAAAATTTATTAGTAATGGCGCACTTCTATGTGGTGCGCCATTACTAAGTCAGATAGTAATGGTGCACCTCTAGGCATACTAATGGCGCACTATAGGTGCGCCATTAGTAAAAAAATTCTAATGGCGTGATGCTAGTGGCGCACCTGTAGTGCGCCATTAATGGCCAAAACAGGTGCGCCACTAGCAGGCCTTTTCCTAGTAGTGGTTGCTCTACATAGCCGCGACCTCGCGGGCGGTCAGCACGGTGCTGGTGGTCGAGCGACCAGAGAAGGGCAACATCCAAGCCATCCAGCGCCCAGTCTACTACCTGAGCGAGGTGCTCTCCATCTCCAAACAGAACTACCCGCACTACCAGAAGATGTGTTACGGCGTGTACTTTACCGCCAAGAAGCTGAAGCAGTACTTCCAAAAGCACGTCGTCACCGTGGTCAACACGACGCCTATCGGAGAAATCATTGGGTGCTGGGATGCCTCTGGCCGGGTCGCCAAGTGGGCGATCCAGCTAGCCGGCCACACCATCCTCTACGAGCCCCGCACCACGATCAAGTCTCAAGCCCTGGTCAACTTCCTCGTCGACTGGACCGAGACCCAGTACTTGCCGCCGCCCCCCGACTCGACGCATTGGCGCATGCATTTCGACGGATCGAAGATGCGACTTGGCCTGGGGGCCAGCATCGTACTGTCGTCCCCGAATGGCGACCGGCTCCGCTACGCGCTCCAGATCCACGTCGCCGCCTCCAACAACGTCGCCGAGTATGAAGCCCTTGTGCACGGCCTCCGACTCGCCAAGGAACTCGGCATCCGACGCATCCTGTGCTACGGCGACTCGGACCTGGTGGTGCAGCAGTGCTCCGGCGAGTGGGACACCCGCGACTCCAGCATGGCAAGCTACCGCTTCCTCGTCCAGAAGTTGTCCGGATCCTTCGAGGGCTACGAGTACCTCCACATCCCGCGCGCGGAGAACGAAGCGGCCGGCACGCTCGCCAAGATTGCCTCGACCCGACAGTCCATCCTGTCCGGCGTCTCCCTCGAACACCCGCGCAAGCCGTCCGTCAAGCCATCGTCGGACTCCGAGTCCATCCACGTTCCAGACGACCCGGCCGCACCTCAACCCGGCCCGGGGGCTGCTGAACCCAGCCACAATCGCCCCGGACCCGGCCGTCGCCATCCCCGACCCGGGGGCTGCTCAACCCGGCTCGGGGGCTGCCGACTCGGAACCCACCCTGATGGCCGTCTTTACCGTGGTTACGACTCCGTCTTGGGCCCTCCCAATATTAGAATTCCTGGCAAACGGGGTTCTCCCCGTGGACGAGACCGAAGCCCGGCAAGGGCAGCGCCGGGCGTCCGCCTACAGCATCATCAACAACGAGCTCGTCAAACGCAGCTCCACCAGCGTGTTCCAGCGCTGCGTCGAGCAGGAACAGGGCATCGACATCCTCCTCGACATACACCAGGGCGAATGCGGGCACCACGTCGTGTCGCGATCCCTGGTGGCCAAGGCGTTCCGCCACGGTTTCTACTGGCCCACGGCCCTCCAAGATGCCAAATCGCTAGTTCTCAAGTGTGAGGGGTGCCAGCGCTTCAGCAAACGCAACCAACAGCCAGCGTCAGCACTCCGCACCATTTTGATCGCCTGGCCCTTCGCGATCTGGGGACTCGACATGGTGGGACCCTTCAAAACCGCCCGAGGCCGCATGACGCACCTGCTGGTGGTAGTGGAAAAGTTCACCAAGTGGATCGAGGCACGGCCAATCAAGAAACTGGACGGGCCAACATCCGTTCGGTTCATCAACGACATAGTGGTGCACTACGGCATGCCGAACATCGTCATCACGGACAACGGCACCAACTTCGCCAATACTGCTACGTCTCCGGCATCCGCCTCGACCTGGCCTCCGTTGCACATCCGCAGTCCAACGGCCAGGACGAGCGGGCCAACGGACTCATCCTGTCTGGCGTCAAGCCACAACTCGTCGAGCCACTCATCCGCTCACCCGGCAGCCGGCCGTTCTCTGGAGTCTCCGCACCACGCCGAATCGGTCGACCGGGTTCACCCCGTTCTTCCTCCTCTATGGAGCCGAAGCCGTCATCCCGACCGACCTCGAGTTCGACTCGCCGCGCGTCGTGATGTACACCGAAGCCGAAGCCAGAGAAGCCCGCGAAGATGGCGTCGACCTGCTCGAAGAAGCACGCCTCCTGGCGGTTGATATGTCTCCAATGTATCTACTTTTTCAAACACTTTTACCCTTGTTTTGGACTCTAACTTGCATGATTCGAATGAAACTAACAGAGGCTGACGCTGTTTTCAGCAGAACTGCCATGATGTTATTTATTTTTCAGAAAACAAAAGTTCTCGGAATGACCTGAATATCCACGGAGATAAGTTTTGGAAAATATAAAAAATACTGGCGAAAGAATCAAGGCCAGGGGGCCCACACCCTTTCCACGAGGGTGGGGGGCGCGCCCTCCCCCCTGGGCGCGCACCCTGTCTCGTGGGCCCCTTGATGCTCCACCGACCTCAACTCCAACTCTATATATTCCGTTTCACGGAGAAAAAAATCAGAGAGAAAGTTTCATCACGTTTTACGATATGGAGCCGCCGCCAAGCCCTAATCTCTCTCGGGAGGGCTGATCTGGAGTCCGTTCGGGGCTCCGGAGAGGGGGATTCGTCGCCATCGTCATCATCAATCATCCTCCATCACCAATTTCATGATGCTCACCGCCGTGCGTGAGTAATTCCATCGTAGGCTTGCTGGATGGTGATGGGTTGGATGATATTTATCATGTAATCAAGTTAGTTTTGTTAGGGTTTGATCCCTAGTATCCACTATGTTCTGAGATTGATGTTGCGATGACTTTGCTATGCTTAATGCTTGTCACTAGGGCCCGAGTGCCATGATTTCAGACTTGAACCTATTATGTTTTCATGAATATATGTGAGTTCTTGATCCTATCTTGCAAGTATATAGTCACCTATTATGTGTTATGATTTGACAACCCCGAAGTGACAATAATCGGGATACTTCTCGGTGATGACCGTAGTTTGAGGAGTTCATGTATTCACTATGTGCTAATGCTTTGTTCTGGTTCTCCATTAAAAGGAGGCCTTAATATCCCTTAGTTTCCACTAGGACCCCGCTGCCATGGGAGGGTAGGACAAAAGGTGTCATGCAAGTTATTTTCCATAAGCACGTATGACTATATTCGGAATACATGCCTACATTACATTGATGAACTGGAGCTAGTTCTGTGTCACCCTATGTTATAGCTATTACATGAGGAATCACATCCGACATAATTATCCATCACTGATCCAATGCCTACGAGCTTTTCACATATTGTGCTTCGCTTTTTTACTTTTCCGTTGTTACTGTTACAATTACTACAAAACTATTATCTTTACTTTTGCCACTGTTACCTTTATTATCATACTACTTGGCTACTAAATACTTTGCTGCAGATACTAAGTTATCCAGGTGTGGTTGAATTGACAACTCAACTGATAATACTTAAGAATATTCTTTGGCTCCCCTTGTGTCGAATCAATAAATTTGGGTTGAATAATCTACCCTTGAAAGTTGTTGCGATCCCCTACACTTGTGGGTTATCAAGACTAATTTCTGGCGCCATTGCTAGGGAGCATAGCTCTATTCCTTGAGTCACTTGGGATTTATATCTGTTGATCACTATGAGGAACATGAAAGACGAAAGAACTAAGATGTTGCCCTCAACTACGAGGGGAGGTAAGGAACTGCCATCTAGCTCTGCACTAGATTCTCCTTCTGTTATTAGTAAGCTTGTGACACCTAAACCTGCTACTGCTATGAATTCGATATGTCGATGTTATTGATGATGCCACTTCGCTATGCATGATACTTATGATGAAACTACTTACGTGCGTGATACTACTCTGCCATTAGGTGAATTTCGTGATGAACAACTTGCTAGGGTTAGAGAGAATGAAATTATTGAAGATGCTATTATTGATGATAGTGATGATGAAAGTTCTCCCCCTAATTATGAATTACCTATTGTTCCTGAGGGTTATGTTATGAATGAGGAAGCTGCTAGAGCTATTTTTGCTTGCAAATATAGATACGATCATATATAAGAAGTTATTAGCTAAATGGAAGCAACAATCTCTTAATGCTAGAATGAAACCTGACCCAGCTTTTGCTACTTCACCTATCTGTGTTACTGATAAGGATTATGAATTCTCTGTTGATCCTGAAATAATTACTTTGGTAGAATCTGATCATTTTTATGGCCTTGAATCTGAAACTGTTGTGGCACATCTTACCAAGTTAAATGATATAGCCACCCTGTTTACTAATGATGAGAAGTCTCGCTATTATTATATCCTTAAGATATTTCCATTCTCATTAAAGGGTGATGCTAAGACTTGGTTTAATTCTCTTGATCCTGGCTATGTGCCTAGTCCCCAGGATATGATTTATTACTTCTCTGCTAAATATTTCCCTGCTCATAAGAAACAAGCTGCCTTGTGGGAAATATATAATTTTTTGCAAATCAAAGAAGAGAGTCTCCCACAAGCTTGCGGGAGGCTTCTCCGATTACTTAATGCTTTGCCTGATCATCCTCTTAAGAAAAATGAAATACTTGATATCTTTTATAATGGAATAACCGATGCTTCCAAGGATTACTTGGATAGTTGTGCTGGTTGTGTTTTCAGGGAAAGAACAGTTGACCAAGCTGAATTACTAGTGAACAATATGTTGACTAATGAAAATAATTGGACTCTTCCTGAGGCAATTCCCGAGCCAACTCCTGAGCCTATTCCTAAACCCACTCTGAAGAAGAGGGGCGTTCTATTTCTCAGTCCTGAAGATATGCAAGAGGCAAAGAAATCAATGAAAGAAAAAGGTATTAAAGCTGAAGATGTTAAGAATTTACCTCCTATTGAAGAAATACATGGTCTTAATATACCGCATGTTGAAGAAACACATTGTCTTGATAACCCGTCACAGGTAGTCAAGGTAAATTCTCTCTATAGATATGATAAAGTTGAAATCCCGTCTACTAAATTTCATAGCCCATGCTTAATTAGATGAATTTGATGACTTTATGGCTAGACAAGAAAGTTTTAATGCTTATGTTGGTAGATAATTAAAGAATAATGCTTTCAAGATAGGACGCTTGAGTCATTATGTGGCTAGAGTTAAAGGTGAACTTAAACTCATTAGCAAATATGCTTCTATGGTTACCACTCAAGCGGAGCAAGTACTTAAAGCTCAAAGTGATTTGCTCGATGAATTAAATAATAAACATGATTTTGCTGTTAGAGTGGCTACTAGAATTGGTAGAATGACTCTGGAACCTTTGTATCCTGAAGGCCACCCTAATCGAGCAAGATTCTCAGAGAAATAATTTAGAGGCACCGAGTTTTTCCAAAAAGATGAAAAAGAAAAGTGCTAGGACTTTGCATGCTTCTAGTGAACCTGTTGTAAACACACCTGAGAACCCCAATGATATTTCTATTTCTGATGCTGAAACGCAATCAGGTGATGAACATGAACCTGGTGATAATGTTAATGATAATGTTCATGTTGATGCTCAACCTAGCAAAAATAATGATGTAGAGATTGAACCTGCTGTTGATCTTGATAACCCACAATCAAAGAATCAACGATATGATAAAAGAGATTTTGTTTCTAGGAAGCACGATAGAGAAAGAGAACCATGGGTTCAGAAACCCATGCCCTTTCCTCCTAAACCATCCAAGACAAAGGATGATGAGGATTTTGAGCGCTTTGCTGAAATGATTAGACCTATCTTCTTACGTATGCGCTTGACTGATATGCTTAAATTAAATCCTTATGCTAAGTATATGAAGGATATCATTACAAATAAAAGAAAGATACCAGAAGCTGAAATTTCCACCATGCTTGCTAATTATACTTTTAAGGGTGGAATACCAAAGAAACTTGGAGATCCAGGGGTACCAACCATACCATGCTCGATTAAAAGAAACTATGTTAAAACTGCTTTTTGTGATCTTGGAGCCGGTGTTAGTGTTATGCCTCTCTCTTTATATCGTAGACTTGAATTGAATAAGTTGACACCTACTGAAATATCTTTGCAAATGGCCGATAAATCAACTGCCATACCTGCCATAGCATCATCAAATATGGCCTATTAACAATTGCCGGTTATGGTCGCCCCATGAATGGACGGTTCCAACTCTAGCCCGTTTACGGCCAGAATGCGGTTGGTTTGGCCCATGTTTGGCCAATCGATCATACGGCCCGTATAAGGCCCATTGATGATACGGCCCGTAGAAGGCCCATTGTTTCTACGGCCCGTAGAAGGCCCATTGTTTCTACGGCCCGTAGAAGGCCCACTGTTTCTACGGCCCGTAGAAGGCCCACTGTTTCTACGGCCCGTAGAAGGCCCACTGTTTCTACGGCCCGTAGGCCCAGTGTCACTACTGTGGCGTTTATTGTGGCCTAGTTTTAAAAAATAGGTTATTGCAGCCACTAGCAAACCGCAGAAAAAGAACTGCACTGACTACAAGCAAACAAATAAACAAGACAACAAGGAAATAAATAAGCAAGCAACTTACACTAGGCTATCATGGCTATTACACATATTACATCCACTGGGCATCAAAGTTCGCAACCAGTGCAAATATAGGGAACACAGCAGCATATAAACGCCACAGCAAAACAAGTCCAGAACTGAAACCACTTCAGAAGAACTCAAGAAACAATATCCTGGGTACCCATAATGCTGGCAAGATGCTTAGCAAACTTATTAACTTTCTCTTGTTTGGCGCTTAAGTCCTCCAGCGCTTGCTGTTGCACCAGAAAGTATGCATCTGAATTCTGCAGGGACTTCCTCAGTCCTTCGGCTTCCTGTCGCATAACATCTGATCGATGTCTTTCAACTTGAAGTTGAGACTCAAGAAGCCGAACTGATTCAGGCAACGAGTTCGAAGAGCTGGTGCCAGCAGTGGTAACCAGTAACTCGAACACTACATCAAGACAGGACTTTGGGGTTGTCTCATTGTCTTCAATACAGTTTTTATCAGCTTTCTTGGAGACCAATAGGGATGTCTCACTATCTTGAACCTTATCTGCATTACTTCCTTTACCATTGCATAACAGGGTACTCTTCTCCAATATTTTATCCGCGTTCTAAAAGAGAAACAAACAAACACATCTCAGGTTTACAATGTAGTATATGAAACTCATTTTGGTAAACCGGTTCAGTAGTAAGGTGGACAGGATAACATCATGAAACAAACATATATCTATGTAGTATGGTCACTGTATGGTCTATATCATTCTAGTTTATGTTGCCAAATCAAGATAGATACAGTTCGAATCATATCTATTTAAGACAAAGCAACATAGACAGAATATAAGTGTGGGAAACTACACAACAATAACAACACTTGTAATGTGCATGGCATGAGAACATAACTGTTTATTCAATTGAAACTGAAATCAACATAGAGCAAGTTACAACAGCAAATAGCCAAACACGTTGAAGAAACAGGTTTAAAACATACCTGTTGCACCATTGGAGTTTCAATTGCATCCTTCAAATTTGAAATTGGTTGGTATCATAAATCTGATGATGCAAGAGCAAAGTAGTATGAACCATAGCTACGGAACCTGACCTGAGAACAATTCTTCTTCTGCTTTAAGCATTGACTTCAGGTTCGGAGTGGTGGTCCTCGTGATTTGGGCACTGCAGTTGCCTTACTAACTGCTCGTGTTTGGGTGCTCTGTGGTGGAGACGGTGTTATGTCAATGGGAACTGGGTGTCTAACTACTGGGGTTGGGGTTAGAAGGGGTGTAGCTGGTTCTCTGTCCAACTGGGTAGGGGTACAATCTGCATGAGTGTGGGTTATGTGTGGTGGGGCTGGTTCTTGGGCAAGTACAACCGTGGTTCTATCTACATCGACAGGTAGCACGATCTTTTCTGAAGACCGTGTTTTTACTCCCACAGATACTGCCATCACTCCCTCCAATTGAAATGGCTGATAAACAAGAAAAGTAATTGAATGTACATACATTGTAATATAGACAGGTGCAATGGATAGTAGGGAAGAAAATAGGGCATGAAATAATTCACATTTATGTTATCTAAGCAAACAGAATAGCAGGACATAATTTCACATATATGATGGCTAATTAAATAGGATAGCATGACACAATTTCACATGTATGATGGCTAACTAAACAGGATAGAATGACATACTTCAAAATATGATGACTATGTAAACATGATGACATGATATAACTATATGATGTGTCTATTAAAGTGGTTGGCATGCCATAAATTACAAACATGCCATCAATGGAAACATGATGGCATGATATAATTCACGGATAGAATGACATAATTTAAAATATGATGACTATGTAAACAGGATGAGATGATATAACTATGTTATGTCTTTAGAAAATGGGTTGGCATGCCATAATTTAGATACATGTTGTCTATGTAAACAAAATGGCATGACATAATTCAAATATATGATTTATATACTAAGGAAGTGAGCAGAGGGCAATCGCATATATGATGTGTCAACTAAGGAGATAGCATTCAATATTGTGTATATGATGTAAAAACTAAGCATTGCAATACAACATATGCATTATATGAGTAATATAACCCTGCCAAGTTTGAGCATACACCTCAGGGGGATAATAGGACTGGTCATCTGCCTCTGAATCCTCCTCTGAAGAGCTATCTGTAACCAGCAAGATATCTTCTTCAGCAGGTAGCATTGTCTGCTCTGAAGACCTTGTTTTCACTCCAGATTTCTCCATCACCAATTCAAATGGCTGATGCACAGGAAGAGCAGTTGAATATACAAACATTGTCGACAAAAGCAATGAGAAATACAAAAAAAAGGACGACATGATATAATTCACATATATGACGCTTGCCTAAACAGCATGGCATTGCATAATTCACATACATAATGCCTTGCAACAAGATAACATTGCATAATTCACATATATAATATCTTGCAACAAGATGGCATTGCATAATTCACATATATGGTAATTAGACACTAAACAGGTGGCATTCACACAAAGCATGTCTAAACTAAGCAAATGACATAACAATGCAAGATACCATATGCACGATATGAGAAACATAACCCTGCAAAGTTAGGGCATGCACCTCGGGGGGGAAATATGACTGGTCATCTGTCTCTGAATCCTCCTCTGAGGAGCTATCGGTAACCAGCAAGACATGCGCTTCTTCAGATAGCATTGCCTGCTCTGAATACCTTGTTTCCACTCCAGATTTTTCCATGACCGTGCCGAATGGCTGATGCACAGGAAGAGTAATTGAATGTACTAAAATTGTAGACAAATTTAACACGTAATAAAAAATGATGGCATGATATAATTCACATATAAGATGACTGGCTAACCAGGGTGGCATTGCAAAATTCACATATATGATGCCTGGCTAGACAAGATGGCATTGCATGATTCACATATACGATAAAGAAACTAAATAGATGGCATTGACACAAAGCATGTCTAAACTAAGCAGATGACATCTTTAATGTATACAGTAAGCAATGCAAGGCACCATATGCATGATATTACCAACATCAGCATGCCAAGTTAGAGCGAAGACCTCATGGGGTAAATAGGAGTGGTCTTCTCCTTCTGAATCCCCCTCAGAACAGTTATCTTCCTCTTGATTACGATCCGAAATGGGTGGAGGAGGGGCTGCCTTTTCGCCCACCATGGAACGACGTCTGCATGAAATTTTATTGCCACGCAAGGCTCGTCTCTTTTGCTCTACATGATCAGTTCCATTATGTACAATAACTGGCATGCATAGGAATAAAACATAGTGAGATTATGTAAGGAGTGCATGCACAAATCCAGAGTGATGGTAGCAAACTGTGGATAGACCCAAAACCAATGATAGCAGGCAGATAATAGCTTTAGTTAAAAATTGCAGATAATGGCTCCTTTAATGTTTGTTTGCACCCAACATGAAACTCATAGTAGACACCGGAGATTAACCAGATAGTAGACAGATAGTACTGATTGCTGCCCCAATATGTACCCCACAACCATTTAAAAACTCAAGTTTCAACATTAGTTTGGACCTGACTCGGAGTCTAATAGGTGAACACGACGATAATGTAGCATGTCATCATATTAAGCGACGCATAACGTAAGCAGACATGGAAGAGACCTCTCTTGCGGACCCGTGTAGTCCTCAAGGTCATCTGCACAGTTGATGATGGTAATGCTGTTGTCGTGGCTGCCGGCGGTGGGGAAGAAGATCTGAGGCGGCGAAAGACAGTCTGGAGAGCGGATCCCTCCTGTGGTGTACCCTTCCGTCGTTGGAGCAGCTGAGCTGGGGTGGAACACAGCGCCGCAGGAGCAGGGCAAACCACACAAGGTTTTCTTTGACACATATCTGTAACAGAAGTAATTGAGTAAGGGCTTGTTTGAATTTGAGGATTCTAACAATGCAGGGATAGGAAATAGATAGGAATAGGATAGGAATGCACGTGCAAAACAGAGAATTTAAAAACACAGGATTTCTGCCAATCTGGGTGTTTGATTCACAACAATTGGAAGATCACAGGATGCAAAAAAGCATGGTGAGATTAAGTCAAACCACAAGAAAATGTACGGTTATAAAGCTATTATGCTACTATCTCTTAGTCTTGTGCTTGATGAATAGGAATATGAAAAGGAGGAGAAGTGGAAATTAGAATTCCTACGGTTTTTCTTTCAAGGAGACACTAAAGGAACAAAGCCTACAGTTTTCCTTTTCTCCATTCCTTTGCACCAAGTACCATAGGAAACTTTCCAATTCCTATGTTTTTCATTCACTTTTCCTTTAAAGCACTGACGATTCTAGTAGGCAGGCTTGAGCAAGGAAAATCCTACACTAAAAAATGTTTTTGTGCTACTTCTATTACTTTGGACCCAGGCCACTGCCATACTAGCTCAACTCCCAGGCCCATCGACATATGCACAGCTCAAACGTGGAGAGATAAATAATGATGGCGTCCAAGAGAGTCCATCATGGATAGCTAAGTTGCCTGGTACCTCACTGCTTGTCATATAGTAGGATAAAATAATCGTATTTCCGTTACGAAAGTGCTCGATGGACAATATATATAACATGTAGAGTAAAAAAGAGATGCAACAAGTGTACAACCTCTTTGGCGAAGCCATGTCGATCTCAGCATGATTGGGTTGGCCGGTGAGGATGCTCCGACTAACTTTGCTGTCGGAGGAGGGGAAGAAGATCTTATGCATCTGGAGATGGAGCCCGAGGTACTGCTCCGATGTGATGAAGGGTTTCATCCTTGGAGCAGCTCCGGTGAGTTGTACGACGCCGAGGCTGAAGCAGGACAAGAGAGACAACGAACAACGTTAACCTGAGTGGAATTCTAATAGCATCTCCAATACATGACGTAAAATACATAACCACAAAGTGCTAGATGTAAAATACATCAGCCGCTCATCTCTGAACTTAACTGTCGAAACTGAACTTAACTGTCGAAACTGAATTTTGCTGTCGAAACTGAATTTTGCTGTCGAAACTGAACGCACTAGCCAGGTGAGGCTACACATCGGTCGACTAACTTTTTCATCTCTGGTCAGTCGATTTTGCAGCCGTTGGATACGAAATCAAGGGCCTGCGGTTCATCTTCAACCTCCACCCCTTGAGCCGCCAGCCACCACCGGCCAAACAGCAGCCCCCCGCCGCCCGCGGCCGGCGGTGCGCCGCCCTGCCCGCCCCGAAAACACTCCCCACCGCCGGTCCGCCGCCGCCCCGGCCATCCCTCTAGGCCCCCCCGTGCCGAGCTTTTTCTCCGGCGATCCCCACGCCACCGCCCCGCCAACGCCCCGTTGCTACCTCTTGAGCACTGCATTGGATTTCCCCGAAGAGGAGAGGATGATGCAGCAAAGTAGCGTAAGTATTTCCCTCAGTTTTTGAGAACCAAGGTCTCAATCCAGTAGGAGACCACGCACAAGTCCCTCGTACCTACACAAAACGATAGCAACTCGCAACCAACGCGATTAGGGGTTGTCAATCCCTTCACGGTCACTTACGATAGTGAGATCTGATAGAGATGATAAATAATATTTTTGGTATTTTTTGATAGATAGATGCAAAGTAAAAAGTAAAAGCAAAGTAAAAACAAAGCAAGTAAATAAAGTGACAGAGATTGATATGATGAGAATAGACCCGGGGGCCATAGGTTTCACTAGTGGCTTCTCTCAAGAGCATAGATATTCTACGGTGGGTGAACAAATTACTGTTGAGCAATTGACATAATTGAGCATAGTTATGAGTATATCTAGGCAATGATCATGTATATAGGCATCACGTCCAAAACAAGTAGATCGAAACGATTATGCATCTACTACTATTACTCCACTCATCGACCGCTATCCAGCATGCATCTACAGTATTAAGTTAAAAACCAGAGTAACGCCTTAAGCAAGATTACATGATGTAGATGGATAAATTCATGCAATATGATAAAAACCCCATCTTGTTATCCTCGATGGCAACAATACAATACGTGCCTTGCAACCCTTCCTGTCACTGGGTAAGGACACCGCAAGATTCAACCCAAAGCTAAGCACTTCTCCCATTGCAAGAACTACCAATCTAGTTGTCCAAAACAAACGGATAATTCGAAGAGACTTGCAAAGATAACTCAATCATACATAAAAGAATTCAGAGAAGAATCAAATATTTTCCATAGATAATACTGGATCATAAACCCACATTTCATCGTCTCAACAAACACACCGCAAAAAGAAGATTACATCGAATAGATCTCCACGAGAGAGGGGGAGAACATTGTATTGAGATCCAAAAAGAGAGAAGAAGCCATCTAGCTACTAGCTATGGACCCGAAGGTCTGAAGTAAACTACTCACACTTCATCGTAGGGGCTATGGTGATGATGTAGAAGCCCTCCGTGGTGGACGCCCCCTCCGGCAGAGCTCCAAAACAGGCCCCAAGATGGGATCTCGTGGATACAGAAGGTTGCAGCGGTGGAATTAGGTTTTTGGCTCCTCTTCTTATCGTTTGGGGATACGTAGGTATATATAGGAGGAAGGAGTACGTCGGTGGAGCGTCAGGGGGCCCACGAGGTAGGGGGGCGTGCCCTCCACCCTCGTGACCGCCTCTGGCACTTCTTGGAGTAGGGTCCAAGTCTCCTGGATCACGTTCAGTTGGAAAATCACGTTCCCGAAGGTTTCATTCCGTTTGGACTCCGTTTGATATTCCGTTTCTTCGAAACACTGAAATAGGCAAAAAAACAGCAATTTTGGGCTGGGCCTCCGGTTAATAGGTTAGTCCTAAAAGTAATATAAAAGTGGAAAATAAAGCCCAATATAGTCCAATACAGTAGATAAAGTAGCATGGAGCAATCAAAAATTATAGATACGTTTGAGACGTATCAGGCATCCCCAAGCTTAATTCCTGCTCGTCCTCGAGTAGGTAAATGATAAAAAAGGATTTTTGATGCGGAGTGATACTTTGGCATAATTTCAGTATAAATCTTCTTACTTGTGATATGAATATTAAGATCCGAAAGATTTAAGACAAAAGTTCATATTGACACAAAAATAATAATACTTCGAGCATACTAATCAAAGCAATCATGTCTTCTCAAAATAACATGGCAAAAGAAAGTTCATCCCTACAAAATCATATAGTTAGGCTATGCTTCAATTTCGTCACACAAAGATGTTCCCAACTTCTATACCCCCGATGACAAGCCAAGCAATTGTTTCATACTCAAATAATCTCAAACTTTTTCAACCTTCACGCAATACATGAGCGCGAGCTATGGATATAACACTGTGGGTGGAATAGAATATGATGATGGGATTGTGTGGAGAAGACAAAAAAAAAGAGAAAGTCTCACATTGACGAGGCTAATCAACGGGCTATGGAGATGCCCATCAATTGATGTCAACATGAGGAGTAGGGATTGCCATGCAACGGATGCACTAGAGCTATAAGTATATGAAAGCTCTACAAAAGAAACTAAGTGGGTGTGCATCCAACTTGCTTGCTCACGAAGACCTAGGGCATTTTGAGGAAGCCCATCATTGGAATATACAAGCCAAGTTCTATAATGAAAAATTCCCACTAGTATATGAAAGTGACAAAATGAGAGAGTCTCTATCATGAAGATCTTGGTGCTACTTTGAAGCACAAGTGTGGTATGAGGGTAGTAGCATTGTCCCTTCTCTCTTTTTCTCTCATTTTTTTGGGCCTTTCTTTTTTTTTGGCCTTGCTTTTTTCTTATTTTATTTTTTTTCGTTCGGAGTCTCATCCCGACTTATGGGGGAATCATAGTCTCCATCATCCTTTCCTCACTTGGGACAATGCTCTAATAATGATGATCTTCACACTTTTATTTTTCTTACAACTCAACAATTACAACTCAAAACTTAGAACAAAATATGACTCTATATGGATGCCTCCGGCGGTGTACCGGGATGGTGCAATGAATCAAGAGTGAAATGTATGTAAAATAATGCATGGTGGCTTTGCCACAAATACGATGTCAACTACATGATCATGCAATGGCAATATGACAAAAGTAATGTATGTCACAATAATGATGATGGAAGTTGCATGGCAATATATCTCGGAATGGCTATGGAAATGCCATGATAGGTAGGTATGGTGGCTGTTTTGAGGAAGATATAAGGAGGTTTATGTGTGATAGAGTGTATCATATCACGGGGTTTGGATGCACCGGCGAAGTTTGCACCAACTCTCAAGGTGAGAAAGGGCAATGCAGTGCATCAAGAGGCTAGCAAAGGCGGAAAGGTGAGAGTGCGTATAATCCATGGACTCAACATTAGTCAAAAGAACACATATACTTATTGCAAAAATTTAGAAGCCATCAAAAATCAAGTACTACGCGCATGATCCTAGGGGGATAGATTGGTAGGAAAAGACCATCGCTCGTCCCCGACCGCCACTCATAAGGATGCACAAGCCAGGTACACTTCATGTTTCAAATTTGTTACACGACTTTAACCATACGTGCATGCTACGGGAATTGCAAACTTCAACACAAGTATTTCTCAAATTCACAATTATCAACTAGCACAACTTTGATATTATCACCTCCATATCTCAAAACAATTATCAAGGGTCAAACTTATCTTAGTATTCAATTCACTCAAAAATAAAGTTTCACATATCTTGAACACTAAGTATATTAACATTAAGCAAATTACCATGCTATTAACGACTCTCAAAATAATCTAAGTGAAGCATGAGAGATCAATAGTTTCTTTAAAACAAATCCACCACCGTGCTCTAAAAGATATAAGTGATGCACTAGAGCAAAAATTATCACGCTCAAAAGATATAAGTGAAGCACTATGAGCAAAACTATCAAGCTCAAAAGATATAAGTGAAGCACATAGAGTATTCTATCAAATTTCAATTCATGTATGGCTCTCTCAAAAGGTGTGTACAGCAAGGATGACTGTGGTAAACTAACAAGCAAAGACGCAAATAATACAAGACGCTCCAAGCAAAACACATATCATGTGGTGAATAAAATATAGCTCCAAGTAAATTACCGATGGAAGTGGATTTAAAGAGGGATGCCTTCCGGGGCATCCCCAAGCTTTGACTTTTTGGTGTCCTTGGATTATCTTGGGGGTGCCATGGGCATCCCCAAGCTTAGGCTCTTGCCACTCCTTGTTCCATAATCCATCAAAAGAATTCACCCAAAACTTGAAAACTTCACAACACAAAACTCAATAGAAATCTCGTGAGCTCCGTTAGAGAAAGAAAACAAAAGACTACTTCAAGGTACTGTAATGAACTCATTATTTATTTATATTTGTGTTAAACCTACTGTATTCCAACTTCTCTATGGATTATAAATTATTTTACTAGCCATAGATTCATCAAAACAAGCAAACAACACACGAAAAACAGAATCTGTCAAAAACAGAACAGTCTGTAGCAATCTGTAACTAACGCAAACTTCTGGAACTCAAAAAATTCTACCAAAATTAGAAGACCTGGAAAATTGGTTTATTGATCATAAGCAATTGGAATCATTATTTTATCACGTT
The DNA here is from genome assembly GCA_021605205.1 of Aegilops longissima. NCBI lineage: Eukaryota > Viridiplantae > Streptophyta > Magnoliopsida > Poales > Poaceae > Aegilops > Aegilops longissima. The sequence continues at coordinate 701,556,226 of CM038680.1, forward strand.
CTGGTGATCTTTAACAATTCGGGCACTGAGCGCAAAGTTTCTGGAAATTACAGCAAGATCAAATAACTATCATCCAAAAAGATCCAATAGGTTTAACTTGGCACAAACACTAATTAAAAGATAAAATCACATCTAAACAGAGGCTAGATGGATAATTTATTCCTAAACAGAAGCAAAAACAAAAAGCACAAAATAAAGTTGGGTTGCCTCCCAACAAGCGCTATCGTTTAACGCCTTTTTAGCTAGGCATTGAGATTTCAATGATGCTCACAAGAAAGACAAGAATTGAGGCACAAAGAGAGCATCATAAGACATGTGACAAACACACTTAAGTCTAACATACTTCCTATGCATAGGCATATTATAGGCAAAGAAATTATCGTAGCAAGCAAAAACTAGCATATGCAAGAAAGCGGAAAGGAACAATAGCAATCTTAACATAACGAGAGGTAATTTAGTAACATGAAAATTTCTATAACCATATTTTCCTCTCTCGTAATAATTACATGTAGGATCATAAGAAAATTCAACAATATAGCTATCTAATAACATATTCTCAACACGATCCACATGCATGCGAAGTTGACACTCTTCCGAAATAGTGGGATTAATATTAACTAAAGTCATGACCTCTCCAAACCCACTTTTATCAAAAACTTCATAAGATTGAACATTATCCAAATATGTGAGATCGAAAGTTGATACTCTTCCAAACTCACTTTCAGTATTATTGCAAACACTATTATCAATCTCATATTCATCATGGGGATTAAATAAATTTTCAGGATCATACGAAGAATCACCCCAATCATGATCATTGCAATAAGTAGAGGACATAGCAAAACTAGCATCCCAAGCTTAGGGTTTTGCATATTTTTAGCACAATTGACATCAATAGAATTTATAGTAAAATTATTGCAATCATGCTTTTTATTCAAAGATCTATTGTGAATCGCTTCATAAAGTACTTCATCACAATTTTTAGATTCACGAATTTCGGGCAAAACCTCATAAAGATAATCTAGTGCACTCAATTCACTAGCAATAGGTTCATCATAATTGGATCTCTTAAAGAGATTAGCAAGTGGATGAGGATCCATAAACTTTTAGCAAGCGAAGATGCAAGCAAAAAGAAGGCACATGGTAACACAAGATTGAACGGAGGAAGGGCGAATAAAACGGCAAGGGTGAAGTGGGGGAGAGGAAAACGAGAGGCAAATGGAAAATAATGTAATGCGAGAGATAGGGATTGTGATGGGTACTTGGTATGTTGAATTTTGTGTAGAGTCCCCGGCAACGGCGCTAGAAATTCTTCTTGCTACCTCTTGAGCACTGCGTTGGATTTCCCCGAAGAGGAGAAGATGATGCAGCAAAGTAGCGTAAGTATTTCCCTCAGTTTTTGAGAACCAAGGTATCAATCCAGTAGGAGACCACGCACAAGTCCCTCGTACCTACACAAAATGATAGCAACTCGCAACCAACGCGATTAGGAGTTGTCAATCCCTTCACGGTCACTTGCGATAGTGAGATCTGATAGAGATGATAAATAATATTTTTGGTATTTTTTGATAGATAGATGCAAAGTAAAAAGTAAAAGCAAAGTAAAAACAAAGCAAGTAAATAAAGTGATAGAGATTGATATGATGAGAATAGACCCGGGGGCCATAGGTTTCACTAGTGGCTTCTCTCAAGAGCATAGATATTCTACGGTGGGTGAACAAATTACTGTTGAGCAATTGACAGAATTGAGCATAGTTATGAGTATATCTAGGCAATGATCATGTATATAGGCATCACGTCCAAAACAAGTAGATCGAAATGATTCTGCATCTACTACTATTACTCCACTCATCGACCGCTATCCAGCATGCATCTAGAATATTAAGTTAAAAACAGAGTAACGCCTTAAGCAAGATGACATGATGTAGAGGGATAAATTCATGCAATATGATAAAAAACCCCATCTTGTTATCCTCGATGGCAACAATACAATACGTGCCTTGCAACCCTTTCTGTCATTGGGTAAGGACACGGCAAGATTGAACCCAAAGCTAAGCACTTCTCTCATTGCAAGAACTACCAATCTAGCTGGCCAAACCAAATGGATAATTCGAAGAGACTTGCAAAGATAACTCAATCATACATAAAAGAATTCAGAGAAGAATCAAATATTTTCCATAGATAATACTGGATCATAAACCAACAATTCATCGGTCTCAACAAACACACCGCGAAAAGAAGATTACATCGAATAGATCTCCACGAGAGAGGGGGAGAACATTGTATTGAGATCCAAAAAGAGAGAAGAAGCCATCTAGCTACTAGCTATGGACCCGAAGGTCTGAAGTAAACTACTCACACTTCATCGGAGGGGCTATGGTGATGATGTAGAAGCCCTCCATGGTGGATGCCCCCTCCGGCGGAGCTCCGGAACAGGCCCCAGGATGGGATCTCGTGGATACAGAAGGTTGTGGCGGTGGAATTAGGTTTTTGGCTCCTCTTCTGATCGTTTGGGGATACGTAGGTATATATAGGAAGGAGTACGTCGGTGGAGCGTCAAGGGGCCCACGAGGTAGGGGGCGCGCCTAGGGAGGGCGCCCTCCACCCTCGTGACCGCCTCTGGCACTTCTTGGAGTAGGGTCCAAGTCTCCTGGATCACGTTCGGTTGGAAAATCACGTTCCCGAAGGTTTCATTCCGTTTGGACTCCGTTTGATATTCCGTTTCTTTGAAACACTGAAATAGGCAAAAAACAGCAATTCTGGGATGGGCCTCCGGTTAATAGGTTAGTCCTAAAAGTAATATAAAAGTGGAAAATAAAGCCCAATATAGTCCAAAACAGTAGATAAAGTAGCATGGAGCAATCAAAAATTATAGATACGTTGGAGATGTATCACCCGCCATCGCCGGAGACCACCGCCCCCATCCTGAACCCTAAGATAGATAGTGGGGTACCTCTTTGGCAAGCCCCCCTCCCCGCTGCGGCTGGTTCTTCCTTCACCCCGGCGAGCCAACCCCTTGAAAATCGACTGACCCAAGAGTCGATTCAGTCGACTGATGTGTAGCCAAATCGGAGCAGCATCTCCTACTGATGTGGACGTCGCCGCCGAGGGAGCGACACAGTGGAGGAAGTGGCCGGCGACGCCGCTGTGGATGGAGCCGCGCCGTGTCGGCTCCGGACCGAGCGCTGGCAGGACCGTGAGATTGAATCAAGAAGAAAATGCGGCGATTATTGTACAACCTCTTTGGTGGCGCTGATTAGGCCGCAGCTTCATCCGAGGAAACGGTGATGATGATGCTCTTACGGCGGTGCAGGTGAAGATGGTGGTGTGGGAATGGAGGTGGCGCGAAAGACGAGGGGAACGTCGGGGCAGCTCCTTGGAGGTGGAGGACGGGGTGGCTGAACCGGCGGGACAATGAGATCGACGACGGATCCTCATCCGGTACGGTGGATGAGGGACGTCGAGGTGTTGCTGTGGACGACGTCGTCGGGGAAGAGGCTCTGGCTGGGTGGCGGACGGAGCAGGGTGTGGGGTTTTGTCGCGGGTTTTCGCGGCCTCGGTGTACGAATGGGTGGGTGGATGGGATGGCAGTGGGGAACCATGGCTTAGAGACGCGCTTGTCCGGAATGTGGGGTAAGTTACGAAAGTACCCCCCACCGATTTGAGGCGGTTCTTTCGGTTCAGGGGTACCACGGGCATTTCGCGTGTCGGGATTTCACAGGAGGTGGGAGTTTTCGCGCGTTGTAATTTCGGAATAGCAAGGCGCGGGTTGAGATGGAGGGAGTTGTCGGAGCACAACGAGACAAAGATATATCTTTAATATTTCGGGCTAACAAGGCGCGGGTTGAAGAGGTGGGAGTTTCGCAGCACGATAGACAGAGACGCTAGCTTGAATTTTCGGCATAACAAGGCGCAGCTTGAAATTTCGGAAGAACAAGCTTAACGTGTACCAAAAAAAGACAATTTGCACCTCAACACGCACAACACACACACAAACACCATTTAGACTAGAGTAAGGTACACGTGCATTGCACGCATGAGATTTGGCAACCAAATTATGAATAAATACCACATTATAGCATGCAAGCTTTGAGTCATATATGCATGATGTAGATGTTCGTTTAATTCTTATAGTTCATTTCATTCAAAATCATCTAGTTTTTATAAGAAAGCTAATCTATTTTAAGATTCATGGAATTGTGCGTTGTAAGACATAAAGTAAAAACAAATAATGGCAAATCATGTAGAAAAACATTTGGGCAATTCTGATATGGAAGATTCTAGAACAAATAAGAAGTGCTGGTGTTTTGATGTTTGCGCATTATGCTTAAGTTCAACCATGGAGGCTTCTAGATTATACATGTGGCGAAATATGGTGGAATCTAGATGATATCCAACGGTCAATAGTGCTCAAATTTGCCATCTTTGGACCATCGGATTCGCTTCATCCAACGACCATCTCTCAAAGTTAAAGTTACCCCCACATAATAAAAAATATATAATATATAATATAATATATATATATATATAGGGGTATAGATATAGATATGTGATGCGAAAGCCTCCCATCATCTCCAATTAGAATAGTGTGTCCATGCACGGATGCGACGTGGCCAAATGATGTCTGCCATCGGTATCTCAAATTCAAATCAGTCTGACCTTGTTCAATGTGTATACATTACAACATGCTCGTTTCCAAACCACACCGCGCAGATCTCCGTTATATCATGCATGCATGGGTTTCAAACATCGGGATCTCTTATTCAAATATTTGAATTCAACTTTACATTGATTATGACCTCACCTATTCTTTTACACCCACACAGTAGTCTTCTCTTTATAATTGTACCACTAACTTTCTCTCGTGCATGCATGCACACACACTACCAGTCGGCATTATCCATCGCACGCATGCAATCTTTTTCTTCAGGTCGGTCTCCCATGAAGGCACACACCCACACACATCCCCCTCTCCATCATATCGAGCATTCTTTATCTCTCACGCGTGCATGTGCAACGATCGATGTTCCTCTATGTATGTGTGTATATAGCTAGGTCTTTCATAGTTTTCCACACAAACCGATCAATCGATATATCCAGTGAGGTCTCACCCTCTTTCCCACGCCCACATCGATCAATCTATACCTCTCTATATAGGATTAACATATATAGCTAATACACCCACATTAATTATATATCCAACGTCCCCTCTCATCATCCATGCCTTCGCTGCATCTCTCGACGCAGCGTGCACAATGCGTAAGACAGGGGCAGTAATGGCCCTGCCCCCCTAACATCACTATATATCGAGGCTAATATGAATGTGATCATTAGACAATTGATGCTAAAAAATGTTTAATTTCATGAATTGACCCTCCACGTAAAGGATTAGCAATGCTTGGCCCCCTAGCTCATTTATTTTTCATGGCTCCGCCACTGCGTGCAACAGCACACGTGTTCACCCCCTCTCTCTAAATATCGATCTTGCACTTGTGCATTCCTTCATAGTCTCCCTCCACTCGGCCCCTCGCACCATCTTCTAGCCCCCGCCGGATTTTGCCACATGTATAATCTAGCAGACTCCATGGTTGAACTTAAGCATAATGCACAAACCTCAAAACAGCAGTGGTTCTCTTTTGTTCTAGAATCTTCCGTATCATAACTACCCAAACTTTTTTTCTAGTTGAATTGCCATTATTTGTTTTTACTTTATGCTTTACAACGCACAATTCCATGAATCATAAAATAGATTAAGGGCTTCTCTGATTCAAAGGATTCTCAAAGGAATTTTGGAGGATTCTAATCATTAGGAAATTTTCCTATCTTGGTTGTTTGATTCGTAGGATTGTAAACCATAGGAATTTTTCCATATGATTCATTTTCACTAGATTTCATAGGAAACATCCCATCCACTCAAACCTCATTGAAAGAATTCTGCGTTTTTTCCATGCACAATCAAACACTCGTACAATCCTGTAGGATTCAAGACGACATTCCACTATAATCCCATGTTTTTCCTATTCCCGCGTTCTTAGCTTTTTTATAAAAACTAAGAGGGTGCTTGGATCCAAGGGACTTATTTTAGTCTGACTAAAAATAGTCTCTTTAAGAGACTAAAGTTCCAAGCACCCCTGACTAAAGAGGGGCTAAAACTAGTCTTGAGACTAAATTTTTTTAGTCAGGGGTATCCCTACTAAAATGTGGATTAGTCCTCTCTCTCCTCATTTAACTCCTCTCCTTTAACACGGGCGAGTTCTGGATTGGAGGGTTTGTAGGATAATAAATGCTCATTAACTTGATTTTAGTCTCCTTAGTATTTGGATCCAAGCATGGATGAGGCTAGCATGTTTATGTCTCACTACTTTTAGTCATGGGACTAAAACGTATCCAAGCACCCTCTAATTGATTTTGAACGAGATGAACTATAAGAATTAAACAAAGGGCTACATCAGGCATATATGACTCAGAGCTTACATGCTATAGTGTGGTATTTATTCATAATTTGGTTGCAAAATCTGATGTGTGCAATGCACGTGTACCTTACTAGTACTTCGAGTATGTGCAAAACACGTAAATTAGAATACCAATGGCACGCTACACAGTGTCTCTCTTACAGTTCATGAAGCCACGTGGCACATGTGGAGGCGTTGTCGCAACCTCCTAGTGTGGATTGATCACAGTGACGTGCTGCTGGTTCCAGAAGAATGTACCCGTCCTCCCTGAGCCATATTGGCGGTACATGCACGAAGCGAAGATGTGCACGTAGCCACACACGCACTCATTCCCTCGCACACACACGCGGGTACACGGGCGGATGCAATTTTGTACCAAGATCCACCCCATGTGATAATTTGACGCGTGTAAAGTCGTTCACTTCATTGATGGTCAATTAAAACAGCACATGCAAATTGAGTGGACGTGAGGGCGGAAGAAAGACATTAGTACTCTACTGCGCGCATGCGAGTAGTTAAATCGTGGGTTGCTAAGTAGTACTTCCATTGGTCTCCTTCGAATTTTGTGCCAATTTTTGACAGTAACATAATATTTACGCATTTGAGCAGTGTAGTACTTGAAATTTATGTTCCGCTAAACTCATCGGGAGCCGTTTCGGGCCTCGAAACGAAAACCATCAATTAATCTTTACCTTGTTCCCATCACATTTGAAAGCATGCTCACACCTACTAGTACGTACCAAACCTGAATGTGTTCCCACTATAGTACTTAGGTTATAAAAAGGGGAACTACCTAACCGAAAATTACTCTACCTTTCCTCCTCATAAGTGCTTCTTCTTCGTTCGTCGTTGCCATGACCGGTGAGCAGAGCTCTAGGTCGAGAACTGCTCGTAACAAGGGAGCGGCAACCAAGGCTGCGGGAAAAAAAGAGAGGGCTCGCCGCCACGCAGAGACCTCGAAAGATCTCTCATGAGCAGGCGATGGCTCCCAGGAGCGCCCTAGGCGTGGAGGCGAACATGCCGAGCCGGCGGAGATGGAGTTGTTATCCCTCGACGGCATGCCCGATGAGCTCAATAAGCACCTCAATAAGCCGAAGGAGTTCATCCAAGGCTTGATGGAGTTGCTGAAGGAGAGCCTCGACGACATGCCCGCTGAGCTCAATCAGCAGGGGGAGTTGACCACCGGTTTGGTGATGCTGCTGAAGAAGAGCATTGCCGCGGAGAAGAAGGCGACAGGCGAAATCCTGCGACTTCAGGAGGACAAGGCGAAGCTCTGCCATGAGATCGACCTGTTGAAGGAGAAGAACGCCGGCTGGAAGAAGCTGCATGAGAATAGTAGTTCCTCGATGAAGATGTTGCAGGCCCTCGTCATGGAACAGAAGGAGGAGTTGGCGAAGCTCCGCATCGAGCACCCGGCTGCTGTCAAGGTACGTAATGCGGCCATGGAACAGATGATGAAGGCTCGCGTCTAGAAATTCCGCGTCATGGACAGAATGAAGAAGATGGCGGAGGAGACGCGCAAGGAGATGGAGGTCGTGGAGGCGATGAAGAAGCAGTTACGACTCCACGGCGAATTAGATCATTTGGGGTGATAATCTTTCTTCTTCTTTTGCTGCTGTGTTTCATCTTTTGCTTCGGGTGTTTCGCCGCACGTGTCACGTTCTCTGCGAGGCATGAATAGTACAATGGTTTTTTTGAGGGAATGAATAGAACAGTGCTAACAATGAGATGACTAGCAAATTAGATCATTTTTTATCGCCATATGACACTGGGCTGCCATGTTTCGTGCTCCTCCATCGCAGTACTACTCCAGTGGAAACTTGAGTATACCGCACGGTTCTTTGCTCCTCCTCGCTCAGGTCGTTGGCGCATTTATACGAGTAGTCAAATCACAAGGCCCCGCCTTCCAGCAGTAATGAGCCGTCAAATCACAAAGGCCTCGCCTCTCGTGGAACCGACCAAGCTAGACTGCCCCGCCCTCTAGCCTTTTAAAAAATGTATACTTTTGTATAGCAGTAGTATCGATGGATTGCGCCATGGAGCAAAACTTGAAATTAAAAAAAAGGTGGTACATATAGAGAGCGCTCGTCGCCAAATTATGCATATAGTAGTATTAAAAAGGCTAGTCACAATAATGGTGTCCAGCACAACCTACCCCTCAGATAAAACTAAGCACCCTGGAATTCTTTGACAAAACTAAGCACCCTGAAATTCTTTGACAACTAAACTGCTGGCTATATGATGTTGGTCATATATATTGTACGTATATAATGTGAAGAAACGAGTGGTAGTACTATACCAACTAAAAGATGAAATGTAAGAAATACTAGTATGTACGTACTGAAGAGTTAAAGTAACAAGAAGAAACATAACATAGTTCTGCTGGGGGCTCAGCACAACACACCCCTCAAATTAAATTAAGCACACCTGAAATTAAACTTTGCAACTATCCCGGTAGACACTGCATTAGAACCACCATGAGCAACGACACTGCCACCTTACTCGGAGTCCTCGTCCACGTCCTCGACTTCGTCCTTGTCCCTCTTCCTCTTGGCCGATACTTCTTTGCTTGAACCGCCAACTTGGCTGTTGCTCTTCATCCAACCCTTGTAGATATTGAAACAAAGGTAGCCATCCATTGCAGCATAGTGGATGTGGTCTATATCTAGTACATTCCGCTGCCATGCATGACGATGAAACGTGTATGGAGGTTTCTCCAGTTTACCGTACGAAGGATGAACCATGGCTCCTGCCAGGGTCAGCGTGAAGGCTGACGAGAGGACACCAGCCAATTCTTTTGGAGATCGAAGGTGTTGCCTACAACGAGGCCTATCCGACGCAGGACTTCTTTGTCGTTACCAAAGTCTACAGTAACGAATTTGACTAGGTTGCTCTCGAGGAAGTCCTTAAAATCCTGGCACTCAACGTCGGCATGGCATATGTAGTAGACCAAGCATAAGTCATGCACGCAAACCTGGATCACGGCGGGCTTCTTCCTCTCTTTGTCCTTTAGATCCTTCTCTCGTCCCAGGACTGTGGTGTACTCAACATCTAGCCCAGCGACCCACTCATCATCTCGAGTCTTGAACATGCGTGCAAGCGAGAAAGGCATCCTTTCACCGTCGCGGAAGAACGGGTGTAGATGACGTTGAACTCATCGCCGGTGATGGTTCGACCTTGTACTCACCGCCCGATCGGGGAGATTTGGGGCGCCATGGATTTGGGAGGAGGTTAGGATTAGTGGAACTGCCGTAATGTGAATGGGCGGGACGACTAGGAGCGAACCGCCGTAGTATTAAAGGACGAGGGACGAGTAGGAGCGAACTGCCAGCGTCGCGAACGGCAGGGTAGTGTCTTTCCATTCTCCCATGATACGGGCTTCCGAGAGCCCTTGGATCTGAGATCGAACGGTTGCATGGCGTGATTCTAGACCTATGGGTGAATATCCTATCCTGGAGGGTTATTCTGCAAATTTTCAGCAACTTAGCATGCGACCATTTGATCTCAGATCCAAGGGCTGCCAGCAGCCCGTATCATGGTCGCACCTACCACGACCGTCGCGTCGCTCACGCGGTCGCGCCCTTGGAGATTTAACATGGTGCGTTAGGCTATCTGATGTTGGCATGTCATACATAGTCATCACTTAGTCACTCATACTACAACAAGGTTGGCTATAAGTTTCATTTTTTTTACTCCTCTCTGTCTCTTTCTTCGTACTCCCTCCGTCCCATAATATAAGAACGTTTTTGACACTAGTGTAGTGCCAAAAACGTTCTTATATTATGGGACATAGGGAGTACTAGTAGGTATTGCATTTGCCAAGGAGTGACCTCTTGCAATGAAATGGTGTTGCTAAGTTTGCTTCATTTAATTAGCTATAGACTCAAAATTGTCTTTTCACCTAGGTACACGCGCTTAGCACCGTTTCTTCCTTGGGTCACCAAACTAGTCTCTCTCTTCTTGATTAACTTGCCACATCAGACTTTATGCCTATGTGGCAAGCTTAAGCACCTGTAGGAGCAAGTAAGTACAATAGTGCGCTTTACATGGCATTTTTGCATATGTGGAGGAAAGAGAGGCAAGGAAAAAGTGGAGAAGTGGGCTCTCATGCAAGAGCCAACCTCTACCACATGGTGGTGCATTGGGAGAGGCACCTGTATGGAGGTGGTCAGGAATCGGGAGATTCACGCCGGTCATAGCGCCGCAGTTAAAATGATAATGGCAAGTCAAATCACGGGGCCCCACCTGTCCAGGAGTAACCCACTGTCAAATCACATAGCCCTACGTTTGCAGCAGCCTACTCCCTCGTCTTCTCGCATCTCTGTCGAACCGACTAGGCGGAACTGCCCCGCCGCCTACCACGCGGGAAAAGCCCCGCCCTCGACTTTTAAATAGTATACAGTATACTAACTTTGTATCCATGGATTGCGCCCGCGCCATGGAGCAAAGCGTCTAGAAAACGACGGTACACATGTACGGAGTATATAGCACGCCCGTCACGTTCGCGTCGCACCCCAAACGGTCGGTCGATCTGGCACGCTGCTCTCCGAATGGAACGCGCGTCATATTGCGTTTGCACACACATGTGGGACGTCAATTGAGAACCGACCATAGGCACACTCCCGGGCCCGCATGTCGGGTGACTTAATAGAAGAGGGAGACGAGTGATAGTACTAGAGAAGTGTTGTACTACATTGGTGCCTGGATGATCCCTGCAAGACACGGAAGATCAGTTTGTCCATGCATGTGACCAGACTCCAGCAGACACGCCTGGATTGGCTATCGTCTACATATCGTGCAGGCTGTGTTGTGGTGAGAAATCTAAAAAAAGGTTTCTTGTCATCTCGCAAAATTAGGTGTCATGTGCTTCGGATCACTGCGAGGGTTAAATAGCGACAACTGAGTTGGGCTAGTCATTGGGGGCACATGCATGAACAGTGACTACTCGGCTGCCATCTAGGTCAAGCCGGCTATGTTAATTAGGACATCTACCGATGGACCCCTTTTCTACCAGTTTATCTTTAATTTGAGCTTTGTTCCTCGTCTAGTTTGTCCGTCGGGATTCATGTTGTCTCCTTTGGGCGGTGAGGTTATGATTTCTTGTGATGTGGCATTTTTTCGTGTTATATGTTATAATCCGCGCCAGATCAAAATGGCGACAAGCTGCGCCTCCGGCCACGTGCATGAAGACTTCTCGACAGTCATTGACAAGGTCAAGCTGGCTCCGGTAGACAAAAGAAAACTAGTACTACTCCACTATATAGGCAGGAGCCTCCGTGCTTGCTTGCTAGTGTTGCTCTCTTCACACTGTCTCGGCCTCTCCAGATCTAAACACGACAGCGGTGGCCACTCTCTCTTTCTCTCTCTCTCTCTCTCTCTCTCTCTCTCTCTCTCTCTCTCTCTCTCTCTCTCTCTCTCTCTCTCTCTCTCTCTGCTCACCACTGGTCACAGATCCAGCCGGATCCTCTCCGCCGGGGAAGGTGAGAAGGTGCAACGTTCACGCGATCGTCCTCGGCGACGGCTCTTACCCACTGCTAGGCGCGTCCCGATCAGCCTGCCTTGCCGTTCTCTCGCAAGCACCGCTGGCGAGGGAGGGCCTCCGACCCCTTCTTCCTCGCTGTCGTAGTGTGGGCAGATCTGGCCTCCCGCCGCCCACCTAGCGACATCCCGGCGACCATCAGGTATAAATTCCTTCGAAACCGGCCTTGCTCTACTTCTCGAGCTCGTGACGTCGCTTCATTTGTATCTTTTACTATTTCTCAGGCCCCCTCATAGATAGGATCGATCGGCTGCTCAAAAACCACCTAATTTTTTACGTTTAAGAGGTAAAACTAGTTCATGCACTCGAATCTAGTACTACTTGGTTCAAACAAGGAAGAAAGGGGGTGGGGGAGGATTTGTTACCTGAATCTAGGACTTGGTGAAAGAGGAAATAATGGGGCGAAAAGTAGCAGAGACTGGCTATCCAACTGGTCTCTAGGTCTAATAGGAAATAAAGGAAAGCAGTACAAACTCAATATAAACCCGATCTATTGGTTGAAAAAGGAAAGAAAGTGGGGACTGGGGACAAGTCAACAAAGTAAGTCCAGCACTAGATTTGCTAGCCTCGAGACAACATAAGGTGGCTATACCGAACAAAAATGGGACCAACCCGGATATCATGTTACGATGTTTGTTGCCCGAGCCACTCTTATGTAATGCTTTGGTAAAATGTAGCGATCGCCTTTGTTAAAAGTAAGGACACGTTAAACCAATGTTGTTTTCAATGTAATGCCTCGATAATATGAACCAATGGCACTTCTTTACATGTCTGCTGAAATTTCCTATTAAGATAAGTTGGTTCTTTTAGTTAGAAATGCAACTGTCTGGTCTGCCTACTCTCCGTGCCCAAAGTAATGTCGTATTTAACGGTTGTCATAGTTAATCCTAATGCCCACACTAATATCTAGCAATGCCTTTGCTTTAGAAATTGCTACTGTCCTTGTAGGATTGCCATTCAGATAAGGAACATGCTTCTTTTCATTTGATGCATGTTTCATCACTTGTTAGTCACCCTCCTTTCCACCTTTTTGTGCAAGCAGAGACATACATTTCACACTCGATCTTAGTTGAACTGCACAAATGATATCCAAATTATAGTTGAGCATTCCAGGAGCTTCACAACCAACCTTGATGTTGCTCAATTTTATTGCAACTAATGAAGAAGAAGCTCTGTGGGTTTCGTTTTCTGATGGAAATGGAACCGGGGCTGGAGCCCTTTTCTTAAATAAAATTGAAGAAGAAGCTGCTAGCTCATGGGACATTGCTTCATTTTAGGTGAACTGCACCAAAAGGTCCCATGAATTGAATCATCCATGTTGGTGACTGAAAGAGCCAACTTCAGCATCCCAGTCTAAGAACCCCCGGCCTCCATCCTTGCGATGCACGATACACCTCGTTTGCCACCTGCTCGACCCTAGTGTCACTGATAAAATGAAGTAATAATACAGTTAAAATAGAGCGAGTGTCATCTCTATCATTTCATTTCCAATGCAGATAAAGAAAGTGCTTCTGTTTGTTAAAGTATGTTTCATCAACTAGTCCCATTGTTAATGTTTAAGCGTTTCTCCAAACTGGGGTGCTTAATTTTAGTTGATATGTACAAAAACAGAGATTTGAATGTCTCAAGGCGCCTCCTTGTACTAGTGATGTACACCGATGTTCATCATGGCGAGAAGGTGTATCTGGGAGACTTGGGGCGATGTCGATATGAGGCGTGCCGTATGAGGCGTCATGAGGCCCATCTCGCCCTCATGAGCATGGCATACTATGATACTATCGCAATATTTTCTCCTATTTATTTTGTGTGTTTCATCAACAAGTGCCACTATAATGTAATCATGCTTTTTCATTATCTGTGCAAACAGGGTTATTCAGCTGCATTTTGGTGGAACTGCACAACTGTACGTATGGAACCGGCATATATGCAGAGTGCAAGGTGTGCCAAGTAAAAATTACCGACACCAACCATGCTGCATGCACGCATTGGCATCCACCACCACCAGTGGGATAAGTGGCGCTCTCTGTGGACGGATCTTTCTCGGCAGCAAATCCTCTAACCAAATACTAGTAGCTTATATTGGCAGTTTTCTAAGGAGTACTCTTTTCTGAAAGAAGCCCAATCTATTTTTCTTTATTTGTACAATGTGTCACAACTTTGACCCGAAGGTCCAGAGCTATTTTAGGGTGATTGGCGTAGTACTCGGAGACTGATTGTAAGCATGATTTTCATTAGCTGTCACGCTGATAGTAAGCATGAGCAGGTGGAAGATTAGGTTAGTGCGAAGCTTACCATAAACCCTACCGCCGCCGTTGAAACGAGGCGGCGTCGAGGAACCATGGAGAATGGCGGGAAGCGGCGTCACGCCATCCGGCCTCCTCTTGCGGTGGGAGAAGCGAATACTCCTGTGGCTCCGCTGGCTCTGCACCCTCACAAAGCGGCACACCATACTCGATCGATTCGTTATCCTCTGGGTGCTCGACCTTGACCTGTCGCCCACCACCTCCTTTGGCTGTCGCCTCGGGCGAATATGACTGCTCCATCGCCCAGAGGAGATACTCGATGAACTCAGAGGACTGCGGCGTGACTGCCGCCGAGGAGTACATGTACATCGCCGCCCTCATCGCCGCCGTCTCGCTCTTTCGCATACATTGCCACATGGCCCGCACCGTCCTCGAAATCTCCCACTCATTGTCAAACCAACTAAGGATCTCCTTCAACCTGGCTAACTTTGCACAGTCGCCGCCGATGATCTGCTCGATTAGCTGCTGCATCCTCTCCATAGATGTCCTTCGGTGGTCCGGTGCTAGCTTTGGAAGATGGGAGGTGAGGCGGTGGTCTTGCAATAGAGAAGAGGAGAGGCGAGGCGGTGGTTTTGGAATGGAGATGATGGACAGGAGAGGAGGTGGTTTTGCAATGGAGAAGATCGAGAAGAGGGAGAGGCGAGGCGGTGGTTTTGGAATGGAGATGATGGAGAGGAGAGGAGGTGGTTTTGCAATGGAGAAGATCGAGAAGAGGGAGTGGCGAGGCGGTAGTTTTGGAATGGAGATGATGGAGAGGAGAGGAGGTGGTTTTGCAATGGAGAAGAGGGAGAGGAGGCGTCTTGGCAGCGATTTAGGATTGGGCGAGAGGGCCGGCGCGCTGTGAGTGGATCAAAATCAAAATCAATTTACCCTTCAATTAAGAAAGCGACCCCACATTAACTAGTCTCCCTTTTATTCAGGGTCATAATTGACCATGATTTTCTTTATAAAATATATGTTATCGTTGCAAAAATAATATAATTTGAAAGTACATTCAGATACAAACCAAACGATACAATTTTTGGTGATATGCATTCACATTTTGCTTGTCAAATACAGTACGTGGTCAAACTTTGACCCAAAATACACAAAACAACAAAAAAATACTTCCAAGACCAGCGCCGCTCTTCCGCTCTTCTCCTCTTAAACCACCGCCGCTCCTCTCCTGTTCCAATCTAAATCCAACGCTGCCCCTCTCCTCTTCCATTTCAAACCACCGCCCCTCCTCTCTTGTTCCAGTCCAAAACCAGCGTCTCTCCTCTCCCGTTCTAATCCAAAACCAGCGCTGCTCCTCTCCTCTTCCATTCAAAAACCACCATCGGCGAGTGAAGGTGCTGTGGAGAAGTAGATCGATGGAGGAGTACAACCGATCGTGAGGATCGTGAGCGGTGACCCCTGTGAAGCTAGCTAGGATGTTGGAGATACAGTCTTGGTTTGACAACAAGGACCAACTAAGCGGCGACGGCGACATCCATGGCCAAATATCTGCAGCAGAGCGAAAAGGCGGCGATACTCCGGAGGAGTCAGCGAGAGTATATAGAGCTGCTCCTCTGGGCCATGGAGCAAACAGATTCACGAATCTGATCGTGAGGAAGCGGTGGTGGGAGTATCGATCCCAGATGGAGCATCCACGAGAGATTGAAGGATCGAGCATCTCTGAGGTGCCGTTTGTGAGGTGTCCTGCCGAGCGAGCCGGTGGAGTCTTCGTTGACCGAACCCAACTGCAAGAGGAGAAAAGCAGTTGGCCCGACGACACTTCCCCGCCATCGTCTCCCTCACCGTTCACATCGTCTCACGGGGCGGCTGTCTGCCGCCGAGGAATAGGAGGTGGCTGCCCCCCAACCCAATAGTCGGGCAGGTTGTGAATTGCCAGGAGGAACTTAGGGTTGTCAGTATTTGCAGGTTGTGAATTGTGTTTTGTGTTGTGTATTTTGAGAGTACTTTCGGATATGAATGTCTTTTGAATTTCAGATTTGCAGTATTGAGCATATGAAGTATTTTATGAATTATAGAGATCTATTTTTAGCACTTAAAAAAACGTAGTTTCATAGGAGTATAAAAGTGCAGACAATGTGATTATCAGAGAAGAAACTGCAAGTTTCAGTTTCAGATAAGAAACTGCAAGTTCAGTTTCAGATACGAAACTGCAAGTTCAGTTTCAGATATGAAACTGCAAGTTCAGTTTCAGATAAGAAACTGTAACTTTCAGAGGCAGAGCATTTATATTAACACGACCTTTTCAAACAGGGTTAACATCATGTTGGAAGTTTTATTCATGGTCGAAAATGGAACTACCAGCCAGTTAACATCATGTTGATCAACATTCATGCATAGCACATCTTCATATGATGCACAGTCAAAATGACCACAAAATGTCGAGTGTGCGAAAAACAGAGAAAACGAGGGACGAAGTTTTGGCAAGTGCTGGACGTGGTTTTGGGCTGCCCCGTCTAGGCTTTCATTTTTAACATGCACAACCCACGACCTCGGATGGGAGGTCCATAGGCCTGTTTGTATTTTCTTAGGACCGTCATGTATCGACCGGCCTATGGACCTCCTATCCGAGGTTTTATTTTTGGCAGCGCAATTTATGTATTTTTTTTTGAAGAAAACGCAGAGGTCTGTTCCATTTTTCTATATAAGAATAGGAACACCATGTCCAACTTATGTTTCCCTTCTAACTATATTATATATATTTAAATTATTTTATATGTTATTATATATTATTTTATTGTCATCATATATTTATGAGATACTTACATATGTAAGAAAACAATATCCCACATCTTATTAACTTATAAAAATAATTTCTTAACAAATAAAATCCTGGATTGTTTTGGCACGAAAATCCTAGTGACTGTGTATAAAAGTTTGGTAAGATTTAAGGACGAATGTAATAATATCACTTATTATTTAAATATATTTATAAAAAAATGCTCAGCCCTTTTTTATTTTTTGATAACATTGCTGGCCCAACCCAACATTACAATTAGAATCAGCCTAGCAAAATCGTGTATTTCGAGAAAGTGCAAATGGCCTGTAATTTTTTAGGAAATAAAATAAATGGGCCGCATGGACGCTACATTATTTGTTCACCCAGCCCAGCTAATGGCTGTAATTCAAAAAAAAGATCAAATTGACTGTAAATTCTACCGTGCAAAAAAAGACTGTAAATTCTGAAAAAAATTGGTTGAATACGTGCCACATTTTTGGAGGCTGAAATGTGGGCCAATAGGTCGAAGCCAATGCAAGTCGTTGTCAATTTAGTCAACAAATGATTCTGAAATGTTAGGCGTTGGATTTACATCCAACCGGCATCCATCTTCAATCTCTCGTCTTCTTCCTCCAGCGCCGACGGGACCACGTCCCGCCTCCTACTGCTAGCAGCTCTTCTTAGCACGCTTCGCTATGAAGTGCTACTCCACCATTGGCCAGGCCATCCCTCCACCCCTCCACACCTCCTGTTCTTCTCCACCGACTGCCGAACCACACCGCACTAGAACCAGTTAACCCTTGTACACCTCTCCGTCTGCGACTCTACTCCTGTGTCTTCCCATCTCTGGCTCGTTGCTATCCGGGGCCTCGCCGTCGTCCACCACCTTGTATGCGCTCGGCGTGGCGTAGACAACGTGGTCAACGAACGACACCATCGGAAGTAGACTGTGCGTGGAGAGGCTGACAGCTGGGTCCACGGCCGCACACAAGGAAATGCCTCCTTATTACGCTCAAAATAATAATTCCTCCACCTGACATCTGGGACCCACCGGAAGGGCCTCTGTATTTCGCGAAAGAAACGTGCCCCCCGCTGACATGTCGGACCCACCAGCTATCTTAGCACGCAAGGAAGTGCCTCCTTATTACGCACAAAAAAATATGAATACTCCCCCTGCCAGCTGGAACCCAACATAGTGGGAGGCTGACTTGTGGGCCTACCAAGTTGACGGGGACGGAGGGCTTTGTCAACTTAGTCAATATGAACGATTCTAGCTCCAGTTACCATACGATGTTCATCCAACGGCCGTAGTGCTTCTTCAACCTCTGGTCTTCTTGCTCCAGCCACCAGCGCCGGTCGTGCCACGTGCTCCTGCCTCCCGTGGCCGGCTGTGATGCCGCGGAGGCCTCACCGCCCCCTACTACTCCCACCGCTGGCCTGGCCATCCTCTACTCACCCACACCCCTGTTATTCTCTGGCGACAGACCTCACACCGCAGCCGAACCGGTGAACCCTCGTACTCCTCTTGGCGTGGGCATCCCTTTTGCGTCTTCCCGGCTCGAAGTCGCCCCTTCCTAGGCCTTCGCCGTCGTCCACTGCCGTGGTGCTCTCGGCCTGGCGTGGTCAGCGTGGTCAAGAGCGACTTCCATCGGACGTGGACTGTCGTGGAGAGGCGACAGCTGGGTCCACGGCCGCAGCAAGGAAGTGCCTCCTTATTACGCGCAAAATAATGATTCCTCCACCTGACAGCGGGGACCAACGGGACGGGCCACCGTATTTCGTGAAAAAAAAACGTTTCCCCCTGACTGCTGGGACCCACCAGCTACATCTTCGCACGCAAGGAAGTGCGTCCGGGCAAAAAATAACGATTCACCCCCCTGACTGCTGGGACCCACCAGCTACACCTTCGCACGCAAGGAAGTGCGTCCGGGCAAAAAAAACGATTCACCCCCCTGACTGCTGGGACCCATCAGCTACATCTTCGCACACAAGGAAGTGCGTCCGGGCAAAAAAAAAACGATTCGCCCCCCTGACTGCTGGGACCCACCAGCTACATCTTCGCAGGCAAGGAAGTGCCTGACAGTCGGGACCCACCTGGTTGAAGCGTACGTAGCGTTGTCATTATGGTCGCGAACGTGTACGTACATACTGGTAGTTGTAGAGGCGCACACGTGTCGTACTAGAGGCGCGCACGTAGCATGTACATGTACGTACAGCGGCGAGGGTGCAAGAAAGAAAAAATACGGCCACGTACGTACATACGGGAAGGGTCTCGAACGCCTACTCGTGCATACCTATGGCCAGGGCTCGTGTACATGGCTGGGTCGGAACGGAGAAACAACATCGTCGTTGTGTTCATGGGTAGGCAACGGAATGCGTCGTGTTCATCGGGAGGAAACGGAATGCGTCGTGTTCATGGGGAGGCAACGGAATGCGTCGTGTTCATCGGGAGGCAATGTAATGCGTGGGAGCCCACTGGCTTGGACGAAACAGGCGATGGAAACGAGGCCTGGCGTACCGCACAACGGAAGAAACGGACCTCCTACGTTCGGGACGGGGTCCTGTTGATCGGGAGGGGTGTGGCGTACCACAAAACGGAGGAAACGGACCTCCTACGGTCGAAACGGGTGAGGGAGTCCTTGATTAGGGGGTGTCCGGATAGCCGGACTATAACCTTCGGCCGGACTCCTGGACTATGAAGATACAAGATTGAAGACTTCGTCCTGCGTCCGGATGGGACTTTCCTTTGCGTGGAAGGCAAGCTTGGCGATACGGATATGTAGATCTCCTCCCATTGTAACCGACTCTGTGTAACCCTAGCCCTCTCCGGTGTCTATATAAACCGGAGGGTTTTAGTCCGTAGGACGAACAACGATCATACCATAGCCTAGCTTCTAGGGTTTAGCCTCTCTGATCTCGTGGTAGATCTACTCTTGTACTACCCATATCATCAATATTAATCAAGCAGGAGTAGGGTTTTACCTCCATCGAGAGGGCTCGAACCTGGGTAAAAACATCGTGTCCCTTGTCTCCAGTTACCATCCGCCTAGACGCACAGTTCGGGACCCCATACCCGAGATCCGCCGGTTTTGACACCGACATTGGTGCTTTCATTGAGAGTTCCTCTGTGCCGTCGCCATCAGGAAGGATGCCTCATCCCGTCTTTAAAGACGACACTGTTGCTAAAGGAGCTTTGGCTATCGGCCAAACTCTCCGGATAGGCGGTTTTCTTATGATCGCCTATTCGGCTGCCGCGCCGACGGTGACTTCTCTGGTCATCGAAAGCAATCTTCATGTCAACTCGAACTCGCCGAGCAATTGGATCCGATGGAGCTCTCTTCCTTAAATGAGCTCTTGGATCGCATCGCCGCCCTGGTAGTCTCTACAGACTACGATCAGATTGGGCCTAAACCCGATCCGAGAGAGATTAACTCTCCCCAGGTCACCCATCACGTTGCAGTGGTGGAGGAACAATGCGGCAAGCCTTCATCTATCTTGAGGACTAGTTATGTCCGGATTCGATCCTCAAGCCGGATACCAGCGGAGGGGAGGACGTCACTCAAGCCCTGAACCTAAAGTCAGGCAGTGGGCTAGATTCATTGGACAACATCCAAGAACCCAAGCTTCCGAGTTCGGAAACCCCTTGGCCCCTGAGCCTCGGATTGGGCAAGATTCCGGATTTAATTCCACCCGCCCACCCAAACATAAGCGATCTATCTCAAATTTGGCAAGAGCCCGCAGAAACAGTACACCATTACTGGGCCAGATTCCTCCTGGTCATGAACAGGATAAAGGACTGCCACGAGGAGGATGCGATTTCATTCTTCTGCAATAATTGCACGGACAACGGAATCCTCAACGCCATAAGTCGCCCTGAAATTACACGCTTCGCTGACTTGGCGTCCATAGTATGAAAGTACTGTGCGATGGAAAGCGCCTGGAAAACCGAAATAAAATTTTGGGACAATCCGGCCCTGAATACAACCCCAGTCCGAAATAAAAGGGTGCATTATCGCCAGGCACCTGGGTTAAACACCAAAAAGCAAAAACCCTCTATAGGGCATGGAACCGTACTGGAGGGATGGCTCAATGGACCCTGCAAAATTCATAGTACAGAGGGCGCCACACCAACTCATAGCCTTAGAGCATGTTGGATACTCCGGCAGGTGGCCAGAAGTGGCGAAGATCTTCTAACTCCAGAATCCACAGAGCACCACCCGGGGACACGAAGACGGTATTAATAAAGTGTTGAGACTTTTGCATCAAATAATATGCGGAAACGAACACTCCGCAGCCTTACCGAAGTCTACCAAGTAGCAACAATAAACCCATGGAGTGACACGGCTATGACCTTTAATGCCAGTGATGAACCTAAATTCCGAACAGCCCGAGCACCAGCCGCATTGGTCCTCAGTCCAATAGTGGACGGCTTTCGCCTTACCAATGTACTCATGGACGGTGGCAGCAGACTGAACCTCATTTACGAGGAAACCCTTCGAAAGATGGAAATAGCTTGGAGCCGCATTGAGCGAAGCAGCACAACCTTTAGAGGAATAATCCCCAGTCGGGAAGAGTGATGTACAGGAAAAATCACTCTGGATGTGGTGTTCAGCATGCCAGACAATTACAGGTCCGAGGAGGTCACGTTCCAAGTGGCCCCGTTCAGCAGCGGATATCACGCTCTATTAGGGCGAGAGGCATTCAGAATTTTTCAAGCTATACCCCATTACGAGTACATGAAGCTCAAAATGCCCGGGCCCAACGGTATCATCACTCTTGCTAGTGACCCGGATATAGCACTCCGCGCCGAAAATAAGACAGCCGCACCGGCCCTTGAGGCACAATCTGAAGCCCTAGCGGCCGAAGAACTGACTGCGCTGCGCTCCACGGTGAACAGGGACGACGTGATACTCGATAAAAGATCCAAGTCCACCTCCTTTAAACCGGCGGACGAAATAGTCAAATTCCAAGTCCATCCAACGGACCCTACAAAAACGGCCTCCATCGGGGCGCAATTAAACCCTTATGTAGACGCTGCACTGCGAGAATTCCTACATGAAAATTGGGACATTTTTGCCTAGTACCCTTCAGACATGCCAGAATCCCCGCCCGGCTGGCGAGCACAGCCTAAACATCCTAAAAGGATTCAAGCCCGATCAAGCAGGCCCTTGGTGTTTCTCACGAACCTAAGAGACAAGCCATGGGAGAGGAGCTAGCCAAACTCTGGAGGCGGATTCATCGGAGATATAAAACATCCGGACTGGCTAGCAAACCTGGTGATGGTACCAAGAAGGACAAATCCTGGCGCCTATGTGTCGATTTCAAGGACCTCAACAAGGCTTGCCTAAAGGATCCTTCCCCTCCCCGCATCGATCAAATTATCGATGCTACCACAGACACGATTCATTGTGTTTCCTCGACGCATACTCCGGCTACCATCAAATTAAGATGGCAAAGCCAGACCAAGCCGCAACGGCATTCATCACCCCATACGGCCCATTCTGCTTCAACACAATGCCCTTCGGGCTCAAAAACACCGGCACAACATATCAGCGCATGATTCAGACATGTCTGGCAAACCAGATCGGCAAAACAGTGGAGGCATACGTAGATGACGTGGTCGTCAAAACCAAGCATGTCGAAACCCTAGTAGACGACTTGAGGCTCACATTCGACAACCTCCGAACATATGACATCAAGCTTAACCCGGAAAAATGCGTTTTCGGCGTACCAGCCGGAAAGCTCTTGGGCTTCATAGTATCCGGTAGAGGAATAGAAGCAAACCCAGCCAAGATCCGAGCTCTGTCACAATTGGATATCCCAAAGGACCTCAAGCAAATACAAAAATTGACCGGATGCGTGGCGGCTCTAAGCCGCTTTATCTCCTGCTTGGGAGAAAAGGCATTACCTCTTTATCGCCTCCTCCGGTGCACCGAACACTTCGAGTGGACGGATGCCGCCACGGACAGACTCGAAGAAATAAAAGCCATATTGGCAACAAACCCGGTCCTGGCCGCGCCTAACATGGGCGAACCAATGCTATTGTACATCGCAGCAACTCATCAAGTTGTAAGCGCAGTGCTCGTCGTCGAACGAGAAACGGACGGACACAAATTCCCCCTTCAAAAGCCAGTTTACTACGTGTCCACTGTCCTCACTCCATGCAAGTCGCGGTACCTGCATTATCAAAAGATAGCGTACGCGGTATTTATGGCATCTCGGAAGCTGCGACACTACTTTCAAGAGTGTTCGATAACAGTAGCCTCTGAAGTACCTCTTAACGATATTATAAACAACCGCGACGCGACGGGCCAGATTGCCAAATGGTCCATTGAGCTCCTCCCGTTCGACATAACCTATAAGCCACGGCGAGCTATTAAGTCGCAAGTTTTGGCCGACCGAGCGAATGGACTGAAGCGAACTCCCTAAAATACGGCACATATTCCAACTGGATCATGCACTTCGACGGCTCCAAAATGTTGGCTGGTCGGGGTTTGGCGTCGTTCGAGCGTCCCCAACAGAGATCTGATTCAATCGTACTCCAGATAATGTATATGGACTCCAACAACGCAGCCGAATACGAGGCCCTTCTACATGGTCTCCGGATGGCAGTCTCCATGGGCATTCAACGCCTAGAGGTACGCGGGGATCTGAACCTCGCGATCTCCCAAATAAATGGAGACTTTGATGCCAAGGATCTGAAAATGGCAGCTTATCGCAACGCCGTCCTAAAAATGTCAGCTCGGTTCGAAGGGCTCGAATTTCACCATATAGCTCGGGAAAACAATCAGGCAGCAGACGTCTTAGCACGCATTGGCGCAAAGCGCGATGCCGCCCCCCCAATATCTTCTTGGAGAGGTTGTTCAAGCCATCCGTATTATGGGAAGGGGAGTCCAGAAATAACAGCCCGGACCCAACCGCACTGCCCGACACCGAACATTCTGACACAATGGGAGGCTCTGCCAAGGAAGTAACATCTTCAGCCCACGTAATAATGGCAGTCATTGCCCCGTGGACAGAACCATTCCTAGCCTACCTAACCACGCAGGAACTTCCCGAGGACCAAAACGAGGCACGCTGCATAGTGCGGCGCTCTAAAGCCTATAAAGTCCATGAGGGAGAGCTTTATAAGAAAAGCACCACCGGAGTCCTTCAAAGGTGTAACTCCGAAGAGGAAGGGCGGAATCTTCTGGCTGAAATTCATGCCGGACTCGGCGGGCACCACGCCGTAGCCCGGGCCCTTGTAAGCAAGGCCTTCCGTACAGGATTTTATTAGCCGATGGCCCGGGCAGATGCTCAGGACTTAGTCCAACGAT
This sequence comes from Aegilops longissima, assembly GCA_021605205.1. Lineage (NCBI taxonomy): Eukaryota > Viridiplantae > Streptophyta > Magnoliopsida > Poales > Poaceae > Aegilops > Aegilops longissima. The sequence goes on from CM038680.1 coordinate 701,580,549, forward strand.
GCGTCGGTTGCCAGCTCTTTGCTAACCAAAGCCATATGCCACCCACCGCCGTCCGAACTATACCCATCACCTGGCCCTTCGCGGTCTGGGGGCTTGACATGGTTGGACCCGTTAAAGGAGGAACCCACAAGCAAAAATACCTACTGGTCATGGTGGATAAATTCACCAAATGGATAGAGGCCAAGCCTGTTAAGACGGCCGAATCCGGACCGGTGATAGACTTCATATCATGGGTCGTACACCGTTACGGCGTCCCCCACAGCATCATCATTGATAACGGCACGAACTTTACGGCCGACGAGGTCAAACTCTGGTGCAAAAACATGGGCATCAAGCTCGACTATGCTTCAGTCTATCACCCACAAACTAACGGTCAGGTCGACCAAGCAAATGGTCTAATCATCAGCGGCATCAAACCCAGATTAGTGCGTTCCCTCAAGGAATCCAACACGCACTGGGTAGAGGAGCTCGACTCCGTACTCTGGGGGCTGCGGACCACGCCGAATCGCACCACCGGATACACACCATTCTTTATGGTATACGGCGCAGAGGCGGTTCTGCCCTGCGACATAATTCATGACTCACCTCGCATGCGCATATACAAAGAAAGAGAAGACGAACTCGATCGGCAGGACAGTTTGGACGCCTTGGAGGAGGAGTGTGACGTGGCAAAAGCCCGTTCCGCATTCCATCAACAGCAGGCTCGAAGATATCAAAGCAGAGAAGTACGGGCCAAAAGTTACAATGTTGGCGAGTTAGTTCTACGCCTCCCGGACAAGAAAAAGGACAAACTCAAGCCCAAATGGGAAGGTCCCTTTATTATTGACCAAGTCCTGACTGCTGGAGCGCACCGTCTGCGAGATGCATCGGATAACCGACTCGAGCCGAACCCATGGAACGCAGCCCGTCTCCGAAGATTCTACGCCTAGCCCAGACTCTGTGTTTGTCTCCTTCCTCTGTCTATTTTTTACACATTAGCGGTCTTATATTTCTCTCCTTCTCCTTCCCTTTCCCTTACAGCCTCAAGGGCTCGTTCGCGCCTTGTTCGCACACAACTGACGCGCTATCCGCGCTCATTATACCTGGGGGCTTCTTTAACAAAAGCTTATTTATACGGGCTTCATGCAAAAACATGTATCACACTTCCGCATGTACATTTTATTCACCATTATATGTATCGATATGACTTAAGTTTTGGCCAAGCTAGGTTGCCTGGCTCCTGTGCTATTGTTCGGCTAGGCGGTAGAGGGAGCACCTTTGCGATTGTTACTGTCGGGTCAGCCGGATGTGTACCTCAGACTGGGTGAAGCCGAAATCTAGCGTTCTTAAGGGAATATTAGGTCGATGAAACTAAAGATGATTTCTGACTTGTTTATTTATCTGCCCCCAGATGCTTTTCTGCTTTTTTCGTAGTCCGGACATGCACTTTAGGACATGCCTCCCAGGGAAAGGAACCCTTAACGGAACTATTCTCCCTGGAAGATATTTCTTACTAACCATGTAATATAACATAACTAGTTGGGCACTTATGCTTTCAAGCACTAATGACCCCTACTTTGGTCTCCATGCATGCCCAGTTCTTACATAACCGAGAGGGTATTCGGACACACTCAGGACTATCGGGTCCCGAGGTCGAGCGAAAAGGTCCGCCATGACAAGCGATCTACAATCCGGCTAGAAGGCATTTTACATGTCATCTTAAATTACATAGTCAATTTGGTGAGCATATTCCTCTTCAATACCATCCAACAGCTGTCTAGTTTACGATCCTGTTGGGAATATTGGCGGCAACTCTACTTGGCGTACACTAAGCTCACAGGGATCTCCTTCCCATCGGCCCCCACAGGTCCGACCTCGGCCATGTGGTTTGGGTCAGCCTTTGTGTACCACGTCTTCACCATGCCCCAGGCCTCCCTGGCGCCTTGACGGCAGGCCGATATCTTCCATAATCGGAAGTGCCGCCGCGCTCCCTTAAGCCTCTCTGCAAGCTCTCCAAGGCCTTCGGGCATGGAGACAGATGGCCACAAGGCCTGGCGGCGCCTTTCATCACTGCCGAACTTCGTTAAATGCAGTTGTAAACTTCGGGAAGAAGGTCACCCGTAGAACCAGGCATTTCCTCTGCGGGGACGACACGTGAGCATACCTACAGACATAACTCTGTTAGTCGACTTCCTCGCCGAACTCTTTTTCAAAGTTCGTTCAAGCACTTACTAAACATGTCGCGCCGAAGCCGCCGATTCTCCTTCACGGAGTCTGACCGCTGGGCACGAACATCCTTTAGTTCCTCGCCCAGCTGGGTGTTGGCATCTTGGAGATTATTCTTCTCCTGCCTCACCTTCGTAAGCACGCTCTCACCGGCCTTTAACCGGCGCAAGAGTTGTTGCTTGTCCGGATCTACTCCGGCGCCATATGCACTGTTATTGTCAGATTTGCACACACGTCGCACTTCACAACATACTTATCTTTCGAAGCATATATTACCAGAGGGGGTTTCCTTGGCCTCCCCTGTTGCGGCTAGTGCGGCCTCAAGTTGAGCTTTGCACTCTTCCAGCTCCTGGGATAGTTGGGTATTCTTTTCTGTAAGATCCTGCATAACAAATGATCCTTAAATCCGTTATTCTAACTATTTCAAGTCTCGGGGGCTACTGACATATATAACCACCAAATTTTCTTACCCGTATGTCTTTCACATACTGCTCCGTGGCTCTGGCTAGACCATTTTGAGCGGCACGGAGGTACGCATCTCCCGAATTGAAGGCGTCCAAGGCCTCTTGGGAGAAACAAGCGTTGCGAAGAACTGTCCAGCGGCGCCTGTGATTCATGGAACTCTCCACCTCGGAATTGGTGGCGGACAGTCTGTCCGCATCCTTTGTCGGAGGAGCGTCCGACGCACGCCTCATGTTCGCCTCTACTTCTGGACCTGGCTTTGGAGCCTGGCTGGTGGAGGCGCGATTGGCAATCTCTCCGGATATAGTCCGGCGAGCCATCTTTTTCCTAAAAAAAGGAGAGCACGGGCATTAGTATGCATCATAAGAATATACCTTGGAATAAGGCAGCGCGCCTTACTGCTGCGCCGGTGCCTCGACCCGGACTGTGTGTCTCTTTAGCCGACCCGCCCTCGCGGTCCCTTGTTGGCTAGTCGCCGCAGGCTCGGCATTCCGCCTCGAGATCCTCCCCTGCGAAACACCATTGGTATACGGTGATCAAAAATAAGCATGGATGGATCATCTTCGAGGTATTAGGACTTCAGTCCCGATTACTTGTGAGGCGGGGAGCAGTCCAGGATAATCGGCTGTAATAGCCACCAAGGCATTGTCGATGCTCAGTTGGTGAAATACCCCATCGATCAGCTCCACGGATATGTCCGGATCCTCTTGGGAGGCCGGATTGAGGGACCGTTCCGGATCCTCGGGTTGTGGAGGAGGGCTGTTTATATCCTTTAAGGCCCGGCGCAATTCCTGCGTCGAAATCACAAGATAAGGTACTTGACTATGGGAATATGGAACGGATGAGCAAAAATAAGTGTTCGCTTACCCAGCTTGGAGGATTGTACATGGAAAATCCACCCTGAGAATTGACGCGGAGGAATTCCTCCTCTTCTCCCTTGTACAATGCGGAAAAGATCTTCGTCAGAGCGGCAACCGATTCCAGCCCCTTACGGTCGCAGCGGGTGGCATCATCCTCCCTGTTGAAATCTCACATGGGGTGGCCTCTATACTGAAGCGGCTGCACCCCCCGCATAATGCATGTGGCCATGACCTCGATCATGGTCAGTCCGGAATGAGCTAACAGCCTTATCCGGCTCATCGAGAAAAAACGTCCTTGTCATTTTCCTTACGAGGGCTCCGTGGACGCCAGCTCAGGCGCTTCTTCAAGGGAGCATTATCAAACTCGGGGAGGCCGATCCGAACAGGATCCGGTAGGGGGACATCTTCTATGTAAAACCATTCTGAAGGCCACTCTTCGGACGCCTTCTTTGGTGTTCCGGATAGATATCCGGTCCTGGCGATGCGCCATACTTCGGCTCCGCCCTCTTGATATATTGACCCCTTCTGAGAACGGGGCACAAGGCAGAACAGCTTCTTCCACAGCGCGAAATGAGCCTCGATGCCCAAGAACAACTCGCAAAGGGCTACGAAGCCCGCAATATGCAGTATGGAGGCAGGCGTAAGGTTGTGCAACTGGAGGCCGTAGAACTCTAGGAGCCCCCGGAGAAACGGATGAAATGGAAATCCGAGCCCTCTTATCAAATAAGGGACAAGGCAGACCCGCTCTCCTTTGGAGGGATTGGGGACGCTCTCTGCTTGCTCTCCACCATTATAGGTGGCAAGCCCGGCTCGAACCGGGACCATGTAAGCTGGGGGGAGAAACCCCTTGGCTTGGAGCGTCACTAGCTCGCTGTGCGGGACAGAGCATCTCTCCCAATCTCCAGGCTAAGGGCTGGGAGGGCGAGAGGAGGAGCTGCGTCGACTAGCCATGATGGAATGGATCTCTGTCGGATGCGCTCCGATGAATGCTCGCGAAGGGGAGATGGTGTGATTTGGATCTAGATCCTCGTCTCTTTAAAAGGCAGCTCATTTACACAGCTAAGGGGGTAAATGTAAAAATACCTTGGCTTTTCGCATTCGTCTGACACGTGGAAGATGGCCATTATTGGGCGTGGAAGCCAAAGAGCGCAATATTCATGAGAAGCCGGACAATATTCAACAGGTACACGGAATTTGGAGAAGAACCCGCCTTGCAATGCCGAAGACAATCTGTGCGCCAGACTCATCGTCATTGAAGCCTGGTTAGGGGGCTACTGAGGGAGTCCTGGATTAGGGGGTGTCCGGATAGCCGGACTATACCCTTCGGCCGGACTCCTGGACTATGAAGATACAACATCGAAGACTTCGTCCTGTGTCCGGATGGGACTTTCCTTGGCGTGGAAGGCAAGCTTGGCAATACGGATATGTAGATCTCCTCCCATTGTAACCGACTTTGTGTAACCCTAGCCCTCTTTGGTGTCTATATAAACCGGAGGGTTTTAGTCCGTAGGACGAACAACAATCATACCATAGGCTAGCCTCTAGGGTTTAGCCTCTCTGATCTCGTGGTAGATCTACTCTTGTACTACCCATATCATCAATATTAATCAAGCAGGAGTAGGGTTTTACCTCCATCGAGAGGGCCGAACACAGGTAAAAACATCGTGTCCCTTGTCTCCTGTTACCATCCGCCTAGACTCACAGTTCGGGACCCCCTACCCGAGATCCGCGGTTTGACACCGACAGCGGGGTCCTGTTGATCGGGAGGGTGTGGCGTGTGCAAAAGCGGAGAAGCGGACCTCCTACGGTCAAAGCAGGGGTCTGTTGATCGGGAGGGTGTGGCGTGCCGCAAAAGCGGACAAGCGGACCTCCTACGGTCGAAACAGGGTCCTGTTCATCGAGAGGGGTGTGGCGTACCGCAAAACGGGACTCCACGAGATATTGTTCATCTCCATCGTCGACCTCCTCCAGCCTCCACGGGCTACTGTCGACCTCCTCCAGCCTCCACGGGCTCCTGTTCATCCAGCCTCCACCGCACGCTACTCCACCGACTACTGTTCAACCACCCCTCCACGGGCACCCCTCCACCGTCTACTGTTCATCCAGCCCTCCACACCACGGGATCCTGTTCAACCACCCCTCCACGGCCACCCCTCCACCGTCTCTGTTCATCCAGCCCTCCACACCACGGGTCCTGTTCATCCGAGGCAACGCCACCGCTCCTTGTTCATCAACCCCCATAGCGCTCACTTGTTCATCAATCGATCGGCTTTAGTTGGCAGCGATAGCGAAGAATCACTCGATCGGGTTGATTAACAGCCATCGATCGATCGCTCGGGTTCGATAACACGTAGCTGCAGTCTGTCGCTTCGGGTTGATTAGAGCCCAACGCCTCGCTTCGGGTTCGATTAGAGCCAACGCCTCACGTGTACGAGAAAGCGCGCATCGCTCGGCCCCGGACCTCCACGGTTTTTTCCGTCGGGGCAGCCCAAAGAATGTCATGCAGTGTGTCTCCGCCCGCCCGGGCGACAAGCCCATTTTTCGTCATGATTTTTTGTCATAGAAGTAGGAGCCCACCACATCTATGATGATACCGGGTTCTGTCATAATTATCGTCATAGAAGTGTCATATGTATGACAAAAAAAATTCGTTCGGCCCAAAATGTCACGGATGTGTCTTTTTTTTGTAGTGTAATGAGCACGCGGTACACTTTCCGAGGAAACAATCTCAAGTTCATAGCATCAATTCTATTGGAAAAATTCCAACTATCATTATTGGAGGTTTTGAATTTCCTCTTCCTACTATCAATAAAAAATATGATATTCTTATTGTTGGGGATGTGCATATCCCCGTTGAGGTAACTTAGTGTTATTCGAAATTTCTCCGGTTCCGTGTTGTTCGGAATGAGTTTCTTAACAAGACTTGATCAACCTTGTTAGTGGATTCATTTGGATGATCATGAGATGGATGAAACTAGAAGGCACAACCTTCTGTACTCTCTTTTTACTTTACATTATTTAGAATAAATAAAGCAAAATAGTATTATCATGCATTTTTCGATTTATCCGTGCAATAAAAAAATATCCCGAAAATAAAAGTGCTCCAAATGCCCTGCAAATTTGTATGATTTTTTTATGGAATATTTGAGGATTTTAGGCACTGAAAAACACTACAGGGGGGGGGGGCAAGCACCTGGCCAAGAGGGTGGAGGGCGCGTCCACAACCCCTGGGCGTGCCCCCTATCTCGTGGGCCCATGGTGGCCCCCCTCCACTTATTCCTGCACCCACACACTTCTTCTTCCTCCCAAAAAAATCCCCATCCAGCTCAAGCACAAGTTCTAGCTCATTTTGCTGCGATTTTCGATCTCTTTGCTCAAAGGTCCTTTCACAAAACTGCTTTGGGAGATTGTTGCTTGGTATGTGACTCCTCCATTGGTTCAATTAGTTTTTGTTCTAGTGCTTTATTCATTGCAAATTTTTGCTGCATAGGTGACCCTGTTCTTGAGCTTGCATGTTAAATTTATGAGGTCCCAAGTAATTCTAATGCATGATATAGGCTCTAGGCACTTGTAGGAGTGGTTGCTATCAATCTTGTTTAGTTATATTCACTTTTATTTTGAAGTTACTAAAATTTCAGAAATTTTCAGAAAATGTTAAGGAGATTTTTGAGGGGCTCTTCTAGCCAAGGCTCCCAGGAAAAACAAGCTAAAGAGAAGGAAAAGGCCAAGTATAATCTTCCTCGCGTAGCGGAAGTATGGCCGTGTGAATGGCCATGTGATAATTTCTTGAGAGAAGCCGGGATTTATGAAGACTTTTATTCCTTGATTGAAAATGCAGGACTCACCGACTTCCGCCACGACCGGATCGATCAGCATCTCTTACTCACCAATACTTTCGTGCAAAACTTTTATTACTATCCTAAGAATTCACCACCATCAGTATCATTTCATTTATATGATGAATTCAAGGAAATGTCGTTACGTAATTTTTGCGCGGTATGTAGAATACCCTTTGAGGGCAAATTAGATGAACCACATCATAAAGATGTGGAAGGCTTTGTTAACACCATCACTGTAGGGGATCCAAAGAAGGGTTCCGATGCAAGAATCTCTAGCATACATTTTCCTGTTTTGCTCTACTTTGCCTTATTTGCTACTCGATGCTTAATTGGTCGTGGAAATAGTGGAAACTTCAGTGTTCCTGATATTATTATTCTATTCCATGCCTTGTTCAGTGATAATAGTTTTAGTATGGGTGCCGTTATTGCTAAACGGCTAAGCCTGAGCCGTACAAAAGGCCCCATCTTTGGAGGTATCTATGCTGCACGTCTTGCTGAACATTTTCAGATACCTATTAGACACCATGAGAAAGAGGAGACAATATTGCCTCCTTACATTTTAGATTACAAGAGTGCTACGTCTTGAGCTTGCGTTGGTTTTCCTCGAAGAGGAGAGGGTGATGCAGCAAGTGTAGCGTAAGTATTTCCCTCAGTTTTGAGAACCAAGGTATCAATCCAGTAGGAGGCTCCTCAAAAGTCCCACGCACCTACACAAACAAACTGAGAACTCGCAACCAACGCAATAAAGAGGTTGTCAATCCCTTTAAGGCCACTTGTGAAAGTGAGATCTAATAAAGATAGTATGATAAGATAAATATATTTTTGGTATTTTATAATATAGATGCAAATAAAGGTAGACTGAAAGCAAATATGATAAGAGATAGACCCGGGGTCATAGGTTTCACTAGAGGCTTCTCTCAAGATAGCATAAGTATTACGGTGGGTGAACAAATTACTGTCGAGCAATTGATAGAAAAGCGCATAGTTATGAGATTATCTAGGCATGATCATGTATATAGGCATCACGTCGATAACAAGTAGACCGACTCCTGCCTGCATCTAATACTATTACTCCACACATCGACCGACTCCTGCCTGCATCTAGAGTATTAAGTTCATAAGAACAGAGTAACGCATTAAGCAAGATGACATGATGTAGAGGATAAACTCATGCAATATGATATAAACCCCATCTTGTTATCCTCGATGGCAACAATACAATACGTGCCTTGCAACCCTTTACATCCTTTGGTAAGGACACGCAAGATTGAACCCAAAGCTAATCACTTCACCCAAGGCAAGAAAGACCAATCTAGTAGGCCAAACCAAACTGATAATTCGAAGAGACTTGCAAAGATAACTTAATCATACATAAAAGAATTCAGAGAAGATTCAAATATTATTCATAGATAAACTTGATCATAAACCCACAATTCATCGGATCTCGACAAACACACCGTAAAAAGAGTTTACATCGAATAGATCTCCACAAGAGAGGGGGAGAACATTGTATTGAGATCCAAAAAGAGAGAAGAAGCCATCTAGCTAATAACTATGGACCCGTAGGTCTGTGGTAAACTACTCACAACTCATCGGAGGGGCAAGGATGTTGATGTAGAGGCCCTTCGTGCTTGATTCCCCCTCCGGCAGAGTGTCGGTGAAGGCTCCAAGATGGGATCTCGCGGATACAGAAGGTTACGGCGGTGGAAATTGTGTTTCACCCCCGGATATTTTTGGGGTACGTAGGTATATATAGGAAGAAGAAGTACGTCGGTGGCCGCCCGAGGGGCCCACGAGACAGGGGCATGCCCTGGGGGCGGCCTCCTATCTCGTGGCTTCCTCGGAAGCTTCTTGACTTGCACTCCAAGCTCTCCGAATCACGTTCGTTCCAAAAATCACACTCCCGAAGGTTTCATTCCGTTTGGACTCTGTTTGATATTCCTTTTCTTCGAAATACTGAAATAGGCAAAAAAACAGCAATATGGGCTGGGCCTCCGGTTAGTAGGTTAGTCCAAAAATGATATAAATGTGTAAAATAAATCCCATAAACATCCAAAAGGGGTAATATAATAGCATGGAACAATAAAAAATTATAGATACGTTGGAGACGTATCAAAGAGCATGGTAGCACATGAGTTTATTGTTCATAATGATGATAAGATGCTCCTGTACAACTTGAGATTTAATAAGAAACACAATGAGATTATTATCCTGTAGTTAATTATCTTGTCAATATTGGCATGCGTCTTTGTTATTTGATTTGGCTACAGTTAATTATCTTGTCACGCCGGAAGCGGTTTACGCTCATCGAGGCCAAGCGTCCACTCCAGAGCCTGAGCCGGAACCTCCACTGGACCCTTATCGTTCATCATCTTACCAGTGGGATTTGGAGGAGATCGCCAGTCAGTGGTATCCTGATTACACTCCTCAGTACACCGGGGAGAGTAGCCGCGGTCCTTGGCAATAGACCAACTTAGGCCAAAAGCCTAAGCTTGGGGGAGTATGTATTTCTCACAAACTTTACATTCATGTTCACACACTTTACTAGTCGTCGGTGCTCATACTCTTTCATTGTATTATCCATGCTAGTTTAATTTTCCTTTTTCTAGCTTTCTTCTTGTGTGTTTGATAAACCTTAAGAAAAACCAAAAAAATTAGTTAGTTTAATTTCCATGCTTGTAGTAGAAATTAAAATGAAAACCCAAAAAGATTTCTCGTTCTTCTTTTACTTGTTGGGAGCTTTCTCGTGTAAATAGTTTTTGTTTCTTTTCTTTCCTTTGGGGGTCGAGAGTAGAAGACCATATTGAAAATGCTTAGTGGCTCTCATATGCATTATTGTTTATTTAACTCGGAGCCCATATTACTTTGTCTTCTCTCTTGAATTGAATGCTTGCAGATTCCAGCTTAGTCCAATGCACGTGCACTATTATTATTATACACATCATTCGGTTGTGCAAGTGAAAGGCAATAATGACGATATATGATGGACTGGTTGAGATGAGAAAAGCTGGTATAAACTCGGCCTCTCTTTTTTTTGTAAATATGATGAGTTCATCGTTCCTGATTCAGCTTATTATGAAGTAAACATATTTGCAATGATCCTTAGAGATTATAGTTGCTTGTGCCATGCTTGATTACCTATGAGTTATAATGGTTTACCTTGCGTGTCAACATGCTATTAAAATGATTGTGATGTGGTATGATGGGATGGTATCCTCCTTTGAATGATTGAGTGACTCGACTTGGCACATGTTCACGCATGTAGTTGAAACAAATCAACATAGCCTTCATGATATTTATGTTCATGGTGGATTATATCCTACTCACGCTTGTACTTGGTGTGAATTAATTTTAATGCATGTTCATGACTGTTGTCGCTCTCTCAGTTGGTCGCTTCCCAGTCTTTTGCTAGCCTTCACCTGTACTAAGCGGGAATACTGCTTGTGCATCCAAACTCCTTAAACCCCAAAGTTATTCCAATGAGTCCACCATACCTTCCTATATGCGGTATCTACCTGTCGTTCCAAGTAAATTTGTATGTGCCAAACTCCAAACCTTCAAATGAAATTTTGTTTTGTATGCTCGAGCAACTCATGTTCCAACTAGGGCTGCCTATATCTTCCATGCTAGGTGGGTTATTCTCAAGAGGAGTGGACTCCGCTCCTCATTCACGAGAAAGGGCCGGTAACCGGGATGCCCAGTCCCATGATCAAAAAGATCAAAGCAAATCAAATTAATTAAACAAAACTCCCCCAGGGCTGTTGTTAGTTTACCATTCTGTTTGGGAACTGCCTATAATGCATGTAGTATGGAAGATATCGCCATCTCATAGTTTTTGCGTTGATAGTGAAAGTATGCCGCTCAAAATGTTATTCATCTCTATTTTAAAATCGAGCTCTGGCACCTCTACAAATCCCTGCTTCCCTCTGTGAAGGGCCTATCTATTTACTTTTATGTTGAGTCATCATCTTTCTTATTAAAGGCACCCGCTGGAGAGCACACTGTCATTTGCATTCATTACTATTGGTTTATATTGGGCATGACTTGACTGGATCTCTTTTACCATGAATTACAATGTTTAGTCAGTCCTTGATCTTTAAAGGTGCTCTGCATTTATGTTTTGCGGTCTCAGAAAGGGCTAGCGAGATACCATCTTGTTATATCATATTATGATTGTTTTGAGAAAGTGTTGTCATCCGAGTTTTATTATTATTGCTCGCTAGCTGATTATGCCATTGATATAAGTAATTGTGAAACCCAGGTGTTATTGTGAGTATGGTTAGTTCATAATACTTGCTGAAAACCTGAATGCTGGTTTTACATATTTACAACAACAAGAGAAAATAGAGTTTGTAAAAGTTTTTCTTTATCACTTTCAGTTTATCAACTGAATTGCTTGAGGACAAGCAAAGGTTTAAGCTTTGGGGAGTTGATACGTCTCCAATGTATCTACTTTTCCAAACACTTTTGCCCTTGTTTTGGACTCTAACTTGCATGATTTGAATGAAACTAACCCGGACTGACGTTGTTTTCAGCAGAACTGCCATGATGTTGTTTATTGTGCAGAAAACAAAAGTTCTCGGAATGACCTGAAAATCCACGGAGATAAGTTTTGGAAAATATAAAAAATTCTGGCGAAAGAATCAAGGCCATGGGGCCCACACCCTGTCCACGAGGGTGGGGGCCGCGCCATCCCCCCTGGGTGCGCCCTCCTGTCTCGTGGGCCCCCTGATGCTCCACCGACCTCAACTCCAACTCTATATATTCCGTTTCACGGAGAAAAAAGCAGAGAGAAATTTTCATCGCGTTTTACGATACGGAGCCGTCGCCAAGCCCTAATCTCTCTCGGGAGGGCTGATCTGGAGTCCGTTCGGGGCTCCGGAGAGGGGGATTCGTCGCCATCATCATCATCAATCATCCTCCATGAACAATTTCATGATGCTCACCGCCGTGCGTGAGTAATTCCATCGTAGGCTTGCTGGGCGGTGATGGGTTTGATGAGATTTACCATGTAATCAAGTTAGTTTTGTTAGGGTTTGATCCCTAGTATCCACTATGTTCTGAGATTAATGTTGGTATAACTTTGCTATGCTTAATGCTTGTCACTAGGGCCCGAGTACCATGATTTCATATCTGAACCTATTATGTTTTCATGAATATATGTGAGTTCTTGATCCTATCTTGCAAGTCTATAGTCACCTATTATGTGTTATGATCCGACAACCCAGAAGTGACAATAATCGGGATACTTCTCAGTGATGACCGTAGTTTGAGGAGTTCATGTATTCACTATGTGCTAATGCTTTGTTCCGGTTCTCTATTAAAAGGAGGCCTTAATATCCCTTAGTTTCCACTAGCTAGGACCCCGTAGCCACGGGAGGGTAGGACAAAATATGTCATGCAAGTTCTTTTCCATAAGCACGTATGACTATATTCGGAATACATGCCTACATTACATTGATGGACTGGAGCTAGTTCTGTGTCACCCTATGTTATAGCTATTACATGAGGAATCGCATCCGACATAATTATCCATCACTGATCCAATGCCTACGAGCTTTTCACATATTGTGCGTCGCTTATTTACTTTTCCGTTGTTACTGTTACAATTACTACAAAACTATTATCTTTACTTTTGCCACTGTTACCTTTATTATCAAACTACTTGGCTACTAAATACTTTGCTGCAAACACGAAGTTATCCAGGTGTGGTTGAATTGACAACTCAACTGCTAATACTTAAGAATATTCTTTGGCTCCCCTTGTGTCGAATCAATAAATTTGGGTTGAATACTCTACCCTCGAAATTTGTTGCGATCCCCTACACTTGTGGGTTATCAAGACTAATTTCTGGCGCCGTTGCCGAGGAGCATAGCTCTATTCCTTGAGTCACTTGGGATTTATATCTGTTGATCACTATGGGGAACTTGAAAGACGAAAGAACTAAGATTTTGCCCTCAACTACGAGGGGAGGTAAGGAACTGCCATCTAGCTCTGCACTAGATTCTCCTTCCGTTATTAGTAAGCTTGCGACACCTAAACCTGCTACTGCTATGAATTCTGATATGTCGCATGTTATTGATGATGCCACTTCTGCTATGCATGATACTTATGATGAAACTACTTCTGTGCGTGATACTACTTTGCCATTAGGTGAATTTCTTGATGAACAACTTGCTAGGGTTAGAGAGAATGAAATTATTGAAGATGATATTATTGATGATAGTGATGATGAAAGTTCTCCCCCTGATTATGAATTACCTGTTGTTCTTGTTGTTCCTGAAAGTTCTCCTCCAAGAGGGCGCCGCCTCCACCGCCATCAGCCCCCGCTCGCTCAACAACGTCGACCCGCGGCGGGGTATCGTCCTCCACCTCCACGACCTCCCGGTCTAGGATCACCACCTCAGCCCGGACTTCACGGCCGCGCTCCCTCACCGACGACGGCTCGAAGACCGTCCCTGCCACCACCGTGCCCTCCGGCATCTCGCGCCAGGCCGGCTCCGCGTCGGCTCGCGCCCATGCCGCCGCCGCGTCGGTCCAAGCCCGGACCGACGCCGCCTCCAGCTCCGCCTCGGCCCTATTCCTGTCCCGCCAGGCCAAGCTCTCGGCGTCGTTCGGGTCCAGGCCGAGGTCCGAGTCGGACCGTCCCTCCGCCTCGACCTGGTCGACGAGGTCGGACCGGCTCCTACAGAACGCGGTCCCTTCGGCGGCCGCGGCGTCCGCCGCCACCCTCGCCAGCGCGATTGGCGACCTGAAGAAGAAGACAGAAAAAGGCAAAAAGAAACAAGGCTAGCTCGACAATCCGGATGCGTACGGGAGATGAAGCTTACCCCGAATATACCAGGACCGGGGTTGGCCTCCCATGCCTGGCGCCGCGCTTCCTCTTGGCCGGCCTCCCGGCCCCAGCCGGGTCTGCCGTGTGCTTCGAGGCCCGGGGCCGCGGCGCGACGTTGTACTTCCCGTGCGGGAGGCTTGGCGCCGCCCCATGCGAAGACCCGGCTCCGCCCGCGTCGCCGCCTCCCCCACCCAACACCACTACACCAACAACTGGCCTCAGCATCGCCCGTATCATGCCGCGGTCAGCAACTCAAGACTTACCCGCGCGACGCCCAGCGCCGGCGTCGGCGTCGGCATCCTCCTCCCCGCCGTGGGCCGCGGGCTTCTCTGGCACCACCGGTGCCACCTGCGATGGAGCCCAGGCGTAAGGATACCAGATCGCGTTCAGAAGCACCTCCCGCGTCGCGTCAGGACAGACTAGAAGGTGCGCAGCAGCAAAGTAAGGCGACCAGACACTCACCTGTGGCGCCGGGTTCGACTCGCTGTACGACACCTTGCCAAACCGCCAGTCCTCAGGACGGACTTGAACATGGGGGAGTGGGATCGTCTGCACGCACCTTTCCACTACCCCGCAATAAGTGTGCACGTACACACGAAGTAACTGCCTGGGGAAGAGCAACCGGCCCTCGGACGCCGCAATAAATCCGCGCGCATGGGCCAAGGGCGCGCGGGCCCGCCGCCCAGTCCCATCAAGCGCGTGGCCTGTCAGGCCCCTCCGACTTCCGGGCACCACGTGGCGCCCGCGCGAAGCCCGAGGGATTGCCCCAAGATTCGACGGACTCCTTGGTTCACGCCATGGCCGGGATGCCGCAATCCAGTTTCCGAGAAAATCGGCATACAGTGGGTGTTGCCGGACCCGGCGCTCGCAGAATCGGCCTTGCTTAAGGGGGGAACTGCGAAGGCCCACTCATCCGAAGACGGCGGACCTTCACAGCTTCGGGGACTACTGTCGGGGGGATGAACCCCGGGCAGGCAACGGAACCCGGATCCTTTTCAAAACCAACGGGGCCGGCATCGCCCCTCAAGCCGGCATGCGCTTGGCCGGGTCGCTCGACCCGGCCGAGCCCCGCAACCCGGCCGAGCTCTCCGACCCGGCAAGACGCGTCGACTCGGCGTCAACAACTAGCGCAAGACAGCCGAACCCGGCACAACCAAAGCTTCCTCGACAAGCCAGCTCCACCCGTGGCGTGCTCTGCAATCCAGCCACGGGTTAGCTCCCGTCCCATCCCGGTCGTACAATGGGACGAGTCTTCAATCATCGATGACCAGGGAAACAGTGCCCCACCCATGTCTCTGGTCAGCCGGAGTGTGGCAACAGTGCCCCCCACCTACCCGCTGACCTGGGCTGGCGTGGCTACAGTGCCCCCGCCCTCACCGCTGACGACAGCAAGCGGCGACCTGACGGAGAGCCACTGTACACGACTCAACTCGGCCACGCCCTGATGATCGACAAGACAGCGCACAGTCCCCCTAGGCACGCGGGGCCCGCACCTAGGGGAACCCGGCGAACCACAGGCCCTCAGCGGGTCCCAGCCTGGGTCCCCGAACGCCGATGACCCGGACCCACCGACTTGTAACATTACCATTGTACCCCTGGGGGGGGGTATATAAAACCCCCAGGAGCCCTCAGGTGTAGGGAGAGGAACGAAAGAGAGAGAAAAGCCAGTAAGCGCAGAACTAGCCACCAAGACAACAACACCATAGAGAAGGAGCAGCCTAAGCCTTGGCCAGCTTCCTTCCTCTCCCATACAGGTCCAGGAGCAACATTGTACTATCAAATATCAAACTACACTCGAGAGGACTAGGGGTGTTATCTCTCCGGAGAGCCCCGAACCTAGGTATGTCCGGCGTCCCGCACCCGACGTCGCCTCTGGAGCCCACCAGCGCCCTCGAGCCTCCTCCTCTCTTTAGCCATCCCTTGGCATCTGCCGTGCGCCCACCACGACAATTATATATGTGATTTTTGGTCTTATGAAGGAGTAAGTATCTCTCAAGCTTGGTGGAGACTTAAATACATGATGCACACATACCCCAATCATGAGCTCTCAAGAAAGATGATTATACAAAACTTTTATGTTCGGTTTTCTTATAATGATCGACCAATGCTTGATACTTTTTCTACTAGTTCCTTCATGAACATAACTACTGAATCCAAATGGGATATTCCTGAAAGAATTAAATGCAACACTGGAGATTGGGAAATCGACAATTGTAATGAGTCAGGTATAAATCTTGAGTTTGATTGTGTTAATTCTTTTATAGGAACAAGTGTTTTCATATGCTTAGCGCAACGTATGGACTGGACTCTGAGATAGTAGCTACATTTTGTGAATCCTTTGTTGCTTATGTTGATCTCCCTAAGATTTTTTTTTTAAATTCCATTCTCCCATTGAAGAAATTTGTGAAGAACCAATTATTGCTAAAACTGAAACAATTTCTTATACTGCCAATCCAGTTGTGCCTACTACTTATATTGAGAAACCTCGTTTTTCTGTTAGGATTAAGGAACGCCAAAGCTACAACTGTAGTTCATAAAAGTAATGTTAAAACACCTAAATCCTCTGAATAAATTAAAGTGGAACCTAATATTGCAATGATTAAAGATCTTTTAGTTGATAATATTGATGGACATGTCATTTATATCTGTGAGGAAGCAACCAGGATTGCTAAAGAAGTTAATACTAGAAGAGATTGTTGGCATAATGTTGTCTCTGTTAAGATTGGAGATCACTGTTACCATGGTTTGTGTGATATGGGTGCTAGCATTAGTGCTATTCCATTTTCTCTTTATCATGACGTTATGCATGATATTAAACTTGATGAGATAGAAGATATTTATGTTATTAATAAGCTTGCAAACATAGATACTATTTCACTTCTTGGGATCGTTAGAGATGTTGAAGTCTTGTGTGATAAGATTAAATACCCTACTGATTTCTTAGTACTTGGGTCATCACAAGATGATATTTGTCCCATTATATTTGGTAGACCTTTCTTGAATTCTGTTAGTGCTAAAATTGATTGTGCTAAAGAGAAGGTTAGTGTTAAGTTTGGTGAAGTGTCTCATGAATTTATTTTCTCGAAGTTTAGTAGACAACCTTGTAATAAAGAATTACCTAGTAAAGATGAAATTATTGGTCTTGCTTCTATTGTTGTGCCTCCTATTGATCCATGAAATGATATGCATATGAATGAAAGAGAAATAAATGAGATATTCTTTAAGCAATCACCTATCCTTAAGCACAATTTGCCTGTTTAAACTTTGGGAGATCCTCTTCCACCTAAGAGTGATCCTGCGTTTGAATCAAAGAAACTTTCTGATACATTGAATTATGCTTATCTTGATAAAAATAAGATATATCATGTTATTATCAATGCTAACTTTTCAGCGCACGGAGAAAAAAGATTATTTAAAGCTTTGAGGAAGCATCGTGTCGTGATACGTCTCCAACGTATCTATAATTTTTGATTGACGCTTTATATGCAATCTTATATCATTTTTGGGGACTAACCTATCAATCTAGTGCCGAGTGTCAGTTCCTGTTTTTTTTCATGTTTTTGGTTTTTCAAAAAATCAATACCAAACAAAGTCCAAACACGATAAAATTTTATGGTGATTTTTTCTGGACCAAAAAGAACCCTAGAAGGTTCGGGAGGAGGCCAGAAGACTTACGGGAGCGCCACAAGCTCATACGGCACCCCTAGGGGACGCCACCTAAGCTTGTCGGTCTCACGCAGCTCCATTTCACCTAATTCCACTTCTATAAATTCCCATAAATCCCCAAATCAACGAAGAGCCACTCGAAACGATTTTTCCGCCGACGCAAGCTTCTGTTCTTCCATGATCTCATCTGGAAGACATTTTCGTTACTCTGCGGCCTAACCCGTTAAATTCATGAAACACGACGAAAATCTAAAATGTTCTTCGAAATTCATGTTTTTTTAAAAAAAAATTGCATGACCTTTTTTAACTATTGATGTTTTTACTTTTCAGTGCATGAATTAGTTTAAACTATTAAACTATATATAAAACTGAGCGGGCGGGAAAAAACCCAGCAAACCTCGTGACGAGCGAGCAGACACGTGAGAGAGAGGTGGTACTATTGGGAAATAGGTTGGGTCTGTGCACTTTAATGTATTTGTGTTAGCTATTTTTTGTAAGTTGTCGGTTGACTCGCCGAGGCCCACCATGGAGCAAGATTGTGGGCAACGTCCCTGGCGTATGTCACGAGCACTATTTCTCGCATTAAGCATGACAGACGATACTTCTTTGTACCAGTTTAGACCCATCAGTTTATGTAATGTGGTGCTAAAGATTGTGTCAAAAGTGCAAGCTAACAGATTAAAGGAGATCCTTCCAGAGATTATTTCACAGGAACAATCAGCGTTCGTCCCTGGCAGGTTGATTACAGATAATATATTGACTGCTTATGAGTGCTTACACTTCATGAAAAAGAAGAGAGGAAGAAATTCTCAGTATTGTGCTTTGAAGCTCGATATGATGAAGGCCTACGATAGAGTTGAGTGGAGCTATCTGCAAGCCATGATGTTGAAGCTGGGATTCAGCGAACGCTGGGTGACATCCATCATGAGAGTTGTCACATCGGTTTCTTTCTCGGTACTGTTCAATGGTGAGAGAACCGAGGTGTTCAAACCCTCTAGAGGAATCCGCCAGGGTGATCCTATTTCACCGTATTTGTTTTTGCTAGCAGCTGAAGGTCTGTCTTGCCTGTTAAGGAGCAGGGGGGATTCTGAAAACCTATCGGGCATCATTGTGGCGCCCACAGCACCCCCGGTCAATCATCTCTTATTTGCAGACGACAGCTTGCTATTTGCAAAGGCTAGTACAGCAGGAGCAGCAGAGATCAGAGAAGTGCTAGATGTATATTGTCATGCATCAGGCCAACGTGTTAATTTGGCAAAAAGCTCTATTCATTTTAGTAAGGGTTGCCCGAACAGCATAAGAGAAGAGATGAAGAACACGCTTGAGGTTCCCACAGAAGCCCTTAATGATCGTTATCTTGGCCTACCATCTGATGTGGGGAGGAACACAAATGGTACTTTTAAATATTTGAAAGATAGGGTCTGGAGCAAGATACTGAGGCTGGATCGAACGTCTTCATGTCTGTAGGAGGAAAGGAAGTACTAATAAAATCTGTAGCACAGGCCATCCCCACATACTCAATGGCAGTGTTTAAGCTTCCAAGGGGACTGTGCGAAAAGTTGAATAGCCTGATAAGGAGTTTCTGGTGGGGTAGCAAGCAAGGTAAACGAAAGCCTCACTGGGTGTCATGGGACACACTCACTATGCCTAAATACATGGGGGGTCTTGGGTTCCGAGACTTTGAACTATTTAATTTGGCTTTGCTAGCCCGACAAGTATGGAGGATTCTGCAAAATCCGGAGACCCTCAGTGCCAAAATCCTCAAGTCGGTCTACTTTCCTGACACAGATATTTTACAGGCAACACTGGGATCTTCACCCTCCAAGGTATGGCGTGCTTTGATAGAAGGAAGAGACACTCTAAAGTTGGGTCTAATTCGCAGAATTGGTAATGGGCAGACCACATTTGTATGGCGTGAGAATTGGATACCGAGATCTGAACGTTTAACTCCGGTGGTGGCACTTTCAGAATCTCCACCCGAACTAGTATCCGAACTGATAGATGCTACATCAGGTTGGTGGGACAGGGCTGAACTATCTAGGCATTTTCTGCCCATGGATATTGAAGCAATATCAAGAATACCGATCAGTACAGTCCAACAGGAGGACTTCTGGGCATGGCACCATGAAAAAACAGGCGTCTTCTCTGTGAGATCCTGCTACCGTATGCTTGTCACAACTAAGAAGGTTAGGGAAGACTGGTTGGAGGGGCGCCCAAATTCAAGTTCGAACCGGCCAGTGAAGGCCTGGGCTATGCTCGGAAGATTAAAGTCCCATCAAAAGTACGTGTGTTTGTGTGGCGTTTGGCTCAGAGTTCCATGCCCTCGGGTGCAGTGTTACACCGAAGACACATGGCGACAACTCCGAGATGCGGGCTCTGTGGTGCAGCAGATGATACATGGCGGCACTCCTTGCTCGATTGCACCATGGCGAGATGTGTGTGGGCACTTATTGATGAATCATTGACTGAACACATGAGCATGTCCAACTGTTTGGATGCCAAGGAGTGGTTGTTCCATATGTTAGAATCAGTGCCGCACGTGGAGTTCACCAAAATGATCATCACTTTGTGGGCGATTTGGGCGGCGGCGGAAAGCAATCCATGAAGCTATTTTTCAAAGCCGGAAAATATTCATGGTTTCATCACGAGGTACCTGGCTGATCTGGAGATCATTGAAAACACTACACACAAGCAAGGCAAAGTAGGGCAGCGGACTATGCAAGTACGGAAGTGGATTCCACCTACAGGAGGATTGGTTAAAATAAACGTTGATGGTGGCGTGGCTAAGAACTGCAGAAAGGGAGGAGCAGCAGCGGTGTGCCGCGACGACCAGGGGGTCTACCTCGGTTCGTCAGCGCGCATTATCGATCACTGTGATGACCCAGGAACTTTGGAAGCAATGGCATGTCTAGAAGCATTATCTCTTGCAGCTGATCTAAATTTGAGCCGGATCATTATTGCATGTGACTCGGAATCAGTTGTCAAGCAAATCAATGAAGGGAGCTGCAGCGTCTATAGTCCAATACTCCAAGAAATCAAAGTCAGAAGGCTAGAATTTGAAGAGGTCCGAATTATTTTTGAAGGTAGAACATCCAATATGGAAGCTCATAATTTTGTTAAGAGTGTTATTTCTTTAGCTCATGGTCGGTATAATTGGCTGTTGCAGCCTCATGATACTATGATTGTACCTTATATTTTAGTTCAATAAAGCGACCATGTTTCCCCTCAAAAAAAAAAAAAACGAGCACTATTTCTCGCATTAAGCATGACAGACGATACTCTCGCAGTGAGCAACTATAGTATCGGGTGGACCGGTTAACGCATTTTTTCAGTATCGAGCCGACCCGTTAACGGTATTCTCGCTCAGGACGGATCGATCGTGGGACCTCCCAGTCTCTTCGAGGCACTGCTAGCCATCACGCCAACATCTTCTTCAAGCACAGTATGTGGCCACGACTTACTAGAAGAAGGAAAGTGAGCCGGTTTTCATACCAGTCCATCTTATTTTTCCTGCTTTTACTGGGGGTTTTCTTTCTTTTCCTTCTTAATTTTTACTCGGTTTTCTCCGGGGGTTTTCCTTTTCCATATTTGTTTTTGTTTTATTTTCTTATTTCTTTTCTCAGATTTTTCTTTATTCTTTTTGTTTCGTCCATCGTTTTTATCTTTTTTCGGTTTTGAATGCTTTGTTTGGTTTTCTTTTTTCTTCTCCAGGTTTTCGTTTTGTTCTTCATTCTTTTTTTTTGATTCTTTCCGCATTGCGTCTTTTGATTTATTTCCTTTTTTATTTTGTTTATTCATTCTTTGTTTTTTCTTTTTCTTTTTTATTTTATGTTTTCTATTGATTTCCATTATATATTTTTGTATAGGTCAACAACATTGTTCTAATACATGTTGACCATATTTCTAATAAAAATTTCACATTTTTAAATACATGGTACATTTTTATACACACATTTTTTCAAGTGTTTGATTAATGTTTTCAAATACAAGATTAACATGTTTGAATATATGGTCAACATTTTTCCTATACACATTTTCTAAACCTTTTAAAATGCATGACTAACATTTTCAGATACTAGATTAATATTTTCTAACACATGGTCGGTATTTTTCTATGCACATTTAATATTTTTTAAATCCTTGATTAACATTACGTAAATGAAATATTAACATTTTTAACACATGGGCAACATTTATTCTATACAAATTTAACATTTTCCAAATGCTTGATTAACATTTTTCAAATACTTGTTCAACGTTTTTGTAAATACTTGATTAACATTTTGTACACATGATCAACAAATATCTTCATTTTTAATATGGTAAAAAATTCTATACACATTTAACATTGTTCAAATGCTTGATTCACATTTTCCAAATAATTTTAAACAATTTTTTCTAGTACTTGATTTACATTCATCATTTTTTAATAAGTGATCAACAATTTTGTATACACATTCAACATTGTCCTAACGCTTATTTAACATTTTCAAATACTGTTCAACATTCTTAATACTTGTTAAGCATTTTTCAAATACTTGTTAAAAATCAAATAATCATTCAATATTTATCAAATAGTTGCTCAATATTTTTTAAAATTCTTGATTAATATTTCTAAATACATGATGAAGAAATTTTAATATTTTTAAATACATGGTCAACATTTTCTATATACGCATTCAACATTTTTCAAAGCATGATTATTTATGTAAACTAAATTTTTGTAATATATATGTTTTGAATATTTATACGTGTAAAAGAAACTGAAAACTGGAATGAAGAAACGAAAGAAAAACATGAGAAAAAACAAAAAAGGAAAGGAGGCAGTTTTTGTTTTGCGAGAAAAAAAAAGTCCAGGTAAATATCCTCCCGCAAACTGTGCCGGCCAATATTCTCCCGCGCTACAGCTAGTCAAAATATGAAAGGCGTAGCACACGCTCCCCGCAACGTACAGTCGGCTCAATCCAGGAAGCCCAGGTCAGTTTTTTTTCCTCTTTTTATGTGTTTTTCTTCCGGTTTTGCCTGCTTATTTCAATCTCATTATTTCCTTTTTTTTCAATTTCTCATTTATTTTTTTGGTTCTTTTTCCTACTTTTCAGATTTATTTATTTTAGTGTTCAATTTTGAATTCACCAAAATTTTCGGAAATCCGCTAACATTTCACAAACATGTGAACATTTTTAGAAATTTGAACGTTCTATTTTAAAATAGTGAAACGTTTTGAATTCACCAGCATTTTTCTATTTTTTTAACATTTACTTGAGTTGGCAAACAGTTTGTTTAGGGAGAACAGTTTTTTAATAGAGGAACATTTATTGGAAATCCTAATTACTGCTTAAAATTTGTGATATTTATCTAAATCTAAGAATACCTTGAAATGCGTGAACTTTTTTGAAATCCAAGAAACTTTTACAAAGTATTGATTCTTTTTTGATATCATGACTTTTTTTTTCAAATTCGTGAATATTTTTTGCAAATCAATTTTTTGGAAATCGAGGAACATTTAAAAAAAACATGGTCATTTTTCGAATTCCCAAACTTTTTTCGCATTTGGATTTGTGAGCGTTTTCTAAATGAAAAAGGTAAATGAACGAAAGGACAAAGAAAAAACTAAAAACTAAAAAACAAATTGGGGCATTCTGCACCGCATTCCCAAACTTTTATTTTATTTTTCTCTAGTTTTTGTCGTTTTTCACCAAAAAAATACTCAGTTACTAGTTCCTTGGAGCTGGATATTTTAAAAAGTTCTAAATAATTTAGACAATTGTTCGGTATGTGTTGTATAAGAAATGTTTAGTGTGTATTAAAAATATATTCATCAGATATTAAAAAATATTCAATGTGTATAAAAATGTTCATCATATTATAAAATTATATTAAGTACGTATTTATAAAATGGTGATATATACTAAAATATTTGAGTGTGTATATGAAAAAAAAGTTTACTATGTATTGCAAAACCAATATATAAAAAGTGCAAAGTGAAAAAAAACATAAGAAGTACTAAGCTCTATAAATATTTAAAAAAATAAAAGGGCTGTGCTACGCGGAGGTCGCCGGATGTTTTTAAAAGATCCGGCGTCTCACAAGCCGTACGATTGTACGAGACGAACCGTCCGTTCTTCTTCTCTAATTGCCTGCAACAATGCTTTTTGTTGCAAAAAACTGCTCTTATCTAATTTTTATAACTAGACCCATGTTACAAAATATTTTCTTCTCTAATTTTTTGCAACAAAAGCTCTGTTCCAAAATCTTCTCTTGTCTAATTTTCTGCAACAAGACCCTTGTTGCAAAACTTCTTCTTCTCTATTTTTCTGTAACAAGACCGTTGTTGCAGAACCTCCATTGCACATGATCTCTAGTCTCTTTTATGTATTCCTGCAACAAGACTGTTGTTGCGAAAACTTGCAAGAACACCGATGACTGCAACGGAGAGAGTACCCCGTGATCTATGCAGCACTCGCATTTGTGCAGCAGGGAAAGGACGCCAATGACCGCCGCTAGATGTGGTGGGGTTGAAGCAGCGTGCCTGTTTGAGAAGAGCTGGGGATTAGATCCATGCAAAGAGGCAGGGGATGAAGAGATAGAGGTAGGGGATGGAAGGGTCAATGGAGAGTACATCAGAGGCAGGGAATGAAGAGATAGAGGTAGGGGATGGAAGGGTCAATGGAGAGTACATCGTTGTTGGGATAAGGATAGCGGTGAGCGGTTCATGTGCCCCACTTGGGACGCGTGTCAAGCGGGAAAAGCGATGGATGCAAGTGAGCGATCCGCCGCCTGATTGATAGTGTTTTCCTTTTTTGTTTCGGTTTCGTTTCTGGTTTTTTTTCTTTTTATTTTGGGAAATGATTCTAACCGGCCCGCTGAAAACGCGCTGCGCATCCGCCGTCTTTTTTATGCTACACGTGTCTATGTGGGCCCATGAGACTTTCTTCGATCCCCTTCCCAGTCTTATCGCATCTTTTCTGCAACATGGCCTATGTTACAAAAGATTTCTGCAACATAACCCTTGTTGCAAAAATATACGATAACGCTCAGTTGCTAGATTGTGCCATATCTCATGGCTTGTGAGGCGGCGGATCTCTATAAAAAAAATCATTGGCCGACGTGTAGCACTCCGCCATAACTACTCCAGTAAACAACCTTAATGAAAAACTATTCCGGTGAGCTGTAAGCACATTCACCATCTTCTTGAGCTTTACGCCGTAGAGAATGTCCATTGCGTAGCGGAGCACTAGGGCCTTGCAGCGCTATTGGTCGCTGCTGGTTGTATGAAGGGAAAATATCCAGTGCTCCGGTCTATTGGATGATACGCTGCTCCAGGGGTGCATTGTACGTCAGATCTCAGATAAAGGGGTAGGATCTAGTCACTAACGCATTTGCATATGGCCCCTTGGAACATTTGCATCTTGCGCCTAAAAAGTAACATGCCTTCGCATAAATGGCCTAGGAGGCTCCAGATCGCCCCAAAAAGAAACACTGGCATCTTGCAGCCTTCAGGTTGCCATCAAAATTTCTAAGTATGGAATGCAATGCCCTATCCGGAAAGAACCGCTTAAAAAAAAGTAGCACTTCTAGTACGGAATACAAAATTTTAGGTTGCATCAAGAACACATTTTTCATTCGTTTACATTAAAAGATCACAAAAGCACTTTAAAAAAAGAAAAATGAAAAAGGTGCACCATATACTGCCATCTTTGTCTTGGAATTAGCACGACCACAATTTATATGTACAAAAGTATACTCCCTCCGTTCCATAATGTAAGACGTATTTTGACTGTAGTGCAGTGTCAAAAATGGAACAGCTTTACACATCACTTTCATGAGTCCTTATTCTCCTTGTACTCCATCCAGTGATAAAATCAAGAATTATAAATGATATGGTACAGCTAGGCACAATTATTTTAATTCACAAAATTATGTACCACGATACTGCTATTGGCATCATCTTCAAGCACAATTGTTATAGTTGATCCTACACACCGACCAATGCTCTCCATCGGCTACATTATTGACTGCTTGGTGCAAATGAAATAGGTAAACATTTGTTTTGGTATCTGGTTACCGGAGCACACAAGAAAAGTGAAGCTTGATTATGCCGGCAATTACCTAAACATGCATTCACTACATGCAACAATGACATACAAATTGAAATGGCGAGAACTTGCACACCAGTATTACACAATTGCTACATAGTTAACCAACAAAATACCAGTTGACAACTGCACATGTACTGAATTCAGTGTGCCAAGTACGAGAAGTTTGTTACTCACCCTCCAAGTCATTGTTCTCTTGTTAGGAATCTAAACAGCACTGACATCTTATTTTTAACCATAATATTTGTTATTAAACGTCAAAAAAGAAACTATGTCTTTTCCCTGAATAAAAACAATTATGATGAAAAGACAGGAAATTACATAAGCCAGATCAAATATAAAGTTTTTACGTGCTCACATGTTCCCATACTATTTCAATTCCAAAAAATGATGTGAGCCAGCAATGTAATGTTGTAATTGTTCCCAAAGATTTTTGGTCTGGACACCATAAAGCTCAGCAGAACATAAATGGCCAGTAAGTCAGTTTAATACACTAAGAGAAACTAAGTTTGATCCGTCGAACTTCTCTAATTCCAGCTGTTGTGAAGTGAGAAAAACTACATAGATTTCCAGTACTTGCTGGTCTCAGCCTGACATAGAGTTTAACTGGTATAACTGTTAGGCAAACATTATTGGGCCTCATTTGGCATGAATTTTTGTCAATCACTCAATCTATAAGACATGGATTAAACTAAGACATGATCCTGTAAAATTCTGAATGCTCAGTTACGCTAGGCCGAACAAATGGTTTTTCAACTACTGTATGTAAGGAAATCCTATGACACTTTATAAGCAAAATTATGTGTATATAGAGTTCAGCTATATAGCAGTGAGGTGTTGCGTTGCTTCGGGCCCCCGCGAAGGACCTGGAAGCCGGGGCGGCGGCCCCGGACGGCGAGGTGGCGCTGCCTCCGCGACTGGCGGCGCCCGCAGGAAGTGGTGGCCGGCATCCTCGGCTGCCCGGGCAGCGAGGATACGGCGGGCGGTCGTGGCGCGGAGTTCCTCTGCCCCAGATCTGAAGGTTAGGCGCCCTCCTCCCCTGCTCTCTCATCCCCTCCAGTCGTGCCCTTCTGCAACTCTGGTCGCCAGATCCGGTACTGGCGGGGTGCGGGTGCTCAGGTTCGAGCTCGGGGGAATCCCTTGGCCGGTCCTCCGGCCACGACGGCGACGGCGCGTGTGCGCGTCGTATTCTTCCCTGGAGGCGCCGTTGAGGGCTCTTCTCTTCACCCACGTCCCAGACCCCAGGTGAAAACCCAAAACCCGTCTCGGGTTGGTCGGCGGCGATGCCTAGCGCGTCGCGTCCTCGTTGGAGGCGCCGTCTGGGATGTCTGGTTCTTCGGGAGAGGGTCAATGTGGTTGGTGGGCGTCCGTCGGCTGCGAGGCCAAGTCTGCGTTTTCCGTGGAGGGTGCTCGTTCCTGCAAGAGTCCGTCCTGCGGCCATCGGAACGGGACCTGGTGCTACTCTGCTTCGCCTCTTGGCCTCTGCAGCTTTCTTCTTCAGCGACCTCACGATGGCTATCCTTCTGCTCCTGGCTTGGTCTGGAGAGGTGGCAGTGCAGCTGTGGTGTGTGCCAGCGGCGTGGCGAGGCACTAGTAGAAAAACACCTATTAGTCCCGGTTCGTAAGGGCCTTTAGTCCTGGTTCATGAACCGGGACTAATGGGTCGTTACTAATACCTCCCCCCTTTAGTCCCGGTTCTAACACGAACTGGGGCAGATGGTCCTCCACGTGGCCGGTGCGCCGAGCCCAGGCAGGGGGGCCTTTGGTCCCGGTTGGTGGCACCAACCGGGACCAATAGGCATCCACGCGTCAGCATTCCAGTGGCTGGGGTTTTTGTTTTTTTTTGAAAGGGGGGGTTGGGGTTTGGGGGGTTAATTTAGGTG
This sequence comes from Aegilops longissima, assembly GCA_021605205.1. Lineage (NCBI taxonomy): Eukaryota > Viridiplantae > Streptophyta > Magnoliopsida > Poales > Poaceae > Aegilops > Aegilops longissima. The sequence goes on from CM038680.1 coordinate 701,608,395, forward strand.
TTTCATATATTGTATTAGCTAGCTAATGAATAGGGAGACGTGTCCTCTCTTTCATCCGTGCTTGGTCGATGCTACATACTATATACATATAGCCCTCGATACGCTAGCTAGCAAGAAAATGAAGGGAACCATGGAGTACAGAAGTTCGTCATGCATACCGAGAGAAATGATCGATCGACCTCTCCTTCTCCGAGAGATTGGTCGAACAATTTAAAACAAGTTTTCGTATCTTGTACGTCCGACGCTATTGGCTACATACATGTACAATATATATGATCTCTCAATTACAGTCCCCTAGCATTCGAAATCAACTTCCACATGGTATTCTCCGGCTTTATTGATGACGTGGTCAAGAAAGAATCCCGCCAATTCCTCTTGAATTGCTTTAATGCGATCTGGTTCTAGGAGTTCATTCCGCATCTGCCACGTCTAATTTGAAGAAGGGGGTTATTTAATACATATATATGAATGAAACTCAACAGAAATGATGGTGTAATAAAATGAAATTGTGAATATTATTAATTGCTTACGCACTTCATATTGTCTTGGAGAGTAGCCCTGCTTGTTTTTCAAAGTCGCGTTGTAGATGAACTCGCACACGTAGTATCCACAGAAATCATTCCCTTATTCCTGCCACAAGCACTTTACGAGAAATAGAGGTCAATCAAACTGATAATGAAGCATTATAAATGGCATTGATGAAAGTATAGCTATAGAATCAACGGGAGATGCGCACAACTAGCTAGCCAGTAGTACTTACTTTCGGGTATATATATCGCAGCTCCTTCGGCAGTCCCGGAGCTTTTGCGGTGAACTGTTTCCAAACCCTGCAAGACAAAGAAAATAATTATTATTACTTGAGATATCAGGAAATGAACAAAAAGTTGCCGCTATGGTGCGATAATGATCGGTTAATTGAACTTACTTGTTGAGCATTTCAGTCATGTCCGCATAGGTGTTGGGATCTTTCCGTCTCGAGTCTAAGACGGTTACTAGTCCATGCTCAAGCTTAATCTCCAGAAGAATATAGTGGAACCTGCGCACGCATGCATAACTCATCAATTACATTACTATAACCTCGCTCGAGTAATAAGGGAAACCGAATATGCAAACGATCAGTAACACTCACTTGCCGTTATAAGGAAAGAGTATGGTATCTTTGTTTTGATTTTCATCAACGATTGTAGCAAGTTGTCCTCGGCCTCTTTGACGTGCTTTTCAACCAGAAATACATCTATGATATTTGTGTTAATGAACCCAATATCATAGATTTCATTTTTTTTGCACTCGACGATCTTCAATCTGCATAATATATTGAGGATAATTAATTATAAATACATGCAATGAAAGAGCCGAGCTATATATAGAGACTTAATGACAAAAATAGTACTTACAGGCAGTAGCAAAAGACCGTTAATTTATCGATGGTCTTTTGATTGAAGAACGCGAAGAACTCCTCAAATGGAACACACAACAGATCAGTTCCAACGAGGTCGTGCTCCTCTTTAATGTTCAGATACAAACAATTCGTCCCCCCAGACTCTCTGCAGGTTTTCATGTACCAAGTATGAAATCTTCACATCATCGTTGTTAGAGATTTTTCATCTTTGACGAGAGGCTTCCCGTATCAGTATCGTGTTCGCCCACCTTCATGTATTCAGGAAGTGCATCGTCGAGCAGGTAATCTTGTAGATTGCCATAACCGCCACCATCCCGGAACATTAGCGGCGATGTTGCCGCTAGACACATTGAGCGGGGGGCACGGTTCGTTTGCTTGTTCGCCGAGCTGGTTAATTTTTTCTTAGCTGCTCGTTCTTTTGCTCTTTGATGTCCGATACTTCCCGACCGCTCCGCTTGGAGATATGTCTGTTCAGAATGCGCTCATAGTTGGTTCTCGGCGGAGACTTTGCCCGTTCCTCATGGCAGCAGAGTGCGCTTCGCTTTCACGGATCTACCTTCTCCTCCGGAGGTGGACGTCTCTTTGCTTTCAACCCTGCAAACCAGTCATCCACTTCGGTCTGCGCGATCTTCGCGTTTTCCTCCTCGGTCCTCTCGTACGGTAACTTCTCTAGAGTCTTTAGAGAAGGACCGTATCTGTATTTCCTCCCGCGTTTGGCTGTACTGCTAGACGCCAGCAGAGCAGACGGAGCGGATGTCTTCTTTTTTGCTTGCTTACGAGGCGGAGGAGAAGGACTACGACGCGCCGGAGCAGCCGGAGCGGCGGCGGGTGTGACGCCCCCGATTCAATCGTACACTAATCATGCACGCAAATGTGTGCGATCAAGATTAGGGACTCACGGGAAAATATCACAACACAACTCTAAAACATAAATAAGTCATACAAGCATCATAATACAAGCCAGGGGCCTCGAGGGCTCGAATACAAGTGCTCGATCATAGACGAGTCAGCGGAAGCATCAATATCTGAGTACAGACATAAGTTAAACAAGGTTGCCTTAAGAAGGCTAGCACAAACTGGGATACAGATCGAAAGAGGCGCAGGCCTCTTGCCTGGGATCCTCCTAACTACTCCTGGTCGTCGTCAGCGGGCTGCACGTAGTAGTAGGCACCTCCGGGGTAGTAGTCGTCATCGACGGTGGCGTCTGGCTCCTAGGCTCCATCGTCTGGTCGCAGCAATCGAGTAGAGATAGGGGGAAAAGGGGGAACAAGGCAACCGTGAGTACTCATCCAAAGTACTCGCAAGCAAGGAGTACATATGCATGGATATATGTGTAAAGGGCCATATCAGTGGACTGATCTGCAGAATGCCAGAATAAGAGGGGGATAGCTAATCCTGTCGAAGACTATGCTTCTGGCAGCCTCCGCCTTGCAACATGTAGAAGAGAGCAGACTGAAGTCCTCCAAGTAGCATCACATAGCAATAATAATCCTACCCGCGATCCCTCCTCGTAACCCCGAGAGAGAGCGACCACGGGTTGTATCTCGCACTTGGAAGGGTGTGCTTTATTAAGTATCCGGTTCTAGTTGTCATAAGGTCAAGGTACAACTCAAGTCGCCCTGTTATCAAGATCACGGCTATTCGAATAGATTAACTTCCTGCAGGGTGCACCACATAACCCAACACGCTTGATCCCATTTGGCGGACACACTTTTCGGGTCATGCCCGCCGCTGGAGATCAACACGCCGCAGCCCCACCTAGGCTCAACAGAGAGGTCAAGACGCCGGTCTAAACCTAAGCGCAGGGTGCTGGGCCCATCGCCTTAGCACACCTGCATGTTGCGTGGCGGCGGAAGCAGACCTAGCCTAGTGGCGTTCAGTTCAATCCGGCGCGCGCCGCTCGATCGGCCGACGTCACGAAGTGCTTCGGCTGATACCACGACGCCGGGATACCCATAACTACTCCCACGTAGATGGTTAGTGCGTATAGACCAAATGGCCAGACTCAGATCAAATACCCAGATCTCGTTAAACATGTTAAGTATCCGCGAACGCCGACCAGGGCCAGGCCCACCTCTCTCCTAGGTGGTCTCAACCTGCCCTGTCGCTCCGCCACAAAGTAACAGTCGGGGGCGTGGGAACCCAGGCCCACCTCTACGGGATGGAGCCACCGTCCTTTCAGCCCCATATCCGAACAGTATCACGGTAATGTAACGATGTAAAGTATATAGTATATGCCCGTGATCACCTCCCAAGTGATCACAACCCGAGAGTATAGCATGGCAGACGGACAAGAGTGTAGGGTCACCGATGGAACACTAGCATCCTATACTAGGCAGAGGATAGCGGTAAAGGTAACAACAAAGAGTAGCAAGGACAAAGCTATGCAACAAGATAGGATTAAGCGAAAGCGATAACATGCTACACTACTCTAATGCAAGCAGTATAGAGAAGAGTAGGCGATATCGGTGATCAAAGGGGGCTTGCCTGGTTGCTCACGGCAAGAGAAGGGTTAAATCGTCGAGTAGTCGTACTCGGTGGCATCAGGCCGGTCTCGGGGTCTACCGGGGAAGAAGAGGGGGGAAGAAACAGTAAATACGGAGCCAACAAAGTATCACAAACATAACGAGGCAATACGCGGTGCTAGGTGTGCCCTAACGCGGTAGTAGGTGATACCGACGAAGGGGGAAAGCATCCGGGAAAGTATTCCCGGTGTTTCGCGTTTTCGGACAGATGAACCGGAGGGGGAAAGTTGCGTGTTTGATATGTTAGGGGTGTGTGGTGGACGAACGGGTTGCGTATCCGAGTTCGTCTCGTCATTCTGAACAACTTTCATGTTGAAAATATTTTAATCCGAGTTACGGATTAAAAGATATGATTTTCTAAAGATTTTATTAATTTCTGGAATTTAATTAATTATTTAAATTAATTCGAAAAATAGATTAATCCGGAGCGCGTCGACCGCGGGCGGGGAGGGCGGTGACCGTGGCGACCTAGGGGGAGAGGGGGCGAAGGGGGAGCTCACGGGGGGGGAGTAGGGTTCGTGGCAGCGGGGGTCGGGGGGTGACGGGGACGACCAGGCGGAGCGGATGCAGGCCGACGAGGTAGTCCTGTTCGGCGGCGACGGTTGATCCGGGCGGCGGCGGGGGAGGTTGCCGGCGGGGACGACGAGCGTCGACGAGGCCTGGGGAGGCTGGCGGGGATGAGGCGAGGCGACGAGGCGGCGCAGGTGGCACCAACGACGGCGGTGGCGCGGGGCGGCTCAATGGGGTTCCAAGGCGGCGGGTCGTTTCCCGATCCAGATCGGATCGGGAGGGGAGGAACGAGGGAGTGGGGAAGGCGGGTGGTTGGGTGTTAGGGTTCCCCATAGGTGATATGGAGGGGGTTTGGGCGGTCTGGTTGGATGGCCAGTGGGCGTCTGCCCGATTGGCCGGGGGGCTCTTCTCTCCTTTTTTGTAGTTTTGTTTTCTGTTTTTATTGTTTTCCTTTTCTTTATTTTCTCTACTGTTTTAGCTCATTTTAAAATATAGGCCTTATATAAAAACATGGTTTCTTCATGACAAATAGTTGGGAATATTTTCAACACATTGAACATTTTAGTTTTGACTTTTGAAAACTTTAATTGTTTTAACTTTAATTCAAATTTAGAATTTTGAATCCATTTCGATCTAACGTGGGATTATCAGCGATAACCGAGGTGACGTGGCATCGTTAACACGGGATTCTGTAGCTGATTACCAAAGGTCACAAATCTCCTCCACTACAAGAAATCTCGTCCCGAGATTTAAGAGGGGGACTAGGGGGAAAGGTCTGGTTACGAAATCCTAACGAATCTTCTCGTCTTTGGTTGCTCTTCGCGAAGAGGTCGAACCATTACATTGATGTCTTCAGTTCTCTGCTTCAGGTCATCATGATGAAGTCGACGTCCTTTCTTCGGGATCTCCATCGTACTTACGAAAAGGGTAAGGGGTAGCTTCAAAAGGTCAGACCTCTACAAGGTTGCTACCTGGTAGCTAACATCGGGGAAGGTGGCGGAAAGTAACTCTCGAATTGAAACTTAAGGAAATATCGAGAGCAAAGTAATGAGGTTTCATGGGAAGTTTGAGCGAGCGCAGCAACCGCTCGATGCCCAAACAGGCGTGAAAGGGCTCAAAGCAATCGGGAATAAGTATTGCGTCGATGCGAATAGATCACTTGGCAGGTGGCCCGTGAGTTACATAAGAAGTCAAGCGAGGAATAACTTTGGAAACCAGGGGTGTCTGGTGAGTCAGGTTTCGATCTTGGGACCTGTGGGTTATGGGCCCACCATGTGGGTTAAAAGTAGGAAGGGTGGTGACGTCTTGCACGATCATGTAAGCAAGGCATGCCGGAGGATAGCCTGTCAGTTATGTCGGCAACAACATCGGTACCAAGGGCGAGGTACGAAGAGAACCATTCTCCTGCTCGTTGAACGAGGCGGACCAATAGGTAAAGTTCTCATCCATCGGTGGTTACCGAAATGTCATCAACTATAGTGTGAGGTCTTCTTGACTGAATTTGTACACCGAGGTGTTTACATAAGCAGAAGAATACTACTGCTTATATAATATAGATCACAAGTAGGGTTAAGTAATCCAATGTAAAGGAAAGGTGATTACCAGATTTAATCAGAACAATGGAAAGAAATATGTGTTTAAACACATAATTCAGGGGTATATCCTTCCCAAGGACAAGCAGGGCATGATATCCATAAGAGGATAGAAAGTAGAAAACCCTTTAGGTAAGGGGAGAGAAATTTCATGACATTACCCATACAAAGGTGTTTGGATAATTGAGCAAGAAACATTTAGCATTGGGCTTCAAATGTTCTTGTTGAAAATCAGAGTACCACATACATGCTTCGAGATAGCGTTGGCATGGTCTTTGGGTAAAGATCATACTTTGGATTCACAAAGGATCCGTCAGAAGCAACTTATAGAATAAGTCTTACAATTTCCTCAGGGAAGAATGGCTAAACTTGCTAAAAAGGATACTACAACAATAGGTCCTCCACCCAAGGGGGGTGCTAGGCATGACATCATGTTACCGGGTCATCAAAGGACCAACATCATAACTCTTGGAAAGTTGTCCCAACCATCATATCTGACCGAGATTCAGATCCGATTGGTGTCATGATACCTCAGACTCAGGATGTCCGAGAAGAAAAGGTGCAACACAAATAGACGAAATGACATTTCAAGATTCTCAGGAAATGAACTAAGGGAGCGGGTTCTTGAAGCAATAGTTCATCCTTAAACCAAGGAGAGGATGAGGGGGTAGCTGATGGAATCAACGAAAATCCTCGAGATTTCCAAAAAGGTGGATTTCCATAGTTATGTGAACAAGGAGATAACATTTGTCGGATCAAATGATAAAATGGTGTATGCTCGAGGAGAACATACACAGTTAAACATTGGATGAGAGGTGCACCGAAATATGGGCTGGGTTGCACGACCAACGTCGGAATGATGATTCAATAATCAATAGTCTAGGAATGAACGGTTGACCATTAACTTCAAAGCAATAGGGTTGCTAGAAGTACAGAATCCAAACAACACCGTTCACTTGTAGGTACCTCGGTTAGAATTAACAGGGGAACCAAGAAAGAACGGTGATGGTGAGAAGTATCACTATACCAAGAATTCTTAAGAGGTGGAGTAATCCTCATGACATTCTTGTCATAAAAGAGGGTAATACTCCAAGCTAAAGAAGAACAAATGTTGGATAGTAAGGATCTCAAGGTATAACACGAAACACGAACAAGTTTGTGTTGAACGGAAGGCAATAAAGTGGTCAAAGATAACCCAAATCATCGGGGGCAAGGATGGTATTTCTCATCATGATCTCAATTGATATCCTGGAAGAGCTCATAAGGTTGATGAGGAACACGACACATTTGTCGACAAATTTCATGAAGAAGTAATCAATCAGCGACGACATCAAGTCAAAGGAATGATGAAGCCAAAAGTCATTGGAACCATGGGTACGACACAAACTCGAAATCAAGCTTGCTGTACAAGGTCAAACGGTATGACGAGGGAGATCGATTGTAAGATTAGCTCACCGTCAAAATATGTGCTCCGAGAAGAAGGACCCGGTAGCACAGTTAAAATTTAGCATGATAATGATATAGCCGATCAGGCTAGGAATGATGTGATCGGGTACAAACTCGTACTTATAGAAGCTCACCGAAGAGTTGTTGAACCGTAGTGCGGACTCGGTTCAGTTATTGGTGTCTTTGAGTGTTTAATAACTCAAAGCCCGTGAAAAATTGGAATCAGTGGGAAGGTAGCACTTGATGAAGAACTCATAAGAAGTTATGCAGTTCCATGATAATCTCGAGATACCAGGGGGGTAATACTCGATGACAGATCAAAGTAGAAGTTGGACTGGGGTATTGCTCTACCGAAGACAAGTGCTTAAACTTGCACGAGAAATGGTATTTAAAAGAGAACATGGTCGGAACCACGATTGCAAAAGGCCAGATCCCAGATATAAGATGAACTTATACCAAAGGAATAATTAATTTAAGAGAAGCTTTAATGATAAGATCTACATCGTGTCCATGGGCATGAACACAAAGTTCAAGGTCGACTCCCACTTCTCCAATGCATAACCTTTCATTCACTTCTCACCTTCGAGGAAGTTGTAGTGTTGAAATTTTATCCGCAAAATACCGTAAGTGTATGACTCATGAAAACTATCGAGTTCACACATATTAAGGAAGGCATAGGTTCAACCCATCAGGGTATCGTGGAAATATATACCACAAGCTTCAATAGAAATACCACCAGCTCGAAAGCTGAGCAGGGCTGAGAAAGCAGAGGATACAATTTACCAAAGGCAATATGTATCGGAGAAAGAACTCACAAAGTGATTAATTATGAAGGACAACATCGGGTAACAATCCAACAAAGGACTTGATGGTCCACAAAGGATCGATATGAGTATCGATACTCAACCAGAAGAGGAAGGCATGCACATGCAACAGGTTATGGAAGCATCTGAATAATTCACAGCTTAAATGCAAAGGAATTATGATTTCCAAAACAAAGGATCAGAAGCAGACATTCTGATCAAGGATGGATCAATTGAATATACCAGAGGCACAATCGACGACAGATAGTTTGGTCGAGAACCAGCTCATGTTCAAAATGATGTCTGAGCCGGAAAGATATTTTAGAAGGGTTGATAGATGATTGTGTGCATTCGCACACATGTTGAACCAATATGATCAAAATGACGGTGTCAAAAGATACTAGTGAATATTGCCAGATATATGGGAAGCATCCATAATGCAAGTAGACAAGTATTTGCAGAGCAATAAAGCGGCTAAGTATTTTCGGAGGATTGAATAGTATTTCAAAGACTTTTGTGAAACACCTGAACAACTGGAATGAGCGGATACTCGGAAAGTGCGAGAAATTATTCTTAGGGGTATTCAGGTGGCAAAGAACTGCAAGGCAGTAGGCGCAAAGTATTCTCGGAACATTAGAGAGAATTTCGGGGTATCTTGTAATAACAAGATTAACTGGGAATAAAAGTAAGAACGACAGGCGTAAGTATTTATCCATAGGGATGTTTCGGTGGTAGGGAATTGCAAAAGCGACAGGCACAAGGTCTCGAGAGAATATCGGAGAGTATCTTCAAATTCTTCTGGTTCACGGAGCAATCACCTGTAGTGAGGGGTTCTCCGGGAGGAAGTAGTAACGAGATCCTAAAGTTAGATTTTAGTAAAAATCGTTTAACCCGAATAGAAGAGAGTTCAGAATCCCAGAGTAAAGATCGAGGAGTAAAAGATCCTAATACCACCCAATGGCGACGTGGGCCCGTAAGCCGCACAACCATGTTAGTAAAAGTTTTTCAATGACTAGACTCGACTTCGGCCAAGGAGTTGGAAAGGGGGATTCCTACAGGCAGTTGGCTCTGATACCAACTTGTGACGCCCCCCGATTCAATCGTACACTAATCATGCATGAAAATGTGTGCGATCAAGATCAGGGACTCACGGGAAGATATCACAACACAACTCTAAAACATAAATAACTCATACAAGCATCATAATACAAGCCAGGGGCCTCGAGGGCTCGAATACAAGTGCTCGATCATAGACGAGTCAGCGGAAGCAACAATATTTGAGTACAGACATAATTTAAACAAGGTTGCCTTATGAAGGCTAGCACAAAGCGGGATCAGATCGAAGAGGCGCAGGCCTCCTGCCGGGATCCTCCTAACTACTCCAGTGGGTCGTCGGCCGGGCTGCACGTAGTAGTAGGCACCTCCGGGGTAGTAGTAAATCATCGACGGTGGCGTCTCAGCTCTGGGCTCCATTGTCGGTCGCAGCAATCGAGTAGAGATAGGGGAAAAGGGGAACAAGGCAACCGTGAGTACTCATCCAAAGTACTGCAAGCAAGGAGCTATACTACATATGCATGGATATATGTGTAAAGGGCCATATCAGTGGACTGAACTGCAGAATGCCAGAATAAGAGGGGGATAGCTAATCCTGTCGAAGACTACGCTTCTGGCAGCCTCCGCCTTGCAACATGTAGAAGAGAGCAGACTGAAGTCCTCCAAGTAGCATCACATAGCAATAATAATCCTACCCGGCAATCCCCACCTCGTAACCCTGAGAGAGAGCGACCACCGGGTTGTATCTGGCACTTGGAAGGGTGTGTTTTATTAAGTATCCGGTTCTAGTTGTCATAAGGTCAAGGTACAACTCCAAGTCTTCACATTATCAAGATCACGGCTATTGAATATATTAACTTCCTGCAGGGTGCACCACAGTAACCCAACACGCTTGATCCCATTTGGCGAACACACTTTTACGGGTCATGCCCGCCGCTGGAGATCAACACGCCGCAGCCCACCTAGGCTCAACAGAGAGGTCAAGACGCCGGTCTAAACCTAAGCGCAGAAGTGCAGGCCCATCGCCACGACACACACCTGCGTTGCGTGGGCGGCGAAGGCAGACCTAGCCTAGTGGCGTTCAGTCCAATCCGCGCGCGCGCCGCTCGGTCGTTGGCGTCACAAAGTGCCGGTGATACCACGACGCGGGATACCCATAACTACTCCCACGTAGATGGTTAGTGCGTATAGACCAAATGGCGGACTCGGATCAAATACCCGGATCTCGTTAAGCGTGTTAAGTATCCGCGAACACCGACCAGGGCCAGGCCCACCTCTCTCCTAGGTGGTCTCAACCTGCCATGTCGCTCCGGCACAAAGTGTGATCGGGGGCGTGGGAACCCAGGCCCACCTCTACCGGGATGGAGCCACCGTCCTTTCACCCCATCTCCGAACAGTATCACGGTAATGTAACAGTGTAAAGTATATAGTATATGCCCGTGATCACCTCGAAGTGATCACAGCCCAAGAGTATAAGCGTGGCGAGACGGACAAGAGTGTAGGGTCAGCGATGGAACACTAGCATCCTATACTAGCGATGGGATAGCGGTAAAGGTAACAACATGAGTAGCAAGGACAAAGCTATGCAGCGATATAGGATTAGCTGAAAGCGATAACATGCTACACTACTCTAATGCAAGCAGTATATAGAAGAGTAGGCGATATCCGGTGATCAAAGGGGGCTTGCCTGGTTGCTCTCGCAAGAGAAGGGTTAAATCGTCGATGTAGTCGTACTTTCGGTGGCATCGGGCCGGTCTCGGGTCTCTGGGGAAGAAGAGGGGCAAGAAACAATAAATCGGAGCCAACAAAGTATCACAAACATAACGAGGCAATACGCGGTGCTAAGGTGTGCCCAAACGCGGTAGTAGGTGATACCGACGAAGGGGGAAAGCATCCGGGAAAGTATTCCCGGTGTTTCGCGTTTTCAGACAGATGAACCGGAGGGGGAAAGTTGCGTGTTTGATATGTTAGGGGTGTGTGGTGGACGAGCAGGCTGCGTATCCGAGTTCGTCTCGTCATTACGAACAACTTTCATGTTGAAAATATTTTAATCCGATTACGGATTAAAAGATATGATTTTCAAAAGATTTTATTAATTTCGGAATTTAATTAATTATTTAAATTAATTGAAAAATAGATTAATGACATCGGCATGATGTCATGCTGATGTCGGCAGATCAATGAGGTTGATTGGTCAACTGACCGATGGGTCCCACCGTCGTGACACATTTTAATTAACATTAATTAAACTAATCATAATTAATCGGGGTGGGCCCCATTGTCATTGTTTGATTAATTACTAACAGATTAATTAGGTTAATCTAATTGTGATTAATTAACTTAATTAATCCGTTAATTAATTAATTAATTTAATTATTGTTATCTATTTATTTATTTTTTTATTATTATTTTCTTAATTCTTTTTTTATTAAAACGTTCTGGGGAGCGGGCCCCCGTTGTCATAGGCCCATAGGGCCTTGCGGGCGTTGGGTGCAGGGTGCGGTCGCCACCCGTTATGGCGAACCAGGCGTCCGCCCTGTGCGTAGCAAGGCCCGGCGGCCAGCGAGGCGGGCTGGCGCGCCAGCTGCGGCGAGAGGGGAGGCGGGCCACGGCATGGCGTGGCGGGCGGTCTAACAATGACCACGGCGCCCGACCGGGAAAAGCGGCGAGAGCCACGATGGCGCTGGCGGGCGCGGCAAGCACGGCACCGGGCGAGCAAGATGTGTGCGGGAGGGCGTCGGGGCGCGATCGAGGGAGCGCGGTGAGCACGCAAGCGGCGGCGCGGGCGCGTCGACATGGGGGGGAGGGCGGTGACCGTGGCGACCTAGGGGAGAGGGGGCGAAGGGGGAGCTCACGGGGAGTAGGGTTCGTGGCAGCGGGGGTCGGGGAGAAGGTAACGGGACGACGGGCGGAGCGGATGCAGGCCGACGAGGTAGTCCTGTTCGGCGGCGACGGTTGATCCGGGCGGCGTCGGGGGAGGTTGTTGGCAGGGACGACGAAGCGCCGAGCGAGGGCCGGGAGGCTGGCGGGATGAGGCGAGGGACGAGGCGGCGCAGTGGCACCAACGATGGCGGAGGTGGCGGGCGGCTCAGTGAGAGTTCAGCGGCGGCGGGGTCGTTGCCCGATCCAGATCGGATCGGGAAGGGAGGGAACGAGGAGTGGGGAAGTGCGGGTGGTTGGGTGTTAGGGTTCCCAAGAGGGATATGGAGGGGGTTTGGGCGGTCTGGTTGGATGGCCATTTGGGCGTCTGCCCGATTGGCGAGGCTCTTCTCTCCTTTTTTGTAGTTTTGTTTTCTGTTTTTATTGTTTTCCTTTTTCTTTATTTTCTCTACTGTTTTAGCTCATTTTAAAAATATAGGCCTTATATAAAAACATGGTTTCTTCATGAAAAATAGTTAGGGAATATTTTCAACACATCGAACATTTTAGTTTTGACTTTTGAAAACTTTAATTGTTTTAACTTTAATTCAAATTTAGAATTTTGAATCCGTTTCGATCTAACGTGGGATTATCAACGATAACCGAGGTGACGTGGCATCGTTAACACGGGATTACTGTAGCCTGATTACCCGGGCGTCACAGCGGGTCTCTTCCGCCCTTGCTGACGAGGCGGAGAAGGAGGAGGCTGGCTACTCGGGCGCGCCGACGCAGGCGGAGAAGGAGGAGGCTGGCTGCTCGGGCGGCCACGGCCAGAAGCGGAGAAGGAGGCGGAGTGCCGCCAGCGCCGGAGAAGGAGGCGGAGTGCCGCCACGCGTGCCTCGATCGTCACTCACGGAGGAGGAGGCGGAGGAGGCGGAGTACCTGACTCACGGAGGAGGAGGAGGAGGCGAGGCGTCCGATTCGGAAGGTTGATGAGCTCCTTCCGCCATTGGCATGGAGTCTTGAGCGGAACCCAGCCTAGTCTCCCCTTCACGGAAGGGTGGTCAGAGGGAGGTCCTCAAATCCTCCGTTATTTCATCCACCATCACCTTAGCATATCATACGGAATCGGCTGGCGGTGATAAGTTGTGCGGGTCCACTAGGATAAACTTGGCCAACAACCGCCTTGACCTTCAAAGTCATCCATCGCGCCATAATGTGGCAACTTTTAGACTCCGTGATACCATCCACGGATAGCGGCGAGAGCCGTCAAAACATGCTCCTCGCTGAAGCAGCTCGGTGGAAGCCACGCTGCTTCTCCGGCCGAGATGGCGGGGTAGCTTGGGGAAGCTTGGCAGGTCATTTGCTGCGATCTGCTGCTTCTCGTTCCTCTAGCCCCATTACCCTTTCGTGCAGCGCTGCAGTTGGTCCTGCTCGGTTTCTTCCTCCTCTCGTGGGTCTTGTAACCCCCGTGTCCGGAAAACCAACCTTCCACGAAAGGGAGCCTCGTGTCCGTCCGTGGTGCTCGGGATTCCCAAGGGCCATTGTGAGCTCGTCCTTCTCCCTGTTTGGAAGGAGCGTCCCTCGCTGCGCTGCATCGATATAGTGTCGAAGCTTCGATTGGTATTTGCAGTTGCTCGTCCGTCCACCGGCACTTCCACATTACGAGGTCCAAGGTTCCGCCAGCCCGAAGAACCAAGTCCGGCAATGGTCAGCGATTACATTGTCTCTCGGTTCGATCCCTTTATCAAGCAGATCATGCTCAGCCTTGGACCACTTAGGCGGGCTTTGAGGTAGCCACGACCCGTGCGATGGTGAAGCTTCTTCTCCGCAGCATTTTGCTTGTTTGTCGCCGACATCTTCTTACTCTTTTCCGATGTCTTGTGGGCCACAAATGCGGGCCAGTGATCTTTGATCTTCTCATATTTGCCGATGAATTATGGTGTCTTATCTTTCTCGACAAACTGGTTCAGCTCTTTCCTCCACCTCCTCATTAGGGTTGCCATCTTCTTAAGAGCACAAGACTTGATTAATTGCTCTTTAACTGGCTTCTCCGGATCCTCCTCTGGCGGTAGGGTGAAATTTGCCTTCAGCTCAGTCCAAAGATCTTCTTTCGCATATCATTGACATAAGACACCTCGTGGTCTTCCTCCTTAGGCGTATACCATTGATGGATGCTGATCGGGATCTTGTCCCTAACAAGAACCCCATTGAGCGAAAATGCCTTCCTTGTCCGCATGGGTTCAATCAGTTCGCCGTCGGTGCGATTTCTATTATCTCAAACTTTTCATCCGAGCTCAACTTTTCTTGGGCCTCGTCTCCTTACGAAGTTGTGCTCGATCCGAACTAGAAATTATAAGGAAGAAAAGCGAGAGTAATTAATATGTGTACATATACCAAAAATGGATGCATCAATTAACTAGTCAGACGGGCTTAACTAATTAATATATACCTGGCGGACTCGGTTCGGTCACGGAGCAATCAAGACGGTCTCCTTCGCTTGTACCTCCATTGTGTCACCGGAGCCATCATGAACATAGTCCTCTTCTTGTACCGGCATTAATGGGTAGAAGCCATCATGAACATAGCCCTCTTCTTCACCTAGTCCGTGTCGTTGGGAAATGACGCAACTTCATCACTTCCTTGTGCGATTATGTGCCCCAACATCGCTTCACATTTCTTCGTCTCGGGAGTGCTCCATAGTTTCGCAAATATTTACAACATGTCAATTATTATTCAAACATGGTACAGATGGATATATATATATATATATATATATATATATATATATATATATATATATATATATATATATATATATATATATATATATATAGTGGCAAACGAGAACTAGCTAGCTAATCACAATAAGGAATCATGTTAGTTTGGGTGGCCTCGAGAGAGTTAATTTGTCGGGTAGGGGCGCGGCGGGAGGGGGTAGGAGACCAACATCGTTTTCTCTCTAGGGTTTGGGTGTCCTCGAGAGTTTTGGTCGAGCGAGAGGGCCGAGGGGGTGCTGCCGTTGTATAAGTTATCACGGTCGAGAGGGGTATATATGTCGACCGCCCCTCATGTCGAAGTTATCTCGAGGGGTTATATCGACAACGAGGCGACATACATATACATGGGAAAATAATGTTATCGGGAGGGGTATGGTACCCCCCTCATGTTGAAGTTTCTTCTTTCTCCTCTATTCCTTTCTTCTTCTTCTTCTACTCTTCTTTTCTTCTTTCTTGAGAAAGGAAAATAAGGAAAAGGAAGAAAAGAGGAAGAAGAAAAAAAAGAGAAGAAGAAAGAATAGAGAGAAGAAGAAAATTAGAAATTTTCTATTTTCTTCTTCTCCTCTATTCCTTTCTTCTTCTCCTCTTCTTTTCTTCTTATTTCCTCTTCTTATTTATTTCTCCTCTTCTTCCTCTCCTCTTCTTCTCCTTTCTTCCTCTTCCTATTTTCCTTTTCCTCTCATTCTTTTAGTATTGCTTGTTTTAAAAAAATGTTCAAATAGAAAATTTGAAAAAAACAAAGGTTTTGCCTAATGCATTGTTCATATGAATATACAAACATTTGCATATTTCTACAATAATTAATATCACAAAAAATCTATGAACATAAAAAAACCTAACTTTTCTAAAAATCTATCTTTTGCATATATGAAAACATTAATACACATATGAACAAAAATACATATGTGAAGAAAAACATGCTCTGAACAATTTTTATACATTTTGAACATCTACATACACATAGCCACATACATACACATATACATATATATATATATATATATATATATGAACAAAAAATTAAACTAATAAAAGTGACAAAAAAACAGAGCGGTCTGTGTGGTGGCTCACCTGGCAATGGCTAGATGACGATGGCGACGGTGGGGGCGGCGAGGGCACCGGCTTGTGAGGGCGGACGACAGGGCAGGGGCTCGAGGCGGCATTGTGGCGGGCCGGCGCTGGCTCGGGTAGGCCGCCGACGAGGACAGCCTTGGCTCGGGACGCCGACGAGGACCAGCGCAGGTTGGGGCGGCAGCCTTGGCGGCGGCAGCGGCGACACGGCGAGGTGGAGCAACTGGCGGCGTCGAGGAGGCGGGTCGGCGTCGTCGGGGTGGGGGCAACTGGCGATGAGATTCTGAATTTTTGCAAAGTGTTAGCTTATATAGCAAAGCCATTGGTCCCGGTTCGTGAAACCAACGGGACTAATGCACCTTTAGTCCCGATTGGTGCCACCAACCGGGACCAAAACCTCTTTTCGGCAGCCCAAAGGCGCGGGCGGCGGCCTTTGGTACGGTTGGTGCCACGAACTGGTACTAATGCCCCCTTTAGTCGGTTGATGCCACCAACAGGACCAAAGGCCCCTGTGCTGCACGCGTCGGGGCCAAAGTTTAGTCCCACCTCGCTAGTTGAGAGGGGCGCGCAGTGGTTTATAAGCCCCACTGCCGCACCCCTCTCAACCTCCTCTCCATTGCAGGCTTACGGGCCTACTTGTTACTGCTATGCCTGATGGGCCTGCTGGCCCTGCTGCGGGCCTGAATCCTGGCCCATGGATGGGTTTCTAGTCGTATTCAGGCTGTGGTGGCCCAGTAGGTGGCAATTTTTTGTTTTTTTGTTTTCTTTACTTATTGTTGCTATTTTTATTTTTTTTCCAGTTTTTTGTTTTGTTTTCTGCATTATTTATTTTCTTTTGTTTTTTGCTTTATTTTTTAATTCTTTTTGCTTTTAGTTTTAGGAAAATTATAAACTTTCTGTTAGTGCCATTACTTTTCAAATTTGAAAAGACTTTTTTGTTTTCTTTCTTGCTTTATTTATTTTATTTTGTTTCTACTTACAACAAAATACTTATTGTTTTTTTTTGTTTTGATTTCTGCATTATTTATTTTCTTTTGTTTTTGCTTTATTTTTCAATTCTTTTTGCTTTTAGTTTTAGGAAAATTATAAACTTTCTGTTAGTGCCATTAGTTTTCAAATTTGAAAACACTATTTTGTTTTTTGTTTTCTTTCTTGCTTTATTTATTTTATTTTGTTTCTACTTACAACAAAAACTTATTGTTGCTATTTTTAATTATTACGAGGCGAACCATAAGACATTAAAGCATTTGAATGAACTCTGAAAAAGTTGAAAGTTGGCATGGTATCATATTAAATCGATTACAAAGTTGGCATGGTATCATCATAATAGTTGCGGGAGAAAGTCTTCACTTTTTCTTCGCTTGTGTCATTTCCTTATTGCGCCGTAACCATGGATAATCTTCATCGTTTATCAGGATGTTGGGGTCAGCCTTGACTTTGAAGGTAGGAATTTCATGAACCTTTTCATAATCTTCAGACATGTCTATCTTGTCCTCCACTCCCACGATGTCCCTTTTTCCTGAAAGAACTATGTGGCGCTTTGGCTCATCGTATGATGTATTCGCTTCCTTATCTTTTCTCGTTCTCGGTCTGGTAGACATGTCCTTCACATAGATAACATGTGCCACATCATTGGCTAGGACGAACGGTTTGTCAGTTTACCCAAGATTTTTCAGATCCTTTGTTGTCATTCCGTCTTTGTGGGTCTACACATACCCATACTCGTGATGATTGACCCATTTGCACTTAAACAAAGGGACCTTAAAATCATGTCCGTAGTCAAGTTCCCATATGTCCACTATGTAACCATAATATGTGTCCTTTCCCCTCTCGGTTGTTGCATCAAAGCGGACACCGCTGTTTTGGTTGGTGCTCTTTTGATCTTGGTCAATCATGCTTTGTGTTGCCATCTTCGCAATTGGGGTACAACCCTTTTTTGTGGTCCTCTAACATGCGATCGAACTTCAGCTTCTCCTTTTGACTTTCGCATTGCGTCCTTGCATCGAGAATGACCCTGCGGAGATCATCATCATCGGGCACATCATCTGGTTCTTCTTGATCTTCAGCACCTTTGTTGCAAACATCATCGTGCACATCGTCTGGTTCCTCTTGATGTTCAGTAGCATCACCGTATTCAGGGGGCACATAGTTGTCATCGTACTCTTCTTCTTCGCCGTCTTCCATCATAACCCCTATTTCTCCGTGCCTCGTCCAAACATTATAGTGTGGCATGATACCCTTGTAAAGCGGTGGGCGTGGAGGATTTTCCGGTCGAGTAAGACTTCAGTATTCCCACATATAGGGCATGGACAACACATAAAACCATTCTGCTTGTTTGCCTCAGCCACTTCGAGAAAATCATGCACGCCCTTAATGTACTCGGAGGTGTGTCTTGAACCGCATACATCCATTCCGGTTCATCTGCGTGCATTATATATAATTAAGTGTGTCAAAAATCATTACAGAACATCATGAATAGATAATTAAGTGACCAAATTAATAGAAGTTCATCATCACATTAAAACCAAAGTACATACATAGTTCTCATCTAACAACATAAAGCTCTGCAGAGCATCTAAACTAATTAAACCATACACTGAAACTATGTAAAACATTTCAATGCGAAAACAAATGCGATCATAATCGCAACCAATGTAACAACTGATCCAACGGCATAATGATACCAAGCCTCGGTATGAATGGCATATTTTCTAATCTTTCTAATCTTCAAGCGCATTGCATCCATCTTGATCTTGTGATCATCGACGACATCCGCAACATGCAACTCCAATATCATCTTCTCCTCCTCAATTTTCTAATTTTTCCTTCAACAAATTGTTTTCTTCTTCAACTAAATTTAACCTCTCGACAATAGGGTCGGTTGGAATTTCGGTTCAACAACCTCCTAGATAAATAAAATCTATGTCACGTTGGTCGGCATAATTGTCATAAACAATAAATGAACCAATAGTTATGAAAAGATAATATATACCACATCCGAATCATAGAGCAGGGCGAGGGCCGATGGGGCGGATACCAAAACCATAGCACTATATAAGATGCAATAATAAAAGTAAGAAAATTATACAAGTATCTATATAAACATACAAGTAAGAATTTTTTTCCTTTCAGAAAGAAGATAAGATAAGAACAAGAGGCTCACACGCTGGTGCCGGGCGGCGAGATCGGTGAGCGATCGACGGCGGTCAAGGCAGGGACGGGGCGTGACGGACCGCTAAACCTAGACAAATATTAAGGAAAATGGAGCTTGGAGGTCGAGCTTGAAGAGGAGAAAGCTTAAGTAGTGTGGCTCGGGCATTCCATCGAACACCTCGTGTGCATAGGAGGTGAGCTAGAGCACCACAAAGCTCTCCCCCTCACACATTAAAAAACAGAGCACTGGAGTGCTGCTCGCTCATGGCGAGGGTATATATAGGCAAATAATTGGTCCCGGTTGGTGACTTGAACCGGGACTAAAGGGCAGCGTTGGTCGGTTAGTCCACCAACCGGGACCAATGGTGGTGGGCAGAACGAGGCCCATTGGTCCCGGTTCGTCCACCAACCGGGACCAAAAGGTCCAGACGAACCGGGACCAATGGCCCACGTGGCCCGCCGGCCCTCGGCTCACGAACCGGTCCAATGCCCCATTGGTCCCGGTTCTAGATTGAACCGGGACTAATGGGCTGGCCGGGCCTGGACCATTGCCCTGTTTTCTACTAGTGAGGGTTGTGCACCTTGTCTGCGATGGGAATCCGGCTGACGTCTGCTCTAGTTCTCGGGTGAGCGCCAACGATCCGACGGTGCGGCGCCTTGAGCCTAAGCGAGAGGAAAGGTACCTCTTGGCGTTGGGGCGATGTTCTTCCCTTGTCCACGGTTGAGACAGTCCACACCTTTTCTCGGCTATCGGCTGATCATCGAGGCTTTCCGCTCCTCTCTCTATGCTGACTATGTGCGATGAAACCCGACACTACTAGCAGGGCTCTTCATGTATTTTCTTTCTGCTGTAGTGTGTGTTGCATTGTTAGTTGTTCACTAAGCTCCAGTGTATCTTTCGGTCGCTAGTGCTTGGTGGCCTTGTGTAATTCCTGGCCGGTTGATGGCTTTGTTAATTCAAAGTCAGGCTCTTTGCGAGCCTTCGTTCTAAAAAAAAAAGTTCAGCTAGACATGTCAGGATAGGAAGCAACAGTCAACATATTCTGCTAGATTTAATGATTAGATGCCAGAACTGATTTAGGAACATGTTGTAACCGGTGACTAAACAAGAACTTCGTCCATTGCAGCAAGGATTCTTCTGATTCCGCAAATATTAAGATACTAATGCATGTAACTAACTTACCATCCGCTGAGACTGCATTGCCAGATCTAAAATTCTCATAACTGAAATAACATTAAATGTAGTTTTCTTTGCACAAAAAATTCACTTATTTCATTTGTTGGCATAAATTGCAACAGTTGGTGAACAGGCACTATGGTAGCCTTCAGTGACGGGGAAGATGCGCTGGGCATCCCAGTATCCCACTCGAGTGGCTCGGATAGGAACCACCTGAACTACTGCAATCCCCGCAGCGCCGACATCTAGTCCTTCAACCAAATAAGCAAAATCATGAGATTGAACACTAGAAAACGACCCAGATGCCAGGCACTTCCTCTTACCCGATCTTCGTTTGTCAAAGTCCCTGGCATAGGGATGTCAACCGGGTCCCGTTTAATCCCGTTTAAAGTCCACTTATGATATGATAGTTCAAAAAGGTTTTTTGTTTGTTTAAGAAAAATGAACTATCAAGCTATCAAAAACTAACTAAACGGGATCGCGGATGCCATTTATTTGCCACTTACATCCCTACCCTGGCTCCAGGGGCGACGAGGAGAGGTACGTCTCGGTTCCCATGGAACTGTCAACAGTTCAGACCGACTCTGAACAAAGGATTCGGCGCGAGTCCTATAGTCTTGTCTAGATTGGGGCTGCCATGAGTGGATAGGGAATGCGCCATGGTAGTCGGCGGCGGTAGGACATGACCTACGGCGCGGCGGTGGGTAAACAACTCGTACGGAAGAAGAGGCGAAGAAAACAAAGGGATATGCACTTCCTCACTGTATTACAGAATTATCCAGGGTGCCTTGTGCATAATTTCCGATGCAAGTTTAGCCTACTCAATCCTGGACCTCCAGTCCAGATCCAACGCCCCACATAGTCCTATATCAGGGTATCATATGAGGCACCGTATCACCAGATATGCACTCGTTGTATGAATGCACAGCTATCACTACTCTGGTTTGATCCAAACAGAGAATATGCAATGTGGGGGTGTCCACGGAAGAACGAAGCCCGTGCCTTCGAAGTCGCCGGTCAAGGTGAGGTCCACAATAGACCCCGGCCGGAGTCCGACACCTCCACCACGCGATTGCGGTGCGAGGGGGTGCCGGCCACCCATTGCGACCGCGTTCGGCGAAGCCGGCACGATGCGCCTCCTGCCACTAGGCCAGGAGGATCCGAGCGCCATTTGGGTGGACGCAATGGATTTCCGCCGGATCAAGTCTGATTGTAGTCTGGCGGACTCCTCCTGGGAGCAGCGGAGAGCCATGCAAACAACCATCTATCCCCGGGCCTGCATGGGACGAGGTCCCAGTCGATAGATCGGGAGATCTCGGAGTCGGATCCACTACCATCATGTCGGAGAAGGCCAGAGATCACCAGAAAGATGGTTGGAGGCGGAGTGACTAGAGTGAAGTGGCTAGGATTTGGTCCAACCTGCAGATGGGGACTAATATATGTCGGTTTGGTGTGGGTCAGATCCGACACGGCAGATGCGCCTCTCATACCCGTCCCAAATATGAGCTGGATGTGCCAATGCGTTGCAACGGATTAAAGCAGAATAATACTTGTTCACCAATTTGAAAGAAAACACTCTAGTTTTGATACACATATATCACTAAAAATTTACGTATTATGTTTCACTCAAAATTATATTCCTCGAGTTGTTAGAATGAGGTGAGGGAGCGATGCGGTTGGTTTCAAGATACTAAGCGGTTTTCTGCAAATTGGAGCAAAGAAGTGCGCTATTGTTGCAAAAAGGCCACAACTTATCTCACAGTCGTTAGATGTAGATCCAATGGTTAGAAATGACGGATGATAGACACACCATCATCACCAACTGAGTTTTTTTATAGGAGTAGAGATGACGATGTCGGTCAGCCTGAACATATAAGGACAGTATGAGAGTGCAGCTGGGTTATGATCTTATGACCGATCACAGACCGAACCGTCCACCTGAACATTAGGGAGCGTTTGAGGAGTCCGGTTGTAGCTCTTATAGCAATATATGAATCTAATGGTGGCCTATGCTGGCACACGGTGGCTATCGCCAGACCGGCAGAGTGCAGCAGCTGGGAGGGAGGGCACTCGCGCAGGAGCTGCGTGATGCTTGTAGAGGGGGGAGCGCGCGAGGTGGATCCGTCCCGCCGCCATCTTCCCAAGGCACGGCACGACTAAGCTGGACGGCCACCCAGCGACGGCGTAGAGGAAACAAAGGGAGGTAGTGTCTCTGCGATGGAGATCTGGGGCGGGGCGGGGGGATTGGGGCGGAACAGATTCGCCCCGTCGCCACCATCCTGGGGCGTGGCGCGGCTTCTTCGGCCGGCCCTCCGGCGGCGGCTGACAGGGCGGACGGGGGGGGGTTGCCCGTGGCGGTGGATACAATTTCCCCGTGTCGCCGGGGAGGGTGATGTGGGGACAAGAGCGTTTTCATCACCTAGCCTTTTTCTTGAACTGTGCTGCCTCCTCCTCCTTGCGTGGCCCAGCCCTACAGCCGCTGCTGCCCTTGGATTGGGCGCGGGATCTGTGGCTTGTCGCAAGGGTGTCCGCGGCATGCCTTCCTGCTTATGGCCCTCTCGCCACCGGTGGCCCGTCCTCTCCCCTAAGCCACAACGATGGCTCTCGCGGTGGCGACGAGTATACAATGCTAGTGGTGGTCTTGAAGCCCTCAAGGCGGGAGCTTGCTGGCGCTGCTCCGGCCCCGAACACCCTGGAACAACATCCCTTCTGGTGTCCATGGCTCCGACGTCCTCTGCCGGGCCACTCCGGCCTCAGCGACCCAGCAACTACGTTCCTTCCAGCTTGCCTGGCTCCCTGTTGTCTCGACGACTATGGCCACGGTAACCGATAGCCGTCGCCCCACCCCCTCATGGCTTGCTTCACGCCCGCCCTACCTTATACGCCTCAAAGCCTCCTGATAACCCTCAAGTATAGGGGATCGCAACAGCTTTCGAGGGTAGAGTATTCAACCCAAATTTATTGATTCGACACAAGGAGAGCCAAAGAATATTCTCAAGTATTAGCAGTTGAGTTGTCAATTCAACCACACCTGGATAATTTAGTATCTGCAGCAAAGTATTTAGTAGCAAAGTAGTATGATAGTAATGGTAACAGTGGCAAAAGTAAAGATAGCAGTTTTGTAGTAATTGTAACAGTAGCAACGGAAAAGTAAATAAGCGAAGCACAATATGTGGAAAACTCGTAGGCATTGGATCAGTGATGGATAATTATGTCAGATGCGATTCCTCATGTAATAGCTATAACATAGGGTGACACAGAACTAGCTCCAGTTCATCAATGTAATGTAGGCATGTATTCCGAATAGTCATATGTGCTTATGGAAAATAACTTGTATGACATCTTTTGTCCTACCCTCCCGTGGCAGCGGGGTCCTAGTGGAAACTAAGGGATATTAAGGCCTCCTTTTAATAGAGTACCGGACCAAAGCATTAGCACTTAGTGAATACATGAACTCCTCAAACTACGGTCATCACCGAGAAGTATCTCGATTATTGTCACTTCGGGGTTGTCGGATCATAACACATAATAGGTGACTATAGACTTGCAAGATAGGATCAAGAACTCACATATATTCATGAAAACATAATAGGTTCATATCTGAAATCATGGCACTCGGGCTCTAGTGACAAGCATTAAGCATAGCAAAGTCATAGCAACATCAATCTTAGAACTTTTGGATACTAGGGATCAAACCCTAACAAAACTAACTTGATTACATGGTAAATCTCATCCAACCCATCACCGTCCAGAAAGCCTACGATGGAATTACTCATGCACGGCGTTGAGCATCATGAAATTGGTGATGGAGGATGGTTGATGATGACGACGGCAACGAATCCCCCTCTCCGGAGCCCCGAACGGACTCCAGATCAGCCTTCCTGAGAGAGGTTAGGGCATGGCGGCGGCTCCGTATCATAAAACGCGATGAAACTTTCTGTTTTTTTTCTCCGTGAAACGGAATATATAGAGTTGGAGTTGAGGTTGGGGGAGCATCAGGGGGCCCACGAGACAGGGGGCGCGCCTCCCACCCTCGTGGACAGGGTGTGGGCCCCCTGGCCTTGATTCTTTCGCCAGTATTTTTTATATTTTCCTAAAGTTATCTCCGTGGATTTTCAGGTCATTCCGAGAACTTTTGTTTTCTGCACAATAAACAACACCATGGCAGTTCTGCTGAAAACAACGTCAGTCTGGGTTAGTTCATTCAAATCATGCAAGTTATAGTCCAAAACAAGGGCAAAAGTGTTTGGAAAAGTAGATACGTTGGAGACGTATCAACTCCCCCAAGCTTAAACCTTCGCTTGTCCTCAAGCAATTCAGTTGATAAACTGAAAGTGATAAAGAAAAACTTTTACAAACTCTATTTGCTCTTGTTGTTGTAAATATGTAAAGCCAGCATTCAAGTTTTTAGCAAAGATTATGAACTAATCATATTCACAATAACACTTGGGTCTCATATTTACTCATGTCAACGACATAATCAGCTAGCGAGCAATAATAATAAAACTCGGATGACAACACTTTCTCAAAATAATCATAATATGATATAACAAGATGGTATCTCGCTAGCCCTTTCTGAGACCGCAAAATATAAATGCAGAGCACCTTTAAAGATCAAGGACTGACTAAACATTGTAATTCATGGTAAAAGAGATCCAGTGAAGTCATACCCAATATAAACTAGTAGTAATACATGCAAATGACAGTGTGCTCTCCAGCGGGTGCTTTTAAATAAGAGGGTGATGACTCAACATAAAAGTAAATAGATAGGCCCTTCGCAGAGGGAAGCATGGATTTGTAGAGGTGCCAGAGCTCGATTTTAAAATAGAGATGAATAACATTTTGAGCGGCATACTTTCACTATCAACGTAACAACTATAAGATGGCGATACCTTCCATGCTACATACATTATAGGAGGTTCCCAAACATAATGGTAAAAGTTTATACTCCCCCACCACCAACAAGCATCAATCCATGACTTGTTCGAAACAAAGAGTGCCTCCAACTAGCAACAACCTTGGGGTAGTTTTGTTTAATTATTTTGATTTGCTTTGATCTTTTTGATCATGGGACTGGGCATCCCGGTTACTAGCCATTTTCTCGTGAATGAGGAGCAGAGTCCACTCCTCTTGAGAATAACTCACCTAGCATGGAAGATAGAGACAACCCGAGTTGAAACATGAGCTGCTCGAGCATACAAAACAGAATTTCATTTGAAAGTTTGGAGTTTGGCACATACAAATTTACTTGGAACGGTAGGTAGATAACGCATATAGGAAGGTATGGAGGACTCATATGGAATAACTTTGAGGTTTATGGAGTTTGGATGCATAAGCAGTACTCTTGCTTAGTACAGGTGAAGGCTAGCAAAAGAATGGGAAGCGACCAACTGAGAGAGCGACAACAGTCATGAACATACATTAAAATTAATTTACACCAAGCACAAGCATGAGTAGGATATAATCCACCATGAACATAAATATCGTGAAGGCTATGTTGATTTGTTTCAACTACATGCATGAACATGTGCCAAGTCGAGTCACTCAATTCATTCAAAGGAGGATACCATCCCATCATACCACATCATAATCATTTTAGTAACATGTTGGCATGCAAGGTAAACCATTGTAAACTCATAGCTAATTAAGCATGGCATAAGCAACTATAATCTCTAAATGTCATTGCAAATATGTTTACTTCATAATAGGCTGAATCAGGAACGATGAACTCATCATATTTACAAAAACAAAAGAAGTCGAGTTCATACCAGCTTCTCTCATCTCAATCAGTCCATCATACATCGTCATTATTGCCTTTCACTTGCACGACCCAACGATGTGTATAATAATAATAGTGCACGTGCATTGGACTAAGATGGAATCTGCAAGCATTCAAATCAAGAGAGAAGACAAAGTAATATGGGCTCTAAGTTAAATCAGCAATCATCCATATGAGAGCCACTAAACATTTTCAATATGGTCTTGTACTCTCGACCCCCAAAGGAAAGAAAAGAAATAAAACTATTTACATGGGAAAGCTCCCAACAAGTAAAAGAAGAACGAGAAATCTTTTTGGGTTTTCATTTTAATCATTACTACAAGCATGGAAATTAAACTAACTAATTTTTTGGTTTTTCTTAAGGTTTATCAAACACACAAGAAGAAAGCAAGAAAAATAAATTAAACTAGCATGGATAATACAATGAAAGAGTATGAGCACCGACAACTAGAATAGTGTGTGAACATGAATGTAAAGTCGGTGAGAAATACGTACTCCCCCAAGCTTAGGCTTTTGGCCTAAGTTGGTCTAATGCCAAGGACCGCGGCTACTCTCCCAGGTGTACTGAGGAGTGTCATCAGGATACCACTAGCTAGCGATCTCCTCCGGATCCCACTAATAAGATGATGGATGATAAGGGTCCAGTGGAGGTTCCGGCTCAGGCTCTGGAGCGGATGCCTGGCCTCGATGAGCGTACACCGCTTCCGGCAAGACAAGGTAATTATCTGCAGTCAAATCAAACAATAAAGGCACAGGCAGGGTAATAATCTCATTGTTTTTCTTACTAAATCTTAAGTTATACAGAAGCATCTTATCTTTGTTGTCAACAATAAACTCATGCGCTACCATGCTCCTGTAATCTAAAAGGGAAAGAGGCAACATTGTCTCCTCTTTCTCATAATGCCTAATAGGTATCTCAAAATGTTTAGCAAGGCGTGCAACATAGATACCTCCAAAGATGGGTCCCTTTGTACGGTTCACGCTTAGCCGTTTAGCAATAACGGCACCCATACTAAAATTGTTATCACCAAACAAGGCATGGAACAGAATAATGATATCATGAACACTGAAGTTTCCACTATTTCCACGATCAATTAAGCATCGACTAGTAAATATGGCAAAGTAGCATAAAACAGGAAAATGTATGCTAGTGATTCTCGCATCGGAACCCTTCTTCGAATCCCCTACAGTAATAGTGTTAACAAAACCATCCACATCTTTACGATGTGGTTCATCTAAGCTGCCCTCAAAGGGTATTCTACATACCGCACAAAAATTACGTAATGACATTTCCTTGAACTCATCATATAAATGAAATGATACTGAAGGAGGTGAATTCTTGGGATAATAATAAAAGTTTTGCACGAAAGTATTGGTGAGTAAGAGATACTGATCGATCCGGTCATGGAGGAAGTCGGTGAGGCCTGCATTTTCAGCCAGAGAATAAAAGTCTTCATAAATCCCGACCTCTCTCAAGAAATTATCACAAGGCCATTCACACGGCCGTACTTCCGCTACGCGAGGAAGGTTATACTTGGCCTTTTCCTTCTCTTTAGCTTGTTTATCCTTGGAGCCTTGGCTAGAAGAACCCCTCAAAAATCTCCTTATCATTTTCTAAAAATTTCTGAAATTTTAGTAACTTCAAGATAAAAGTGAATCAAACTAAACAATATTGGTAGCAGCTACTCCCACAAGTTCCTAGAGCCTATATCATGCATTAGAATTACTTGGGACCTCATAAATTTGACATGCAAGCTCAAGAACAGGGTCACCTATGCTGCAAAAAATTGCAATGAATAAAGCACTAGAACAAAAAATAATTGGACCAATGGAGGAGTTACATACCAAGCAACAATCTCCGAAAGCAGTTTTGTGAATGGAGCTTTGAGCAAGGAGATCGAAAATCGCAGCAAAATGAGCTAGAACTCGTGCTTGAGCTGGATGGGGATTTTCTGGGGAGGAAGATGGAGTGTGTGGGTGCAGGAATAAGTGGAGGGGGCCACCATGGGCCCACGAGACAGGGGGCGCGCCCAGGGGGTGTGGGCGTGCCCTCCACCCTCGTGGCCAGGTGCTTGCCCCCCCTGCTGTGTTTTCAGTGCCTAAAATCCTCAAATATTCCATAAAAAATCATACTAAATTTGCAGGGCATTTGGAGCACTTTTATTTTTGGGATATTTTTTATTGCACGGATAATTCAGAAAACAGACAGATAATACTAATTTTGCTGTATTTATTCTAAATAACAGAAAGTAAAAAGAGGGTACAGAAGGTTGTGCCTTCTAGTTTCATCCATCTCATGATCATCAAAATGAATCCACTAAAAAGGTTGATCAAGTCTTGTTAACAAACTCATTCTGAATAACACGGAACCGGAGAAATTTCGAATAACACTAGGTTACCTCAGCGGGGATATGGACATCCCCAACAAAAAGAATATCATACTTTTTCTTGACAGTAGGAGGAGGAAATTCAAAACCTCCAATAATGATAGTTGGAATTTTTCCAATAAAACTGATGCTATGAACTTGAGGTTGTTTCCTCGGAAAGTGTACCGTATGCTCATTACCATTAACATGAAAAGTGACATTGCCTTTGTTGCAATCAATAACAGCCCCTGCAGTATTCAAAAAGGGTCTACCAAGGATAATTGACATACTATCGTCCTCGGGGATATCTAGAATAACAAAGTCCGTTAAGATAGTGACGTTTGCAACCACAACAGGCACATCCTCACAAATATCGACAGGTATGGCAGTTGATTTATCGGCCATTTGCAAGGATATTTCAGTAGGTGTCAACTTATTCAATTCAAGTCTACGATATGAAGAAAGAGGCATAACACTAACACCGGCTCCAAGATCACATAAAGCGGTTTTAACATAATTTCTTTTAATGGAGCATGGTATAGTTGGTACCCCTGGATCTCCAAGTTTCTTTGGTATTCCATCCTTAAAAGTATAATTAGCAAGCATGGTGGAGATTTCAGCATAAGGATTTAATTTAAGCATATCGGTTAAGCGCATACGTAAGAAGATAGGTCTAATCATTTCAGCAAAGCGCTCAAAATCCTCATCATCCTTTGTCTTGGATGGTTTAGGAGGAAAAGGCATAGGTTTCTGAACCCATGGTTCTCTTTCTCTACTGTGCTTCCTAGCAACAAAATCTCTCTTATCATAACATTGATTCTTTGATTGTGGGTTATCAAGATCAACAGCAGGTTCAGTCTCTACATCATTGTTATTGCTAGGTTGAGCATCAACATGAACATTATCCTTAACATTATCACCAGGTTCATGTTCATCACCTGATTGTGTTTCAGCATCAGAAATAGAAATATTATTGAGATTCTCAGGTGTGTCTATAACAGGTTCACTAGAAGCATGCAAAGTCCTATCACTTTTATTTTTCTTCTTTTTAGAAGAACTAGGTGCCTCTAAATTATTTCTCTGAGAATCCTGCTCGATTATCTTTGGGTGGCTTTCAGGATACAAAGGTTCCTGAGTCATTCTACCAGTTCTAGTAGCCACTCTAACAGCAAAATCATGCTTATTATTTAATTCATCGAGCAAAATCACTTTGAGCTTTAAGTACTTGCTCATCTTGAGTGGTAACCATAGAAGCATATTTGCTAATGAGTTTAAGTTCACCTTTAACTCTAGCCATATAATCACTCAAGCATCCTATCTCAAAAGCATTATTCTTTAATTCTCTACCAACATAAGCATTAAAACTTTCTTGCCTAGCCATAAAATCATCAAATTCATCTAAGTAAGGGCTATGAAATTTAGTAGACGGGATTTCAATTTTATCATATCTATAGAGAGAATTTACCTTTACTACCTGTGTCGGGTTATCAAGACAATGTGTTTCTTCAACAGGCGGTAGATTAAGACCATGTGTTTCTTCAATAGGAGATAAATTCTTAACATCTTCAGCTTTAATACCTTTTTATTTCATTGATTTATTTGCCTCTTGCATATCTTTAGGACTGAGAAATAGAACTCAACTCTTCTTCGGAGTTGGTTTAGGAATAGGCTCAGGAGTTGGCTCAATTGGCTCAGGAATTGCCTCAGGAAGAGTCCAATTATTTTCATTACTCAACATATTATTCAATAGCAATTCAGCTTGGTCGACTGTTCTTTCCCTGAAAACACAACCAGCACAACTATCCAAGTAGTCCTTGGAAGCATTGATTAGTCCATTATAAAAGATATCAAGTATTTCATTTTTCTTAAGAGGATGATCAGGCAAAGCATTAAGTAATCGGAGAAGCCTCCCCCAAGCTTGTGGGAGCCTCTCTTCTTCGATTTGCACAAAATTGTATATTTCCCGCAAGGCGGCTTGTTTCTTATGAGCAGGGAAATATTTAGCAGAGAAGTAATAAATCATATCCTGGGGACTACGCACACAACCAGGATCAAGAGAACTAAACCAAGTTTTAGCATCACCCTTTAATGAGAACGGAAATATCTTAAGGATATAATAACAGCGAGACTTCTCATCATTAGTAAACAGGGTGGCTATATCATTTAACTTGGTAAAATGCGCCACAACAGTTTCAGATTCATTGCCATAAAAAGGATCAGATTCAACCAAAGTAATTATCTCAGGATCAACAGAGAATTCATAATCCTTATCAGTAACACAGATAGGTGAAGTAGCAAAAGCAGGGTCAGGTTTCATTCTAGAATTAAGAGATTGCTGCTTCCATTTAGCTAATAACTTCTTAAGATCATATCTATCATTGCAAGCAAAAATAGCTCTAGCAGCTTCCTCATCCATAACATAACCCTCAGGAACAAAAGGTAATTCATAATTAGGGGGATAACCTTCATCATCACTATCATCAATAATTTCATTCTCAATAATTTCATTCTCTCTAACCCTAGCAAGTTGTTCATCAAGATATTCACCTAATGGCACAGTAGTATCAAGCATAGAAGTAGTTTCATCATAAGTACCATGCATAGCAGAAGTGGCATCATCAATAACATGCGACATATTAGAATTCATAGCAGTAGCAGGTTTAGGTGTCGCAAGCTTACTCAAAACAGAAGGAGAATCTAGAGTAGAGCTAGGTGGCAGTTCCTTACCTCCACTCGTAGTTGAGGGAAAAATCTTAGTTCTTTCGTCTTTCACGTTCCTCATAGTGATCAACAGATATAAATCCCAAGTGACTCAAAGAATAGAGCTATGCTCCTGGCAATGGCGCCAGAAATTAGTCTTGATAACCCACAAGTATAGGGGATCGCAACAACTTTCGAGGGTAGAGTATTCAACCCAAATTTATTGATACAACACAAGGGGAGCCAAAGAATATTCTCAAGTATTAGCAGTTGAGTTGTCAATTCAACCACACCTGGATAACTTAGTATCTGCAGCAAAGTAGTATGATAGTAATGGTAACAGTGGCAAAAGTAAAGATAGCAGTTTTGTAGTAATTGTAACAGTAGCAACGGAAAAGTAAATAAGCGAAGGACAATATGTGGAAAGATCGTAGGCATTGGATCAGTGATGGATAATTACGTTGGATGTGATTCCTCATGTAATAGCTATAACATAGGGTGACACAGAACTAGCTCCAGTTCATCAATGTAATGTAGGCATGTATTCCGAATATAGTCATACGTGCTTATGGAAAAGAACTTGCATGACATCTTTTGTCCTACCCTCCCGTGGCAGCGGGGTCCTAGTGGAAACTAAGGGATATTAAGGCTTCCTTTCAATAGAGTACCGGACCAAAGCATTAGCACTTAGTGAATACATGAACTCGTCAAACTACGGTCATCACCGAGAAGTATCCCAATTATTGTCACTTCGGGGTTGTCGGATCATCACACATAATAGGTGACTATAGACTTGCAAGATAGGATCAAGAACTCACATATATTCATGAAAACATAATAGGTTCAGATATGAAATCATGGCACTCGGGCCCTAGTGACAAGCATTAAGCATAGCAAAGTCATAGCAACATCAATATCAGAATATAGTGGATACTAGGGATCAAACCCTAACAAAACTAACTTGATTACATGGTAATCTCATCCAACCCATCACCGTCCAGAAAGCCTACGATGGAATTACTCATGCACGGCGGTGAGCATCATGAAATTGGTGATGGAGGATGGTTGATGATGACGACGGCGATGAATTCCCCTCTCCGGAGCCCCGAACGGACTCCAGATCAGCCCTCCCGAGAGTGATTAGGGCTTGGCGGCGGCTCCGTATCGTAAAACGCGATGAAACTTTCTCTCTGATTTTTTTCTCCGCGAAACAGAATATATAGAGTTGGAGTTGAGGTCGGTGGAGCATCAGGGGGCCCACGAGACAGGGGGGCGCGCCCAGGGGGAGGGGGCGCGCCCCCACCCTCGTGGACAGGGTGTGGGGCCCTGGCCTTGATTCTTTCCCCAGTATTTTTTATATTTTTCAAAAGTTATCTCCGTGGATTTTCAGGTCATTCCGAGAACTTTTGTTTTCTGCACAATAAACAACACCAAGGCAGTTCTGCTGAAAACAGCGTCAGTCTGGATTAGTTTCATTCAAATCATTCAAGTTAGAGTCCAAAACAAGGGCAAAAGTGTTTGAAAAAGTAGATACGTTGGAGACGTATCACCTCCGCTTTTGCCAGATCCAATGCTCGTGGATTCGGGGGCGGTGCCACGCTCCGACGATAGTTGCAGCCCCCCCAACCCCTTCCGACATGGTGACTATGACCGGCGTTGGCTTCCTCATCTTCGTTTTCAGATACGGTGGCTATGGGATTGCTCAGCCTCAGGCCAGGGAGAAATCCCTGCTCAGCTTGCCGATGCTGACAGCGGCGACGTCTGCGGATGTCGTTTCCTTCTTGGGGGCGCTGTCAAGGCCCTCAGTTGCGCCCCTCTTCGAGCTTAGGGGAAACCCTAGGTCCAATTCCTCCGGATCGGATGCCGACGGCGTCTCGACATCGTCCTCCTTCTTGAAGGCGCCATCTTGCTCGCTCGCGGTGTCCCCGGTTTTGGTTCTCGAGATGTTGATGCTCTAGTTGGTTCGTCGTTGTCATTCTTAGTTCGGGTTTGGTAGGTTTAGCTATGATGTATCCTCTCTTGGGTCGAGCATCCCTTTGCTTTCTGCTCCGGGCATCATGTTCACGCCTGCCTGCGTTCGTGCCATGTGTTGTACCCCTATCCATACTCATTCTATTTCTTTTATCAATGCAATGATACGCAAACTTTGCGTATTCAAGAAAAAAATTCAAATGATGCCTCCTCATCTAGATTCTTGAATGTTATTATTTACTTTGGTAGTGTTAAACCAGTTTTTTTTGGCTTGCGGTTTGGTCTTTGAAAGTTTCACCTATGGTATAATTTTTCTTGGAGCATCTCCAACAGACGCGCAACGCGCAGCGCCCTAAAAAACAGTATATAACGTAGGGTGAGCCAGCTTTTTCGCGCGGCGGTGAGCTGGCTCTAGCGGCCGCCGCAAAATAAAGCGCGCCCGATCCGCTCCAGGAGATGCGCTATATTTCTTCTTTTTTGTACTACGATTCGATACACATTTGGCTCCGGTAGTACATAGATAAAATGATAGATAGATCATAGTTCATAGCCTCCTCCTACGATACATAGATAGTTCATAGCCTCCTCCTATAATAGATAGATAAAACCAGAAACTACTACTACTCGTCATCCTCCGAGTCGGACCCCGCCTCGGTGATGTCCTCGTCCGACGTTTTAATGTAGGCGTCAAGGAACCGCTCGTTGTTGGAGCCCCAGGACGACGAATTTCCTAGCACGATGTTGAATTTAGCGGCCGCCTTCCGCGTTCGCCTGTCCTCGCGTAGGTGGCTCGCTCAGCGCTCCTCTCCTCCCTCTCCGCCCTCTTCTCGGCGAAGAATTGTTGCTCGTTGATGACATCTTGCGGGAAGCGTTGGCGCCACAGTGCCATGGCTTCCTCGTCCATCTCGGCCAGGCTCAGACGGTGCTCCCGCCTCCGGTTCTCGCGAAGATCCTCGTCGGTGATAAGCCGCGGGGGAGGCGCCAACTCCTGCGCCTGCTCCCGAGTCGCCACGTCCGGGAAGTTTATGTCCCAACGGGACTGCTGGAAACGCCACGCCGCAGCGTCGTACGCGCGGGCGCCCTCGTGGGCGGTGTGGAAGGTGTCGAGGCCGAGGAGACGTGGCCGGATCAAATCTCGGCCGAGTAGGTGCCGGACAGGCGCACACGGATGCCGTGGTAGCCCGAAGCTCCCCGGTGGTGCGGCGGCATGGCGGCACGTCGGCGGCGAGGCGAGAAAGCGGTAAAGGGAGTGAGGAGAGAGCGACAGAGGACACGCGGCGATGTGGATAGCGATGGAACGGTGTGTGGCCGGCGCTGCTTTTTATAGGCGCGCCGGAAGCGGCGCATCAAATCTAGCGCACGACCGCCCGCTTTTTCCCATGCGCGTACAATCGTTTCCGCGCGCCCGATTTTCTCGCCTTCGTTGGCGCGCGCGAAATCGCCCCCTAAAATCTCTTTTTACCGCGCGCGCGTTTTTTGCTGCCACTGTTGGAGATGCTCTTATGGTTGTTGTCTCGGAATAAGATAATGACCAGGGATAATTTGAGAGAGAGGGGATATCTAAACCTTTGGAATATGATGTTGGGCCACAGGCCGGACTACACACGCGAACACGATGGAGAGGAACGAGAGAGAGAGGCGAAGACGAACACCGGAGCACCAGAGTTTTGCGAGGCGCAACTGCTTGCCTCTTTTCTTGCTTTTTTCTCTTCTTATTCTTTTTCCCGTAACAACCTGAGAGATTACAAAGATAATGGCCGGACGACTCTGGCCGAGACAAACTCCACGATCCGCCTACGTCGTGCCATCCCACGACTTGATCATGGCCTAAGCAAACACACACGCCGCAACGTGAACCGGCACGTTTCTGGCTCTAACTAGTACGTACATGCAAACGACTCAAAAACATATACACACAACCATCACGTGTATGACCATGCAGACTAATTAATCTCTAACTAAACATGCATGCATGACGTAAACTAATGACTTATAACAAGATTAAAAACTAACATTCACCTCCCTAATCTTGTTATCCATTATTTCTTGTATACCGAACATCTTGATGCCATCCTGTCGTCGTCGCCACTCTCCACCATCGCCTGCACCAAGCAAACTTTTGTCGCCGTCGGTGTGACCATTGCTGCGTGACATGTGCACAAACCCACCAGATGTCTTCAGTAACACCTTATAAAGCCGGTTGGGGCTCTTTTCACCTTCATCTGCACATTGCCAAACCTATCCCCAATCCATAGAAACATACCATCCAGCACTATTCGATGACCATCCTCCGATAGCTTACCCAGACTGATTACATTACAAGATAGGCTCGGTACAAGGTATACCTCGGTCAGAAGTAGCTGTCCACCATTCTTGCATTCAACATGGACTGAACCTTTGCCTTCAATCAGAGCTTTAGACCCATCTCCGAGCTTCACATGCCCACGGATGGTTTCATCTAACTCCTTGAACTTGCACCTCGAGCCTATCATGTGATTGCTAGCACCACTATCAAGCCACCATGCATCAACTTCATGGTCTGATTCACCCATGCATACCTAAGATCTGAAGTTCTCCTCATTCAGAACGAGGAAGTTTTTGCCCTTTTCCATGGGTTGCACCCCGACTTGTTCATACCGAGCGTCGCGGCCGCCAGTGTCACGGCTGCCGGCATAGTCGCGGCAGCTATCACGGCCTCTAGCGGCATTGTTGCTGTCGCCGTTGACGCACTCCCTGTGGCCGGTGGCCCCTTGACATCATTGGGCGCTGCAGCTGCATGCACAAGATTCTGGAGGTGCTCGTTCTCATCACAGATCATGCGATGCACCTTCAGGAACTTGGCCTTCTCCTCGCTAGCATACATCAACTCCTTTGCATGGGTTCTGCACTCATCAGATATGGCATGCAACTTCATGTTTGCCGCCGCCAGCTCACCACGCAGCCGCTCAATCTCAGTCGTGGCAGCATCCAACTCGGCCTCCACAGCTATGGGGCGAAGCACCTCATTCACCTTGATACCTTCTGACTTGACGACGTCCGCAACCTGCTCCTCCGCCCCCGATACAAGCTCACATGCCACTGCCATCAGCAGCCCCGGCTCGTAGTCGACGTCGGCAGCTGCAAGGAGCGCCTTCTCTTTCTTCAACGCCTCACACTCGGACTTGAAGTGCCCTTTCTCCCCGCACTCGAAGCAGGTAATCTTCGACTTGTCGAACTTGCCGCGGGGCTTTTTTTTGTCGTCAGCTCGGCCGCGGCCACCGCCACGCTCGTCATTGTCCTTGCCACCGCTGCTGGACCCTTCTCCCTTCTTCTTTTCTTTCTGGATTAGAGCCTCCAGCTCTGCGCACGAGACCAGCATCAGCTTCTCGCCGTCGTCGCTGCGGTCTTGGCGCCGCCCGGACTGATTCTCCTCGAACGCCCGCAGCCGCCCAATGGCCTCGGCGACCGACATCTTCTTGACGTCGCCCCATTGCTCGATTGTCCCAATTATCGACAAGAAGCGATCCGGGACCGCCGCAAACAGCCGCTTGACAACGGCGTGCTCTTGCAAGTTCTCGCCAAGCGCTCGAATTTCTCCGACAAGCGCGGTGAGTCGGCGCCCAAACGCACCAACTTCTTCGCCATCTTCCATGGTTAGCCGCTCGAAGCGCCTTGTCAAGTGGCTGATGCGCGCTTGCACCACACGGTCATCGCCTATGCGCATGGTACGGATAGCATCCCAAGCCTGCTTCGCCGACTCGTACTCCACGATGGACATCATCACGTCGTCGGGAACGGACTGCGAGATAGCAGCCATGGCTCCCTGATCCTTCGCCTCATCGACGTCTTCTCCGGTGATCGCTGACCACACGCCCATTGGCTTGAGGATGATCTTCATCTTGGCCGCCCACAACTGATAATTGCTTTCAGTCAGCAGCGGGTACTGAATCGGCACTCCGACGCTCCTCGCCGGCACGGCCACGACGATCGTCCCATCGCCGGAGCCGCTGGCTCCGAGCCTCTTGCTCGGCGGCGTGTACTTTCCGCCACCACCAGCGTCGCTCTTCGTCGGTGACTGATCTCCCATCACTACACACCGCCGCCGATTCGCCTCCGGCCACAACCTGGCTCTGTATACCAATTGTTGGGTCACAGGCCGGACTACACACGCGAACACGGTGGAGAGGAACGAGAGAGAGAGGCGAAGACGAACACCAGAGCACCAGAGTTTTGCGAGGCGCAACTGCTTGCCTCTTTTCTTGCTTTTTTCTCTTCTTATTCTTTCTCCCGTAACAACCTGAGAGATTACAAAGATAATGGCCGGACGACTCGGCCGAAACAAACTCCACGATCCGCCTACATCGTGCCATCCCACGACTTGATCATGGCCTAAGCAAACACACACATGGCTTAAGTGGTGGTTTGGCTTTGTGGTGGAGGGAAAGTGTGCAGGTTAAGGTGCGGCCTTGGTGCCAATATTTCATCGACACTGAGATGGTGTGGGAGGGCAAAACCTATAGATTCACTGGTTTCTATGGGGAGCCCAAGACGGATTTGCGGAA
Source organism: Aegilops longissima (assembly GCA_021605205.1). Lineage (NCBI taxonomy): Eukaryota > Viridiplantae > Streptophyta > Magnoliopsida > Poales > Poaceae > Aegilops > Aegilops longissima. The sequence goes on from CM038680.1 coordinate 701,646,120, forward strand.
AAAATCGTGGGATGCGATCCGATACTTAAGGGCTCAAGATAATCTTCCTTGGATTTGCGTTGGAGACTATAATGAGGCATTGTTTCAGTCCGATCAGCTTGGTGGCAATCCGAGACCTTTTGATCAGATGGAAGATTTTCGAGACTGTTTGGCTGACTGTAGGCTCGCTGATTTGGGGTTCTCTGGGTACCCGTATACATGGGATAATAAGCGTGATGGAGGTGAAAACATTCAGGTCCGGCTTGACCGTGCCACATGCACCGACAGTTTTTTAGAGATTTTTCCAGAAACTCATATCGAACACCTCGTCACGGAGGAATCAGACCACCAAGCCATTCTTGTTAGGGCACTGGAGACTGCCCTGCGGCCGGCAGACAGAGGGCCGAGACCTTTTCAGTTTGAAGAAGCGTGGACGAGGCACGAGCAGTACGAGACCATGGTCAGGGAGGCATGGCGGGAGGCTGGGTCGGGTGAGCATTCGTTGGAGGCAACCTGGAACCGTTTGGGTAAGATGAAGGGAAGCATGCAAAAGTGGGCGTATGAAATTTTTGGCTCTATCAGGCGACAAATTGTGAAACTTAAATCCCAGCTAGCTGATGCTCGATTCAAGGCAGTTACTACTGGATCCTCACTGGAGGTCCAGGAGATAGAGCAGCAGTTAAGAGAAATTTATGCAAGAGAGGAGCTACTGTACAGGCAACGCTCCAGGGTCGACTGGTTGCGGGCGGGAGACTAGAATACAAAGTATTTTCAGAAACGGGCGTCACACCGCAAGAGAAAGAACACTATCCGGGCGTTAAGACGGGAAGATGGGACAAAATGCACAGTTGATGAGGAGATGAGGAACATGGCAGCAAGCTACTATGAAGTACTATTCATGTCCGAAGGCTCAGCTAATGCCAATGTTCTGATACAAAATATTGAGCATTTGGTCTCTTATGAAATGAATGGTAAGCTAACAGCCCCGATCACTGATAATGAGATTGAGAGTGCTCTATTCCAAATGGGTCTGACGAAGGCGCCGGGTCCGGATGGGCTCCCCGCGCTTTTTTACCAAAGACACTGGTCGATGGTTAAAGATGATGTTTGTAGGTCTGTTCAGGATTTTCTTAATGGTAATGGTGCTCAAACTCATGACGCCTTTAATGCAACAGTCGTTGTAATGATTCCGAAAGTAAACTCACCGGAGTTACTTTCACAGTTTCGTCCTATTAGCTTGTGTAATGTCCTGTACAAGATTGCGACTAAGGTTCTGGCCAACCGATTGAAGGGCATCTTACCTTTTCTGATCTCTGAAGAGCAAAGTGCGTTTGTGCCAGGACGATTGATCACAGATAATGTACTCGTTGCATATGAGTGCGTGCACGCTATTCGGAAGAGGAAAAGGAAGAAGAGTCTGTGCGCCATCAAGCTGGATATGATAAAGGCATATGACAGGGTTGAGTGGATTTTTCTGGAGCAGATTATGATTCAGTTTGGCTTTGCCCCCCAATGGGTCTCCATGATCATGAGGTGTGTGACATCGGCTAGATTCTCGGGAAAGTTAAATGGGGGCCTCTCAAGGAGCTTCTTACCCTCCCGTGGTCTGAGATAGGGCGATCCGTTGTCACCTTACCTATTTCTGTTCTGTGTGGAGGGGTTTTCAACGCTCCTTAAGAGGGCTCAGATGGATAAGAAAATAAAGGGGGTGAAATTTGGGAGCACTGGCCCCCATGTCACCCACCTTTTGTTTGCTGATGACAGTATTGTGTTCCTTGAGGGAACAAAGGAGAACATGGAGACTCTCAAACAGATTCTCTCACAATATGAAGAAGCTTCAGGACAAAAGGTCAACTTGCAAAAATCTTCGATTTTCTTTGGGAGGGGGGGCCAGAATAACATGAAGGAACAAATAAAACAGACTGTGGGTATTCACTCTGAAGCTCTTAGTGAGCGATATTTGGGCTTACCAACACTGGTTGGGAGGTCAAAGGATGGTACTTTTAAACACGTCACGGAATGTTGTAAAGGGAAAGTGAGTGGATGGAAGGGCCAAGGATTATCTAAGGCAGCAAGAGAAGTTCTAGTTAAATCTATTCTCCAAGCGACTCCGACTTACACCATGAGTTGTTTTCACCTCTCGAAGAAGATGTGCCGGAAACTGACTTCGATCTCCTCTAAATTCTGGTGGGGTGCAATGAATGATGAAAGGAAGGTCCACTGGGTAGCATGGCAGAAGATGTGTGCGAGCAAGCGTGACGGTGGCATGGGCTTTCGAGAACCAGCAGCTTTTAACCAAGCTTTGTTGACTAAGCAAGCTTGGCGACTCCTACAAGTGCCAACTTCGCTATGTGCTAGAGTGCTTAAAGCACGCTACTTCATGGATGGTACAATTCTATCAGCAACATGTCCACTGGCTGGTTCATATACTTTTAGAAGCATATTCATGGACGGGACCTGCTGAGGGACGGACTCATCTGGAGAGTGGGTTCCGGTGCGAACATCAATATACACCATGATGCTTGGATTCCAAGAAGGGGCAGCACAAGTCCTCTCGGCCAGGTTTATATACAGGGAGTCACCAAGGTAGCGGACCTCATGACAGCGGACGGAACGGCATGGAACGAGGAACTGCTGCATCAAATGTTCACACTAGAGGACGCTGCTGATGTGAAGCAAATTGCGATAGGAGGCTCGGACACGGATGATTTTCTAGCGTGGAATTTTACAAAGAATGGTATTTTCACAGTCAAGTCTGCATATCACTTGAGGATGTTTTTGAACAGAGCGATTTCCGGACAGCCGGAGTCGTCCAGCTCTGTAAGAACACACAAAGGGTACTTGGCGTTACGGGAGACTAGCGCGTCGGCGAAGATAAAAATCCACATGTGGCGAATGATCCGAAACGGACTGGTTGTTGGGGCCGAACTACATCGCCGCAGAATCAAGCCGGGCGTATTTTGTGTAGTGTGTGGCCGTGAGGAAACAATGATGCATCGATTCTGGGCGTGTCATCACTCGGTTCAGTTTTGGACGTTGTTGTGCTCAAAGCTGGGAGTGCAGGTTGGAGTCCCGCCACCTTATACGTACTCCCAACGTGAGCTTGCATCTTGGCTGCTGAGCTGGTTCGCCGGGGCAGCGGGCGATGAAAGGGAAGTAATGCTACAGGCGGCGTATGCACTATGGCTTGCGAGGAATGATGCAAGAGATGGCAAGAAAATTGCTCAGCCACATGAAATAGTAAGCACAGTTCAGGTGCAGCTCATGGAATGGAAGCTAGCTCACGAGACAAGGGCGCCACCATCGGAGCCAAAGATCATCCAACGTTTGGAGCCTCCCGAGGATGGATGGGTAAAGATCAACTCCGAAGGCGCGGTCTCGAGACATGGAGATAAAGGAGGAGCCGGAGCGGTCTTCAGGGATCACAACGGGGCCTTCAAGGCTGGGCTGTGCCAGCTTTTACCAAATGTTGTCGACCCGGAGATGGCAGAGGTGCTGGCTTGCAGACGAGCAATTCAGGTGGCGATAGAGCTTCATGTTCAGCGAGCTCATGTCGAGCTGGACTGTCAGGCTGTAGTACAGATGCTCAACAGCCTGGAAAGGAATCTGTCCGCGGTTGGACCTTGGGTGCAGGATATAAAGAGGATGCTCAACACGCTGGAGGACTCGAAGGTGACATGGGTTCGACGTTCTGGGAATGTAGCCGCTCACAAGCTTGCTAGAGTAGGTGTAGGAAATAATCATTCAGAGATTTAGGTGGATTCTCCACCAGACTTTATTTTGGATGTAATTGCAGACGAGATCCCTAGTTTCGTTTAAATAAAGCGGCATAATTTCCCCTCAAAAAAAAAACGTGAACCGGCACGTTTCTGGCTCTAACTAGTACGTACATGCAAACGACTCAAAAACATACACACACAACCATCACGTGTATGACCATGCAGACTAATTAATCTCTAACTAAACATGCATGCATGACGTAAACTAATGACCTATAACAAGATTAAAAACTAACATATGAACATTGCAAACAAATACTCCCTCCGATCTAAATCATAGTAGAATCGGTGTTTCACTTATTTTGAATGCATTTCAGCAGTCAGAACGAACAAACCAGATACAAATGCTATTATCCACGGGCAAGAATTAACTGGCAGGATTACCGCCGAAAAATGTACTGCCTGACTACGTGACCGGCTGGTCGGCACGTGTCCCCCCTCCTCTCCGGCCACTATCCACGCGTCCCCGGTGAACAGACCGCTCGATGCGACTGGAAGCGGCGAGCTCTCGCGGGCGCTCAAGCCCTATATAAGCGCCAGCCTTTTTGCCGGTACCACGTCGGCTTCATCGAGCACTCGCCTCCACACAAACACGTACACACAAGGAAGGAAGAAGATCTACGCAGATTCAGGTCGAGGACTTAGTAGGTTCAGTGATGGCCTTCAAAGTCGTTGCTGCCGCGGTGATCGTCGGCCTGGGCGTCTTCTTCTTTTGGTCGGCGGCGGCGGTCGCTGCCGGCGCTACGATGAAGGCGCCAGGCGCGCCGGGCTTCCGCATCTCCCGCGCGGCGTTTGAGGCCAACCCGCGGGATTACTTCCAGCGCCTCCGCAACGCGGGTGCTGCGGCGGCTGCGGGCGCATTCGCGGCCTAGAGGCACAAGGCCGGCAACGCCCGCACGTTAGGTTTAGATCCAAGCTACTGAATTACTGATACGTAGTAGTACTACTATGTTATGTGGAGTTACGAGTAGGCCGGGACTGCCATCTTTTGTACAGTACCTGGGCGCGTATGTGTTGCCAAGCTAAGCTAGTGTCAATGTCAATCAAGCTATCTTGCCAGGTGCGACGCCAAGTTAGTAGCGTAGCGTCCCAAGAGTCTGAAGCTGCTCTCTGTAATAAAACTGTAAGCGTTATGTACGTACGCGTGTGCTTGTACCATGGTCATGATTTTGCGTGCCTTGTCCTCCATGTAAGTACGTCCTGGCCACATGATTCACTCATAAACATCTTCCAAATTGAATGAGTATTTAACAAAAACTAGCACATTTGACGGAAACGTGATGGAAAACTACCACTCTACAATTTTGTGCAGAATACTACCATTTTTGTCCTAATCCGTGGCAAAAAACTACCAAGTTTCGAAACCGGCCGCTTCGCCCGCGCTAAGCACAAAACTGACCAGCCAGTCCCACGTTTCAGGTGCCACGCTGGCCAAACGACGCCCACCGCGCGTTAACGGCCGTTAACGACGCGTCCGCGGTCGGAAACGGCGGTGTCGGTCGGCCAATAAGTCAGAGCGAGCTCAGCCACTCGCTCATTCTCCTCCTCCTCGCTCGCTCTCACTCGTCCTCATCCTCTCCCTCTCCCTAGTGCTCTGAGCCTATCGCCGTCGCCGCCGTGGCCATTGCTGCTGGTAGAAGTTGAGGATGCCATCCTGGAACGACAAGGAGAGCTCGGACGAGGACACCTGCATGGTTTCAATGGATCTTCAGCTCTTTGTAAGTGCATAATGGTAGAACAGAGTTAATCATCAGCTCTTTGTAAGTGCATAATGGTAGAACAGAGTTAGGGTTAGGGTTAGTTCATCTAAATTGGAGATTCGAAGTTGCTTCAGCTCTTTGTAAGTGCATAATGGTAGAACAGAGTTAATCATCAGCTCTTTCTTTGTAAGTGCATAATGGTAGAACAGAGTTAGGGTTAGGGTTAGTTCATCTAAATTGGAGATTCGAAGTTGCTTTTGATTTGATCCCAAGTTTCTTTAGCAGGAAACCCCTGACAGTGTGATGAATCCATATTTATGTGGTTCTTACATTGAATCTGAGCCGATGTGCATGATGCATCATTAGAGGCCGAAGAAGATGGTAGCTTTTGAAGGTGCTTTGACTGGGAGGCGATTCCTGGGTTGTCCTGTGCAGCAGGTATTAAATCTTGCACGCTTACTTGTTTTGCTAGTGGAGATGTGTGGTGTGTGATGTGTTTTGCTGCTGGAGATGTGTGGTGCAGCATGTGGTGCAGAGATGTGTGATGTGCAGAGATGTGTGCTGTAGTTTAGAACTGAAACTTGAAAGTGCCATACATATGGAAGCTATATGTGAAAGTAGATCTTTAGTTAACTGAATTCAATACATGACTACACCTGAGAACACCTGTTAAATGTGTATTGTGAACTGAATATATTTGTTAGGTGTTAGCTGAATATAGTTGTTAACTGAAAAAGAACATAGTTAGATGAATTTATATCTACTACTAAATATAGTTGTTAACTGAATTTATCTCTGCTGCTAAGTCAGGTGTTGTGTGCTTAGTATGAAAGAATTATGTTTGCATAATTCAGAGAGCATATTGATGTAAACAAAGGGTTTCAGTTAAATGAAATGACTTTATGACTTGAGTTATCTGTACTAAGTTTGTTACTAAGTGCTTTTTGCTTAATTATAAATAATTGCTTCTGTAGGATGTAGGTGTGAACTGTGGGGTTGTGGAGTGGGTGGATGGTCCTTGGCTAGAGATTCTACAAAGGTGCCTAACAAGGATTTGGGACATGTACCATGAGCAGAACTTGGGGAGGGTGAAGGACAAACAAGCCCATGAGAAAGAGGTGGCCAAGCTAAAGAAGGAAATTGATTTCCTGTCAAACAACTACATCCAGTTGGTGGAAGATGTATCCAAGCTTTTTGACTATCAAGATGGCAAGATGTCTCATGACATGGACTATACCAGTCAGGCAATCAACAAACTAAATGAGAAGAAGAAACAACTTGAAGATCAGGCAAAGATTGAGTTAAGTATGGAAAAGCTGAAGCTTGCGAAGGAGCAAAGGTGCATTCTTCAAAGCCAAGCAGATATCATTCAGAACATGAGGAAGTCCATGAAGGAAGTGGAGGGGGACAGGGACCTACTTAAGCAAGAGAAGAAGAAGCTGGAGTATCTGATTGCTGATCTGCTCAATGCTGGGCATGCCAGCAAAGATAAGCTGGAGAGGATCATGGCATTATGAATGAGTGAACTTCTTGGTGTGTGGGTTAAGTAATTACTAGGCCTATATATATAGCTGGCTTTGGAATGTCACGCATGTTAGGTGTATATTTTGGGAAAGTTTCATGTGCTTTCAGAACCTGAATCAAGATGGTATGGTTTAAGAACTAGTTGGTTTTATCTATGATGTGATGACTTTTATGTTAAGACCTACTATGCTAAGTGAGTACTCATGCTAAGTTAAGTAAGTAAGAATGTTTTATCTATGATGAGGCTGTTTTGCTCTACATATATTATGCGTGGATAACTGACAGTAGTGACATAGTTGGAAATGATAAGCTACATTTTCAGTGTTGCCAATATCCAACTTAGATAGTCTGACAAATAACTTAACATACATAGCAAGTAGCAAGTAGCAAGTAGTCTAACATAGATAGATAATACCGGCATTCATAGTCTGACATAGATAACAAGTAGTACTAAACGTAGTGCCTGCATACATAGATAGTACTGGTTTCAAACTGAACATAGAGCCTGACATAGATAGCAAGTAGTACTAAACATAGTGCCTGCATACATAGATAGTGTTGAGAAACTGAACTGAGGAACTTACTGAACTTACGAAAGTTCAGGACTGACGAAACTGATTTTTTTTTGCACTGAACTAACTGAAGGCAGCATTTCAGTCCTCCTTCTTCAGCATCTTCAGGCGCTGGGAGCGGCGCACCGCAATCACGGCCGCCCTCTTCTTCTTGCCCGGCGCCGGCTCCACCACATCTTCCTCACCGCCATCTTCTTCTTGCTTCACAACGACGCAGTCTGGGAGATCGGCGACCTCCGGCAGTGCATCCACGTCGATTGGGAGGTTCCTGTCCCCCTCTACGGCGTTGAGGACGGGAGCCAGCATCTGCACTTCAGGCTCGTCGTCGGAGAGGATGACAACCTCATCCACCTTGTCGTCAGAGTCGTCAGAGAACTCGTCCTCATCATCGTCAGAGGACTCGTCGTCAGAAGACTCGTCGTCAGAAGAATCGCCGTCAGAGTCGTCTGATGGCCCAAGGACCCATGGATTGCGCCTCTCCCAGTAGGCGTTGCTGATTGGGGCTGGGAGAGCGAGGACGGCGTCGGTGACGTGATCCGCGGCGGTCGGCGGCGTGGTGGATGAGCGGTACATCCACCATCGGGCGCGCTGCCTGGGGTCGGGGGAGCGCTGCACCTCGCGCATCGCGCACAGCAGAATGGTCGCCGGCGGCACGATGCAGCCGACAGGGAAGGCACGCTGCTTTTCAGCAGCTGTCATCACCTTCACCAGGCCGCGGGCGTGGTTCCTCATCATCGCCAGACTGGGGAACCAGCGCGCGATCTCCCTGTACTGAGCGCGCATCTCCTGGTTGTTGCCGGCGAGAGCTTCGATGGCCAGCTATCAGTCCATGGCGACGTCGATGGGGGTGGTTGTCGGCGGCGGTTTCGACGGGACAGAGTGGGACGTGGAGTGGGCGGTGCGAGCGGCGAGTGGGCGAGTGAGCAGAGAGAGTGGTGGGTGGACACGCATTAAAGGCGTAGAATCCGAAACGGCTGGTGTTACTCAACACACGCTCGCCACGCTGTCGGCCGCAACGCACGCTGAACAGACGACGTGCCTAACAAAATATAATAAGTTTTGCCGATGCTAGTCAAACAAATCACTAGCACTAGCCCATTGGTATTGAACGCATGGTTACAATCAACTGGTCCTGGGTTCGAGCCCTAGGCCAGACTCATTTTGTGCAGAGTTTTTTTTTCTAAAATGAATTTGTCAGTAACTTCTAAACTGTAGAAATAGCAAAGTAAAACAAATAAAACAAATAAAAACAATTAAAACATGCACCTAAACTGTACAAATGGCAAAGTGAAACAAATTAAAACAAATCACTAGCACTTAGCCCATTGGTATTGGGCACAAATAAGTACCATACATTCAACATTGTCCACAAGTTCACATGTTTGAATTTAAGCAGGCTAGTAGCACAACACACATTTAGTAGCAGAACAGAAACTTAGTACCATACAATCAAACTAAGTAGCAGAACACAAACTTAGTAACAGACTTTCAATAGTTTCCACTAGCATTGAAATAGGATGCAAACTTGCTAGGAGGTTTCCTCTTCCTCTTGCCTGCTAATATCCCTGGTTCTCCAGTGGATGATCTAGGTGCATTGAATGTTCTTGTTGATGATGATCCTCTTGGAGCTCTTGTTGATGCTGATCCTGTCAAAGGTGCTGGTGAAGACCTGGTTGCTCCTGCTGAAACTGTTGATGTTGAACCTCTCTTGTTTTGCTGCTGTTTTTCTATTCCTCATTGCTTTAGGAGGTGGAGCAGATGAGGCTGGCATCTGTGTAGTTTGGTATTGATGTGGTGGTTGTGGAGGTGGATGTGTAGCACTAGAAGAACCCCTAAAAAATTCCTATTATCCTGCATGACAGAATTAAATCAGTTAGTAAATAGACCAGACCTAAAATAATTAAACAAAGAATGCAACATTTTTTAATGACCTGGTGTAAGCTCTTCCTCATCTCAAGACTTGGTTTCAGAGCTTTCCCACAGTTTGTGTATCTATGGCCCTATAGACCACAATTGCTGCATGTAATTGTTCCCACCCTGCTTGTGTCCTTTGGTGCAGGCACCTCAAACTGGCCCTTTCTCCTAGTTGTTTGTTTCTTGCCTGGTTTTTCTTTGAACACTGGGGGCTCAATATCCTGAGTATGGGTGTCAGGCCAGAATTCAGGACCAGGAACAGGGTACACTATGTCTTTGAAAAATTCAAGGACATAGTCCTCTGGGTGCATGTGAAGTTTGCTCATTGCTACTATTGCATGACTGCATGTCGCATCTGTCATGTCCCACCTCCTGCAGTCACATGAGTTAGTAGCTATGTTCACACAGTACTGATTTTCACCACTAGGCACTTGCCAGATGTCAGGACCAGCCCTATGTGCCTCACAAAATTTGGCATACTTCTTATTCTCCTCTAGTTTCTCTGAATAGTTGGGTGTGATCATCCACCTGTTGGTCTCTGTCTTTTCCCTAGTCTTCTACCTTTTGATCATCTGCTTAGTCCTAATTCCTTCAAAAATAGTCCTAATTGGTTTGGCCTAACATCAAGGATAATTTTGTTGAAAACCTCACTAAGGTTGTTCACAACAAGATCAGTTTTGCAATTGTAATCCATTGCAGACCTACACCAAGTCTCCTTTGGAATTTTCTTAAGCCACTTCTAGGCATCCTCACACTCTGCTTTAAGCTCTGCCATTGCTAATTCATGGCCATGTTTGGTGAATGAGTAGCTTGCCTGATCTACTAGCTTCTTTAGTTCTGCTCCTCTAAAACCAGCTGACTGAAAATTTGCATATATGTGCCTGAGGCAGTATCTCTGAGGGGAATCAGGGAACACCTCATTTATAGCCTTAAGAAGACCCTGATTGTAAATTAATAACCATGGTCATGAACAAAAAAAAATAAAGCTAACAATATATATCTGAACTACTGGCTAAGATAGGGTGCATAACTTTTGCCTGTCAGAAATAATGGTGTAGGTTCCAAATTTGCTTCCGCTTCCAATGCAACATCTTAGCTTGGTTAGGAACCATGTCCAACTCTCTGAATCTTCCTTATCAACCACACCAAAGGCTATGTGGTAGATGTTATTGTTGCCATCTCTTCCTGTGACTGCAAGAATTTACTGTCCAGTGGTTAGCTTGATGAAGCAACCATCAAGCCCTGTATCCATACCCAAATTAGCTACCATAAATTTATCAACAAGATATTTTGAACAAAATGTAGTTATAGATTTACCTATAAAGGGCCTGCAATCATTAAGAAATCCTTGCTTTGATGCATGCAAGCAGTAGAACATGTACTTAAATCTAGGAGTTGGTGCAGGGTTTCTTGGGTCCTCAAATGTTGTAAATATACACCTGCTACCAGGGTTTGTATCAATAACTGCTTGCAGGTAGTCCCTCAGTCTATAGTACTGCTCCTTCTGGTCACCTTGTACAACCTTAATAGCCTTCCTCCTTGCCCTATAGGCCACACTCTTTGATACATCAACTGAAAACTTGACTTTGTTGTTTCTAATAAGTGCATCCACAGGTGCTCTAGGATCTGCTCTAAGAGAAGGCCCAACTGTTTTGGAAAGCCACTTAGTAATAACCTTTGTGTTCTCTGCTGATGCTGGACAAGTGTGCTCCATGTTACACTTCTTAATGCAAAATGTTCTTTCATGAGCTATCCTGGAGGCACACATGTAAAATTCACATCCATGCTCTCTTTGTGAACACCAAACAATAATTCTTGTTGGAGTGTTCCTGTGGTAGTGAAAAGACCTCAAAGTCCTTATATGAAAATCTCTTAATGCTTCTCTGAACTGGTAAACACTATCAAAACACCAGCTCTTGCACAAGAGTAAATGTGAATTGGGAATTGAGGGGTCAAAATATACCCTTTCCTTCATCTTTTTCTTACTGCTCTTTGTCTTTGGCTTCTTCATGAGGTATGGTAGTTCAACTTCATCTTCTTCTTCCTCATCACTTATGCCTGCATCACCAGCAAAACAAAAACTCATCTGCTTCAGGAAACCAATCTTCAAAACGTTTTTTCTCTACCTCATTGTGACATCTGCTAGTTGGACTAGGATTCTTCACATGTTTCACAATAGCAGTACTTTGCAATGATGTATCCTCTTCAGAGGCACACTCTATTTCCATTTGTTGAACAGCTTCAGCACTCCCATCTGAATTCATTGAATCATCAGAACAAAATTCAGACACTTCAGTGTCTCCTTCAAAGTGGTTCAAATATGCCTCTCTTTGAATCCTGCTCCTCTCAAGCTGAGCCTTTCTATCATCTATCTGATTCTGAAGCTCAGATTGCTCCACAACCTTTTACACACAGTAACTCTCTTGAGTGTTCATGTAATTCTGATTTGCCTGTGTACTAATTCCAGGTTCAACATCTCTCACAACCCTTATGTTCACAACCTTGACATGATGAAAAAACTCCAACATTTCATGAACACTAGCTTCATTACCTAAATACTTTACTCTTTCAGATCCAATTTACTCCTCCTTCACATAGTACATGTAATCACTCTCCCCATAACCTTCACTAGCAATGAGTGATTATAGAGTAAGAAAAGAAATGTCTGTCTCATATATAACCCTTTTCACAGGGTTTCTTCCTTCTAAATGAAACCATATCTCCCACTTCTGCTCAGCCAAACTGCACAAATATGTGCTCATCAATTGAATTGAAATTGACACAACTAGAGGTGCAACAAAGTTTGTTGTACATGTTCAACTAACAGAAACATACTATCACTAATTTGCCAGATTAAAGAAAACTACCACTTTTAAGCAAAAGATTCTCCATACCTGCCACCCATAGAACATCCAGGCGCTGGCGATGACTGGGCGACCGGTGCCTCCGCCTGCTGCAACCCTGCCTGCGTCGCGTAGCTGCTGCTCCCCAACCAGTTATCCACTTCAGAGAATGAGCCAACAGCGTCCAAACTTGTGCCACCGCCGCCGCCCACGCCGCCACCCATTTCGCCGCCGCCCTCGTCCGGAATCACCGACGCCATGGCGGACGCAACCTAGGTCAGACAGAGGACAGAGGGAGAGGAGGGAGAGAGTGAAGCGCGAGAGGGGAATGGATTGGATATGATCTTTGACCGTTCCGACCGACAGCTGCCGTTTCCGACCGCGGACGTGCCGTTAACGGACGTTAACGCGCGGCAGGTGTCGGTTGGCCAGTGTGGCACCTGAAACATGGGCCCGGACGGTCAGTTTGGTGCTTAGCGCGGGCGAAGCGGCCGGTTTCGAGACTTGGTGGTTTTTTGCCACGGATTAGGACAAAAGTGGTAGTTTTCCGCACAAAATCATAGAGTGGTAGTTTTCTGTCACGTTTCCATCAAATGTGGTAGTTTTTTGTTAAATACTCAAATTAAATTATCTGATCTTTCGTTCTGCTTCAAGACCTTGATATCCTATTTTTTTCCTTAAGCATCAAGACCTCGATATCTCTATTTTTCCGAGATTGAAGACGCCAAAAAGAGACCCAACATCGTTTTATTTTTCCGAAATTGAAGACGCCAAATAGAGACCCCACATCTGATGGGACCCTTGGATGGGCATCTCCGCAAATTTCTTCCAGTCGAAATTCGTTGCCCGCATACATTCGTTCAACAAGGCCGTCATCCAATGTTTCGGTCAACAAATTCAAACTAAAGGTGACCAAATTCATAAATTCGTTCAAACATGACCGGATGTCATATCGTTCAACAATTCGAACCAACTAGACGAAATTCGTTCAAACATTACCTGATTTCATATAAACATAATCACCGGCGCCCGTTACCCGTGTGTCTGGCCATGAGCCCTAGAACTGAAACTTCGTCCTCTCCGGTTCCTAGTTCCGCCTCGGCTCTCTTCAGCTCCGCCTCCGGAGACCCGAGAACTGAAGTTGTCCGCCTTCATGTCGCCGCCTTGGTCGCCCATGTTGAGCCAACCAAGCTTCACGTTGACGGGAGGTGAGGGGAGGTGGCCTTCCTAGGACCCTACGTGGCGGCGATTTACCGTGCACTACTTTTCCTCGCTGCCGGCGGCACTCGCAGACACGATGTCCTCCTCCTCATCGGTCTTGCCGAACACCTCGCCCGCCTTGTTGCACTCCTTGTAGGTGGCCGCCACCTTCGCCGCCCACTAGCCACTAGCGGTACCGCCAGCGGGCGAGGCGGATCTCACGGCTGGAGCGGTAGGAGTTGAGTAGCTCCGCCTACTCCGCCAGGTCGCCCGGCGTGAGCTGCTCCTCCGCCTACATGTGCTTCTGGAGGAGCTGGTGGTTGTTGGCGTCGTCGGCCTGTGTCTTCCGGAACTGTTCCTTCCGCTTCTCCTGCAACATGTCCATGTAAGGCATGTACTGATGTTGAGAATAGCCTCCAAAAAGATGCCACAAAATGATTTCCTTCTCAAATACAACTAAGGATTGAAGGATGGTTTAAATTATATTACTACATGAATAAGAATTTGCATTCATAATCTTGGCAACAAGTACCAGTAACAATCTAGAATAGGGAAAGAAATGACAACTAAAAACAACCGCAGGAATACTGCAGTAATACTTATTACTTTGCTAAAAAAAACTAATTTGTTCACAAGGTCAATTAAGATTTATAATCAAGCCATGCACAAGCCATCATCATCTCTTGAGCAGCAGAAAATCCTAGCTCAGGACAATCCCTCATACTCTGCTGATCATCCGAACCTCCTCTGGGAGAGAATTTTAGAGATTGGACCAAAGCTAGGAGAGTGAACTGTACAGTTTTTGAAATGGTACTGCATGCATATACATATACGATCACCCTTACGGACGACATGATAAATTACCAAACTTGCAAAAAAAGTCAAAATTCTCGACAAAAATCGTGCATACACATTTTGTATAAATACAAATTAGCACACCTTATCACAAAAATTTACACGTAAATGTCATACTACCCTATGCACATGAGTCATGAGTGATTCTTTTTAGAACATTTTGAAACTTCAAAACACAGAACTCAGATTTTCTAAATTGTCCAAGCAAGCTTGGGTTCAGCAAATCCATGTTGAGCACCCTGCCCATCAGCATACTCAACCATTGTCGATGAGTGTGATATAGAACTTGAAGAAAAAAATGCATTAGCAGCTATATGCCATAATGGATATGACGGCTTACGGAAGCCTCAGATATACCGAGCATAGCAAGCGATTATCTAAATGTGCACTAATTAGATCCGAATATGAGGGACGGGTGAATGCAGAAAACAGCCAACTTAAAAGACAATACGTTTTCCCATGAAGGATGTACAAGATTAACTAGTTATCAGACAGTTGGAATAGAAATGTGTGCTCATGATTTTTAGTAAGAGATCTTATCTAAAAAGGAAAATCTGTGAAATTAAACTGGAAAATAATAATACATCAAAAACAGCTGCAATGATCATTGTAGCATTGCACCTCCGACCAAACATACATCTTCATCTCACTACATGGACATTGCAGTCTACTAGTATGTGCACTGTATAGGCCAAAAAATTGCAACAAATAACGAACTACTCAAGATCTTCCCTGCACTTTTTTGGAGCTAGTGAAGCAGAATAAAACCTTACAAGATCTTCACGCAGCAATGAAGCCCCATATCTGTAGTTCCCTGAACATGTAGCTCAAGATTCAGTTTACATCCTATACCCGTCAGTAACGTTGCTTTGCTAAAAAGAGAACACTAACTAAATTCACAAAATTAATTAAGGCATATATTAGTGAGCCAGCATGCAGAAACTGTCATCATCTCTACTTCTCTAGAGCGAGACAAACGACTAGCTCTAGACATGCCATTATTATCAACTCATCAGAGTTTGAAGGTACTCCTTCTGAGAGATGAATTTAGGGAGTTGGGAAAGCAAACTGTCAAAATGGACAGAAAAAGCTACTGTCTGCAGATGCATTTTCAAGGAAATTAAACAACGGAGCATGTGGTTCCTACTGCAGCTGCAAGAATCGGAGGTTCATTATAAGATATTCCATGCACCAACTTACGCACACCAACGACATGGGGAAACTATCAAACTTACTGACAAAAGCAAAAAAACAATTTGACAAATCAAGCAAGCACCACTGAACCAAAAGGGCTACTGAATAGTGACATAATTCGTCACAAAACCCCTGTCGCCTTCAAGCTGAACCAAAAGTGCTACTGAATAGACATAATTTATCACAAGACCCTGTCGCCTCCAAGCTGAACCAAAAGTGCTACTGAATAGACATAATTCATCACAAGACCCTGTCGCCTCCAAGCTTGTCATATTTTTTGTTGATGAGAGTGGCCTTCTAACCTTAAGCATATTCATTCATAGCTTATCAATGCGCCGCATCACAGGGCATCACCCTTTCTGCAAACATAGATTTCTCGGTGTCATTCCAAAAAAGGTGATGCCATGGTACCATATAAATTGCCAACTAAGAATAATTAGTTGTATTAGCACCCAAAGTTTGGTCGGGAACATTTGAAACATAAATATCTGATTAGAGATTCATTGTTTTGTTTGTTCCTCAAACTTATATGGAGTATTAATTAACATTTGTTCCCTAAATCACACACAAAAAACATAGATACAACTATACCTTGTGGATTGTAGAAACTCATGTACGGAATAAAAGCACGGAATTTCTCGCTCTTCCATAGCTCCTTCCATCGCTGTGACTTGACATTAATCTCGTAGATGCCCAGGTCTGTGGTCACGAAAACGGTATCACTGCCTTCAACGGATCCAATCAGTCTAAGTCTTTCCTCGGTATTTTGGATGAGGAGAAGATTCCTGAGATCGATAATTGTACGTTGACTCCATGACGCAACTCTGTTGAAATCCATTTCTCTTGACCATATGTAGAGGGTTAGCCCATCCGCATGTGCAAACCCCAAACTGCCATCCTCCATCGCCATGAGGATAGCGGCACCGTAAATGCCAGGCCCCATAAGCGGCACATCAACCAGTGATAAGCATCTACATCTCAAGTCGTACTTGAGAATTTCTACACGACCATCACGAGCATACACAAGCATGAAGTGAAGTGCTTCTTTGACTAGCACAGGGGGCATTCGGTCGATGAATGCATCGGCTTCAAGATGAAGACCAGAGCAAGGCTCGCCCCAGTGATGGTGATCAAACACGGGGCACGGCCTGCTCCAGTCACCGGCCTCTGGCAAGGACACGCACGCCTGCGCAACGCAGCCATCGCCATCATCTTCACGCATGCCCAGGCCGACGAAGACCACCCGGAAGGGGCCCGCGTGCCACGCGCCGTGGTCGCAGCCAGGCACAGCGCAGAGCACCGCGGCCCCATAGCTGTCGTTCACCAGGTCGGGCTCCGGCAAGTCCTTCCGGCGGCCCGTCATGGGGTCCCAAACGACGATCGCGATAGGCAACATGTTCTCGTCCCCGAGGAGAACGCGGCCATGGCGGCAGTCCCACGCATCGTACTTGTGGACTTGTGGTACCCGCAGTCGTCGTCGTCGGGAACGCGCGCGCTGAATTTCGTGGTGGGCGTGAAGTCCGCGACGGGGTCTCTTTCCCTCGGGTCGCAGCCCTCCAGCCAGGTATTGAGGAAGCCCAGCATGGGAGGAGCTCCATGGCGCTCACGGTAGCGGCCGCGGAAGCGTGGGCCGGTGAGGCGGCCGAGCCAGAGCTTGCTGGCGAGGGAGGCGCGCGCGAGGTGCTCTGGCTCGCCCGGCGGGAGGCGGAGGAAGATCTCCTCGAGGAGCTCGTCCGGCAGCGATGGCACCGGCGGCGGCATGGGCGGTGGAGGCGGCGAGGATTTCGGGAGGGGAAGTTTTGAGCCTCCTTTGAGCCGTGTTGTGGCGGTTTGCTCTCACGGTTCGGTTCAGCCAGCTCTGCGTGGGTTTCCTACAGGTGGGGCCCCGAGGACAGTGAGAGTGGCTGCCAGAGCGTGCGTTGCCGGTGGTTAAATTGTGCTGCTTGGATGCTTGCGTTTCCCTGCCTTTTTTGCTGCTAGCTTCCGTTGCTAATTTGCTTCGACTATCATGTAATCGGTGCTATTGATCAGGGGCTATGATCTATTGAATTTGCTTTAATATCTATTTTCTCATTTCACATATCTATACTCCTATATAATGTACCAATATGAAGGGATATAGACTGATGGATCTTTGTAATCCGATGGCTCACACTCAATTGGTTTAGATATAGGACTATGTGGCCACATATAGACTGTTAGATGGAGTGACCGGACGGCCCACAGTGGAGGGATTCGCGGCGTGCACATCCTTCCTGACAGACTGCCACCGCAATTGAGAGTACGTGCAGGTTCGTGATTATTCCGCCGGAAACAGCATCCTCGAAATCTCTGGTAGGCTCCCGTGAGAGTGCTACCCTACAATACTACTACTACTAGCAAGCCGTTTCACCATACAAAAGAAGTACTGCTACACGTGATGGGAGAGAGATAGAGGGAGAATTGCATGCAGTAGTGCAGCCACGGTAAGTGCAAAATGTTAACTGAGGGATTTTATTTAGTACAAATAATTATATGCTTAATACTACTATTCATTAGCTTCTTTTTTCAATTGATTGGCCCGACTGGTCATCGGATTACAAGCACAAATAAAGTGAAAGCTTAATATGTGTTGTAATTAAATAGCTATTAGCTTCTCTTATAAATTCATTTTACAAATATGAACCTGGTGTTCCCATTGTCTCCACTAATAATCCCTAAATCACACGTGCATAGCACATACCATGTACTAGTATAAATGAATTGCCAAAAAAAAATGCTCTTCCCTGGGTGCTTTTACTATCAAGGTACGTTTATGGCTCTAGTTGGGTTATTAAGACACACACGATAGATCTGTCTCCGGTGTGCTTTTAATCTATCTATGGTTTACAACTATAGCTTGAAGAAAAAGATGGAGCAACTTACTCACATGAAAATAATGGAACCTTTGAGATAGTTTAAACACGCTACATGATCATTTTGTAAAAGTGTCATGTTTGGACTGCTTCATACCTTGCTTGGCGTTTTTTGTCATTTTGCATTGTCTTTGTTGTTTTATGGCTTATTTATCGCCAGGCCTGCTGGAGTCCTTTTTTATTCAGTCACCCGGGAGGAATTCCCACTTGTATATTGATCTCAATTCAAAAAGAGATTGATTCATTTGTATGGGAAATCAGATAGAAAATGATTGATCTACTTTATGTGGGGAACCGGATCAAAAACCTAAACAGCCCGAGGGGCAAATACATCCTGCCAAGGTAAGAAACACAAAAAACAAAGTACATAGTTACAACGCGGTGCAAGGATCAGCTGCCTAAACATCATATGAACAACATACCTACACGGGGCACTAGTAGCAGACAGAGAACAACACACATTCTTTAGTTTGCATTGTTGTTGTTGGGCACAAATCTATCTGCTTTAGATTGGATAACTGCTTCACAAGAGACGGACCAGATGCTCCCAAGCTACAGCCCTAAGTAAAGTTCAATTGGTGTAGCCTTGTTGTTTTCAGCTTGGGTATATACATGTTTCAAGTTTCGACGGAGGACACAGCAGAACAAGCGGCGTCACTGATCCTCAAAAGTCCATGCATGACTTGTATTATCAACACTTCAGGCTTCAGATTATTCTGTTTATGAAAGCCGCTGCCGCTTCTTCTTGGACCCATCTAAGTTTTGTGGGGTGGGATGACAAGCATTTAGCGTATGTGCCTGAGCTCCACCTAGTACACAAAGAGCAGAAAACCATTAGACTAGATTCATTAGCACTTGCAACTCACTAGATATGATAGCAGTGATAGTATATACCTGATCTATCATCTAGATAATATTCGGTAAGCACATATGGAATGTAGCTCGGATCGTAAAGATAGACTTCCTCTACAGAACAAAGCTCTCCCACCAACCTCCTCCTAGTGTCAACAGCAACAATCCATGTTCTTTGGTTCTGCTCGTGCAGTTCGCACGCGAGGTAAACAACATCGCCGTCGCCACTTAGAGTAGGAGCAGCTGCTTTCAGGTCCTTGAGTGGCACTTTTAGAGCACAGGCACCAGCACCTCCAATAATCTGAGGCAAGGAGACAATGCCGAGCTCGTCGGAATGAACCGTGTACCCCTTGCGCCAACAGTTCCAAGTCAATGCCCTATACCATGTGATGAGCCTCCAACCAACGATTACATCTTCCTCCTCCTCCTGGGGCGGATCATCGGCCGATTCCGAGTCTTGGAGCTCATCCATGTCCCAGGGATCAGGAACAGCCGGCACAGTTGTGGCTCTGCATTCTACCAGCTCCTCAAACTCGACGCACCTGATGTAGCCACGGCTGAAGGTGACATCGCGAATCGCCCTCGCGCGAGATTCATTGTCGTAGAGTTGATTGTTGCTGGGCAGCAGCTTGGGCATCGGGACGAAGCGCAACGCCGCCACCCCGGGATCGAGCACGTCGCAGATCAGGATGCCCTCCCTGAGATTGACCCAACCTAGCAGCCCACCTCCGAGGGCGATCACCTTTAAGGGATCGTTCATAGCCGATTTCCTGGCTGCTCCACGGGGGAACTCCACCCGCAGCAGCTTCTTGGACCACGTGGAGTGCGGCTCGCAGCTGAGGGTGTGGAGATAATACTGCCACTCCGTCGGTCCGTCGCTCAGGGCCGCTATGACCAAGTGCTTGCGGTGGGAGACGAAACCGTAGGGCAGCAGCAGACTCTCTGCGTCGGAATAATCATCGAAGTCCGGGAGCAGGTCAAGCGACGGCCGGCCGTCGGAGCCCCTGGCCCGGTAGATGAAGTTCTCCGTCGAGTCGCCGGCGGTGAAGCCGACCCGGATGAGGGCGTGGTCCCCCGCAGAGCAGACGACATCGGGCTCGTACGCGAAGGCGGTCTTGTCGCGGCCGGGGCAGCAGACGCAGAAGCGGGAGAGGCGCGGCGGGGCGGCCGCCGCCAACGAGACCTGAATGGTGAGGCCCGCCGTCGTCAAGGCCCACGCGGTGGTTCCGTTGCGGAGGTCGCTGATGCAGGTGGTCGGGTCGAGGAGGGCGAAGTCGGGGAAGCGGGGGTTGCCGTCGGCCATCGTCGCCGGACGGGATTGGGGATTTGGGTGGTGGTGGTTAGGGTTTGGCCGATCGATGGATGGAGGTTGGCGATTTGGGGTTTGGGTTCGTCTTCCTTCGGACGGGCGGACGGGGTCGGGGTTTGTTCCCTCTCCCTCCCTTCTTTTCTACTTGGACGGCCCAGTTCCCACCTAATTGGAATTATTTTTTTATATGATCCTTATTCCCTTCGAGCTCAAACTCACCACCACTCCCCTATTGTTGACTAGTAGAACGTCCATGCGTTGCCACGGGCTCTTCAAAATTTATATCAGTATCTTTCATTTATCATCCTCTCATCTTGGATGAATCTTGGGTGCTCTAATTAGCAGCGCAACAATCAAGCATTAGGAAATTTCACCGAACCAACAATAACAAAGAATATGACATCTATCCTACTAATAAAGGGAGGTCATATTTTTTGTTCGGCATGCACTTCTGCAGAAAAGCCCCTATCCATTTTAGAATCAACCTGGCACGTGAAAAAATACATCTCTAAGGATGCGTTTGGTTCACAGGAAATATGTAGGACTTTTAAAGGAACTGTCGTCCATAGGAAATTTTGCCTTGGTGGTGTTCGGTTCACAGGAAGCCTGAAGAATACTTCAAATGAAACAAGGCCTTCTCGTATTGATTTTGCTTGAAAGATAGAATCCAGTCAGATCTCATGTTTTGACGAAAGCCCGAGGCGAGCCGGTGACCAGTTCAATAAAAAACTTCATGCATGCATGTACTCTACTCAGAAAGACATAAAATATTATGGTCATGTACTGCTTCATAGGCATATCTTCGGCGTATCTTCCTGCAACACGAACAGTCTAATTTTTTTGGTTCCCGTGTTTCTAGACTCCATGGCAATCCGGTAGCCATCAGCCATATCCCTACAAAGTTTTTCTTTCCTTAGTTCTCTCTCCCTGCAAACCGAATGGAGCCTAAAGTGGGAACCATCCGGGGCCAACAAGAACTCAAACTCCTATCCAATCTCGACTTCATGCTCTTCCACCTCCATTGATAAAGACGGGTCATCAAGGCTTTCATCACGATGACCTCGAGCAGACGCCGACATCCCTCCCCGCATCTACCCCTAACCCCTGCTGCCGCCTGCACTATCTTTGCTCCTCGAGGAAGGGCGACAATGTCCTCTGTGATGGCCACGACTAGATCCACGGGGAGGCCACATTCTTCCATGGGAACCCAACCAAGCACACCACCCCCCACAACCATTCAATCCATACTCTAACAACGTCAAGACCTGCCATCGATCCACGAATCAGGCTCACTGCATCCAGGTTCACTACAAGTCCGCGATGAGTCTGTAGTCAATGTATTGCCGTTGGCTATCCCCACAATAGGACCATCGTCTCTCCCCAAAGCAGCAACACCACCCAGCAAATCACCACCACCGCTTGCGGCTTGCCTACATAAAATCACGAGAAATCCCCACGGCAGTGCTGTAAGACCACCTTGGCGACCTTGACAGCGACCAACTGGTCTAAGTTCTAAGCTAGACGCTCTATGTAGAAACCAATAGAAGCAGGGGCGTGGTTCAGATTTGTTCTTCATGCGCGTGCATTCCCTGCTGCCCACCAGCTCTTGGTCTACAACTCACCTCTGACTGACCTCCCATAGAAGATTCGGGGAAAAACTCATCACTTACATTATCATAGCCGCACATTCCAAGTCAAAGTAGAACATATCACAAGGATTCTGTGACAACCAGCCATGGCCAGATCAGTTGGATTTTAATTTCGTTCCATCTCATAATCCATCGCCCACTCTCAATGGAAATTAAACTTAGGCATGTCACAAGTTGTCATTGTTGTTAACATTTAGAAATTTAAATCAAAGTAAATCTGTAACTAATCCTAATGCTTGCATTAAGCTGTAAGTACATGAACTATAAATGCTGCAGATGTAGAAGTACCACACAGCTATGTCACAGCCCCAAGAAATATTTCTCTGCTATCCTTCTTGAAACTTTGGAAGAATGCATATATACTATCCCCAATTTCACTCAAGTGTATTCATGAGGTATGATAAGCACGAAAAATGAACTATGGCAGTAACAACAAATAACGACAAAGAAGTAACTGCAATTAGTGCAACCCACTACATCCGCCGGCATGGAGATCCTAATACTTTTGTACCCTCGACTTTATATTTTTTTTCCGCGCCACCAACATTTTTATATCATTCATTATTCTTTTCTTCAAGGTTTCATGTGAGAAGTATGAGGGCACTGACACACACTACAGATAAAATTCTCAATAAATAAGTCTCGTTTCTATTTATATCTAGTAAGTAAAACTCTGGGATACCAACATTAAGTATCTTCTATCTGGTAAGAAAAAAGCACATAAAACCAAATGAGAGCCCCCAAAAGGGAAGCCTGTCATAAATTAAGAATCCAAATCACCGACATTATTCCACAACGAACTGATCAAAGTTTCGACATACAACTCATAAAGTATTTCATTTCTCTCATACATAAATTAAAATAGCTCAACAAATCAAGTCCGAACCTGAACAATGGAAATTTGTGAAGAAATAAGTGACAAGAACTTATCTTATTAGTGGCATGATTTAATAATCAAACGATCACTTTCATTTGCATTATCAATATTTTAGCGCATGTTCTTCCCATACATAACAGTAGACTTGGTACAAAATTTAGTAACCTTTTAAAATCTTCAAGTATCAATCCTTAAATTCAATAGTACTGCCTAATAACCTGAACTTGTATTCGGAAGTGATATACAAATGGAGGGGGTACTGCCTAATAAATTCAAAGTACTATACAAATTCAGCCTATGTGCTAAGATTTTTTTCTGCACATCGCTCCCGTTCACTTTCAGATGAGTTAGCAGTATAGTTTGTAGAATTAATCATCTTCACGACATATCCTTCCGGTAAGAAGAATAAATTGTCAGTTTAATATAGCCAAATAGATACCAGTCATAGATGTATATATGTTATGGTTCCCAACTCAATTAATTTTATGAAGGTAGAGTTTCATCAACTAAATGAGGGACATTTGTACCAAAGAGAATCAAGCGGCTTAAATAGATTGTGTAATATGTTGCTGGAAGAGGACGACCCAATAAACCTTATTTCATCGGCACCAACATGTCCTCGTCTTAGCCCTTGTGCTCCTGGCATGGCATCATGGTCGATGATGGCTCCAACCGCCGGAGCCTAACCAGCCGCCACGTGAGTACGTCACGTGACATCAGCTCATCAATCCATCATGGTCCGCTACTCTAGGCACACGCCTCCGCTTCTCGCCATCCACGCCCCAAGGCTGAATCGCAATTTCACAAGAGAATCTATTGTTTACATTACCTCTTGTTTCCTAAGCATGCAGAGTTCTTTGTATTAAGCAAGATAGATCCATAGCAGACACAGTTCTAACTAAAAAAGGTGTACATGGTCATCAAGCCCACAACATGCATCCATTAAGTTTAATAACTGATGGGCAACATTTTATGAGGAAACAAAAAGGCTTTTCCTATCAGCATCTCGGCAAATGTTCACCCAGTGCTTCAAAAAAATGTCAATGGCAGATCTATACTGCATTTTCGGGTGAACCAAAATCTAAAATAGATTAAGAACATGCATCTATGTTACTATTCATAGAGAATATATAAATTTGAAAAAAAATGGAACCACAATAAAAAGAACAGGTGCATAATGCATTTCAATTGTTATAGAAAATATGTCATCAAAGAAGATGAAACCAGAGACTATTTTTATACAATATAACAAGTAGTACAGAATTATCAACCATAAAATACTTGCATGTCACAACTCCCAAGTCAATCAAATTCATGTTAGAACTATAAGCGTGTTTTTGTTACACTATATACCTGTCAATATATCAAGCAACTCGTCTCTTTCTTTGTTTTTCAATAAGCACAAACATGAACTTTAAACCTCACCTTTTGTGAAGAGAAGGATCCATAGAGCTCTGCAGCTCTATACATTCTTGTTGCGACGTAATATTATGTCATCAGTTGCAACGGGTTTTCCTTCAAGGTTGCAGACTTGTGCTCATTGTGAATCCGTAAGCAGGCAATCGAAACACTCCATGATTAGCTTCCAAATCCATAATTTCAATAGGAAAAACCGGGAACAAAATGCTACAAAATTTATCCATCTCTACCTATCGCTAGGTGCAGGGATATACAGATTAATGCAATAAATTTATACTCTCTATGTATTAGTTTGTTTCTTGCATCAATTTGATAAACAAACTGGGTTGCAGTGGTGCTTCAATAGAATAATTATATAGGACACAATGGCACACACGACAACATTTAAATCACGGCTCACAAAATTCAGGGATATGCATACAAATAAAACAAATGAAAAAGTAAAGAATCAAACCTGCATTAGTGCATCGTCCTGACTCCAGAGCACGATACCAAAGTAGATGAACACCCTTGAGGATAGGGCAGAGCAAGGAACCTCCTAGGCTCAAAATCAGGGTGCATACCGGCATCTCCAGGAGCGCGTCCGTGCGGCCACCACTCCATCCACTCTGGCAACTGGCCGTGACGATGCAACCCCCGCTCCATCCCCTCTCGCAAACGCTCAGGCCGTCACGAACAACGAGTTGTTGTTGCCTCTCCTCTCAGCCGCCACTCCACGCAACCGCGGAGCCGTCTCTCGATCTCATCGGTCCATGGCGACTTGTTCCTCTTGAGAATCACCTTAAATCCATAGTACAAGAAAACAAGACCTCTCTCGAGCTCTGAGTGGGTTTTGGGCATTTAGATAAACTATCCACAAATGGCTGCAACATGAAAATATTACATATTTTTTTAGAACACACATCAGAGCTAATACACACACGCTAATATCAGTAAAATTTAGACAAGGAAAAGTCAGTCTTTGTATTTTGAGCTCTGTCCTGGCGAAAAATATATTGTTTTTTGAGCTGGGAAAAGTTGATAGATTCTAAGACCAAATTACACTCATAGCATTGTAACATGGGAATGAAAAGATAAGAACCCCAAAGCATCAATACCTTAATTTCAGATCCCTGAACCTCAGCAACTTTGATAAATTTTTCGCCATTCAGAGGATCAACTATCCAGAGTTCCAGTTACAGACTTATCCATTTTGCCTGCACTGAACTTAACTTCGTCAATGTTTGTGGTGAAATAGCACATTTCACTTGGTGGGGAACGTGATAGTCATACATTAACCTACAAATAAGCAGAATAATTCCATGTTTTAGCAATTCAATTCCAGGTTCCTTATTTTTTTAAACAATTGCTTGGCCATTGTACACTAATAAATGTTCCTGAAGATGGAGGACAAATGCATGAGATTGCTCTGTACTACAAAGGGGTGTCATCAAGTTATCATAGCCATAGCCTAAAAAACAAAGCACCACTGACCAAACACATCTTGCCCATTTTGCCCAATAGGAACTTTAGAGGAATGAGATTGTTCTGTACTACAAATCGGACACAGTGGAACGATCCTTCTCAACAGAGGCCGAGGGTCGAGGGTCCTGTCTCGCCGGCCATGGATGCTCATGGAGTGCGAGTCTAGGCTCTACGTTTAAATCAATTCTTACTACTCCGCACAGTAATTCCCTGTAGCGCGTGGACACCCAAATACAACCTATGCAACAAAAATTAGACCAATATTAAGTGCACAAACAAGACATAAAGACAAATATTAAGTGCCACACACACGGTCCCTACAAAAATTCCTGAAAAAATAAATTTGAACTACTCAACCCTAAATAAAACTGAAAAAAACATCAAAACCTAAGCATTTCTTTTAGAGGCAATTAATATTCATTGAGCTCATATTTGGATTTCAGATTTCAGTGAGCTGAGCTGCTTGGAATGATAACAAGTTCAAATCATCAATCTTGACTCAAATAACCCATAACATAAAGTTGCACGTAATTCAGGACCTACAAGAATCGAGTCTATGCGCACATATGTCTATGCATGAAACATAATGCAAAACCCTGTCGAATTGATGCCCATATGCTTTTCTGGTACCTCAAGCATAGCGCAGAAACTGATTAGAAGACCTTCTATCACAAAGAAGAATTTTATGCACAAAAATCAATTTGATCTCTGCATAAAAAAGACTGAACTGGTTTGTTGTTTCATGCACAAAAATCATTTTCATCATTGCCTCTAAAAGGACAGTTTACAAAAAATCAGTGCAGGTTATGCATCAGGGACAAAATATAGTACCTTGGCCTCTTACAGAACATGGCATCAAGAATTGAGGCACCCGCATCACCCAGACCATTTTTCGAGACTTCGAAGGTAAAGGGCGCTGCCTGTCCACACGAAGTGCGGAACGAGGACATTTTCAGCGAGATCTTTTATGATTCTTCTCCATGTTTTTAATCTCAGTTGCATGGGCCACATCAGTTGCATTTTTAAGCTCACAGAGAACTAAAGAAAAATTGCACTCAGACCTGCATACATCTGAACTCAGTAACATAGAATTTGAAAACACGATTGCACCTATCATACATAGATTGAATGGACGTGAAGGATCATATGATGCTTACCTTCAAGGTGTTCCTGAAGATTTCCATTGGAACATACTCCACATTAATGCTTTATTTTCCCCTTATACTATTTCAGATTGTGTACCACATACGTATAGGTATCGTAAATGAATAACATGGTTAGATTTCACAAGAATTGGATAGCAACTTCTACAGTCAATGTCTGATAAGTTACTCATAGTACTGACTATACCTTATAGGATGCACCAATGATGGTCAATAGTAACTTTTAGAGACCAAACATGTCGAAGTTGATCTTGATGGTTAGCACATCAAATTGTTATCTCAAATGTTACCGTCCATAAAAGATGCAGAAAATCTGCAACAAAAAGAAAATACATCACTCTTGCAGTAGTTATTATTACTCTAGTATTCTTCAATTGCAGGCCCTCAAAATGTGGCAACTCAGTAGCAAATTCAGCCAAACAAGCTCCATCTGCAAAAAATTGTGAGGATCAAAAGAATATATTATCTCTCTTATGATGATAAACGTATGTACAACAACGGTTATTACAAGACTTCCAGCGCCCATAAACAGTCCAACTTATAAAGGTTATCACTAAAAAAACATAGTTTCAAAAGATCAGAATTTATCCTTGGAACAAATCTTTCAATAAACTGAAAGCATCATACGCATAACGAAAGCACTGCCCTATAACAGAATGAACAAGCTAAAGTGAATGCAAGCATGCTTTTAGTGCTTAGTCTATAGCAGGCGGGTAAAGTTCCTCCTTGTTCCCATGTTGTTCATCCTCCCCTTTTGAAGAAGAAACATCGTCTCGATGTAAAATCATGGTGATTGACTCAAGGGAACAGAGAGCAAACACACCTCCTTCAAGCGAATTCAACAATTGACAGCTCCTTCAAACGAATTCAACAATTGACTGCTGCAGCGAGCGATGGTTTATGATCTCCCTCACCAAATTTTCATCAATCCGCAAACACATCAGGACACCCAAAAATTTGCCCCGTTACTAAATTTGCAGCATGAGAATCCTGACGAGTTAAGAAAAACTCGACCGAGCGTCCCATGTTCGTAGTCCTACGCGAGGCGGCGTCTTCAAAACCCGAAGTGCCACCATTTTCTTTATGTCCTGGAGAAAGGCTTATCATAAAATTTTGCCAAAAAATTATTAATCAGAAATAACATCACAGTATATCCATCCTCTTGCTAAAAACTATCTGAATCAAACAAAGATGTAATTTTTCAATATCAGTATACAAGAATGTTTACCTGTTGTGTGATGTTCTCCATCCGATTTGATTGCTGTAAGAGAAGGTAAATAAAATAAAACTATAAAAACGAGCAAATAAGCATCACAAAAGAAATCACATGGCAAATGCATAGTACATAAAAAGGTGCATGTGTGCTGCCACAGGACAACTTGTTTCATGAATTGTTACTTTAAAGAACTATACTGTTTTGCGAAAGATTAGCATATACTTCAGATACTATTTGAATAAATGTAAAAGGAATATAAAAGCACCTAAACATTTGTGGTTAGAATTCCAGAGCAAGAAATATACCATTACGTTCTTATGCTGCAAAGGAAATATGGAAAGATTTAAAAAGGGGAGTAGTAAGGAAATAGTACAACACGGTCTTCTCCACTAAAACAAATGGCTATAATATCTTGTTCATTGTATTTATGAGAATAAGACATATTCACCACTTATTTGAAATCGGCTTCAAACTCCATGCGGTGTTTGATGTAAAATAGGCCACAAAGAAACAAAACTTTCATCTCACAATTTGATATGAAAAACTGGTTCATTTATTACGACGACTGGAAAGAAAATGTATAAAAACTAACCAGTGAGAGCACTGTTTGTGAAAAGAAAACATATAGCACCTCTCAAAAATAGAATCTCTAATTGTGATTTATTTACAGTACAGTATTTTGTTTCGGGATAATAACAAAATCACAACCATAATAGATGATTCTGAATACAGTCTGATGGTATTTAGTATGATATAATTTTTAACTTGATCACTCAAAGTAATATGGTTAATTATCAGAAAACGATTGTGTATGTGCATGCCAGCTACAAAGGTAAGCAACTAATGCATGTCATATAATCTAATCTATAGTATTATAGTCAGAGATTGGGATGGGGATGAGGATGCGAGCCCTCACATGCATTGCCGTCTGCACAGGCTTGTTTGCTGGCATCCATAGCTCCTGCTCGACCCTTCAACTGCAGCACCCCGGAGAGCACACTGAACGGCTGTTGGTGCCTGGCGGAAGAGCACGTGAGGGACGCATCGACACACACACATCAGCAAGCAAGCACTAGTAGAAAACAGGGCAATGGTCCAGGCCCGGCCAGCCCATTAGTCCCGGTTCAATCCAGAACGGGGACCAATGGGGGCATTGGACCCGGTTCGTGAGCCCCTGGGGCCGGCCGGGCCACGTGGGCCATTGGTCCCGGTTCGTCTGGACCTTTTGGTCCCGGTTGGTGGGACGAACCGGGACCAATGGGCCTCGCTCCTGGCCCACCACCATTGGTCCCGGTTAGTGGGACGAACCAGAACCAAAGGTTGCCCTTTAGTCCCGGTTCGAGTCACCAACCGGGACCAATTAGTTGCCTATATATACCCCTCGCCCGCGAGCAGAGCACTCCTAGTGCTCTGTTTTTCGTGGCAGGCGAGGGGAGAGCTTTGTTGTGCTTTGGCTCACCTCCTATGCACACGAGGTGTTCGATGGAATGCCCGAGCCACACTACTTAAGCTTTCTCCTCTCCAAGCTCGACCTCCAAGCTCCATTTTCCTTAATATTTGTCTAGGTTTAGCGGTCCGTCACGCCCCGTCCCGTCTTCACCGCTGCCGATCGCCTGCGCCGATCTCGTCGCCCGGCACCACCGTGGTGAACCTCTTGTTCTTATCTTATCTTCTTTACGAAAGGAAAAAATATTCTTACTTGTATGTTTATATAGATACTTGTATAATTTTCTTACTTTTATTATTGCATCTTATATAGTGCGATGGTTTTGGTATCCGCCCCGTCGGCCCTCGTCCCTGTCTATGATTCAGATGTGGTATATATTATCTTTTCATAACTATTGGTTCATTTATTGTTTATGACAATTATGCCGACCAACGTGACATAGATTTTATTTATCTAGCAGGTTGTTGAACCGGAAATTCAACCGACCCTATTGTCGAGAGGTTAAATTTAGTTGAAGAAGAAAACAATTTGTTGAAGTAAAAATTAGAAAAATTGAGGAGGAGAAGATGATATTGGAGTTGCATGTTATGGATGTCGCCGATGATCACAAGATCAAGATGGATGCAATGCGCTTGAAGATTAGAAAGATTAGAAAATATGCCATTCATACCGAGGCTTGGTATCATTATGCCATTGGATCAGTTGTTACACTGGTTGAGATTATGATCGCATTTGTTTTCGCATTGAAATGTTTTACATAGTTTCAGTGTATGGTTTAATTAATTTAGATGCTCTGCAGAGCTTTATGTTGTTAGATGAGAACTATGTATGTACTTTGGTTTTAATGCGATGATGAACTTCTATTAATTTGGTCACTTAATTATCTATTCGTGATGTTCTGTAATGATTTTTGACACACTTAATTATATATAATGCACGCAGATGAACCGGGAATGGATGTACGGTTCAAGACACACCTCCGAGTACATTAAGGGCGTGCATGATTTTCTCGAAGTGGCTGAGGCAAACAAGCAGAATGGTTTTATGTGTTGTCCATGTCCTATATGTGGGAATACGAGATGTTTTAAAGTCTTATGGTTCGGCCCTCGTAATAATTAAAAATAGCAACAATAAGTTTTTTGTTGTAAGTAGAAACAAAATAAAATAAATAAAGCAAGAAAGAAAACAAAAAAACAAAAAAAAGTGTTTTCAAATTTGAAAACTAATGGCACTAACAGAAAGTTTACAATTTCCTAAAACTAAAAGCAAAAAGAATTGAAAAATAAAGCAAAAACCAAAGAAAATAAATAATGCAGAAATCAAAAAAAAAACAATAAGTATTTTGTTGTAAGTAGAAACAAAATAAAATAAATAAAGCAAGAAAGAAAACAAAAAAAGTGTTTTCAAATTTGAAAAGTAATGGCACAAACAGAAAGTTTATAATTTTCCTAAAACTAAAAGCAAAAAGAATTAAAAAATAAAGCAAAAAACAAAAGAAAATAAATAATGCAGAAAACAAAAAAAAAACTGGAAAAAAAATAAAATAGCAACAATAAGTAAAGAAAACAAAAAAACAAAAAAATTGCCACCTACTGGGCCACCATAGCCTGAATACGACTAGAAACCCATCCATGGGCCAGGATTTAGGCCCGCAGCAGGGCCAGCAGGCCCATCAGGCATAGCAGTAACAAGTAGGCCCGTAAGCCTGCAATGGAGAGGAGGTTGAGTGGGGTGCGGCAGTGGGGCTTATAAACCACTGCACGCCCCTCTCAACTAGCGAGGTGGGACTAAACTTTGGCCCCGACGCGTGCAGCACAGGGGCCTTTAGTCCCGTTGGTGCCACCAACCGGGACTAAAGAGCACATTAGTACCGGTTGGTGCCACCAACCGGTACCAAAGGCCGCCGCTTCCCGCCCTTTGGGCTGCCGAAAAATAGGCCTTTGACTAAAGGGGGGCATTAGTCCCGGTTTGTGCTACGAACCGGGACCAATGCTCTTGCTATATATACAACACTTAGGAAAATTTGACGAACACATCGCCAGATTGCCCCGCCCGCCCGACGACGCTGAAGCTCATCGACGCCGCCAGCTGCCAGATCAACACCTTTGCCGCCAAACGCCGTCACAGACCGCCGACGCCGTCCGCTGCTCGACGCCGCCGCCGCCCAGACGTCGTCGCGCGCCGCCCGACGCCGTCCGCGCGCCCTGTCGTCGCCCTGCCCGTCGCCGCCAGTTGCTCCACCTCGCCGTCGCCGCCGCCGCCGCCAAGGTTGCCGCTTCAACTCGCGTTGTCCTCGTCGCGCTGCCTCCCGAGCCGCGCTGTCCTCGTCGCCGGCCTCCCGAGCCAGCGCCCGTCCCGCCTCACGCGCCGCCCGAGCCCCTGCCCGTCGTCCCGCCCCAAGACGCCGGGCGCCCTCGCCCCCACCGTCGCCATCGTCATCTAGCTACCCCCGCTGTGAGCCGCCGCGCCGCACCGGCTCTGTTTTTTTTTCAGTTTTATTAGTTTAGTTTTTTTGTTCATATATATATAATGTATATGTGTATATATGTGGCTATGTGTATGTAGATGTTCAAAATGTATAAAAAAATTGTTCAGAGCATGTTTTTCTTCATATATGTATTTTTTGTTCATATGTGTATTAGTGTTTTTTTTCTGTTCATAGATTTTTTTGGTGATATTAATTATTGTAGAAATATGCAAATGTTTGTATATTCATATGAACAATGCATTAGGCAAGACCTTTGTTTTTTCAAATTTTCTATTTGAAATTTTTTTAAAACAAGCAATACTAAAAGAATGAGAGGAAAAAGGAAAATAAGAAGAGGAAGAAAGGAGAAGAAGAGGAGAGGAAGAAGAGGAGAAATAAATAAGAAGAGGAAATAAGAAGAAAAAGAAGAGGAGAAGAAGAAAGGAATAGAGGAGAAGAAGAAAAATAGAAAATTTCTATTTTTCTTCTTCTCCTCTATTCCTTTCTTTTTCTCCTCTTTTTTCTTTTCTTCTTTTTTTTCTTCTTCCTCTTTTAGTATTGTATGTAGAAGAAGAAGAAAGGAATAGAGGAGAAAGAAGAAACTTCAACACGAGGGGGGAGGTACTGATACCCCCTCCCCGATAACATTATTTTCCCATGTATATGTATGTCGCGTCGTTGTCGATATAATCCCCTCGAGATAACTTCGACATGAGGGGCGGTCGATATATATACCCCCTATCGACCGTGATAACTTATACAACAGCAGCACCCCCCTCGGCCCTCTCGCTCGACCAAAACTCTCGAGGACACCCAAACCCTAGAGAGAAAATGATGTTGGTCTCCTACCCCCTCCCGCCGCGCCACTACCCGACAAATTAACTCTCTCAAGGCCACCCAAATTAACCCTTGAAGCGTTGTGTCGAGGCGACCCCACACCCTAGAGAGAAAACGATGTTGGTCTCCTACCCCCTCCCGCCGCGCCCCTACCCGACAAATTAACTCTCTCGAGGCCACCCAAACTAACATGATTCCTTATTGTGATTAGCTAGTTCTACGTTTGCCACTAATATATATATCTGTACCATGTTTGAATAATAATTGACATGTTGTAAATATTTGCAGAAACTATGGAGCACTCCAGAGACGAAGAAACAGAAGCGATGTTGGGGCACATAATCACACAAGGAAGTGATGAAGTTGCGTCATTTCTCAACGACGCCGTACTGGGTGAAGAAGAGTGCTATGTTCATGATGGCTTCGACCCATTAATGCCGGTACAAGAAGAGGACTATGTTCATGATGGCTCCGGTGACACAATGGAGGTACAAGCGAAGGAGACCGTCTTGATCGCTCCGGTGACCGAACCGAGTCCGCCAGGTATATATATATTAAGCCCGTATGACTAGTTAATTGATGCATCCATTGTTTTGGTATATGTACACATATTAATTACACTCGTCTTTCTTCCTTATAATTTCTAGCCCTCCGGATCAAGCACAACTTCGGTAAGGAGACGAGGCCCAAGAAAAGTTGAGCTCGGATGAAAAGTTTGAGATCATAGAAATCGCGCCCGACGGCGAACCGATTGAACCCATGCGGACAAGGAATGTATTTTCTGCTCAGTGCGGGGTTCTTGTTAGGGACAAGATCCCGATCAGCATCCATCAATGGTATAATCCTAAGGAGGAAGACCCTGAGGTGTCTTATGTCAATGATATGCAGAAAGAAGATCTTTGGACTGAGCTGAAGGCAAATTTCACCCTACCGCCAGAGGAGGATCCGGAGAAGCCAGTTAAAGAGAAATTAATCAAGTCTTTTGCTCTTAAGAAGATGGCAACCCTAATGAGGAGGTGGAGGAAAGAGCTGAACCAATTTGTCGAGAAAGATAAGACACCAGAATTCATCGGCAAATATGAGAAGATCAAAGATCACTGGCCCGCATTTGTGGCCCACAAGACATCGGAAAAGAGTAAGAAGATGTCGGCGACAAACAAGAAAAATGCTGCGAAGAAGAAGCTTCACCATCGCACGGGTCGGTGGCTACCTCAAAGCCCGCCTAAGTGGTCCAAGGCTGAGCATGATCTCGCTTGATAAAGGATCAAACCAGAGACAATGTCTTCGCTGACCATTGCGGACTTGGTTCTTGGGCTGGTGGAACCTTGGACCCTGTAAAGGGAAGTGCCGGTGGACGGACGAGCAAGCGCAAATACCGGTCAGAAGCTTGACACTATATCGATGCAGCGCAGCGAGGGACGTTCCTTCCAAACAGGGAGAAGGACGAGCTCACAATGGCCCTTGGGAATCCTGAGCACCCTGGACGGACACGAGGCACGCCAGGCTCCCTTTCGTGGAAGGTTGGTTTTCCGGATGCAGGGGGTTACAAAACCCACGAGAGGAGGAAGAAACTGGAGCAGGACCAACTTCAGGCGCTGCACGAAAGGGTAATGGGGCTAGAGGAACGAGAAGCAACAGATCGCAGCAAACGACCTGCCGAAGCTTCCCCCCAAGCTACCCCGCCATCTCAGCGCAGAAGCAGCGTGGCTTCCACCGAGCTGCTTCAGCCGGAGCATGTTTTGACGGCTCCCGCCGGCTATCCCGTGGATGGTATCACGGAGTCTCAAAGTTGCCACATTATGGCGTGATGGATGACTTTGACGGTCAAGGCGGTTGTTGGCCAAGTTTATCCTAGTGGACCCGCACAACTTATCACCGCCACCGATTCCGTAGGATATGCTAAGGTGATGGTGGATGAAATAACGGAGGATTTGAGGACCTCCCGCTTGACCACCCTACCGGTGAAGGGAGACTAGGCTGGGTTACGCGCTCAAGACTCCATGCGCGGCGGAAGGAGCTCATCAACCTTCCGAACTGGACGCCTCCGCCTCCTCCTCCTCCTCCGCGAGTCAGGCACTCCGCCTCCTCCACCGCCTCCTCCCGCGAGTGACGATCAGGGCACGCGTGGCGGCACTCCGCCTCCTTCTCCGGCGCGTGGCGGCACTCCGCCTCCTTCTCCGCCTGCGCCAGCGCGCCCGAGCAGCTAGCCTCCTCCTTCTCCGCCTCGTCAGCAAGGGCGGAAGAGACCCGCTGCTGCTCCGGCGCGTCGTAGTCCTTCTCCTCCGCCTCGTAAGCAAGCAAAAAAGAAAACATCCGCTCCGTCTGCTCTGCCGGCTTCTAGCAGTACAGCCAAAGGCGGGAGGAAATACAGATACGGTCCTTCACAGAATACTCCAGAGAAGTTACCGTACGAGAGGACCGAGGAGGAAAACGCAAAGATCGCGCAGACCGAAGTGGATGACTGGTTTGCAGGGTTGAAAGCAAAGAGACGTCCACCTCCGGAGGAGAAGGTAGATCCGGTAAAAGCGAAGCGCACTCTGGCTGCTCTGAGGAAACCACCCAAGTCTCCGCCGAAAGGCAACTATGAGCGCATTATTGAAAAGGCATTTGCCGAAGCGGAGAGGTCGGGACGTACTCAAAGTGATCAAAGAATGAAAGAACGACGAGCTGGGAAACAATTTGCCCAGCTCGACGAACAAGCGAAGCAATCGTGCCCCCCGCTCAAGGTGCCTGCTAGCGACATCGTCGTTCCGAGGATGGTGCCCGGTTATGGCAATCCTGAAGATTACCTGCCCGACGATGTACATTTTGATTTCTTGGAGGTGCAGATACAAAGATACGAGTACGGGAAGCCTCTCGTCAAAGATGAAAGCTCTCTATCAACGATGATGTGAAGATTGCATGATTGGTACATGAAAACCTACAGAGAGTCTGAGGGAGGAGTACTTTGTATGTGAGAGTTAAAAAGGAGCATGACCTCGTTGGAATTGAACTGATGCCTATTCCATTTGAGGAGTTATATCAGTTTTTCAGTCAATTGGCCCTCGATAAAGCAACGATCACCTGCTACTGTCTGTAAGTAGTACTACTTCTGTCATTAAGTCTCTCTATATAACTCAGCTCTTTCATTGCATGTATTTATAATTATCCTCACTATATTATGCAGATTGAAGATCGCCGAATTAAAGAAAAGACAAGTGGGTTCCATTGGGTTCATTAACACATATCTCATAGATGCAACTGAGGTTAAATTTCATGCCGAAAATACCGAGGCCAACTTGCTACAATCGTTGGTAATAAATGAACACAAGGATATAATACTCTTTCCTTACAACTTCAAGTGAGTGTTACTGTCTTGTGGCATATTCGGTTTCCTTATTAGTCCAGGTTATAGTAATGTAATATTGATGAGTTATGCATGCATGCGAGTACCACTATATTCTCCTAGAGGTTAAGCTTGAGCAGGGAGTAGTAACTGTCTTAGACTCCAAACGAAAAGATCCCAAGGAGTATGCGGACATGACTGAAATGCTCGAGAAGTAAGTTAAATCGATCATTATCCACCATATCAGCAACTTTGTTCATTTCTGATATCAAGTAATTGTTTTCTTTCTATGGCAGGATTTGGAGAAAATTCACCAAAAAAGCTCCGGGACTGCCGAAGAAGCTGCAATTTAGACACCCAAAAGTAAGTACTATAGTAGCATATTCCACGCATCTCCTAGTGATTCAAGCGCTAGTTTCATCAATACCATTTAACATGCTTGCTAATTATCAGTTTGACTGACCTCTATTTCTTGTAAAGTGGTTGTGGCAGGAACAAGGGAATGATTTCTGTGGATACTACATTTGCGAGTCCATCCGCACACACGACCTGTGAGCGGGCTACTCGACAAACAATATGAAGTGCGTAAATAACAATATTCACAATTTTATTTTATTACCATCATTTGTGTTGAGTTTCATTCATTCATATATATATATGTATTGACCCCCTTCTCAAAATTAGATGTTTCGGATGCGGGATGAACTACTAGCACCAGATCGCATGCGAGCAATTCAAGAGGAATTGGCGGCATTCTTTCTTGACCACGTGATCGCTGAAGACGGAGAATACTATGTGGACCACGCGTCCGTATGTTAGGAGATTATTTTTGTAAAAGATAATTGTTATATATATGTAGCCGGTAGTGTCGGATAGATATACGAGAACTTGTTGTTCGACCAATCTCTCGGAGAAGGAGAGGTGGTCGATATCACTTCCCTCTGTATGCATATATGTTCATGACGATCTTCTGTTTCCTTCGTTTGCTTACTAGCTAGCTAGCGTGTGTCTAGCTAGTCCTCTCTATACGTATGTATAGTACGTAGCGTCGACCAAGCACGGACAAAAGAGAGGACACTTCTCTTTATTAATTAGCTAGCTAACACGATATATGAAACACCTAAATTAACCCCCCAAAACCCCCAACCCCCCCTTTTTAAAAAACAAAACCCCAGCCACTGGAATGCTGACGCGTGGATGCCTTTTGGTCCCGGTTGGTGCTACCAACCGGGGCCAAAGGCCCCCCTGCCTGGGCTCGGCGCACCGACTACGTGGAGGACCATCTGTCCCGATTCGTGTTAGAACCGGGACTAAAAGGGAGAGGTATTAGTAACGACCCATTAGTCCCGGTTCACGAACCGGGACTAAAGGCCCTTACGAACCAGGACTAATAGGTGTTTTTCTACTAGTGAAGCACAGACGTGTGTATGTGTTAGGTGGGATGGAGAACGAAAATAAACCAATGAAGGTGGGACGAAAATTAACCATAAAACGGAGACTACCAAATGAGACATTAGGAATAAAGATACTAACAATAAGACATACGGCTCGTCTACACGGACTGTAAATCTTACCCAATAGATGTAGGATTATTGCTCCAAAAAACACAATGGCACACCCAACAAAAAATACCTGCATGGCCACTGCTGAACGTGGAGTCTACACCAAATTTGACACTACTTTCAGACTCGGTTTTAGTCTGCTACGTACTAAAAGATCATACCACGAAATTAAAGTGGAATCCAGTTATCAGAGTAGCATGATTTTCTTTCAACTTATTTACATGACTGATGGCAGCTGATTTGTAACACTTTAAAGTCAAACAATTTCAGTTAACCTATCTAGCTCGCAGCTTCCTAGCTAGTTAGCCTATCTAGCAACATACCAAATTGAATCAACACTAAAATTTATTTCAACATTTTTGTAGGGTAAATTTCTTGTGACCTATCCACACAAAATAGAGATGAACAATCCCAGTGATGGATCAAGACTCAAATTTCTTGCAGAACAAAAGTGCAGTTAGAGACATGCGCCCAAGGAGGCTCTCACCAGTGGTGCCGGCCGTGATGGCGTTAGCACTCGTGCTGGGCATAGCGTCATAGCCATCGTCTGCCGACCGGAAGCAGCAAACCTCCCAGTCCAGCTTCCCTGTGCGGATGAGGACGACGACGACCCCAACGCTGCCGTAGTCGCCGCGGCGGCGCTGCACCAAGTACTGCTACCGCCCCTGCATTTGGTCGCAAACAATCGTTTAGAAACCGCAGATTCAGAAAGAAGGGGAGAAGAATTGCTCTCAATCTCACACCCATGAACAAACCAAGTCGCACAAGGAAGGAACTCACCGAGATCCGGCCAGCACGAGACCCGCCCGTGGCGGCGAGGTTGCCGCTGTACACGTCGCCGACGTACGTCCCGTCATCCTCGTCGTCGGTCAGGAGCGCGCGGCTCCGCGGCCGCACGTGCTGCCCGTCGCCGTCCATCGGTGCCCGCGGGGATCGCTGAGTCGGAAAGAAGCAGGCACCAAGGTAAACGACGTCGCCGCCGTGGAAGTCGGCCGCGAGAGGCGCGCCCAGTTGGTGTCCCGCCTCTCGCTGTCCGTTGCGCCACCAGTTGGTGTCCCACATCTGTTGCCACTCGCCGACCCCTGCCATGGGAGAGGAGAACCTGGGGGCGCGTGAGTACAGGTTACGGGGAGAAGATGAGTTGGGGCGAGGGTAGGGAGATAGCGTTACCTGGGTCGTCTCTCATCGCTGTCGCGGACGCGGCGCTCCTGCTCGTCTACCTCCCACTTCGATCTCCTCCTGGAATCGGTGAAGAAAAGAAGAGACGGCAAGGGCGCAGATCCACCGCTCCAATCAGATCCCTTCCATTCCCTTCCCTCCCTTGGGAGAGGGAGAGAAGGTGAGGGGGAGGAGGAGGCCGCCGGCGGTGTCGCCATGGCCGGGCAGGGCTCCTCCCGCCTGCCCGCGACGGGAGGTGGCGGGGGCGGCAGTGACGGGCGGCGGCGTTTGAGGGAGGGGATCGATGGCGGCTGCGAGAGCGAAGGGTCTGGTGTGGCGTCGCTCGAGGGCAAAGGCTTCGCTCGCTCGTTCGCAACGCACGGGAAACGTCTGGCTAATTTTTCGTAGGTTAACCGTCGTAGATTATTTTCAGGCGTGAGTTTTTTTCGATGAATCAAAGGGTTTAGCACTGGACATAATGGGAGCATACCGATTTTTATTTTCTGGTTCGAGGGTGGAGGTGGGAATCGAGGGGACGCGGGAGGTGGGATCGAGGACGAAAAAACCCGTCTTTGATGGGACGAAAATTGACCGGGGAGACTATCAACTGCTCCATTAGGAGTAGAGATTCTAAAAATAATAATCATCCGTTTCTATTAATTAATCGTAATTAATTAGAAAATACTCTCTCCGTCCGGAAATACTAGTCGAAGAGAGAGGGAGTAGTTAATTAACATACTATTTATTTTCGAAATCACTCCTATTTACTTATATCTAAAAAACGGCAGTGTCCCCTAATCCCGTGATTTGTCCTCTTTCGTCAAGCCTTGATCGAAGCTTTTTTCCCACCGAACATCACAGCCAAACGGTCCGCGGGGAACGATCGATCTCTCCATGTCTGGATGGATCTCGTATTTGTTCCCACGGATCGCTGGAACAATTGATCTCTCCATCTCTTCTTTTCGTCAAGCTGTCCTTCTCTAGCGATCTCATCTGGCTGGCCCAGGTCAACTCGATCGGCCCAACCCCGGCCAGCCAAGCCGCATGTTTGATTTAGTGCGTGGTCTTGGGCTCTTGGCAACTACTCCCTCCGTTTCAAAATAGATGACTCAACTTTGTATTAACTTTATATTAAAGTTAATATAAAGTTGAGTCATCTATTTTAAAACGAAGGGAGTAACTGCCTTCGTACTTCCACGCAATGGTGGCTAATAGGACTCTTTGTGGTATGAGTAAAATGCACTGGCGGTTATTGAACTTATGCTCATAGCTCACTTTGGTCACTGTATATAAGAATACGATCAATACGGTCACTATACATGACTTCTGGTTATTATACGGTCACTGTCTCACCGTATAGATTCGTGTAGTATCCAGTTGACCGGTCAAATAGTACAAGTGGCACCTCATCAGCTCATTTTCTTGTTTTGTCTATGCATGTCCCACTTGTCATGGGTGAAACAAATAATTAAAGAAAATAAAATTCTGCACATGCAGGCTCTAGCTGCCGCGGCAACGCCTTTGCCAGTTGAGCGCAGGACATTTTTGTGTCAAACAAATAGATTGACACTTTATTATATATACATTTCATACGACGCACACAACGCATACCGAGCACACGCGCACGCATGGACGGCGAGTACGTTTTGATGGACGTACGTGATATGTACGGACGGCCAGGCCTCTCGGCAGTGACGCATCCATGCAGCCACTCTCCATGAGAAACACATATAGCCAGTCATGCGTGTATCTATAGGCTGCGGGTTAGATCAAGATTCAAATGGTCCGGTCCGTTCTGGAACTGTTACTGAACCTGTGAACCTGCCGCAAGATCCCAGGGCCACGGTTCAGACCGCACCTCGTCTAAGAGGGCAACGGGTAAACCTAAGGTTCGACCCTACTTCTCTGTATACCGAG
Source organism: Aegilops longissima (assembly GCA_021605205.1). Taxonomy (NCBI): domain Eukaryota; kingdom Viridiplantae; phylum Streptophyta; class Magnoliopsida; order Poales; family Poaceae; genus Aegilops; species Aegilops longissima. Next base: position 701,687,236 of record CM038680.1, read on the forward strand.
TGCAGACGGGGGCGCCTATAGGCGAGATGCCCAGTGCTGAACATACACGTCGTGTTCCTGGCTCCAGGACAGCAGCATGACCTCCATTCCTGGCTCCATCGTGCCTCGAGCAGCTGTCGTGCAACACAAGCTACAGGGTGAGCGCCGGCGCGACGAATGCTCGCTCCAGGGGTCACGGACGGCCGGCGTGGTGGTGGTTATGGCCGTGGTGCTCCGAACGACGGCGAGACATACGTGCAGCTGGAGCAGAGGCATGAGTTGCAGGGCGGGCGTCAGACGTGGCGAGCTGACACGGACGTGCAGCCGGCGCGGCGACGCGAGCTACAGGGCTTGCGTGGGCGCAGCGAAAAGTACAGCCGGCGCGCGTGCATGCACTTGGCTGGCATCGGCTACAACCGCAGGAAACGGTTCAACCCTAGGGTCGAAAGGTTCTGTGCTGGCGCGTGTGTGGTGCGTGTCATGCGTGCTTTGTGCTAATGTGTACGTGCGTGTTGTGTGCCTGCGTCATATATGTAATGAAGTGGTCTCTTTACATATGCACTCACTTGGCTAGTGTGCATAGGTTGCACCGGGAGGTCCCATGTGCATAATTTTATTTTTTCTGTCATCCGCTGACAGTTGGGACCCATGTAGCCAGAGATAGAGCTGAGGAGACACCGCTGTTTGACCGGTCAACTGGATCAAATACGAAGCAATACGGTTAGATAGTGATCGTATATTCACTAAAAATCATGTATAGTGACCGTAGTGACCGTATTCTTGTGTACAGTGACCAAAATGAGCTATCAGCACAAGTCCAATGACTGCTGGTGCATTTTACTCTTGTGGTATTCTCATGGTTTGGTATTACAGTTTTCTCTACATCTCCGACATCACCATCACCGACTTCTGCTAGCTTTGGGAGACTTCAATCTAATATACCATGCTCAAGACAAAAATTAAGAGAAATGTGAACAAAAGTAGAATCAACTGTTTTTGGGCCATCCTGGACACTTGCGAGCTCAAAGAGACCCGTTTACAAAATCACCGCTTCGCTTAATCGGGGCAATGAGCAGGTAAACCCTATGATGCGCAAGCTAGACTCCTACTTATCGAAAAAGGCTTTCGCCTCGCTTTATATATAAAGCACCACCACACATTACAGCCAGCAACAAGAAAGGAAAAGAAAAGAAAAAGGAAATCAACAAGATACAAACACTACGGAACAGCGAATGCCGGCCTCAGATCATGCCACCAACGCGAACGCGACAAGGGGAGCAATTCATCACCGGAGGAAAGCCACGCTCCATCAACTCCCAAGGCCCCCTATTGTCCCACCTTCCGCCGCTGCCTCTGAAGAAGGCACCCCTGCCCTCTCGTCCTGGATCGAAGGACGTCGTCCCTGTCAGGAGGCAGAATCGCTCACCCCTGAGCTCGGATGGACTGGCCAACAAGAAGTGATGCGGAGCATCCGACGATCATCCCCATGTTCACTCGAGCCTACGCCATTGGACCTAAGGTGAACTCGCTCCTTTCCGAATCTTCCCTTTCCGCATGTGAGACATGGCTACTACCTGAGTCCGATATGCTATGCATCATTAGGTGTCAAGAGGAGCCTTCCGAAGATGCACGTGAAGACGGACGAACCACCAAGTCCACGGATGAAGAGGACCACGGAAACGGGCAAGTTCACCTTCCAGGCCCGGACATCCGCCCAGACCCGGACATCCGCCCCGGAGGCGCCAACACAGCAGCCGCAGCTCAGCCACGAAGCTACGGGGCGGACATCCGCCCCAGCCCCGGACATCCGCCTCCCACGACGCCCGGAAATCCGGCCCTTCGCCGGAAATCCGGCGCCCCATCACAAACGCCCGAAGCTGGATCAAGCCAGCCGGACATCCGCCCAAGGTGCGGACATCGCCCGCCGCCCGGACATCCGGCCTCCCGCTGCGCAGATGCATCCGGCCGAGGCCCATGTACCCTTCGCTCCTTAGACTATATATACTTCCCTCCACCCACGTTTTAGGGTTAGCGTTGATTTAGCTCAAGTTAGAGATAGAGCTTGGCTCATCCATCGGATCTCCTCCTCATGAGAGACCGCGCCTTTTCGGAGAAGATCCTATCGGATTCAAGACCCCTCGTGGGAAGATCCCTTGTGGATTCAAGCCTCCTCATGGAGAAGAACGGTTCCTTTGTATCCTCTACCTTTGTTGACTTTGGATCTCGTGTATCTCTTTGTGTTCTTTGATCTAGCATTAGTGTGACCGATTCCTTGTTGGTTGAGTGTTTTCCTCGCTCCTCCCGTGATTTCCTCGTGTTCTTCCGCTCGTTCTTCGTGTCTCCCGTGAGGATCCACTCCAAACGTGAAAGATCGACGCTATAGGGTTCCGTCCTACATCATCTTGGATCAGAGCTTAGGTTGATCACGTTTTTGGAGCCCCTACCCCTCTTTTTCTAGCTTGATTTTGTTGATTTCGTCCTAAATCCGAAAATCCCCACCAAAAATAGCCCCAAATTTTTTGTGATTTGTTAGTTTTGATGATGTTTTGTTGATTTTGATCCGTGGATTTGCTTGGTTTCAAGTGGATCTAGCATTTTCCCAAGTTTCCCACTTTCCATCCATGAAATCTCTAATTTTGACCTTGAAATCATCAATTTCCGCCCCAATTCAAAATTTCCGCCCAAACGAGATCTGGATTCGTCGGGCGGACATCCGGCCTCAGGCGGACATCCGCCATCCGCCGGACATCCGGCCCCAAGCCGACATCCGCCCCTGAGCACCAAATCCGCTCGGTTCGGACATACACCCCGAAATCCGGCCCTACCCCGGATATCCGGCCCTCAGAATTTCAGCCTCCCGTTTCACCGTTTCGCCATAACTAATTCATCCGGAGTCCGATTTTCGCGTTCTTTAGCTCGTTTTGAAGCTATTGACATCCCCCTTCCCATAAAAATACTACCACCACCGTTTGACTCCATCAAATTTTCGGAACTTTGGCATCTTTGCCTAGGGCTTCCACCACATCCTCCGCATAACCACCACCGACTTCCGCAACCTAACCAATTTTGTTTCCCTTTGCATTTGAGGTTGTTTGAGTTGTGATTCGAGTCTCCTAAGGTGTTTAGGCTACTTAGGGACGGTTGCATCTTCATCAACCACCACCACCACCATAACTTCCGCATAGGCTTGCCCACCATACACTTCAACCACCCCAACTTAACCCAATAGTTGTTTGAGCTTGTTTGAGTTGTGGCTTGTGTCTCCTAAGGTGTTTCGGCTACTTAGGGATGGCAACTTCAACTCCGACACGTGTATAGCCCATCATTCCACTTCCGCATTGCCAAGTGCAAACCACCACCGTATTCCCGCTACCACCATTTTGACATTTGACGTTTGAGATTTTGAGTTCGCGGTTTTTCCGTTTCCTAAGGTGTTTCGGCTACTTAGGGACGAGTCTCCATCATCTTGGAATCTACATCAAGAACACCGCTACTCATCATCGTCGGACGGTAACCTCCATATCATCTTGGTATCATGGTATCCCTCCATTGTATATTCCCCTTGCCATTGCATTGTTAACCCCTAGCCTTACTTTTGCGTTACTTGCCTATCGAGACTAGCCATTTGAGTATTGCCGGCAACGTGACTTGTGCACATTAGTGGTCTACACCTTCCATTGCATACATACCATATCATATTGGTATCATATCATCCCTTGTGTCACAAGATTGTTCCCGCATATACACAATTGCTATCTTGGTTTGTGCATTTCGCAAAAGTGGCCATACATACAAAAAAAAAGAGAATAAAGCTTTTAAGCAAAAGAAAGAGAGCAAAGAAGCTTGTAAGCAAGTGCCATAGCATCATACCACATTGCATATAAGATTGTCATATCCGATCATCTTGGATCATCTTGAGAGAAACACCGGGAACCATACATACATAGCATACTTGGGATAGAAGTTTATCCATTTTGCATCTTATAGGTTGTGCACAAGTGTCGTATCCGCCTATTGAGCAATCGTGCTAGCGTCTCTCTTGAGTTGTGCAACACGAGCGTTTTCCGTGGATTCCACATTTTGTGCTCATTCCTTGGTTGCACGACCCCATTTATCTATCCGTGTGTGTGTTTCCGTGTGCCATTCTTTGCTATTGGTCCATTTGTTTCACTTGCGTAATTTGTGAATCTCTTTCAACATTATTGACTCTTGCTAACATTTTGCATTAAATTTTGTGCCACTATCCTCACCGAGCTCCTCCATAAGCTTTACTTGTGTAGGTGTGAGAACCGACAAGGATTGGTACCAATAGTGCTATTTCATTGTCCGCATTTGAGTGAACTTGATTCATTGTCAACATCGGTAAAGGTACATTGGTATAAGTTCTTCTCTTTCTCCCACTCATATTTGCTCGAGTCTTGTGATGGATAGGCAAGGCATTTCCTCTTCGGTCCTCGACAACAACGACGGCGTGAACAACTACATCACCAAAGCGTCTATCTTCGATCTACAACGACAAGGGCAAGGCACACAATCAAGATTGCGAGAGCGCATCGAGAACATCTCCATCGACATTCATCACTCCGAAGCAAGGAGAAGGGACTACATCGACAAGAAGCTTGCCGCACATAAAGAGGAGCAAGATGCAAGGATGGAGGAGATTAGAGCCTTGATCAAGTCTACTTCCCCTTCGTCATCTTCAAGGCGGCGACATTCAAGCCACAAGTCTTCGGAGCGCGGAAACGACGCAAATGCAAATCGTCCTCGTCCACATCTACATTGCTGCCACCATCACGTTCGTGATCAACATCGTCATGAAGGGCAAGTCACCTTCAAGCATCATGTGCACGACGACGACGAACGACATCTACTACGAGCTCAAGCACGACAACGACATCATCATCATGAAGATGCTCCACAAGCGCAAATGCACAAGTCCCAACAAGTCCTACTTCACTCCAAGTCCAAGCTTCATGAGCACAAAAGAAGACCGCGAGACGACCACCACCAAGACGGCGCTACGGCTACATCAACCACTTCGGCATCTTCGCCAAGTGTTCTCAAGGCATCTTCGCCTTTGGACGTACGGCATCTTCGCCTACTTCCCATGAGTACGCCTACAACAACTTCTTCAAGTCCAAGGCGACCACCTACGAGCGAGGGCGACACTTCCATCTTCGGAAGCCCCTCAAGGAAGATGGCCGAGCATGGGAAACTCCCTACGGTCATGGAGACGAGCTATGAGGTGCCACATCATATGGGCCTCCAACACCAAGACGGCGACAAGACGGTCGAGCAAGGGCCATCCCCTTCGACCACGGCGACGAGCGCGAACCTCTTCAACAACATGAAGACGACGCCCACATTGGACTCATACTCCGAGTCAAGCTACGCGACCACGCATGGAGACATTTGCACCTACATCTCTTCGGCACCCACATATGTCGAGATGCCCCAATTGCCATGTGAGGAGAGCCACCACCCCATGAGTGACATGAGTGACTCCACCATACGTGACATTGAGAGCATTTCCTATGAGAGGATGAGTGTGACCACCACTAGCCCCACACATGAGAGCATGCCACACATCCTATGTGAGGTTGAGCGCCATTTGAGTGACTCCGCCCACCATACGAGTGAGAGCATCCTTGAGGGAGTGAGTGAGCCACAACACTTAGTGAGTGAGGTAGTTGACACGGCACATGAGGCCACTATGATTTCTAACGACTTAACCTCTACTCCTAGTGTGTTTTCTTCTTTGGTGCTAGGTATCCTACATGACGACATGCCTATCCTCGACGAGTCCATCCCTCCTATGGAGACGACGATGGCCATGGTGGACGATGATGCACCCCCCACATGGTTCCATCAAGATGAAGATGACAACGAGACGATCTTCAACACCTCACCTACAACACATGAGCGACGCTCCAAAGGTAACATAGGTGATGGTGCTTCTCTTGTCCCACTAGTGGACTCTCTTGACATCGATTGCTCCCATGATGTTGACCCACCTATTACCATGCTTCATGCTAGTGAAACTTCTTCATGCCTTGACTTGCCTATTTATGATGAATATGATGATGAGCATGTTGAGTTGTCTAGTTGTGATGCTATGCTTCATAGGATATCTTGTGAAAATTCTATTGGTCACTTCATGTTTGACAATCCATTGAACTTGTCATATGCTATGAGTGAGATCTCCCATATTGAATCATTAAAATCTCAACATAGTAACTATGCGTGCCCCATTAAAATCAATCCCATTTGCACTTATGGCATAGATGACGAGATGATGGTCATTGGCTTTTGTTTTTCATGTGATGATATTGTCGTGCTTCCTTTACATGATTTGCGCAATTCATCTACTAAGTCATGCCATGATCACATTGTTTCAAATATGCTTTGTTTTGGATGTTGTCAATATTCTCCATGTGATGTTTTCATTAATGCTCATGAGGAGGCCCCCATAGTTTCCTCATACATGTTTGGAGATTTTGATTCATCCCATCCTTTGCATGATTTCCATGATTGCTTGCACCATATGCATTCCATGAATAACAATGCTCTAGATATTTCTCATGATGCATTACATCCTTTGAGTCTCCATTATGCCATACATAATAACAAACCTACCATGATGGATGACATGTTTCTATATCACGCATCTCATTTATTTGAGCATTGGCTATTTTGTGCTAACCGACACATGCATGTGCGCATCATGATGGATGATGTGTACATCTACCACGCACACACAATTTTCCCTTTATCTTTGTTTTGTGTAGGTACTCACGTATACTCGTCAACTTCTCAATTCCAAGAGTTGACGAAACGAGCTCTTGAGAGCAACGATGCTTTGGGATCCCGTGGACTATCTTTACCACCGTTCCCTTCGCGCAAGGACTACGCGCATCTCTTCTACTTGGCTCTCACACGGCTATGGGCTATTTACCACTTCTCACGTTATGCTCATTTTACCGTGTTCACTTTGCATGCTATGCTTGCTTCTATGCCTTTGCCATGCAATTGTGACCCTTGCTTGCATATACCCATGATTCACCATTATGATACTCCTATGTGTATTTGCATGCTTGGTGGAGATCCTAGTCACTATTGTCATGATTTCTTTGTGACCCATGATATTGATGCTTGTTGTGTTGGGAGAGTCATGATGCCCCATTGCTATTTACACATGGCCTCTCGCCAATACATTCATGCCATTCTACTCATATCTTGCTTTCATGCTTGTGCTATGTCATGTGCATTATTCATGCCCACTATTTGCACACACGACATGCTTGTCATGATTCTTTCTAGTACGTTGCATCTTCGCACTACTAGTTTGCTTGACTTGATCTCTATGATTGCTAGCTATGTTGCATCACCCATGTTCCACTATCACTTGCTTTCTTGGGTTGATGACATATATGTTCATGCCTCTCACATGATATATCTTGTGTATTGTCGCTTGCCTCCTATAGTTTCCTCTATGCTTAATGACCTTGGAGACTTGGACACTTCACTTGTGATGCATGCTTGTTTGATTGAGCCTATTGCATTTGGTTGTTCTTGCATCATATGCCTCCATACTATGACACGCTCCCTTGTACTTTCTTACGATGAGCATGATGCATACACTTGTTGGGTATCTTACCACTCGAATGATAGGTTTTGCATTTCCGCTAACCTCATTTGTTTTTCCGAGTGTTTGTCATGTTCTTTCATTTTGGAGGTTTCACAAGGCGATGCCGTTATGCGACAACTTGGTCATGCGAAGGCATACACGATGTGCAACACCAACATTTGCGAGAATCCACTAAAGGTGAACTCCTTCCCTTTGAGCCATCCTCAAGTTTGCATATTGGATGAGTCATTCTTTCATTGTTGTTTCCTTCTTATTGTCCACATGATACATCTATTGGATGGAGGATCGACATTGGAGATTGGCTCTATGGACCTTTACATTGAGGAGCGCTCGGACTTATTGGATGCACTTTCAGTTTTCCACTCTTGCCACAACATCGAGCATTGGTATACCAACACCTCCATATTTGTTGACTGTGCTCATACTCATGCTCGATGGACATATCATACTCACCACAAGTTTGCACCCTATGCATGGATTGACTCACATTATGCTTGCCTTGTTGCATCTATTTCCATGACATCCATGATATATGAGCTTGTTCACTTCCTTAGCAAATTTGTTGTGATCTTCCTTGATGGCATATTCATACATCATGATCATATTGTCCACCATCAATTGCATGATAGCTTACACATATCGAGCATCCATTACCATATTCATGCTATTGATGAACCGTCTCTCTATGACATCATTTTGCACAATGGTAGAATTTGTCGCTTTGTGCACCATGCTTTTGTTCCCATGAATGCTTTGCATGTCATTCTAGAAAATCTTGATAAGCTTCATGCGCTTTGTCACGACCAATCTTACCGCACGGACTCATTCTTACATGATGGACACTTTGTGTGCGCTAACCATTGTATTTCCGAGTGTCGCTTGTGTTTGCTCTTTTTGCATATATACCACTACGGAGACACCTTGGAGTACTTGGATTGCGCAATGTCTTCCACTTCGTCCTACTACAAGTCCATCCACGACAACCGTTTCCATGGTGATGAGGATTTCGATCCGAGGTCGGATCTTTCCCAAGGGAGGGGAGATGATGCGGAGCATCCGACGATCATCCCCATGTTCACTCGAGCCTACGCCATTGGACCTAAGGGGAACTCGCTCCTTTCCGAATCTTCCCTTTCCGCATGTGAGACATGGCTACTACCTGAGTCCGATATGCTATGCATCATTAGGTGTCAAGAGGAGCCTTCCGAAGATGCACGTGAAGACGGACGAACCACCAAGTCCACGGATGAAGAGGACCACGGAAACGGGCAAGTTCACCTTCCAGGCCCCGGACATCCGGCCAGGACCCCGGACATCCGGCCCCTGGAGGCGCCAACACAGCAGCCGCAGCTCAGCCACGAAAGCTACAGGGCCCGGACATCCGGCCCCCAGGCCCCGGATATCCGGCCTCCCACGACGCCCGGAAATCCGGCCCCTTCGCCCGGAAATCCGGCGCCCCATCACAGAACGTCCAGAAGCTGGATCAAGCCAGCCCGGACATCCAGCCCAGCGCCCGGACATCCGGCGTCTCCGGAAAGCCCGGACATCCGGCCCGTCGCCCGGACATCCGGCCTCCCCTGCCTGCGCATCTGGGCCGAGGCCCATGTACCCCTTCGCCCCTTAGACTATATATACTTCCCCTCCACCTACGTTTTAGGGTTAGCGTTGATTTAGCTCAAGTTAGAGATAGAGCTTCGCTCATCCATCGGATCTCCTCCTCGTGAGAGACCGCGGCCTCTTCGGAGAAGATCCTATCGGATTCAAGACCCCCTCGTGGGAAGATCCCCTTGTGGATTCAAGCCCTCCTCGCGGAGAAGAACGGTTCCTTTGTATCCTCTACCTTTGTTGACTTTGGATCTCGTTTATCTCTTTGTGTTCTTTGATCTAGCATTCGTGTGACCGATTCCTTGTTGGTTGAGTGTTTTCCCTCGTTCCTCCCCGTGATTTCCTCGTGTTCTTCCGCTCGTTCTTCGTGTCTCCCCATAGGATCCATTCCAAACGTGAAATATCGACGCTATAGGGTTCCGCCCTACATCAAGAAGCCAGGGAGAGGACGACAGCCCTGGCCACCTCACTTCTCATAGAACAGGCCCGTACATCCACAGGTGCAAGTGGAGCCGCTGCACAGGGCCCCCCAAAATCTGGGGGCCCCAATTTTTGTGCAAGTGCCATATATAACAACATGCCCATAGCCCAACTCATCTCTCTCACGGAGAATTCCAGAAGACTGACGACGGATTGAATTCCCCTCTTCTTTTCTCTCTTACAACTCTATTCCTCTAGACCAGGACTCGCCGGCGGCTGGCGAATTAACTCGCAGACTCCTCATCTCCTTTCTTGGATGGCTTCCCAATTATTATCCAAGAAGAGAGCCGTTGATGGCAAATACACAATGAACTGCAGGTTCATTTCTGCATCAATCTATAAATTAGGGCGTTTTCTACTGCTTCTTCCACTGATCCATCAATCCATCCATCATCCCCTTAGAAAATAAAGGTGTTGGAACAGGCCTGGGTTGGACTCGCTGCTTCGCGGCCGCAATCCCTGGAGGTAAGCAATCAAAGCACCAAGCGCCCCCGCCTGATGATTTGCATCCGTGAACAGTCAGCAACCAAAGGTTGTTTCACCCCTTTTTTAGTTGATCCGTTGTTCTTTCTTGCATTTGTGTATCCTTGGTTTTTCTTAATTTTCTAAGATGTCTTCTAGTTCTAAACGCCCTGGTAGGAAGTATGAATCTGGGTATGAAAAACGTACAAAGAAGAAAAAAACTGAAAATCTTATTCATTCTCTGAAGGGGTCTATTGATAAATTTGTCGTGAAAGAACCACAAGTAAAAGATGGACTTGTAGCTCAAAATTCTAAGATTTTTCTCTTGTATTATGTAGTTCCTTCAGAAATCTGTACTGCCGTAGTGACTAATAAAAATAATGTTTAAATTGCCTACTTGACTTTCTGATACATGGGGCCTAAATTGTGATTTCGCTCCGGGGCCTCAATTTCCGGGGTACGGCCCTGTCATAGAAACCCATAGGTCGCCACCGTCTCCGGCCAAGACCAAGAAGCCCACACCACTACCGAGCAGGAACACCACCGAAGAATAGGCAGAGCACCACCGCGCCGAGCCCCTGACCCCCTGGACTCCCAAGGTGGCGCCTTCAAGAAGTAACCGACGCCGAAGCGCCGTCGCCACCCAATCAAGAGATTTTAGGCTTTCGCCCGGGACCAAGGGCGGAGGGCAGGGAGGAGGTCTCGATGTCGCCCACCGGAGGGAGAAACGGCGCCGAGAGCGTCGCCAACATCGTGACCGGCACCACCGGTTAAGGGTTTCCCCCGACCCCGAGCCTGAACCTCCACTGCAGCACCAATCATCCAAGCAAGATGCCCGGGGGAAGCCCACGACTGGCAGGCAGAGGGGAACATGCGCCTGTGCAGCCGCCATCTCCAGATTGGAACCACGCCCGCCACTGCCTTGCCGCCCAGCACGGCCAAGACAGCGCACCGCAGCGCCGACGCCACCCCCCGTCGAGGAAGGGGAGGCGCCCTCTCCATCAGTGGTAGCCGCCACCCGCAGCCTCCGTGAACCCTAGGATCCAAACCAGCCGCACCGGGCCAGACCCTTGCCGCGCCGCCACGGAGCTGCACCGCCGCCTCCCAGCGTAGCCGCCACCGGATCCATGCGTCCCCGCCGCCGAGGGCCCCGCCGGACCGAGCACCCCCACGAGCGGCGGCCCGCGCCGCCGAGATCCTGACCAGGGGAGGAAGGAGAGAGGCCCCGCCGCTGCCAGCGCCGCACGGGCTTCGCCCGGCAGACGCCCTCCGGCAGCGGCGAGGAGGAGGAGAGGACAATGGGGGAGGCTAGCGCCGGCGGCGGATCTGGAGCCCCCGTGACGCGTCGCGGGAGCAGGGTGGGGGGTGGGGGAGGGGTTCAACTAGACTCCTACTTCTGTAATGCCGAGTAAAACATGCATATTGATTCTCACGTGCTTCAACGCAATTTCCACTTCATTATCCAACCACTGCCCTCTCCTCATCACCAACAATAGGGCCCTGAAGAGACCAACAAGCTTCAAGTTCGAGATTTTTTTTCCCCTTCCATGATTCTCTGACCTTGTCCCAACGTCTTGGCAGGCGCCATCCTGGCGTGCAGAGCCGTCTGTCTCAAAACATGTTTCATAAGCTCAAGCACACGGGAGCGTCCTTGCCAAATAGAGTAGAGGCCTCTTCTCAAAGGCAAAATTGCACCTCCATCCGTCTCTCTTTGTCATACTTTGTTTTAACATCGCTAGGGAATCTTTAGCCCTTTTTGCCCATAAGCAAGATCTACGTGCGCGTGCGCGTCTCAAGCAAAGGGTAGTTAGACTTGTTGTTATGGAGAGAGTAATAAAGAAGCAGTGTGCTCAAATTGATAATATAAAAACCTAAAATCTAAAAAGTGCATACGCACTTGATGAACCGAGCGGCCGGCTCCTGGCCACTCGCTTCCGTGCGTACATAGTCTAGGTGTCACCTGGTGTGAATCATATAGAATTATTTTAGACTGTTGCGCTCTCACATAATGGATCAGGGAATATAATTAGAAGGGAAGGTAGCTCGTGATGTCCATTCTCTCTCTCCGCATGTGACTGATTTAGCTACCTTTTACAACAATTCAAAAAGTCATAACTTTTTAATCGCGCGTCGGAATTCAGATCCGTTTTCACCGTTGGAACCTTCGCAACGAGATCTTCAAAACTAGATCCCGCATGGGTATGTTTCGATGAGTTTTTTTTATGCCAACTTTGATGCTATATGGTGCAACTTTAGTATTGCGTTGTGCAATTTTTGTACTACATGATGCAACTTTTTTCGAAACAAAATTTTGGAGCTGCATGATTCAACTTTCTATGTGGTTGCAACCTAGCAACCATGACAACCTGATTTGCAACTAGTCTACTGCTCTGGTCAACTACCTAGTCGTATATGTGCAACCACGACAACTTGATATTTAGTTGCACACACATTGATGTTTAGTTGGCAGGACATTAGTTGCTTAGTTGGCTTGTAAATTAATCTAGTTACACACACATTGATGTTTAGTTGGCAAGACACTAGTTGCACACACATATGCTCCGTTGGCGCGGCAATATAGTCTAGTTGCACACATATTGGTGTTTAGTTGGCATGACTATTTGACACACATATGCTCAGTTGGCGCGGCAATCTAGTCTAGTTGCACACACGTTGATGTTTAGTTGGCAGGACACTAGTTGCACACATATGCTCAGTTGGTGCGGCAATGTAGTCTAGTTGCACACACATTGATGTTTAGTTGACAGGACTATTGGCACACACATATGCTCAGTTGACGCGGCAATCTAGTCTAGTTGCACACACATTGATGTTTAGTTGGCAGGAAGACTAGTTCGTCAAAACATTTCCATGCGGGATCTACTTTTGAAGAGCACGTCGCGAGGGTTTCAATGATGAAAACGGATCTGAATTTTGACAAGTGATTTAGAAGATATATCTTTTATAATTTTGAAAATCAATAAATAATGCACAAGGGCGAACATGAGAAACATTGAGAAGAGACCATATAGGATAGGGATTAAACGTGTTGCCTTTTTCTGGACCAGGCGACAGGCGCTTACCTTTTTTTAACCGGCCGCTCGCGAGCGCTAACGAGCCGACGGCCGCCAGCTAGACGCGCCCATATAAAAAAGGAGGATGCCAACACTAAGTTTTTTCACCTACGTGTCAATGCGAGACGAAGAAATAATCACAGCCACGATCTGCAAAGGAACAATGGTTGAGTCACGGACCACAAAGTGAAGGAGGAAATCATTCACAGCCATTTCTAGAGAGTCATTGCTAGAGGCCAGCCGCGAGCACATGACTTTAACTTGAGGACCTCACAACAGTTCATCACATAAATTGTAGTTGGACTGCACAACAGCTCATCGTAGCAACACCACTATTATCTTGAACACAACAGAATTCACATGAGTACTGCTGATCCCAGTTTACAAGATGGTGCAAATCTAACAGCATACTCTCAAAGAAACATTAACACAAGATGTTCGAGACTAACAGGTAAACACTCCCAGGAAACTAACAACAAAAAAGCACGTCCCTGTCCCAAAGTCCAAAGACAAACTACTCAAAGAAAGACTGTAGAAGAATCAGCATCACCGAAGGCAATAAAAGTTGCGGCGGCATGCACCAGTGACACCATCAAAAGATAAATACGTTCTGCTGGGCTACAATAATCTCCATTTCTGGAAAAGGAAAAGAACGATGGAGTATAGATCCCTTCACGATGCGCACTGTGATTTTCGTCAATTTTTGTAGTTTTCTGTTACTCAGATGAAAAAGTTAGGAATTAGCCTACAAACTCATCAGACAAGACCTTTTTTGGATTATCACATGTTTATGTAAACGGGGGGGCGGGGGGGGGATACATATTTACAAGTGAACTAAATAAAAGGGGCTAAATCATAAAACCATGAGTTAAACATAAGTCAATCTCTCGTATTTGTTCCCACCGATCGCTGGAACAATCGATCTCTCCATCTCTTCTTTTCGTCAAGCTGTCCTTCTCTAGCGATCACATCTGGCTGGCCTAGGTGAACTCGATCGACCCAACCCCAGCCTGCCAGGGCGCACTTTGATTTAGTGTGTGGTCTTAGGCAACTCAACTGCCTGTTGGAATTTGCTAGTGGGCTTTTGGCCCAAAGCCCAACTAAAATTCTGAAATTCTCTTGGCTCATTTATGCATACATGTGAGTGGAGTGACTGAGGCTAAAGTTTAGTCCCATCTCAAAAGTTGAGAGAGAGTTGCACCTCTTTATAAGGTGAGCTCTTCTACCACTTGTATGAGCATTAGAAGAGGAGACCTACACGCGCGCTCCTCCTTGCCACGCCACACCTCGTCACGACGCGCCGCGGGTTGCGGGATTGAGCCGAGCCGAGGACAGAGCTATGCACGTTGTCCATATTTTTGGCTGCTCGGGAAAAATTAATGAGTCATTAATTAATAATTAACGGATGCGTTAATTACTGAACCGTTTCCGATTCTTTTGGATCGTGACGACTCGGACGTGGGGTTTACTCCCACGACCTACCCGGCCCGCACTATATAGTCAGGCAGACGTCTACCCTAGCCGCCGCTTCGTATGATTTCTCACCAGCGCTCCAGATCATTGCGCCGCCAAGCAAGTCTTCTCCATCCTCCTTGGCGTGCACGGGAGAAGGGACAGCAGGCCTCGAACCCCGCCTCGTGATCCTGTACGGAGAGGGGCGATCAGGTTTTGGGGAACTTTCATGCGACTGCTGGCAGCGACGACTTTCATGAACGACGACTTCTTCCCGACCTCGGCAACCTCATCCTCGGCGACATGGGCGATAACGTCAACGCCCGGCGGTGCTGCTCCGCTGCACCATATGTGATTCTGTCCTTCCTGTTTGAGATCGTGGTAGAATTCATGTTTTTAGTATGTGCCCTAGATGTGATCAGTTCATCTGCTATGCTAGTTCGCATGATTAGTTTAATCTCTGGTATTGCTGTCATGATCTATTTCCTATTTATTCGGATTAAATCTCGTAGTAATTTGCTCATATTTCCAACAATCCAAAAACCTGATTATAGGCAATTTACTCCGAGTGGTTTTGCTGCTTGATCTGAAGCCGCTTGCCTTTAAGGGGCGCAATATAAGAGGTGGCGACGAGAGCAGTCTACTGGTTTCAGACCATGGGCTGCTATGACGCCATTAAGGGCAAGCCCGAGGGCGATCTTAATCCAGCACAGCTGGAAGCTTTTGAGAAGATCGATACTCTCTTTAAAGGCGCTCTTCGGGTGTTCTTGATGATTCCATTGTGGATTCAGATATGTCGCTTGACAACGGCAAGGACATGTGGGCTGCGCCGAGGCCAAGTTTGGTGCCTCGGACGCCGGTAGCGAAGTTGTACGTCATGGAGCAATTCTATGACTACAAGATGACTGATGAGCGCCTGTTGTACAGCAGGCTCATGAGATACTGATCGCTTCAAAAGAACTTGAGCACTTCAAGTGTGTGTTGCGGACAAATTTGTTGCCGGAGGCATTATTGCCAAGCTTCCACCTTCGTGGAACAATTTTGCTACTTCCTGAAACACAAGAGACATGAGTTTTCCGTTACGGATCTCATTGGTACTCTTGATGTTGAAGAGAAGGCGAGAGCAAAAGACACACGTGCTCGAGTTGCTGAGGGAGCTTCTAGTGCCCACATGGTACATAATAAGAACTTCCAGCCCAACAAGTTCAAAAACAACAAGAACAAAACTCAGGGCAAAGGCAAGTTTGATACAAAGAACAAGCCATCATATTCTACCAACTTCAAGAAGAATTCTCATAAGAAGGGGAAGGGACTTTGCCATGTCTGCGGTGATCCTAATCACTGGGCTCCGAAGTGTCCTAACCGTTTTGAGGAGCGCGAACATGAGAAGAGCGGCAAGTCCGCATTGTTGTCATCGGTGATACTGATATGAAGGAATCAGGGTACGGTATTTTTCCTACCATCCTTTCAGTATTTCAATCCCCTAATTGGTTAATTGACACCGGTGCCAATGTACATGTTTGTGCTGACGCCCATGTTTTCTTCTTACCAGGCCACAGGACTTCTCCCGGCTGATGGGGAACGGGTCACATGCCATCGCTCGAGGTGTTGGTACGGTCGATCTGAAGTTTACTGGGAAGACCGTGCGTCTCAAGAACGCTCATCATGTGCCGTCCATCAATAAAAATCTCAAGAAGCGGTTCCCGTTTATGTCGAGATGGTTTTAAGTTGGTTTTTGAGTCCAATAAAGTTGTAATTTCCAAGTGTGGACAATTTGTTGGAAAAGGCTATGAGTGCGGAGGCTTGTTCCGCCTATCTTTGTCAGATATTTGCACTAAAGTTATTAATAATGTTTGCCACAACAATGAGTCTGATATTTGGCATTCACGACTTTGTCACATTAACTTTGGTTGCATGACGCGGCTAGCCAATCTGAATTTAATTCCGAAAATCTCTGCTGTCAAAGGCTCTAAGTGCCAAGTATGTCTGCAAGCTAAGCAACCTCGCAAGTCCCATAAGACTGCAGAGGCAAGAGACTTGGCACCACTAGAGCTTATACATTCTGATCTTTGTGAGATGAATGGCGTGTTGACAAAAGGTGGAAAGAGATATTTCATGACGTTGATTGATGACTCCACTAGATATTGTTATGTGTATCTTCTGAAATCAAAAGATGAGGCTTTAACTTTCTTCAAAAACTATAAAGCTGAGGCAGAGAACCAACTTGATCGAAAAATTAAACGGCTTAGGTCCAATCATGGTGGAGAGTATTTTTCAATGAATTTGATCTGTTTTGTGCGGAACATGGTATAATCCATGAGAGGACGCCTCCCTACTCACCTCAGTCTAATGGGGTGGCCGAAAGAAAGAACCGAACTCTAACTGATTTGGTTAACGCCATGTTAGACACATCGGGTCTTTCCAAGGAATGGTGGGGGGAGGCGCTAATGACCGCGTGTCATGTCCTAAACCGAGTTCCCACAAAGCATAAGACCATGACTCCATTTGAGGAATGGAAAAGGAAAAGGTTGAAACTTTCTTACCTACGTTCTTGGGGTTGTTTGGCGAAAGTCAATATACCAATTCCCAAGAAGCGCAAGCTTGGACCAAAAACCGTGGATTGTGTTCTTCGGGCTATGCTTTTCATAGCATTGGCTATAGATTTTGATAATAAAATCTGAGGTATCCGACATGCATGTTGGTACGATTATGGAGTCTAATGATGCAACTTTCTTTGAGGACATATTTCCTATGAAGGATATGTCAAGTTCATCAAATCAGGAGATACCTATTCCATCTAGTGAGGAACTCACTGTAATTCCTGAACCCACCATTGCGATGGAACACGTTGAGAATCCAGTTGAGGGTGACAATGAAACTCCTATAAGGAGTAAGAGACAGAGGACTGCAAAGTCCTTTGGTGATGATTTCATTGTGTACCTTGTGGATGACACACCAGACTATTTCAGAAGCCTATGCATCTCCGATGTCGACTCATGGAAGGAAGCTGTTCAGAAGCGAGATTGATTCCATCTTAGCTAACGGAACCTGGGAGATCACTGACCGTCCTTATGGGTGCAAACCTGTAGGATGTAAGTGGGTGTTCAAGAAGAAGCTTAGACCTGATGGTACGATTGAAAAGTACAAGGCACGGCTTGTGGCTAAGGGTTATACCAAGAAAGAAGGTGAAGACTTCTTTGATACTTACTCACCCGTGGCTAGACTGACCATAATTTGGCTGCTACTATCACTGGCTGCCTCACATGGTCTTCTCGTTCATCAAATGGACGTTAAGACGGCTTTCCTCAATGGAGAGTTGAAGGAGGAAATTTACATGGATCAGCCAGATGGTTTTGTAGTACCTGGTCAGGAAGGAAAGGTGTGCAAGTTGTTAAAGTATTTATATGGCCTTAAGCAAGCTCCTAAGGAGTGGCATGAGAAGTTTGAAAGAACATTAACTGCTGCCGGCTTTGTAGTAAACGATGGTGACAAGTGCGTGTACTATCGCTATGGTGGGGGCGAAGGAGTTATTCTTTGTCTGTATGTCGACGACATATTGATCTTTGGAACCAAACTTGATTTAATCAAGGAGGTTAAGGATTTCTTATCTCGCTGTTTTGAGATGAAGGATCTAGGAGTAGCTGATGTTATCTTAAACATCAAGCTGTTGAGAGATGAGAATGGTGGGATCACACCGCTTGGCCTCACTATGTGGAAAAGGTCTTGAGTCGTTTTGGGTATAGCGACTACACGCCTTCTCCAACTCCATATGATGCTAGTGTGTTACTTGAAAGAATCGACGGATTGCTAGAGATCAAGCGAGGTATTCTCAGATTATTGGCTCGCTTATGTATTTGGCGAGTGCCACGAGGCCCGACATCTCCTTTGCTGTGAGCAAGCTGAGTCGGTTTGTGTCAAAACCGGAGATGATCATTGGCGGCGCTTGAGAGAGTTATGCGCTACTTGAAGGGCATGCGAGCTATGGGATTCACTACACGGGTATCCAAGGGTACCGGAGGGTTATAGTGACTCGAATGGATATCGATGTCGATGAGATTAAGGCCACAAGTGGTTATATATTTACACTTGGTGGTGGCGCTGTTTCTGGAAGTCTTGCAAGCAGACCATCTTAACGAGGTCAACTATGGAAGCAAAACTCACAGCATTAGACATCGCCATTGTTGAAGCGAGTGGCTTCGTGAGCTATTGATGGACTTACCTATGGTTGGAAAACCAATACCCCTATCCCGATGAATCGTGATAATCAAACTGTGATCGCCAAGATAAACAGTTCTAAGGACAATATGAAGTCCTCAAGGCATGTGAAGAGGAGATTAAAATCTGTCAGAAACCGAGGAACTCCGGAGTTATTACATTGGATTATATCCAAACGTCGAAAAACTTCGGCAGATCCCTTCACAAAGGGTCTATCACGTAATGTGATAGATAATGCATCGATGGAGATGGGTCCGAGACCCACCGCATGAGTTGTCCATAGTGGTAACCCACTCTATGTGATCGGAGATCCCGTGAAGTAGAAGTGGGAGACAAGCTGTTGGTCATTTGGGAGGAGAGTATCCCTATATTAACTATCCCACTCCGTGAAGATGCAATACTCTCCCGATCGCATGGCAGGTTGATACTTATCTTAATGTGTTCCAAGTGGCTTATTCGGTAAGCAGAGATGTTGTCCTGCAGAACATCTTCGAGGAACACACCTATATGAATTTGACTGTTAACGTCGCAGTCTGTGAGAATTGGGTGTTCTCTAATAAATTCATGAAAGGCCCTGGAGTATGACTGTTAGGGAACGTAGTAATTTCAAAAAATTTCCTACGATCACGCAAGACCATGGTGATGGCATAGCAACGAGAGGGAGAGTGTCCGTCCACGCCCTCGTGAGACCGAAAGCGAAGCGTTATAACAACGCTGTTGATGTAGTCGACGTCTCCACGATCCGACCGATCCAAGCACCGAACGACGGCACCTCCGAGTTACGCACACGTTCAGCTCGATGACGATCCCGGACTCCGATCCAGCAAAGTGTCGGGATGAGTTCCGTCAAGACGACGGCGTGCAGGACGATGTTGATGCTCCACCGACGCAGGGCTTCGCCTAAGCTCATGACGATATGACTTCTCCGCGCAGGGCTTCTCCTAAGCTCCGCGACGATATGACCAAGTGGAATATGGTGGAAGGGGCACCGCACACGGCTAAGGCAAGATCCGTAGATCAACTTGTGTGTCTTGGGGTGACCCTGCCCCAGATATAAAGGAGACAAGGGGAGGTGGCGGCCCTATAGGAGGCGCGACTAAGGAGGAGTCCTACTCCCACCGGGAGTAGGACTCCCCTTCTCCTAGTTGGAGTAGGATTGGGGAGGGGGAAAGGGGGAAGGGGCGCCGCCCCCCCTCTCCTGTCCTATTCGGACTGGAAGGGGGAGGGGGGCGCGCAGCCCACCTGGCCGGCCCTTCTCCTTCTCCTCAAGGCCCATGAGGGCCCATATACCCCCGGGGTTCCGTAACCCCGGTGTTCCGGTAACATCCTGTTTTCACTCGGAACCATTCCGAAGTCCAAACATAGGCTTCCAATATATCAATCTTTATGTCTCGACCATTTCGAGACTCCTCGTCATGTCCGTGATCACATCCGGGACTCGAACAACCTTGGTGCATCAATACTTATAAACTCATTATGAACTGTCATCGAAGCGTTAAGCGTGCGGACCCTACGGGTTCGAGAACTATGTAGACATGACCTAGAACCATTCTCGGTCAATAACCAATAGCGGAACCTGGATGCCCATATTGGTTCCTACATATTCTCGAAGATCTTTATCGGTCAAACCGCATAACGACATCGTTGTTCCTTTGTCATCGGTATGTTACTTACCCGAGATTCGATCGTCGGTATCCAATACCTAGTTCAATCTCGTTACGTAAATCTCTTTACTCGTTCCGTAATACATCATCTCACAACCAACTCATTAGTTGTAATGCTTGCAAGGCTTAAGTGATGTGCATTACCGAGAAGGCTCGAGATACCTCTCCGACAATCGGAGTGACAAAACCTAATCTCAAATACGCCAACCCAACAAGTACCTTTGGAGACACCTGTAGTACTCCTTTATAATCACCCGATTACGTTGTGACGTTTGGTAGTACCCAAAGTGTTCCTCCGTAAACGGAGTTGCATAATCTCATAGTTATAGGAACATGTATGGGTCATGAAGAAAGCATTAACATACTAAACGATCAACCTGTTAAGCTAACGGAATGGGTCATGTCAATCAGATCATTCAACTAATGATGTGACCTTGTTAATCAAATAACAACTCCTTGTTCATGGTTAGGAAACATAACCATCTTTGATTAACAAGCTAGTCCAATAGAGGCATACTAGTGACATACTGTTTGTCTATATATTCACACATGTATTATGTTTCCGGTTAATACAATTCTAGCATGAATAATAAACATTTATCATGATATAAGGAAATAAATAATAACTTTTATTATTGCCTCTAGGGCATATTTCCTTCAGTCTCCCACTTGCACTAGAGTCAATAATCTAGATTACAAAGTAATGATCCTAACACCCATGGAGTCTTGGTGCTGATCATGTTTTGCTCGTGGAAGAGGCTTAGTCACGGGTCTGCAACATTCAGATCCGTATGTATTTTGCAAATCTCTATGTCTCCCACTTGGACTTGGTCCCGAATGGAATTGAAGCGTCTCTTGATGTGCTTGGTCCTCTTGTGAAATCTGGATTCCTTTGCCAAGGCAATTGCACCGATATTGTCACAGAAGATCTTCATCGGTCCCGATGCACTAGGTATGACACCTAGATCGGCAATGAACTCTTTCATCCAGACTCCTTCATTTGCTGCTTCCAAGCAGCTATGTACTCCGCTTCACATGTAGATCCCGCCACGACGCTTTGTTTAGAACTGCACCAACCGACAGCTCCACCGCTTAATAAAAATACGATCCGGTTTGCGATTTAGAATCGTCCGGATCAGTGTCAAAGCTTGCATCGACGTAACCATTTACGACTAGCTCTTTGTCACCTCCATATACGAGAAACATATCCTTAGTCCTTTTCGTATTTCAGGATGTTCTTGACCGCTGTCCGATGATCCACCTGGATTACTTTGGTACCTTCCTGCCAAGCTTACAGCTAAGCATACGTCAGGTCTGGTACACAGCATTGCATACATGATAGAGCCTATGGCTGAAGCATAGGAACATCTTTCATTTCTCTCTATCTTCTGCTGTGGTCGGGCATTGAGTCCGACTCAATCTTACACCTTGTAATACAGGTAAAAACCTTTCTTTGCTGATCCATTTTGAACTTCTTCAAAACTTTATCAAGGTATGTGCTTTGTGAAAGTCCAATTAAGCGCCTTGATCTATCTCTATAGATCTTGATGCCCAATATGTAAGCAGCTTCTCCGAGGTCTTTCATTGAAAACTTTTATTCAAGTATCCTTTTATGCTATCCAGAAATTCTATATCATTTCCAATCAATAATATGTCGTCTACATATAATATTAGAAATGCTACAGAGCTCCCACTCACTTTCTTGTAAATCTGAGGCTTCTCCAAAAGTCTCAGACAAACCCATATGCTTTGATCACATTATCAAAGCGTTTATTCCAACTCCGAGAGGCTTGCACGGACCATAAATTGATCGTTGGAGCTTGCACACTTTGTTAGCACCCTTTGGATCGACAAAACCTTCTGGTTGCATCATATACAACTCTTCTTCTAGAAATCCATTCAAGAATGCGGTTTTACATCCATTTGCCAAATTTCATAATCATAAAATGCGGCAATTGCTAACATGATTCGGACAGACTTAAGCATCGCCACGGGTGAGAAAGTCTCATCGTAGTCAACCCCTTGAACTTGTCGAAAACCTTTTGCAACAAGTCGAGCTTTGTAGACAGTTACATTACCATCGGCGCGGTCTTCTTCTTAAAGATCCATTTATTTTCAATGGCTTGCCGATCATCGGGCAAGTCAACCAAAGTCCATACTTTGTTCTCATACATGGATCCCATCTCAGATTTCATGGCTTCCAGCCATTTTATGGAATCTGGGCTCACCATCGCTTCTTCATAGTTCGTAGGTTCGCCATGGTCAAGTAACATGACTTCCGAATAGGATTACCGTACCACTCAGTGCGTATTTTACTCTGGTTGACCACGAGGTTCAGTAGTAACTTGATCTGAAACTACATGATCATCATCATTAGTTTCTTCACTAATTGGTGTAGTTGTCACAGAACCATTTCTTGTGATGAACTACTTTCCAATAAGGGAGCAGATACTGATTATCTCATCAAGTTCTACTTTCCTCCCACTCACTTCTTTCGAGAGAAACTCCTTCTCTAGAAAGGACCCGAATTTAGCAACGAAAATCTTGCCTTCAGATCTGTGATAGAAGGTGTACCCAACAGTCTCCTTTGGGTATCCTATGAAGACACATTTTTCCGATTTGGGTTCGAGCTTATCTGGTTGAAGTTTCTTTACATAAGCATCGCAGCCCCAAACTTTAAGAAACGACAATTTTGGTTTCTTGCCAAACCATAGTTCATAAGGCGTCGTCTCAACGGATTTTGACGGTGTCCTATTCAACGTGAATGCGGCCGCCTCTAAAGCATAACCCCAAAACGATAGCGGTAAATCGAAATAGACATCATAGATCGCACCATATCTAGTAAAGTACGATTCGACGCTCGGACACACCATTTCTCTGTGGTGTTCGGGTGGCGGAGTTGCTAAACTATTCCACATTGTTTCAAATGTAAACCAAACTCGAACTCAAATATTCTCCTCCACGATCAGATCGTAGAAACTTTATTTTCTTGTTACGATGATTTTCCACTTCACTCTGAAATTCTTTGAACTTTTCAAATGTTTCAGATTTGTGTTTCATTAAGTAGATATACCCATATCTGCTCAAATCATCTGTGAAGGTGAGAAAATAACGATACCGCCACAAGGCTTCAACATTCATTGACCACAAACATCAGATGTATGATTTCCAACAAATCAGTTGCACGCCCATAGTTCCGAGAACGTCGTTTTGTCATCTTGCCCATGAGGCACGGTTCGCAAGTACCAAGTGATTCATAATCAAGTGATTCCGAAGCCCATCAAGATGGAGTTTCTTCATGCGTTTTACACCGATATGACCTAAACGGCAGTGCCACAAATAAGTTGCACTATCATTATCAACTCTGCATCTTTTGGCTTCAACATTATGAATATGTGTATCACTACTGTCGAGATTCAACAAGAATAGACCATTCTTCAAGGGTGCATGACCATAAAAGATATTACTCATATAAATAGAACAACCATTATTCTCTGATTTAAATGAATAACCGCCTCGCAATAAACAAGATCCAGATATAATGTTCATGCTCAACGCTGGCACCAAATAACAATTATTTAGGTCTAAAACTAATCCGAAGGTAGATGTAGAGGTAGCGTGCCGACTGCGATCACATCGACTTTGGAACCATTTCCAACGCGATCGTCACCTCGTCCTTAGCCAATCTTCGCAATCCGTAGTTCCTGCTTTGAGTTGCAAATATTAGCAGCAGAACCAGTATCAAATACCCAGGTACTACTGCGAGTATTAGTAAGGTACACATCAATAACATGTATATCATATATACCTTTGTTCACCTTGCCATCCTTTTTATCCGCCAAATACTTGGGGCAGTTCCGCTTCAAATGTCGGTCGCTTGCGGTAAAAACACTCAGTTTCAGGCTTAGGTCCAGACTTGGGTTTCTTCTCTTGATCAGCAACTTTCTTGCTGTTCTTTTTGAAGTTACCCTTCTTCTTCCCTTTGCCCTTTTTCTTGAAACTAGTGGTCTTGCTGACCATCAACACTTGATGCTCTTTCTTGATTTCTACCTCCGCTGCTTTCAAAGCATCGCGAAGAGCTCAGAATTGTCTTAGTCATCCCTTGCATATTATAGTTCATCACGAAGCTCTTGTAGCTTGGTGGCGTGATTGGAGAATTCTGTCAATGACACTATCATCCGGAAGATTAACTTCCAGCTGAATTAAGTGATTGTTATACCCGGACATTTTGAGTATGTGCTCACCGTGTAACTATTCTCCTCCATCTTGCAGCTATAGAACTTATTGAGACTTCATATCTCTCAATCCGGGCATTTGCTTGAAATATTAACTTCAACTCCTGGAACATCTCATATGCTCCATGACGCTCAAAACGTCGTTGAAGACCCGGTTCTAAGCCGTAAAGCATGGCACATCGAACTATTGAGTAGTCATCAGCTCGCTTTGCCGACGCTCACAACTTCGCTCAAGATCTCGCAGCAGGCCTGTCACCCAACGGTGCTTCCAGGACGTAATTTTTCTGTGCAGCAATGAGGATAATCCTCAAGTTACGGACCCAGTCCGTGTAATTGCTACCATCATCTTTCAACTTTGCTTTCTCAAGGAACGCATTAAAATTCAACGGAACAACAGCACGAGCCATCTATCTACATCAAACATAGACAAGCAAAATACTATCGGTACTAAGTTCATGATAAATTTAAGTTTGATTAATCATATTAAAACCTCCCACTTAGACAGACATCTCTAGTCATCTAAGTGATCACGTGATCCAAATCAACTAAACCATGTCCGATCATCACGTGAGATGGAGTAGTTTCAATGGTGAACATCACTATGTTGATCATATCTGCTATATGATTCACGCCGACCTTTCGGTCTCGTGTTCGAGGCCATATCTGTTATATGCTAGGCTCGTCAAGTTTAACTCGAGTATTCTGCGTGCGCAACTGTTTTGCACCCGTTGTATTTGAACGTAGAGCCTATCACACCCGATCATCACGTGGTGTCTCAAAGACGAAGAACTTTCGCAACGGTGCATACTCAGGAGAACACTTCTTGATAAATTTTTAGTGAGAGATCATCTTATAATGCTACCGTCAATCAAAGCAAGATAAGATGCATAAAGGATAAACATCACATGCAATCAATATAAGTGATATGATATGGTCATCATCATCTTGTGCTTGTGATTCCATCGCCAAGCACCGTCATGATCACCATCGCCACCGGCGCGACACCTTGATCTCCATCGTAGCATCGTTGTCGCCTCGCCAACTATTGCTTCTATGACTATCGCTACTCCTTAGTGATAAAGTAAAGCAATTACATGGCGCTTGCATTTCATACAATAAAGCGACAACCATATGGCTCCTGCCGATTGCCGATAACTCGGTTACAAAACATGATCATCTCATACAATAAAATATATCATCACGCCTTGACCATATCACATCACAACATGCCCTGCAAGAACAAGTTAGACGTCCTCTACTTTGTTGTTGCAAGTTTTACGTGGCTGCTACGGGCTGAGCAAGAACCGTTCTTACCTACGCATCAAAACCACAACGATACTTCGTCAAATAGACTCCGTTTTAACCTTCTCAAGGACCGGGCGAGCCACACTCGATTCAACTAAAGTGAGAGAGCAGACACCGCCGGTCACCTTTAAGCAACGAGTGCTCGAGCGGTGAAACCAGTCTCGCGTAAGCGTACGCGTAATGTCGGTCCGGGCCGCTTCATCTCACAATACCGCTGAACCAAAGTATGACATGCTGGTAGGCAGTATGACTTGTATCGTCCACAACTCACTTGTGTTCTACTCGTGCATATGACATCAACGCATAAAACCAGGCTCGATGCCTTTGTTAGGGAACGAGTAATTTCAAAAATTTTCCTACGATCACGCAAGACCATGGCGATGGCATAGCAACGAGAGGGAGAGTGTCCGCCCACGCACTCGTGAGACCGAAAGCGAAGCGTTATAACAACACGGTTGATGTAGTCGACGTCTCCACGATCCGACCGATCCAAGCACCGAACGACGGCACCTCCGAGTTCGCACACGCTCAGCTCGATGACGATCCCGGACCGATCCAGAAAGTGTCGGGATGAGTTCCACAAGACGACGGCGTGGGACGATGTTGATGCTCCACCGACGCAGGGCTTCGCCTAAGCTCCGCGACGATATGACTTCTCCGCGCAGGGCTTCTCCTAAGCTCCATGACGATATGACCGAAGTGGAATATGGTGGAAGGGGCACCGCGACACGGCTAAGGCAAGATCCGTAGATCAACTTGTGTGTCTTGGGGTGCCCCTGCCCCGTGATATAAAGGAGACAAGGGGAGGTGGCGGCCCTATAGGAGGCGCACTAAGGAGGAGTCCTACTCCCCGGGAGTAGGACTCCCCCTCTCCTAGTTGGAGTAGGATTGGGAGGGGAAGGGGAAGGGCGCCCCTCTCCTTGTACTATTCGGACTGGAAGGGGAGGGGGGCGCGCAGCCCACCTGGCCGGCCCTTCTCCTTCTCCCTCAAGGCCCATGAGGGCCCATATACCTCCCGGGGGGTTCCGGTAACCCCCCGGTGTTCCGGTAACATCCTGTTTTCACGGAACCATTCAAGTCCAAACATAGGCTTCCAATATATCAATCTTTATGTCTCGACCATTTCGAGACTCCTCGTCATGTCCGTGATCACATCCGGACTCGAACAACCTTGGTGCATCAATACTTATAAACTCATTATGAACTGTCATCAAACGTTAAGCGTGCGGACCCTACGGGTTCAAGAACTATGTAGACATGACCTAGAACCATTCTCGGTCAATAACCAATAGCGGAACCTGGATGCCCATATTGGTTCCTACATATTCTACGAAGATCTTTATCGGTCAAACCGCATAACGACATCGTTGTTCCTTTGTCATCGGTATGTTACTTACCCGAGATTCGATCGTCGGTATCCAATACCTAGTTCAATCTCGTTCTGGTAAGTCTCTTTACTCGTTCGTAATACATCATCTCACAACCAACTCATTAGTTGTAATGCTTGCAAGGCTTAAGTGATGTGCATTACCGAGAAGGCTCGAGATACCTCTCCGACAATCGGATGACAAAACCTAATCTCGAAATACGCCAACCCAACAAGTACCTTTGGAGACACCTGTAGTACTCCTTTATAATCACCCGATTCGTTGTGACGCTTGGTAGTACCAAAGTGTTCCTCCGTAAACGGAGTTGCATAATCTCATAGTTATAGGAACATGTATGGGTCATGAAGAAAGCATTAACATACTAAACGATCAACTGTTAAGCTAACGGAATGGGTCATGTCAATCAGATCATTCAACTAATGATGTGACCTTGTTAATCAAATAACAACTCCTTGTTCATGGTTAGGAAACATAACCATCTTTGATTAACAAGCTAGTCCAGTAGAGGCATACTAGTGACATACTGTTTGTCTATATATTCACACATGTATTATGTTTCCGGTTAATACAATTCTAGCATGAATAATAAACATTTATCATGATATAAGGAAATAAATAATAACTTTTATTATTGCCTCTAGGGCATATTTCCTTCAATGACGTATACGCTCCACCCGCGGGGAAGCCTTGCGGCAGCCCAGTATCGGTCAAGAGTTTGTGTGAAACTAGTCTTGCAGAAAACTTGTAGTTCAAGGCATAGTCCACTATTCAAGTTGTGATCTAGTGTAGCATAAATCTCTAAGTGGAAGTTCAACTTCACAGTCTCCACTAAGCACCGGTGTATAAACAATGTTCTGAAAATAAATGGTGAAATGTGCCAATGAGACTTTGTAGGGGATTGTTGAAATTTGCTATTGGGCTTTTGGCCCAAAGCCCAACTAAAATTCTGAAATTCTCTTGGCCCATTCATGCACACATGTGAGTGGAGTGAGTGAGGCTAAAGTTTAGTCCCACCTCATAAGTTGAGAGAGAGTTGCACCTCTTTATAAGGTGAGCTCTTCTACCACTTTTATGAGCATGAGAAGAGGAGACCTACACGCGCGCTCCTCCTCCTCGCTCGCCTCGCCACGCCACGCCTCGCCTCGTCACGACGCGCTGCGGGTTGCGGGTTGCGGGATGCGGGATTGAGCCGAGCCGAGGACAGCTATGCACGTTGTCTATATTTTTGCTGCTCGGGAAAAATTAATGAGTCATTAATTAATAATTAACGGACGCGTTAATTACGGAACCGTTTCCGATTCTTTACTCCCACGACCTACCCGGCCCGCACTATATAGTCAGGCAGACGTCTACCCTAGCCGCCGCTTCGTATGATTTCTCACCAGCGCTCCAGATCATTGCGCCGCCAAGCAAGTCTTCTCCATCCCTCCTTCGGGCGTGCACGGGAGAAGGGACAGCAGGCCTCCGAACCCGCCTCGTGATCCCAGACGGGAGAGGGGCGATCAGGTTTTGGGGAGCGCACTTTCGCGACTGCTGGCAGCGACGACTTCGCGAACGACGACTTCTTCCCCGACCTCGGCAACCTCATCCTCGACGACATGGGCGACAACGTCAACGCCGGCGGTGCTGCTCCCGCTGCACCGTATGTGATTCTGTCCTTCCTGTTTGAGATCGTGGTAGAATTCATGTTTTTAGTATGTGCCCTAGATGTGATCAGTTCATCTGCTATGCTAGTTCGCATGATTAGTTTAATCTCTGCTATTGCTGTCATGATCTATTTCTTATTTATTTGGATTAAATCTCGTAGTAATTTACTCATATTTTCAACACTGCCTTCATAGTTTCACGCAATAGTGGCTAATAGGACTTGTGGTGGTATTCTCATGCTTTGGGATGATAGTTTTATCTGCATCTCCGACATTCACCACCACTGACTTCTGCTAGCACTAGGAGACTTCAATCTAATAATACCACGCTCGGGACAAAAGTAGAATCTACGAAAGCAACCCTGGACACTTGCGAGATCAAAGAGATCCGTTTACAAAATCGCCGCTTCACTTGGGGTAATGAGCAGGCAAACCCTATGATATGCAAGCCACACTCCTACTTCTGTGATGCCGAGTGTAACATGCATTTTGATTCCCATGTTCTTCACGCATTTTTCACTTTGTTATCCTACCACTGCCCTCTCCTCGTCACCAACAATAGGTGCCTGAAGAGACCAACAAGCTTCAAGTCTGAGATTCTTTTTTTTTTACAGTCCAGGATTCTCTGACCTTGTCCTGAGGTCTTAGCAGGCGCCATTTGGGCATGCAGATCCATGTCAAAACATGTTCCATAAGCTCAAGCGCACGGGAGCATCTTTGCCAAATAGAGTAGAGGTCTCTTCTCAAAGGCAAAATTGCACCTCCATTCCTCTCTCTTTGTCACACTTCGTTTTGACATCGCTCAGGAATCTCGAGCCCTTTCTGCCGATGAGCAAGATCTTCGGGCGCAAGCAAAGGGTCATTAGACTTGCTGTTTTGGAGAGTAATAAAAGAAGCAGTGTGCTTGGAGAGTAATAAAGAAGCAGTGTGCTCGCATTGCTAATGTAAAACCTTCGTATCAATGCGAGACAAAGAAAGAATCACATCCACCATCTCCAAAGGAACAATGGTTGGGTCACGGACCACAAACTGAAGGAGGAAATCATTCACAACCATTTCTAGAGTCATTGGTAGAGGGCAGCCGCGAGCACATGACTTCAACTTGAGGACCTCACAACAATTCATCACATCAGTTGTAGTTGGACTGCACAACAGTTATCATAGCAACACCACTATTATTTTGCACACAACACAATTTACATGAGTACTGCTGATCCCAGTTTACAAGATAGTACAAAAGCAGGTCCATGTCGCAAAAACAAACTACTCAACCAAGACTGTAGAAGAATCAGCGTCACCAAAGGCAGAAGTGGCATGATTGCGTTTTCATGGGCTACAAGGAAAAGAACAAGCATATTCTTCCTCCTCAACTTGGAAATAAAATGTTGACACAGAATTGATGTCAGAATTAATCCCCATTGTTACTAGCATCCTCCTACGATGCCAGCACTGCGCAGTACAAAACCACCCAGCTGACTCAACTTACCAGGTCATGCAACCCCATCTTTGTGTTACCTGTAGATCATTGTATGAAAAGGATAAGTTGTGCAGGAGAACTCTTAGCACACATTAGATAAATATAAAATTACATGTTTATTTTCAGAAAAAAAAAGAGGTAATTAAGCTAGAAAAACGTAAGTGCAGCATGCATGGACTAGGCGGATTATATCAGAGTTCAAAGACCGAAAGGCATCCCAAAGAAAGCTTAACCATTAAACTATGCTTAAACGTAACAAAGAAATATAAAGGAAAGCCAATGAACAAACTAAAGTATTAATAATCAATGTGGCTGTTCCCTGCCTAAGAATTTGACAATGAAATTAACAGTTTCAATCAATCTAAAAGCCAACAAATGACGAAACTTCATGACTGATTATAGCGATTCTAGAAATGCCAGGCTCAGAACAGAGTAACTCATGCTACCAAACTTACTCGTGAATGGAAGATTACTAAACTGTATCTTCTAGTTTGATAGTTACTCAAACAAGAAATCTGAAGCTTTCACTAATCCTCGAAGTCCATGAGCTGTATCATCAACATTTCAGACTTCAGATTCTGTCTGCGAAAGTCGCTGCCGCTTCTTCTCGGACCCATCAAAGTTTCGTGGGGTGTGATGACAAGCATTTTGCGTCTGTACCTGAGCTCCATCTAGCACACAAAGAGCGGAAAACCATTAGATACATGAGCACTTGCTACTCAATAGATATGATAACAGTGACAGCATATATAGTTACCTGATTTATCATTCAGGTATTCGGTCAGCACATATGGAATGTAGGTCGGATCGTAAAGATACAGCCCCTTTGCAGAGCATGGCATAAGCTCTTCCACCGACTTCCTCCTAGTGTCAACAGCGACAATCCATGCAGTTGGATCCCGCTCATGCAGCGCGGACGCGAGGTAAACAGCATCACCGTCGCCACGCAGAATAGGAGCAGCTACTCTCAGGTCCTTGAGCGGCAGTTTTAAACCACAGGCACTACCTCCTAGCTGAGGCAAGGAGACAGTACCGAGCTCATCGGAATGAACCCTGTTCCCCTTGCGCCAACAGTTCCAAGTCAATGCCCTGTACCATGTGATGAGCCTCCAACCAACGGTGACATATTCTTCCCCATCCTCCTGCGGAGGATCGATGGCCGGTTCCGAGTCTTGGAGCTCATCCATGTCCCAGGGGTCAGGAAGAGGCGGCACAGTTTTGACTCTAAGTTCTACCAGCTCCTCAAGTTCGACGCATCTCATGTAGCCACGGCTGAAGGTGACGTCGCGAATCGCCCGTGGCAAAGATTGGCCGTAGAGTGGTTTGTTGCTGGGCAGCAGCTTGGGCATCGGGACCAAGCGTGACACGGCCGCCCCGGGTTCGAGCACGTCACAGATCAGGATGCCCTCCCAGAGATCGACCCATCCCAGCAGCCCGCCTCCGAGGGCGATCACCTTGGCGTGATCGATCACAAGCTGTTTCCTGGATAATCCATGGGGGAGCTCCACCTGCAGCAGCTTCTTGGTCCACTTGGACCGCGGCTCGGAGCTGAGGGTGTGGAGATAGTACTGCGAGTCCTTCGTCCCGTAGCTCAGAGCCGCTATGACCAAGTGGTTGCGGCTGGAGACGAAACCGAGGGGCAGATGCAGAAGCTCTGCCTGGGAATAACCAGTGAGGTCCGGGATCAGGTCAAGCGACGGCCGGCCGTCGGGGCCCCTGGCTCGGTAGATGAAGTGCTGCGGCGACTCCGAGTCGCCGGCGGTGAAGTCGGCCCGGATAAGGGCGTGGTCCCCCGTGGAGCAGACGACCTCGGGCGCGTGCGCGAAGGTGGTCGCGTCGCGGCCGGGGCAGCAGACGCAGAAGTGGGAGAGGCGCGGCGGCGCGGCCACCACCAAGGAGACCTGTATGGTGAGGCCCGCCGTCGTCAAGGCCCACGCGGTGGCGGTTCCGTTGCGGGGATCGCTGATGCGGGTGGTCGCGTCGAGGAGGATGAAGTTGGGGAGGCGGGGGTTGCCGGCGGCCATCGTCGCCGTGCGGAATTGGGGATTTGGGCGGTGGGGGTTAGGGTTCGGCCGATCGATCGATCGAGGTTGGGGATTTGGATTTTGGGGGTTAGGGTTCGACAGGGGCACCGTTCAGCTCAGTGGGCCTCGGGTTTTCCTGTTGGGCTTCTGTTCGAACACTTTGGTGACCCCTCAAATGAAAAGCAAAAACACCTCAAAAAAATGAAAAGCAAAAATAAATAACCACAGAAAATTAGCATGATAATAAAATCTATACAAAGAAAGGCCTACATAAAATTGCACTGCTCAACTAGTACAAAATAAAAAGGTGCCTACATAATAAAAATATGCCAACAAGATTTTAATACGTTTTTAATGATAAAATGATCCAACAAATTAAAAATCTAATAAAAATAAAAAAGAAGAATTGACATGATGGAAATACTATAAATGCTGTGACATTTTTGTTTTTGCCAAGGCAATGTAAAAATCACTCACGTAGCAAAAATTGAAGGGAAAATGTTCTCTAGTGCACGAAGACACACACAAAAAAAAACACAAGTAGCCCTACCCCCTCCCCCCACGTATCTATCTAAATTGACGGGTGGGGCTCATAGAGAACACACAACAATCTCAGAATAGATCATCCGTACTTTTTACTCCAATCCAAAGCATTAAAACACAAGTAGGATGTAAGGTGTTATCTACTCAGACATCACGAACATGGGCGGCCAGGGTGAAACATTCGCGACAAGTGAGGGAGTCCTGGATTAGGGGGTATCCGAACAGCCGGACTGTATACAACGTCCGGACTATTGAAGTGTGAAGATACAAGACTCAAGACTTCGACCCGTGTTCGGATGGGACTTTCCTTGGCGTGGAAGGCAAGCTTGGCGATCCGGATATTATATTTCCTTCCTTGTAACCGACTCCATGTAAACCTTAGCCCTCTCTGGTGTCTATATAAACCGGAGAGGTTGATCCTTAGAAGGCCGATCACAATTACAATCATACCATCATAGGCTAGCTTCTAGGATTTAGCCTCTACGATCTCGTGGTAGATCTACTCTTATACTACCCATATCTTCAATATTAATCAAGCAGGAAGTAGGGTTTTACCTCCATCGAGAGGGCCCGAACCTTGGTAAACATTGTGTCCCTTGCATCCTGTTACCATCAGCCTAAGACGCACAGATCCGGACCCCCTACCCGAGATCCGCCGGTTTTGACACCGACATTGGTGCTTTCATTGAGAGTTCATCTGTGTCGTCGCATGAGGCTCGATGGCTCCTTCAACCATCGCCAAAAACACGGTCCCGGTGAGACCTGTCTCCCCGACAGATCTTCGTGTCCGCGGTTTCGCCTCAAGGGCCAATTCGCGGCCATCCGAGCAGATCGATAGTTACGCCCCAAGCCACCAGATCGATCGAAACCTGAATCGCACGGCGGATATCCGTGGAGACCGGATCTTCGACGGATTCGGGCCTATGCCAGAGCACCGGATATCACGACGAGCACGGCTTAGACCTGTGCGGACAAAGCTCGGGTATCACCCCATAGTAGCCTCGGACCCAACCGAGCAGGCTGCGTTGTTTAAGGATCGGGCGGTTGGACCCCGCCCGCAGGTCGCAGACTCATCGGCGGTGGAGCCGAACACGGCCTTACCTCTGGTGGCTCGTGAATCCGGACCCCAGATTCAGATCCGGATGTTGGTTCCATCCGCGACTCCCGAGCCGGGCCGAGCCAGGTTGGGCTCCGTAACGGAGTTCACCGCTGCGGATATCTTCCAAAGACTCGCCTTCCGCGACATGCTGGACTCATTAAAGTCTCTCTCTTTGTCGAGGCTCTTGGTCAACTATGTCCTGCTCAAGTGGGAAGCAAAGCGATGAAGGAATTCGTTGCCACCCACCACCCACTTCATTGCCACATCGATGATTTAACCGGCGATCGACTTCAACTCAAGACATCGACGGTATAGACGACGATGCAGAGAAGAATATGAACCACCGCCATCAAGGTGGATACGCCTCTCCTATATATATATATATATATATATATATATATATATATATATATATATATATATATATATATATATATATATATATATATATATATATATATATATATATATATATATATGGCATTCAAGGAAACCAATGGCGATGAGGCAACGGAGGATAATCCTCGGGGAGAAAAGCAAAGCATGGGCGTCGCGGCGCGCCAAGCTCCCGCCACAGCAATACCGCCTGTAAGACGAAAACAATCCGGATGGCGCCAAGATGAATATAACCCTAGTCGGCTCGCTTTTAAGAAGGCCGGATCGCCATCGTGGGATACTTGGAGAGGGACAACTATACGCCTCTCCGAGGACGAGGCAAGCCTCGCAATGACGATTCGGCGGCTCAAGATCCTGTGGAATAAGCTCGCTTCGAGCGACGGCTCATGGCCACGGCAAGGAGCCTGCAAACGAAGCAACAGCAGCTTAAAGCTGACCAAGATTTGCTGGTGGACAGATGGACCAAGGTCCTGGCCACCGAAAGATACGGACCCGACCACCCCAACCTAAGCAGGAGAACCCAAGGCACATGCCCCGACGTCAACACATCACTACGGTCCAAAATAATACGAAGGACACACGAAGAAGCATCCTCAAGCCTCGGCGCAATGGTCATAAGCGTCAAGTCAGGAAAGCTGGTGCCAATTCCAGCAACTCCCAGTCCGGTCAGCGGACAAAGAACAGCTCAGACCTATCCGGCCCGAGCCACACACTCGATCAACCATGTGAAATTCATGGTACTCCTAGAGGGGACGGCAAAACATACCAATAGAGAATGCCGGATCCTCAAAACAAAGCGGCTGGATCGCCCCCGACCGCATTAACCACAACAACTCAATTGCAGTGCCTCTGGACATAGCAAACCGGGGGCTCCATAACACATAAAACCCTCGTAGGTGTGAAACCACAAACAACATCTCCTAAAAGATGCTAGGGGCAAAGGCCAAGTTTTACTGGCCCACCACTCTAAATGGTTGTCTTCGGATCACCAAAAAATGCTACGCCAAAGAATAAATCTTCGGCACCTTCCCACCATGCGGTAATTTACCGTATGCTAACGGGATGAACCATGTTGACTAGATTCCACGTGGTAAATCACTCAGGCCAACAACATGTGATGCAATCACACCTATGGGCAAGGCCGAACCCCGCCCTCAGAGCGGAAATCATACAGCTGCCGGAGTAGCGAGTCGCGCATGCCTATCAAAATTTTGATATGACAGCCAACTATCCGGACACCAACTGAGGAGTCCGCGCTACCCAATGGTATAACGGCTGGGTTTACCAGGGTCCGATCAGGAGCCCTCGGACCAACCACAAGAGGACGCTCGGCTACCTCCAAGTATTTGCCTTTACAAACTAACTTCGACGCGGAACAGGATTGGTGACGTGGAATCGGCCAGGACACGCAAGGAGCCCCCCTAAGAGAAGGCAGTCCGGATTCACTGTTGATCCACTCACAACTCCTCCATCCGCCATCACAGTTCCGCCAAAAACACCTCTTTTCATAATCATACATCGCACTCATATGCATAGACATATCATCTTACTACAATGCGAGACTTAAATAACACTTACCGCTGTCGCCATCGACACCTCGTGTTACGCCCGATTATGCCAGGGGCTTCATAGTACGGCAATAAAGTTCGACCACCTTCGATCGCCGCACCCCAACTTATAGCACTATATGCATCAGCTTCAATCATGTCTTGGGTCATTGGTTGGGTTTTCCGCCCCTTGTTTTGGTACCTTACGTTCCGTTATATCGGCTAAGGTAGCGCAGGGAGAACTACTGCGATTGTGTCCCGGATCTGCCGGACGAGCACCTCAGTAGAGAAAGCCGAAAACCGACTGTCATGATACAACGAGAGCTGGTCAGCTGTTCGAGAGGTTGTAAAATCCTTAAAGATTTATTCCGCATAACGCCATTATAAATGCAGAGTGCGACGGATCGGTCTTCTGATCAGGCGCCAATAGAGCCCCTAGTTCGGCCTTCCGAACACTAGGGGCTGCGCCGACCATACTCGAATTCCTATGGCTAAGTGAGAGTAATAAAGCCTTATAGTCCGATTGCCTGGTTCGTGGTGAGAAACACCTCCTTAAAAGGACCCAAATATGTGATAAAGAGCGTTCAGATATATCCCGAACACCCCCGTCTTCTTTTTACGTGGGGGCAGAAGCCGACGACTGGCCAACTCTCAGGATTTACATACAATAAACAGCCGCACAGGAAGAACATATGTTCAAACAAAATAAGCAATATATAATAAAAATGCCATTGTCCCATATTACAAAAAGCGGCATGAATGCCCTCAGGGAAATATAATGTCTTTGGTACATTTATCCGCCGCAAGGCGGGCTCCCTTCAGTACACCTTCATAGTACAGTTCGGACTTGCGATGCTCCTTACCCTCTGGCGGCCCCTCAGTCATCAGCTTCTCCGCGTCAAGCTTCCCCCAATGCACTTTTGCACGGGCAAACGCCATACGCACACGCTCTATACAAACCGATCGCTTAACAACATCAAGCCGAGGACAGGCGCCCACAATCCGCTTCACGAGCCCGAAGTAACTGCTCGGAATTGGCTCCGCCGGCCACAGCCGGACAACCAAGTCCTTCATGGCTAGTTCGGCCGCCTGGTGCAGTTCAACCAGCTGCTTCAGCTGATCGATAAAGGGCACCAGATAGTTCGGCGCCAAATACTGCGACCAGAAATCCCTCTCCGCAGACTTCCTTTCCTCGGTTCGGTAGAATTGGGCGGCATCTGATATGCTGCGAGGAAGATCCGCAAACGCCCCTGGAAAAATAAGAATTCAGCTTGCCTCTTAGAATTCTTCCCATTATCATGAACAAATGGCTAAGAATACAGAAGGCCTTACCAGCCGCAACTTTCCGGGCCTCCTGAATGTCCCGTACAGCACCTCGGGCTTCTTCCCGAGCATCTTCCGCGGCTTGGAGAGCTTAGGCGAGTTCGGATTCTTTCCCTATTAGACTCTGCTTCAAGCCCTTGCTTTTCTTCACAGACTCCTGGAGCTCCCGCTCAGCTGTGATAACCCTGACCTCGTGTTTTTCACGAAGTGCCTGTTCGGCGATAGCCTTCTCGTTGGCATCAGCCACAGCCTTCTTCAGTGCCTCATATTCGGCACTCGCTCCTAGGGCATACAACACAAATACTTTTCAATAAGCACAATTACTTATTCGTGCCTAATGCAAGACAATGTTTCACCATACCTTGCTTAACCTCTAATTGCTTCCTCACGCGGCCAAGTTCTTCCTCGGCCCGTTCCAGGCTCCGCTTCAGCTCGTACACTTCCGCATTACGAGAGGTCGTCTTCTCCGCAGACGC
This sequence comes from Aegilops longissima, assembly GCA_021605205.1. Classification (NCBI taxonomy): domain Eukaryota; kingdom Viridiplantae; phylum Streptophyta; class Magnoliopsida; order Poales; family Poaceae; genus Aegilops; species Aegilops longissima. Next base: position 701,725,274 of record CM038680.1, read on the forward strand.
CTGGTTTCAAACAAAGAGGTACACGTCATTAACAAAAGTTCCCACGAAAATAGAGGATTTGATCCCCTGCCCGGCTCTCTTTTTCGCCGGACAGTATATCAGGGGCTACTACTCATATTATGATGATTCCTCAAAGGTTTCTTAGGAAACATACCTCAAAGGCCTTTATAAGGCCAAGGCAGGACTCGTTCAGCCCGCTCTCGGCAGACTGAATCTTTTCAACCACCGCACCCATAAGGGTCCGATGCTCATCGACGATAGACGCGTTCTTTAACGCTGACAGACCGCTGGCAACTCGCTTGAACAGAGGTTGCCGGGCGGAGTAGGCAAGCCTCCCACCGCTGAAGGTGGCTGCTCGCCGATCCGGGAGCCTTAGAGGTCTCTCGACCTTGTCCGCCAGGCCGAACCCAAGATCGCCTCATTGCCGGCACACTCAGGGGCCATCGCTCCCGTGTGTCCGGCTCCAGTGATATGCCCCCCTGGTCCGGGCCCCGTTGAGACGACACCTCAGTGTCGCGCCGGGACTTTGGGGAAGGGACCTCTGGAGGCGTCTCGCTCGCCAAGGCGTCCGAGCTCAGCGAATCCTCCGATGAGGACTGTCCGGCGCGAGACCTTGCCGGACTGTGCAAAATATAGCAACAGTTAAAACTACTATACCCAAAAACAATCCCGGACGCATATGCGTGTTCGGATTTCGTATACTTACGACTTCTCCAGGGGCTGGGCCCTGGGATCCCACTCCGGGCTGCTATCGGCAGCCGTGGTGGATGCCTCTGGGAGGGAACCTTTCCTCCTCTTGGGCGATTCGGCCTCCAGGGACGAGGAAGCTGCACGCTTCTTCCCACCTTCAGAGTGAGGCTCGTCCTCCTCTGCTTCTTCCTCTTCGTCTTCCGAAGAAGGAGCATCGCTTGAGTCTTCGGATTTTGCGTCCGAAGCCTCACGGCGACGGAGGCCACTCCGGTCTTCTTGACCCTCTTGGAGGCCTCCTTCCTTGGCGCCTCGTAAGGCGCGGGGACCAGCATCTTCGTCAGAAGAGGTCCGGCCGGTTCATCCGGCAGCGGGGCCGGACAATATATCCGCTCCACCTTCTTTATCCATCCCTGAGGTCACGATGAAACACGATTAAGATATCTCCCTCATGACATGCCGACTGAAGCATGAATGGACAGAGCGTGGCTGTAACTTACCGAGCTTGCAGAATGGGATAATTGATACCCACGGTCCTCAGCGGAGCCCGGCCACGATTTGCCGGACTTGAAGTGCACCTTCCAGATATCCTTGTGGGAGGAATCATAGAGCTCCTGAAGGGTTTGGTGCTCGGTAGGGTCGAACTCCCACGGAGTGCAGGCTCGGCGCTGACAAGGGAGAACCAGGCGAACTAGCATCAGATGGACTACATCGACGAGTTTGACGTCCTTGTCAACCACACTCTGAACACGCGTCTGGAGCAGTGACAGCTCATCGGACGAGGACCAGTTCGGGCCCTTCTTGGGCCAGGACGTGAGCCGCAGTGGAGCTCCGGATCTGAACTCAGGAACCGCGGCCCACTTTTTGCCGCATAGTTCGGCGATATAAAACCACTGCTGCTGCCACTCCTTGACAGAGTCGTTGAAGGCGCCCTTCGGCTAAACGGCCTTGGGCATCTTGCTCACCATGGCGCCGTCGCACTCGGCGTGTTCGCCACTCACCACCTTGGACTTCACATTGAAAATCTTCAGCCACAGGCCAAAGTGAGGCGAAAACCGGAGAAAGGCCTCGCACACGACGATGAACGTCGAGATATTGAGGAAAGAATTAGGGGAAAGATCATGAAAATCAATCCCATAGTAATACATGACTCGCGAACAAATGGGTGAAGGGAAACCCGAGCCCGCTGGACGGTGGGGAAGGAACACGACTCTCGTGGGACTCGAGTAGGGACGACCTGTCCCGCCGGTGGGAGACGGTAGCCGATCTTCTTGGCTGATACCCGCTTCTTGAGCTTTTAATATCCTTCTCCTGGACGGTAGAGGCCATCCATTTGCCTCCTGCTCCAGATCCAGACATCTTTGGAAAATCCCTCTTTGATGGAAAAGGAGAATGCCTGGGCGTTAGGGCTCGAACAGAGGGAAATGAGCTAGCGGAAGGAGAAGGCGTGGGTAAAGAGGAAGAAGCCTTATCTCTTTATAGGGACGGCAAAAGCTTTTTGCGCCTCCCCACTTGCCTGGCGGAACCCGCTCGTTCCCCACTCGCCATGATTGGCAGCGCGGTTGGATTACCCATACCCGCATTGATGAAGATTCCGTGATAAGGGGACACGATCTCCGCTTTGACAAGACGTGTCAAGGAAACCACCTCGCAATATGCGTTGTGGCTGGTTGTGGGAAACGGTTCGAATAATGACCCGACCGCAATGACGCGTCACGTTGCCTAAAAAGTTGTCAGCAGATTGCGTTTGTGAAGATACCATTCTCTCTACGATGGCGTGTGAAGATCATTTTGTGGATCCGGACACGGTTCAAGTGTTCGTTAATTACTTTGGAGTATTCGGAGAAGGAACCCGCCCTACAATGCCGAAGACAAGACTGGGCGACAGACTCATCGTCATTGAAGCCTGGTTCAGGGGCTACTGAGGGAGTCCTGGATTAGGGGGTATCCGGACGCCGGACTGTATACAACGTCCGGACTATTGAAGCGTGAAGATACAAGACTCAAGACTTCGACCCGTGTCCGGATGGGACTTTCGTTGGCGTGGAAGGCAAGCTTGGCGATCCGGATATTATATTTCCTTCCTTGTAACCGACTCCATGTAAACCCTAGCCCTGTCCGGTGTCTATATAAACCGGAGAGGTTGGTCCTTAGAAGGCCGATCACAATTACAATCATACCATCATAGGCTAGCTTCTAGGGTTTAGCCTCTATGATCTCGTGGTAGATCTACTCTTGTACTACCCATATCTTCAATATTAATCAAGGAGGAAGTAGGGTTTTACCTCCATCGAGAGGGCCCGAACCTGGGTAAACATTGTGTCCCTTGCTTCCTGTTACCATCAGCCTAAGACGCACAGATCGGGACCCCCTACCCGAGATCCGCCGGTTTTGACACCGACAACAAGCCAGATCGTCAGACTGGGCAGCATGGAATACACTAAGGATTCTCGCGAAGAGCATGGAGAACATTCGGCGAACAAGCAGGGCGAATGACTTGGATGACAAACACAAAGATCAGCATACCTACTCCAAATATGGCGACGTAGGTAATCACGATGTATGTCACGCCGTCGATACCACCCGTACGCGATGTGCAACGCATACACCCTACTTTCCTGATAGGGTAATGGCTCGTCATTTCCTGATGGGCTTCAAGATCGTTAGTGTCGAAAAATATGACGGGTCAACAGACCCCTTGGTTTAGAATCGCTGGATCGAGGACTATATCTCGCGATCCACGTGGCAAACGGCGATGATTTACACGCCATCAAACAGTTGCCGCTAAGATTGCAGGGCTCGGCTCGACACTGGCTACACACTCTGCCTCTAGGGTGGATCGACTCATGAGCCGCGCTCGAGGCCGAGTTCATGAAAAATTCCATGGCACTTATGTTAAGACCCCGGATGCCGAAGACTCGACCCTCATAGTGCAGAAGCTGGGTGAGCCCATACGTAAATTCTAGATTCGTTTTCTTAAAAAGAAGAATGAAGTCATCTATTGTAGTGCCGCAGAATCTCTCGTGGTGATCAGGAACAACAACAACAACAACAACAACAACAACAATAAAAATGGCTATCCAGATACTTCAGTCGTTACAAAGTCAAGGACCATGGCCGAACTCACAGTCATGATGACCAAATTCTGCGCTAGAGAGGACAACGATAACGGAGACATCAACATACCAACGATAACGGAGACAGGCAGCAACCTGGGCCAAGCAATGCCGGCCAGAAACAATTCAATCTGAGGTGAAGGACATCAACATAATCTATGCCTCCCACTTTACAAGAAGGGAATGAAAGCGCGCGCTTCGTGAAGTATACTACATGGGGACAGCGGAACCAAAATATCGTGGTCAGAAATTGATAGACATTATTTTCAAAATCATGTACAAGTTTTGATTTGGGACCAATTTTCAAATTTTATGAATACTTTTTAAATTATGTGAACATTTTTCCTATGCTATTTTAAATATGGTAAATAAAAACTCACCGCTAAAAAAAGGAGATCTGCCCCAACGCTAAATGTGCCTTGACGATCGTACTTATATTTGTCATCCTATATTCTACTCCCTCCATTCCTAAATATTTGTCTTTTTAGACATTTCAAATGAACTACCACATACAGATGTATATAGACATATTTTAGAGCGTAGATTCACTCATTTTGCTCTGTATGTAGTCATTTGTTGAAATCTCTAGAAAGACAAATATTTAGAAACGGAAGGAGTATATACATAAGAGATTGATCCCTATTATCTTATTTATCTTAACATGTAGTCTATCCACATCATCAAATAGGCCTATCATGTAAAAATGCTTTCCCAGCAATTCTTTATACGCGTGCTCTCTCTAACTTTTCGTGCACATGCAGCCTGCCACAAATAACCATCAACTATTTATTTTCATGCACTCTCAAGTAGACACGTCATCCTAGGTGTCCTTTGCTATCTATATATGTCTTGGTGGCATCCAATCCACTCTAGACGTCTAGCACGAGGTCTCATCTAACCATTATGTTAGAATTCATGTTTGTTAGCGTGATCGTTTGATTCCAAAAGCCCAAACAATTGTCTTTTTTCATTCTCATTCTCTTGTGTTTCTTGCCCATATCTCTTGCTTTCCATAGGCCACAAAATTGCACTAGATGCCTTTGTTCTCTCGAACCTGTGATGTTCCAAGCAGCCTTTTAATCCCAATTTAATTTCGTTCATCAAGGTTATTTTACTTTTTAAGATCCAATGTTCCCATGCAACCTTTTACTTTCATTTTGGTTCCATTACATACACCTAGGTAGCTAATCAAACTTATTTTGAACACAATACAAACGAAGTCATTCACATACACGAGCACACAATCGGCCCTACGAACGCACGCACGCACACCCTACCCCTATGAGCACCTCCGAGAGACTAAGCCGGCATAACATCTTGACATTTTACAAAGTCACCATCGGCGCCTCGCAGTCGACGGGAACGTCTCCTCCCGCTATACGAACATTGCCGGAAGCCTGAAATAAATCCAAGAAATATGCAAACACCAATGTCAAATCTAGGATTTGAACTCTGGTGGACTGAGAATACCATTGTCCTTCTAACCATCCAACCATAGGTTGGTTTGCCTAATCAAAACTTTTATGATGAAATTAAACTTCACCAAATGGGGAAGCATGCATGGTTGCACGTCAGATAAGACAAACAAAAAGAATTTGATCTACCTGGGTATATTGTAATGAATGGTTGTAGTACACTGCACATGATTGATTCGGTGAGAAGCATGATTTACTCAGCATTGGGCTTAATGATTTATAAGCGACCTTCTCTTTTTGTATAGAAAATAAAATTATGAGTGAACTTGCGTTTTCTATGCGATTTTTTAAATATTAAATTATTTGTTAACAGTTCTCGCAACAACGTGCAAGGTACCTTCATTGGCATGCTATAATTTAGGAATTTTGTCTATCAACGGCATCATATCATCAATAGCCCTCATAAAACTGAATTGTATCATGATCGTCCGGTGAACTTTTTTACTAGTACTTCCTTTGTAAAGAAATACAGTATAAAAGATCGTTTAATCTAAATGATCTTACATTTTTTAGAAGAAAACGAACTTACATTATAGTTTACAAGAGGGAGTACTAGCTATTCTTACTCGGCCCATTATCCACGCACCAGGAGCCAGAAGCCAGGCGCCCGCATTTGGCATATGTCCTTGGAGAAAAAAATTAAGGTAAATTTGAATTCCTTCAGAATATTTTGCCAAGCCAGACTAGTACTCTAATAACTACAGTAGTTCATGAACTGTTAATTGATGTCCAAATACAACTTAGTTGTAGATTTATGAATATGCACAATTTTTACTCAAGCAGTCCTCCTGTGACCCGAACCTGTCATAGTTCATGTCGAATCAACTATAGCAAACTTTGCAAAGGAAATACCAAAATATTTGGACTAATATGATTATAGCAGACAATGGCACTTTTGGTAGACATACTTAAATTTTGGTTCAAAATATGATATTTTTCCAACAGCTCATAAAGATTTCAGTAAATACGATATGTTCCCGGTAGTAACCTGTGAAATTTTTGAGCTTATTTGCACAAACGGATTAGCAGATAATGGCTATTTACCGAAATAGGCTTGCGCCCCGCTATATTAATATAGCAATCACCCGATACAACCAGAAGTTCGACGCTGGGGCAAACAACACAACCATGCACAAAAGAAAAACAAGAGAAAAGCAAAAGAAAGAAATTCCGGCAGCACCGGATGAACGAAAGCTGAAGCATCCCGCAACCATTGCGCCCACCGAAGATATCCACCACGCTCCAATGCCATCGAGTCGCCGCGAACCAAGCAACACCTTCAAGAAGGACTGCGACGACGACGACGCTGCTGCCCGGACGAATCCTAGGATTTCTCCCGGTACACGGAGGGAAGCGGGGGAGAGGTACTCCCGACGCCCTTCAAGAAGGTTGATGGCGCCCGCAGGCGTCACCGCGTCGGTGCCGGGCGGACCCGAGAGGGATTTCGCCCTACCCCTCAAACCCACAACCCAGGACCAACCGGCGGCTCCACCACGCCAACCGCCCACCACCCTGTGCCACCACAATCACGAGGACACCACCGTCGCCTCTCCATCGAAGACACTGTGAGGCCGGCCGAACCAAACGAGACCACCGCCGATAGGGACCGGGAGCACCACAGCCACGTGGGAGGGACAACCTCCACCGCACAAGCAGTAGTAGATCGGACGCAGCGCGGAGCATGCCGGACCCCTGCTCAGCCGGGCCAGAACGGGCCCGTTAAGCTCGCCGCCACAGGCCGACGCAGAGCGGAGCCACCGATCCCAACGATCAGATCCCGACAGCCCAGCCGGAGGAGACCGCGGAGGCAGACCAGCCCGCCTCGACCCAGATCGACCCAAAGGGCCCAGATCTGGCCTGCAGGGCTCCGCCGGTCGACTCCACGCCGTCACCGCCAAAGGACCGCGCCGCACAGATCGCACCGATCTACATCGGAGCACCGCCGCCGAGGTGCACCATCGCTGAAACCGCCACCCGAGCCGGGAACCGCGAGGGAAGTGGAAGAGGGCCGCCACCACCGGCCTGCCGCCAGGAGGCTGCTGGCAACGCCTGCCACGCCAGCCGGGCGGCACAAGGGAGACGGGTGGGAGGAGGGGCTGGGTGGCGAGGGAGGGAGGGCCGCCTGTCGCCCGGCTGGGGGGGGGGGGCAGCAGGGTGCACGGGAGGAGGGACGGAGGACGAGCCTAGCTCGTGTGTTCACAAGTGTGCCACCGATAATGGCTATTTCACGAGACAGATTCAAATTTTGAGCTTATTTGGACAAACGGATTAGCAGACAATAGTGGTCTAGGAAAATTTGAGCTTATTTGGACAACATGATTAGGAGGTAATGGTTGTTTACTTGTTTTCCTCTCCAGTTTTCCCGCGGTCAACTTTGAGCCCACCCTCCACCTTCTTCCTAGATTCGCCACTGGCCCTGCCCGGTGCACTTTGGCACACCGGTGGGAAGCCAAGTTGGAATTTCAATGGCGTCCAGGTTCAATGTGATCGTCAAGGTGAGTGCTTGTCGCGACATCAACGTAGAGGTTAATAAGTTAACCAGTGTTGAAAGGCTGAAGGAGCTCATCGAGGACGAAGCGGAAATCCCCGCCGCGTTTCAGCGGATGTTCCTCAAAGAAAAGGAGCTTGACGATGACTGCGAGATTGTTAGAATTAATGGGCTAGGCCCATAGCAATTTCTGAAATCTCAAAGCCCATGTGTAAAATGGCAAGTGGTGGTGCTAAGTTTAGTCCCACCTTGGAAGTTGAAGAAGAGTTGGACCTCTTTATATAGTGGGTTCTCTCCACCACTCTAAGTGGTGTGTGAGAAGAGAAAGGAAAACCACATCGCTGCTCGCCGCCTCGCCTACTTTGCCGGGCCGGGCCGGGCGGGCGGGCGGGCGGGCGTACATGCGACATGCGCGTGAATGGTCCGCCGCCGCCATCGTAGTCTACTCCATCCCAAACGCCGGCGTGCATCGGCGCGTGGGAGAGCAGGTCTCCGGAACCGTTCGTCTTTGCGATCCTGCACCGGGAGAGGACGAATTAGGTTTTTGGGAAGCGCTGTGCGCGACTGCTCAAATTCGTCATCACGGGCCGTCTTCCGTCCAAGTCGGGCGGTGCTACTCATCGCCGTCAGCAGCAGATCGTCATCAACACTGTCGCTCCCATAATAGCTAACGATCAGTACGTCCAACATCCTCTGTTCTTCTAGTTTGCTAGATTATTGCATGCTAGTATCCCTTCTAGTCATGAATTATTTACTGGAATTAATCATGAACTTGCCTAATATTCCAACAATCCAAAAACCTAATTATAGGCAATTTCCTGAGTTAACTATGGCTGGATTAGCTGATGCACTGAGGCCTGATAAGTTTACCGGTGTGCACTTTAAGAGGTGGCAGGTGAAGACCACGCTCTGGCTTACTGCTCTGAAAGTTTTCCACGCTAGTGTTGGTGCTCCAGAGGGAATGACTGACGAAGATCAGAGAAAATTCCAGGAAGCCAATACTATGTTTGTGGGATGCATTCTGAGTGTTCTTGCTGACCGTCGTGTGATGTGTACATGCACATAAACGACGGAAAAATTCTGTGGGATGCACTCAATGCAAAATTGTGCAACAGATGCTGGCGATGAACTGTACATCATGGAGAGTTTTCATGACTACAAGATGGTGAATAACCGTTCTGTGGTTGAACAAGCTCATGAGATACAATTGCATTGTGAAGGAACTTGAACTCCTTAAATGTGTTCTACCCGACAAATTTGTGGCTGGGTGCATGATTGCAAAGTTGCCTCCTTCATGGAGGAATTTCGCCACAACTCGAAGCATAAGAGACAGGAGATATCAGTTGAAAATCTGATTGCATCTCTTGATGTTGAAGAAAAGCTCGGGCTAAAGATACCACTGAAAAAGGAGGTGAGGTTCAGCCTATCTGCTAACATGGTGCAGAGGTACCCACGTAACAAGAACAAAGGGAAGAACAAACCTGTTTTCAACAAGCCTACCAAGACTACTACCTTCAAGAAGAAGAAGTTCAACAAGGCTGAGCTAGAGTGCTACGCCTGTGGGAAGTCTGGACACTTTTCCAAGGAATGCCCTGAGCGTGCAGACCGCAGAGGGAAAACAAGCTCCAAGACTGTCAACATGGTGACCGCTAGCAATACTGATGGGTATGGTAATTTACCTATTGTGCTTTCAGTATTTCAATCATCTTCGTGGTGGATTGATTCGGGTGCTAACGTTCATGTGTGTGCTGACATCTCCATGTTTACTTCTTATCAGGTCGCAAGGGATTCTTCCGTCCTAATGGGGAATGGGTCACATGCTTCTGTTCGTGACATTGGCACGGTGGATCTGAAGTTTACTTCGGGAAAGATCGTGCAACTAAGGAACGTGCAGCATGTCCCTACTATGAATAAGAATCTAGTTAGCGGCTCCCTTCTATGTCGAGATGGATTTAAGGTAGTTTTAGAGTCCAATAAAGTAATCGTGTCAAGATTTGGACAATTTATAGGAAAAGGCTATGAGTGCGGAGGCTTGTTCCGCTTTTCTCTTTCAGATTTTTGCAATAAGTCAATAAACCAAATTTGTGCTAGTGTTAATGATGATGCAAGTATTTGGCACTCTCGTTTATGTCATATTAATTTTGGTTTAATGTCTCGCTATCCAGCATGAGTTTAATTCCGAACTTCACAGTTGCCAAAGGTTCTAAGTGCCATAGTTGTGTGCAATCTAAGCAACCTCGAAAGCCTCATAAGGCTGCCGAGGAGAGAAACTTGGCACCTCTAGAACTCATACATTCTGATCTTTGTGAGATGAATGGTGTGTTGACAAAAGGTGGAAAGAGATATTTCATGACTTTGATTGATGATGCGACTAGATTTTGCTATGTTTATTTGTTGCAAACTAAAGATGAAGCATTAGACTACTTTAAAATCTATAAAGCTGAAGTTGAAAATCAACTAGAGAGAAAGATCAAGCGTCTTAGGTCCGATCGTGGTGGAGAGTATTTTCCAAAAGTTTTTGATGAATTTTGTGAGGAACATGGTATTATTCATGAGAGGACGCCTCCCTATTCACCTCAATCAAATGGAGTGGCCGAGAGGAAAAACCGCACATTGACTGACTTGGTGAATGCCATGTTAGACACTGCTGGTTTATCTAAGGCATGGTGGGGGGAGGCTCTATTGACTTCATGTCATGTCCTGAATAGAGTTCCCAACAATAATAAAGAGAAAACCCCTTATGAGGAGTGGGTTGGGAGAAAACCATCACTTTCTTATTTGCGCACTTGGGGATGTTTGGCAAAGGTCAATATTCCTATTCCTAAGAAACGCAAACTTGGACCAAAGACAGTGGATTGTGTCTTTCTAGGGTATGCTCAACGGAGCATTGCTTATAGGTTTTTAGTGGTAAAATCTGAAGTACCTGATATGCATGTTGATACTATAATGGAATCTCGTGATGCAACATTTTTTGAGAACATATTTCCTATGAAAGATATGCATAGCATTGCTAGATTTTCTTCTGAGATAATTCCTGAATCTAGTACAACTGATGAATATTTCGAACAATCACATGAGGAAGTCCTTGAGAAGGATAACAATGAAGTTCCTAGAAGGAACAAGAGACAAAGGATTGCAAAATCCTTTGGTGATGATTTCATTGTATACCTTGTGGACGACACACCCAAGACGATTGCAGAAGCATATGCATCTCCGGATGTAGATGATTGGAAAGAAGCTGTTCATAATGAGATGGACTCAATTCTTTCTAATGGAACTTGGGAACTAACTGATAGACCATATGTTTGTAAACCTGTGGGCTGTAAGTGGGTGTTCAAAAAGAAGCTAAAGCCTGATGGTACTATTGATAAGTACAAGGCGCGGCTAGTGGCCAAGGGCTACACTCAGAAAGAAGGCGAAGATTACTTTGACACCTATTCACCCGTTGCTAGAATGACCACCATTCGAGTGTTACTTTCCTTGGCTGCCTCTTATGGTCTTATCATTCATCAAATGGATGTAAAGACGGCTTTTCTTAATGGAGAGTTGGAAGAGGAGATCTATATGGATCAGCCTGACGGGTTTGTGGTAAAGGGTGAAGAGAGAAAGGTGTGCAAGTTGTTAAAATCTTTGTATGGTGCAAACAGGCACCTAAGCAATGGCATGAGAAGTTTGAAAGAACTTTGACTTCTGCAGGATTTGTCATTAACGAGGCTGATAGGTGTGTTTACTATCGCCATGGTGGGGGCAATAGTGTCATATTATGTTTGTATGTGGACGACATACTGATCTTTGGTACAAACATTAATGCAATTAATGAGGTCAAGTCTTTTCTATCAAAAAGTTTTGACATGAAAGATCTGGGAGAAGCCGATGTAATTCTAAACATCAAACTTATTAAGGATGAGAGTGGGATTACATTAACGCAATCTCACTATGTTGAGAAGGTCTTGAACCGATTCGGTTTTATGGATAGCAAGCCTTCTCCAACACCTTATGATCCCAGCGTGACACTCGTAAAGAACAAGAAAGAAACGAGATCAATTAAGATACTCTCAAATTGTCGGTTCACTCATGTACTTAGCTAGCGCCACAAGACCAGATATCTCTTTGCTGTGAGCAAACTGAGTAGGTTCATGTCCAACCCGGTGATGATCATTGGCATGCACTAGAAAGGGTCTTACGCTATCCGAGAGGTACTATGAGTTACGGAATTACATATTCAGGGCATCCTGCTGTGCTAGAAGGATATAGTGATTCAAATTGGATCTCCGATGTTGATGTACTTTACGCAACAAGTGGGTATGTATTTACTCATGGTGGTGGCGCAGTGTCATGGAGGTCTTGCAAGCAAACCATATTGACGAGGTCAACTATGGAAGCAGAATTAACTGCTTTGGACACAGCTATCTTGTTGAGGCAGAATGGCTGCGTGAGCTCTTGATGGACTTGCGGTTGTTGAAAAACCTGTACCGCTATTCTTATGAATTGTGATAACCAAACGGTTATCGCTAAAGTGAACAATTCTAAAGATAATGCAAAGTCATCAAGACACGTGAAAAGACGTTTGAAGTCTGTCAGGAAGTTGAGAAACTCCGGAGTAATAACTGTTACGTATATACAAACAGACAAAAACCTGGCAGATCCCTTTACAAAGGGACTATCACGAAATGTGATAGATATTGCATCGAGGGAGATGGGTATGAGACCCATAGATGTTACACCATAGTAGTAACCCAACCTTTGTGATCGGAGATCCCGTGAATTAGGATCTGGGAAGAACAAGCTATTGGTTAACCGAGGAGAGTAATAACTTATGATCGTCTCCAAGTGAAGATGCAAAACTCTCAGAGCTGTAAGGCTCAGATCTGTAAGGCAGGTCGGCAACATGCCTTAATGTGGTTCTATTGGCTATAATTAGCAAAGATGCTGTCCTACTGAGCAGTCTTGAAAGAACACACCTATATGAGTTCTGATGTAAACGCCGCAGTCTATGAGATTTGGGTGATCTCTACTAAACTCACGAAGAGACCAGGAGTATGACGATAAGCTCCAAACCGCTGGGTAGCCTCTGGCGGTCAGGTACTGGTTAAGACTTTGAGTGAAACCTGTTCACACAAAACTAGCAATTCAAGGCATAGTCCATTGTCAAGTTGTGAATGGATGTAGCTTAAAGTTCTAGGCAGAAGTTCAACTTAACAGTCTCTGTTGAAACACTGGTATATTAAAGAAGTGGTGAGAGAAGGCAAATCTCTAAATGGGTATTTGAGATCTGGTGGGGGATTGTTAGAATTAATGGGCTAGGCCCATAGCAATTTCTGAAATCTCAAAGCCCATGTGTAAAATGGCAAGTGGTGGTGCTAAGTTTAGTCCCACCTTGGAAGTTGAAGAAGAGTTGGACCTCTTTATATAGTGGGTTCTCTCCACCACTCTAAGTGGTGTGTGAGAAGATAAAGGGAAAACCACACGCGCGCGCTTGCTCGCCTGGCCTGGCCGGGGCGTGGCGAGGCGAGGCGAGGCGGCGCGTACATGCGACATGCGCGTGAATGGTCCGCCGAAATCCGGTCCGTCTCCTTGCAGGAGCGCAACTTTCTTTTGCCGTTTTATTTTTTATGTCTTGGCAGACAAGTTTTTGATTTCTTGTCCGGTAAGTTTACGAATTAGAAACCGAGTCGGTTTGGGATTGTGGTCGCGACACAATACCGCCTCTGGTCCTATATATATAGCTACCGGCTGCGGCGAGACACACGAAAAACACCTAGGGTTTTGCCTCATCTCACAACTTGCGCCGCCATCGTAGTCTACTCCATCCCAAACGCGTGCATCGGCGCGTGGGAGAGCAGGTCTCGGAACCGTTCGTCTTTGCGATCCTGCACCGGAGAGGACGAATTAGGTTTTGGGAAGCGCCAGCGCGACTGCTCAAATTCGTCATCACGGGTCGCCTTCCGTCTAAGTCGGCGGTGCTACTCATCGTCAGATTCATCGCCGTCAGCAGCAGATCGTCACCAACATCGTCATCAACACTGTCGCTCCCATAATAGCTAACGGTCAGTACGTCCAACATCCTCTGTTCATGTCTGTTTCTACAGCTGCATGTTTGCTGCTGTTATGCATGTCTTGCTGTTCTTCTAGTTTGCTAGATTATTGCATGCTAGTATCCCTTCTAGTCATGATTTATTTACTGAAATTAATCATGAACTTGCCTAATATTCCAACAGAGATGATTGACTACGGCGTCGTGGAAGGCTCTGTCTTCATGGTTCTCAGCCGCAAATTTATTTCCTTGCATCGATCTAGTAGTAACAATAAAGATAGGAGTCCATCATCGTCTTAGATTTCATCGAGGCATCAGGCAGTGCATGTCATCACTGATCCGACCGGGTCGCCATTGAACAAGGCAAGCGCCAGCTGAAATGCTGTCTGTGCCACGAGCAGGAGGAGGCGAGGCACCGGGAGGAAGAGGGCGTGGAGGCGGAGGGACACGCCCGCCCAAGAGGGTGGACTTGGCCAGTGTCTGCGGTGCGTGAGTGTTCACCAGTGGAGAGTCATGCCTACCGGCAAAGGCGAAGGACCCAATTACAATCTTTATTTTGCTTGTAGGGGACTTTATGCTATTTTGTAAGAACCTTATTGTAAATTCTACTACTGACTAATGGGCTCCACATCTGTGGGATCTGTTCTAATACACGTCATCCCGTAAAAACATTTTACAGTATCGTCTAAAATAATTTTACAAGATATAAACTTTTACAGAGTCTGCTAGAGATGCTCTTATATTCTGATTCTCTTCTAAAATCTGTTTTATTCTGATTCTCTTCTAAACACACAGCTCTCAAAAAATGATTTCCACAGCCTAAATTACAACCAAATAGAAATAAACGGCCGCATGTACAACGTCCTTTTACGGAGTACATGTTTGTTTGATCTATCCACCACACTAAAACTCTTAGCAGCAGCAACACACCTAACCTTATTTCGACCCGGACCCCTCACATGGCTCCGCGCTCTAACAGCTCCCATCTGAAATTTGGTGCAGCATAAACCTTGGGGAGGGTATGAAGGAGTAGGATTTGACTATATCTCATCTAGATGTGAGATATCTCACATCTAATATGATGTCATCCTATATTGTGGCCCCGACAACTACGTTTGCTCCCAGCCTCCCGTTTTCAACTTCGCTCCCCGAGGCCTGTTTGTTTGTCACGGGATTGTTTGTTTATTTATTTGTTCTGGTTGACATTAGTCCAGCTCATCACAACGCGTTTCGCGTCGGTGCAATGTAGCATGGGGTTCAACGCACATACGAGTGGACAATCGTCCTCGGCCGTCCTCGTCTTTTTTGGAGAGCGTCGACCTTTATTAATCTAGCAAACAAATTACATAGAGTCTCCCGGATGCAATCTGGAGCAGAATGAAAAACACAAGGACCCACAGAGTTCAGATTAGATCTAGCTAGAACATGTGCTAAAATATTACAATGCCGACGAACATGCATAAAAGAGACAGAAGACAAAGATCGACATGCCATGTTGATATCAGCGATGATCGAGCCCACCATGGATCGGTCCCGGATCGAAAACTGTAACCTTTGCACCTCCGAGAGGCAGTCGGACTGAAAGATCACCCGGGCATAATTCTCCTGGCCCGCCAGCAGCACCGCCCGATGGAGAGCTAGAGCCTCGGCCACTTCTGGGGACGAGACACCAGGCAAAGGCTCGGAAGCATCCGCCACACACTGGCCAGAATGGTCCTGCACCACCACCCCCACCGCAGAAGAAGCACACTTGGAGGAGACCGCAGCATCAGAGGACACCAGCAGCGTACCTTGGGCGGCAGAGACCAACAGAAGCCAGACGCAGAAGTCTCATGCCTAGATGCAGCAGCAGGCTTTAAGAGATGTTGAAAGATCATATCCACGTAAGCTCGCGTCCTCGCAGCAGTCCGTTTTGGATGAGGGGGATCCGACTCGTTGCGAGCAGAATTTTAGGCTTCCCAGATGTGCCACAACGTGACCGTGATGATGGAGATATCCCTGTCAGATCCCTGGCCAAGCAGATGGAACATCCATTACTTCAGAAAAGTGAAAGAGGAGCGAAACAGCTTGATCCCAAAGACGTCCTTGATCTCCTCCCAGATTGATCTTGCATGGGCATAGAAAAGCAAAGCATGTTCAATACCTTCATACCGGCCACAGAAAACACATTTAGTCCTCGTTGGGACTTGACGCCGCCGCAGCTGTTCTCCCGATGGCAAACAATCGCGAGCAAACCTCCACAGCAAAATTCTCATCTTGTTTGGAACCTTAATGTTCCAGAGCTTCTTCCACTGCTTTTTCCTCCAAGGACCAACCGGAGTGCTGACCCCCACCATTTCCACTTTGAGCCGACAGAAACATGCTCGTCCTGGCCATGTTGTAGGCTGAGGGGACGGAGTATTGACCGTATTTTGTGAATGGCCAGCGCACATAGTCTGGACCTCCCGCCAAATTAACAGGGACCTTGAGAATGTCGTTAGCCACCTCTTCAGGAAAGAAATCTCTCACTGATTCCTCATTCCAGCCCCCGTTGTCCTCATCAAGCAAACAATGGACCGTAGCTGAACTTGGAATGGGGGAGAGAGGTAGAAGCATAGCAGGAGGAGTAGAGGGGATCCAGTGATCTTTGACAATATGTGGGTACTTCTGCCATCCCCTATCCCCCATTGCACACCTTTCTTGAGCAGGTCCCGACCATACAGAATAGCACGCCAAGTGGCCGAGGCAGAACGAGGAGCAGTAGCATTCCACAAGTCACCAAAAAGAAAATACCTTCCCTTTAAAACATGTGCGCACAAAGATCCGGGGTCAGTCAGCAGCCTCCAACCTTGTTTGCCCAACATAGCTTGGTTGAAGAGCGCCATATCCCTGAAGCCCATGCCCCGAGGGATTTTGGCGTAGAGAGCCACTCCCATGAGCGCCAATGCATTTTCTTCTTGCCATCCTCGCGACCCCACCATTGGTCAGACACGATTTGCCTGAACTTCTCGCAGATAGCCACAAGCAAACGGAAACAGCTTGAGATGAAGGTGGTATAGCTTGAGTCTTTGATTTCAGTAAAGTTTCAGTGCCAGCTCTAGACATAGGTCGATCAGACCAACAATGGATGTTCTGCCACGCCTTATCTGCAAGAAACTTGAAGGTGCTTGTAGGAGAGTTACCAACCTCCGTCGGCATACCCAGATATTAGCCATGAAAGGATTCGTTGCTGATGCCCAACTGAGCTTTTACCCTATCCTTGACAATTGTAGGATAGTGCCTGCCAAAGAACAACGCTGACTTGTCTTTTTTGATAGCTTGGCCCGATCCCGAACAATAGGAATTGAGGGTAGACTCCAAAGATGCCACACTTTGAGGATCACTCTTTGCAAAGAAGATGCTATCGTCCGCGAACAGGAGGTGTGAGATAGACGGGCCATGACGGCCGTTTCGAATCCAAGATGTAGCAGACTAGACAAACCTTCAGAGCATAAGAGAAAGATATATGGGCTTATTGGATCCCCTTGTCGAATCCCACAAGAAGGAATCACCGGTTCAATTATCTCACCATTAACTCACACAGCATAACGGACCTTTGTCACACACCGCATGACAGTCTCAATCCAAGATGTAGCAAAACCCAATTTGGTCAGGCACTGATGCAGATAGCTCCATTCCACACAATCATAAGCTTTCATCATATCGATCTTTAGGGCAAAGAAGGGTTTCTTCACGTGTTGCTTACGGATAGTGTGAAGGCACTCATAAGCAATAAGGGTGTTGTCCGTGGTCAATCTGCCGGGAGCAAAGGCACTCTGACTCTCTGACACCACCACAGGCAGAATGGATTTCAGACGGTTGGCTAAGACCTTGGAAGCAATTTTGTAGAGCACATTGCAAAGACTGATAGGTTGAAATTCTTCAAAAGCTTAGGCTTGGTTCTCTTTGGAATCAAAACAATTACCGACATAGAAACCTTCAGGGATCGGTCTTCCTTCCAAGAATCCACGTACCGACTGACAAATTTCCTCGCCCAAGAACTCCCAGTGGATCTGGTAGAAAAGAGCCAGGAAGCCATCCAGGCCAGGGGCCTTGGTCAGTCCCATCTGGAACAAAGCAGCCTTAATTTCCTCATTTGAATAGGGCCTACACAAGTCAGCATTCATTTCATTGGTAACCTTGTTTGGGATTGCTTGCAGAACCTCATCAGCAGAAGTGCGCGGTTTGGACGTGAAAAGCTTCTCATAATAGGACTGCACCAAGCCTTTAATCTGACCTTGAGAAGAGCAAACCGAGCCATCCTCCCGAAGAAGCGAGTGAATCTTGTTTGTTCTCCGTCTGGCTGTCACTCTAGCTTGGAAAAACTCCGTGTTGCGGTCACCGGCTTTGAGCCAATCCACCCGTGATCGTTGTCTTTCCATAATCTCTTCACGCTCAAACAACTCGCAGAGTTGACTCTCAATGTGCTTCTCCTCAGAGAGCGAAGACGGGGAGGGCGGTGACGCCCTAATGGTAGCTAGGAGGCACTCCATCTTCCCGATGTTCTTACGAATAGAGCCAAAGGCTTCCTTGCTCCAGGAACGCAGCGAGCTAGCCACCCCCTTGAGATTCGTCCAAGTTGAGCTCAAAGACAAGAGGCCGTCTCTGCCCGCCGACCAAGCTTGCTCGAGAGTGTCTCTATAATCAGCCGCCCGCAGCCACATCACTTTGAATATGAAACTTGCCACACTGGGGCCGAGCGACGCGACTGGGAACCTTGGCCCAGGTGAACAAGAACAGGATAGTGATCAGATGTGGTGGGAATAATATTCTCCACATTGCAAGCCTCGAATAAGTTGGAGAAGGCACTGTTAGCCATGGCCCGATCCAAGCAACACCGGACGTTGATATTGGGGTCTTGTCTATTGCACCAAGTGAACTTTGGACCCAAAAACCCCAAATCAGACAAACCACAATCCATCATGCAGTCCTGGAACGCAGCCATCTCTGAGTCAAGGCGATCCCCGGGGCCACAATGTTCATCACTAGTTAGTACCTCGTTAAAATCACCGCAACATATCCAAGGACCCGTCCAAGAGTGATGCAAGCGACGAAGGAGCTCCCAGAAGAGGGGTCTATCCTCTCTCCTTGGTTCCCCGTATATGAACGACGCCCGCCACGGCAAACCATCATCAAGTTTCACCTGAACATCAATGCACCTCTTATTGGCTGCCTTAACAATCATGTCCGCAACATGCGTCCAGAACAGAGCGAGTCCGCCACTGAGCCCCTCACTGCTGACAGCATAGCAACCAGAAAAACCCAATGACCACATGAAACTCTTAACTCTGGAATCCCTCATCTTCGTCTCAAAAAGAAAGAGGAGGGAGGGTCAGTAGAGCTTCACAAGCCAGCGAAGCTCGCCAACTGTTGAGTCCGACCCCAGGCCTCGACAGTTCTAGCAGATGATATTCATTGCGTCTAGCGGGGTTGCGCCGCAGCCGCAGCCGGACCCGCTGATCAAGAGTCTGATGTGCGTTGTTTCTTGTTTGATTCCTCATCAGTGAGCTGCTCCACACCAGCAAAAGCAGCTTGAGGGTCCGATGCCAAGAACAGAACCAGAACATTTGCATCGGATGACACCTGGTCACAGACCAACGCTAGGGCTGGTGCTTTTGCCGATTTCCTCTTTTGCCTAGACGTACCAACCTTGTCCTAACTGCCCGAGAACAGCTCCCTGCTCGCAGCCGCACTCCTTCCTCTACCTCGCCCACCCGAAGAGGGTGCACGGCCACGGCCCCTTCGAGCTCTTTTGACAGGAGAGGAGACCTCACCCTCGGCCACGGCCGAGTCCATTGGAGCTGCAGCCATGGCACGACCAGAGGGAGCTGAACGAGGTCCGCCTGCTTTGTCATCAGTTCCCGCAGACGAATAAGCAGTAGAAGATTTCGATCCACCAAACTTTTTGTGGCTCTCTGTAACGCCCCCGATGCGGCTATATCTCCCACGTGTCGAGGCACGACTTAGAGGCATAACCGCATTGAAAGCAATGTCGCAAGTGAGGTAATCTTCACACAACCCATGTAATAAATAAGGAAAGAGATACATAGTTGGCTTACGATCGCCACTTCACACATTACATAAATAAACATCCATCATTCAGAGTACACTCAAGGTCCGACCACGGAACCAAAATAAAAGAAGATACCCCAAATGCTACACAGATCCCGAATCGTCCCAACTGGGCACCACTCACGATCATCAGGAAAAGACACATAGTAACGACCACGTTCCTCGTCGAACTCCCACTTGAGCTCGGTTGAGTCACCTGCACCGGCCTCGTCGGAACTGCAACTGTTTTGGAAGTATCTGTGAGTCACGGGACTCAGCAATCTCACACCCGCGAGATCAAGACTATTTAAGCTTATAGGAAGGACAGAGTAGTAAAGTGGAGCTGCGACAGCGACTAGCATATATGGTGGCTACATCGCAAAAGAGAGCGAGAAGAGGAGCAAAGCACGGTCGTGAAACTAGTAGCGATCAAGAAGTGATCCTGAACTACTTACGTCGACATAACTCCAACACCGTGTTCACTTCCGGACTCCGAGAAGAGACCATCACGGTTACACACTTGTTGATGTGTATTTTATTTAAGGTCAACCGGGTTTTCTACAACGGACATTAACAAATTCCCATCTGCCTCATAACCGCGGGCACGGCTTTGAAAGATATTACCCGCAGGGTGTCCCAACTTAGCCCATTATAAGCTCTCACGGTCAACGAAGGATATTCCTTCTACCGGGAAGACCCGATCAATCTCGGAATCCCGGACTACAAGACATTTCGACAGCAATAAAACAAGACCAGCAAAGCCGCCCGATTGTGCCGACAAATCCCGATAGGAGCTGCACATATCTCGTTCTCAGGGCACATCCGGATGAGACTAGCTACGAGTAAAACCAAGCCTCGAGTTTCCCCGTGGTGGCCCCGCAGGCAGCTCAGTTCGGGCCAGCACTCGAAGGAGCACTGGTCCGGGGGGGGTTAAAATAAAGATGACCCTCGGGCTCGCGAAAACCCGGGGGAAAAGGCTTAGGTGGCAACTGGTAAAACCAAAGTTGGGCCATGCTGGACGAGTCTTATTCAAAGCGAACTGTCAAGGGGGTCCCATAAATCACCCAACCGTGTAAGGAACGCAAAATCAAGGAACATAACACCGGTATGACGGAAACTAGGGTGGCAAGAGTGGAACAAAACACCAGGCATAAGGCCAAGCCTTCCACCCTTTACCAAGTATATAGATGCATTAATTATAGCAGATAAATATTGTGATATCCCCAAAAAGTAAACATGTTCCAATAAGGAACAACATCTCCATGTTCCAACAAGGAACAAACTTCAGCTTCACCTGCACTAGCAACGCTATAAGAGGGCTGAGCAAAGCGGTAACATAGCCAAACAACGGTTTGCTAGGAAAAGGATGGTTAGGGGCTGACATGGCAATATGGGTGGCATGATATAGCAAGTGGTAGGCATCGCAGCATAGGCATAGCAAAAGAGCGAGCAACTAGCATAGCAAAGATAGAAGTGATTTCGAGGGTATGGTCATCTTGCCTGCAATGTTCTCAGAGTTGTCGAAAGCTTGATCCTCGTAAGCGTTCTCAACAGGTTCCTCGTTCACGTACTCGTCTCTCGGCTCTACCCAAAGCAACAACACAAACAAAGGAACCACAATAAATCACGGTGCAATGCACAAACAACATGATGCAAAACATGACATGATATGCGAGATGTGATATGCAATGCGTATATGCGGCCCGAAGGTAAATGATGAACCAGGCATCAACTTGGCAAACCAAGTATGCCACTGGAAAGATGAGATGATTTGGTTGAAATCGATATAAAGATCACCGGAATCGGATGCACGGTTTGCAAATGACAAGCAAAACAAGAATGGCGCAAATCTGCCATTAACAGCATGATGCCAGTTAGCAAGCAACAATTAATTAAGCTACTGCACCCAAACGTATCAACAAAGTATATGGCAGTGATCTACACAAGATGCTCGACAAAAGATGAGCACTGAGCAACGGCTAGTTCACAACCTAACAGGTTCAAACAAGCATGGCAAAAGTGCACAAAATATCAGGCTGGACATGGCAAAAACAGCATCAGGTTGCAATGTTCAGAGCAACAAAACTACATGCTACAGAAACTTAAAATATCAAAACATGGCATGGCATGAATCCACTCAAAGCATAGAACAAAAGTCCCTTACTGACCATAAGCCAAAAAGGACTAGAAAATATAGTAACACCCATGTTAATATTGAAAGTTTCGTTAACAGATTCAGCAACATGGCATGTCAAAACTGATAACGAGTAGGCTTGTTTACAAGCTCAATGCACTCACTACAGAGCCTTAAATGATAAACTAAGCATACATACATCAAGAAGACATGACATAGAAGACATACATGGCAAGAACAATAACATAGCATATATGGATCAACCACAACAAGCTAGGCAAAATTGAATAACATGTAAACAATCTGCCAGGAAACATTTGATAGCAAAAGTAGAGCTTGATTGACTCAAGCTATGGCACTCCATAATTACAAACAAAGGAATGGATGGATATAGCAAGACATGCTTTACAAAACATCCTTACTGAAGTATCTCAAAATATGCATAGATCTCTCGGAATCATCAAGTTAACATGGCATCAAAATCAGCTAAAACAGGGCTGAAATCAGCAACATCAGGACACCTACTTTGCATGCTTGTGCTAGTCACCACATAGATCACAAAAATACATGGCATACACCCCTGGAAAGATGGCATGGCATATTTCAAAACACATGTAGGACTAAAATTCATAGGGTGCACACATTAATCATGGCAAAAATAACAAAAGTGCAAGTTCTGTTAAGAAACAGAAACTAACATCACATAGCACTCTTCCAACAGCATTTCGGGCACCAAGATGAGCTCAAATGAAAATGATGCAATGAGATGAAATGATCTACTCTTCGAGGCGAACATTTTGACATATTATACGCGCAAAATGGATCTACAGATGCAAAGATATAGCACGTTGAAAAAGCTACAAAATATCAATGATATAAAGACTTAGAGGAAAAAATGGAGAGGGAGAAGAGAAGTCAGCAGGCGCTGGGGATCCGGTCGGGATCCGCCGATCCGGATCGCCGAGGCGGAGCGGCGACGCCGGAGGAGCGGGCGGGCGTGCGCGGGCGGCGCCGGAGGAGCGGGCGGCCGAGCCCATGCGCGCAGCGGCAGGGCCTCGCCGGCGGCGACGAGGCAGCGAACGGGCACGGGAGGAGCAGGCGGTGGTGGCGGCTGGCTGGCGCAGCCAGGCGGAGGAGGAAGACGGGCGGGCCAGCAGAGGAGCGGGCGCTGGCGCGGGCGGCGGCCGGCCGAGGCGCTGGGCGGTCCGCGCCCGGGCGGCGGGCGGGCCGTGGGCTCATGAACCCTTGCGGCGGCGGCGGCGCCACGTCATGACCCCGATTAGCATGCGGCGGCGTGAAGTGTCCGTGGGCGGGCGGACGTGTCCGGCGGGCGCGGGGACGGTTTTTAGGGTTTCGGGGAAGGGATGATCCGGATTTGGAGGGGGGTTTGCTTAAATAGACATAGAGGGAGCTAGGAGAGTCCAAATGAGGTGTAGTTTTCGCCCACACGATCATGATCTAACGACGGAGAGCATGGAAGTGACTTAGATGGGTTATTGGGATGTTTTGAAGGGGTGTTGGGCTGCAACTTAAAAGAGGCCTTTGCGAGAGTGCGGTTAACCGTTGGAGTACCAAACGAGCTCCAAATGACCCGAAACTTGACCGATGGTCTACGGGTGGTATACCAAGGCCACTAGACAAACCTCGGTCCATTTCGAGAAGGTTTAGTACCCGCACACGGAAAAACGTAAAAGGGGACGCCGGGGGAGGTAGGAGTGCCGGATTGCAAAACGGACAACGGGAAAAAAGCTCGGAATCATGAGACGAACACGTATACAAATGCGATGCACATGATGACATAAATATAAAATGCATGACATGGACAAAATGCAAAATGAAGAAAACCCAACCACGGAGGAATATCATATCACAATGCCAAAATGGCAAGAGTTGGAGTTACAAATATGGAAAGTTACTTCCGGGTGTTACAACACTCCACCACTACAAGAGGATCTCGTCCGAGATCTAGGACTGAAAGAACTCCGGATACTCGAACGGAGGTGATCCTCGCGCCCCCGGTAGCTTCTCGGTCGGAATGGTGTGACCACTTCACTTTCAGGAATTTGATTGACTTGTTGCGAGTCTTGCGCTCGGTTTCTTCAAGAATAGCAACGGGGTGCTCATGATAAGAGAGATCTTCTTGAAGGTCAATCTCTTCGAAGTTGATAGTGCGTTCAGGAGTCTTGAAGCACTTGCGAAGCTGTGACACGTGAAACACATCGTGCACGTTTGCAAAGTTGGATGGAAGCTCAAGTTGATAGGCGAGATCGCCTCTTTTGCCAATGATCTTGAAAGGACCCACGTATCTAGGTGCAAGCTTCCCTTTAATACCGAAGCGACGAGTGCCTTTCATTGGAGAGACGCGGAGGTAGACATGGTCTCCTATTTCAAAAGCCACATCACGGTGCTTATCATCATAATAGCTCTTCTGGCGCGATTGCGCGGCTTTGAGATTCTCACGAATGACTTGGCACATTTCTTCTGCTTCTGTGATCAAGTCATTGCCAAGAAGTTGGCGTTCACCTGTCTCAGACCAATTGAGAGGAGTACGACACTTTTTGCCATAGAGAATTTCGAATGGGGCCTTGCCCGAACTCGCTTGGAAGCTGTTGTTGTAGGAGAACTCGGCATATGGAAGACAATCTTCCCACTTCATACCGAAGGAAATGACACAAGCCCTGAGCATATCTTCAAGGATTTGATTTACTCGCTCGACTTGGCCACTTGTTTGAGGATGGAAAGCTGTGCTGAAACGAATGTTGGTGCCCATGGCCTTCTGAAAAGAATCCCAAAACTTGGAGGTAAAGATGCTGCCACGGTCTGAAGAGATCACTTGAGGAATGCCGTGCAAAGAGACAATCCTGGAGGTGTATAGCTCTGCCAACTGAGCTGCTGTGATGGATTCTTTGATAGGAAGAAAATGAGCCACTTTAGTAAGCTTGTCAATGACAACGAAGATAGCATCATTTCCACGCTTGGACTTTGGAGATCCATCCACGAAGTCCATTTCAATATGATCAAACTTCCATTCAGGAATAGCAAGAGGTTGGAGGAGACCAGCTGGTCTTTGGTGTTCTGCTTTCACTCTTCTGCAGACATCACACTCATTCACGAATTGAGCAATTTCTCGCTTCATTCGAGTCCACCAATATGACTGCTTGAGGTCATGGTACATCTTCGTACTTCCAGGATGAATGGATAGAAGCGAATTGTGAGCCTCGTTCATAATGACTTTTCTCAGATCACCCTTAGGAACCACAATCCGGTCCTCAAAGAAAAGAGTGTCTTTGTCATCAATGTGGAAGCACTTGTACTTGGAAATGCCCTTGTCGATACCACGTTTCACCTTTTTCACCATGGCATCCAGAAGTTGAGCCTCACGAATCTGATCTTCCAAAGTAGGAGAGACTATGAGGTTGGCAAGAAAGCCTTGAGGAACAACTTGAAGATTCAGCTTGCGGAAAGATTCACAGAGATCCGGCTGAAAGGGCTTGAGGATTAGATTGCGAGAAGCTTTCCTGCTCAAAGCATCTGCAATGACATTGGCCTTGCCCGGAGTATATTCAATAATTGGGTTGTACTCTTGAATCATTTCGACCCATCGAGTCTGCCTGAGGTTGAGGTTGGGTTGAGTGAAAATATAATTGAGACTCTTGTGATCAGTGAAAATGTCCACTTTCCTTCCCAACAAGAGATGTCTCCATGTTATCAATGCATGGACAACTGCCGCCAACTCGAGATCGTGAGTGGGGTAGTTCTTCTCGTTGGGCTTCAACTGGCGAGAGGTATAAGCCACAACTCTCTTCTCTTGCATTAACACAGCACCGAGACCTTGAAGAGAAGCATCACAGAAAACTTCAAATGGCTTGGATTCATCAGGAGGAGTCAAGACAGGAGCTGTGACGAGTTTCTCTTTGAGGGTATTGAAAGCAACGTCACACTCAGGAGACCAGACATACTTCACATGCTTCTGGAGAAGGTTGGAAAGAGGCTTTGCAATCTTGGAGAAATTCTCAACGAATCATTGGCAATAGCTTGCAAGACCAAGAAAACTGCGGAGCTGCTTGACATTCTGAGGAGGTTCCCAATTCACAATTGCGGACACCTTCTCGGGATTAACAGCGATGCCCTTGGCGGAGATGATATGACCAAGATAAAGCACTTCATCAAGCCAAAATTCACATTTGGAGAACTTAGCATAGAATTGATACTCTCTGAGCTTGTCTAGCACCAATCGCAAATGTTTGGCATGATCCTTCTTATTCTTGGAGAAGACCAAAATATCATCAAGATAGACCAAGACGAATTCATTGGTGTAGGGGTTGAAGATGAAGTTCATCATCCGAGAGAAAGTTGGAGGAGCATTGACAAGGCCGAAAGACATGACAGTATATTCATAAGAACCAAAGCTTGTTCGAATCTTTGTCTTGGGAATATCTTGTTCACGAATGCGAATCTGATGATACCCCATCTGAAGGTCAAGCTTGGAGAACACTGTAGCACCTTTGAGTTGCTCGAAAAGCTCATTGATGTTGGGAAGTGGATACTTGTTCTTGATTGTCTTCTTATTCAATGGACGGTAATCGGCGCAAAAGTCGGTCCGTGCCATCCTTCTTCGGACAAAAGAACACCACAACCCCAAGGAGATGAACTCGGTCCGATCAAACCAGACGCTCTTGTTCATCGAGCTGCTTCTTCAATTCCTTCAGCTCATCAGGTCCAAGCTTGTATGGACGCTTGCAAAGCGGGTTGATGCGGGCTCAAGATCGATAACGAACTCCAGCGGCCGATGAGGAGGCATACCGGAAGCTCTTCGGAAAGACATCTTGGTACTCACAAGCGATGGAATCGAGAGATAGCATTCAGTTCGCCCTTCTCATTGAGAGAAAACAACCGAATGGTTTCATCACGAGCGGCATAGATGATCACATCATTAGAAGAGTGAGTCAATTGAATTTCCCTGGCAGCACAATCAAGCTGAGCTTTGTGCTGAGAAAGCCATCCATTCGAGAATAAGATTAATATCCGAGTCACCGAGAACAATTGGTTTAGCAGAAATCTATAATCGCCCATCTTGATACCGACATTCGGAACCATCATGCTAGAGCTCAAACGCTTAGCCGGAGAAATAACTTGCATTGCTTTATGTAATTCCTCTGTATCAAAATTGTGCTTCGATGCAAAAGGATATGACATGAAAGAATGCGATGCACCAGTATCAAATAAGACTTTTGCATGAATATCATTAACTGAGAGATTAACCATTATCACATCAGAAGATTCCTCTGCTTGAGCTGCATTCATCATATTGACCTTGGCATACTTTGGATTATGCTTGACCACTGCATTGCTGGAAGATTTCACGGAGGAGGAGGCGAAGGCGCCTCTGGTTGAAGCACTTGTTCATAGTGACCTTCTGCGACATTTGTTGCAAGTCACCTCAGAGAGCGGACGGTGGTAAGGAGCAC
The DNA here is from genome assembly GCA_021605205.1 of Aegilops longissima. NCBI lineage: Eukaryota > Viridiplantae > Streptophyta > Magnoliopsida > Poales > Poaceae > Aegilops > Aegilops longissima. The sequence goes on from CM038680.1 coordinate 701,752,745, forward strand.
TTGACCTTGGAGCTTGAGAATTAGACTTGTTCTGATAGCTTGGGTTGGGTGGGTGGGAAGATCCACGACCACCTGAGTTCTTCTGCTGATAAGGCTGACGGAACAGAGGAGGAGGAAGGTAGAACTTCTGCTGCTTAGCTGCCACTTGAGAGGAAGAAGAAGACTGAACTGCATCCCTGATTCTCTTCTTAGAGGCCTCACACTTGAGCTGGGCAGCTTCTTGCTTCAGAGCCATGTTGTAGAAATCATCATACTTATCTGGCTCAAAAAGCACAAGAGCTAATTGCAGATCTTCTCTCAGACCACCTCTGAATTGATAGATCATACTCTTCTCATCAGGCACGTCTTGCTTAGCAAAACGAGCGAGCTTCTGGAACTGGATATTGTATTGATAGACAGACATGTTGCCCTGCTTGAGATTGCGGAACTCCTCACGCTTGCTCTCAACAACACTTTTCGGAATGTGATGAGCTCTGAAATCACGGCGGAACTCATCCCAGGTAATGACACGACCTCCTCTGGAATCTTTGTATTGCTGGTACCACTCAGCAGCTTGATCCTTGAATTGAAACGATGCAAACTTGACAAAATCCTCAGGTCTGACATTGCTACAATCAAAATGCTTGCAGATATCCACAAGCCAATCGTCAGCGTCTGTGGCCTCAACACAGAAACTGAAAGACTTCGGCTGATTAGCGAGGAACTGACTGAGAGTAGCAAAGTGCGGCTGATTGTTGCCTTGATCTTGATTTCCTTGATTGCCTTGCCCCTGAGTATGTTCTTGCAAGAGCTGCAAAATCATCTGAGCATTGGCATTGGTGGCTGCCATGATAGCTTGCCAGGCCTCTGGAGGCGGAGGTGGAGGTGGAGGTGGAGGTTGATGATCCCCATCATTGCGATCCGGATTCGACGCGTTGGCGGAGCCATCTGAAGAGGGTGACATCCGTTAGTCCTTTGATAGACAAAAATAGATAAGTAGAATCAACGGATAGAAATTGCAACATATAGTCTTCACAATAAACATTCGAACAAGAATGAGCGAATGAATTCAAAGTTAATCATCACCGTCCATTAAGGTGAGAAGCCACTTAGATAAAGATATGGAAACAACATCTGTCTTAGAAACAAATCGAATATCACAACTGAAAACAAAAGATTGGCTTGCTAGAATGAGCGGAACAAACACATGATAGAGATTTACGCCCAAAGTGTTCGTGGTGGGGCCCACATGGACACGACGTATAGCGGACGTCACGAATGACAAACAAGGCGTCCCGAATCAGCATAGCCAAGGATTCTTTAAGGCGTCTCGCGACCATCGTAAATCGACCGTGAATGGGCGGACCACTAAACGTTGAACCCCAATCTCAAATCATACATCCGCCGGAAAGAATATCACGTAAGCTACTAGAATTCCCACCTATAAACTCCGAAACTTTCTGGTTATGCAATCTGGTGTTGGGGATACAGGGACACAAAATATATCACCCAAACTAACAATACCTAGATCCATTTGTATCCATCCGTCAACACATAACCAAGAAATCCTCGAAATCGTGTACCTCGACCTTGAAAAACATCCGTTATACAAGTCATGGCAATACTCCCTTTTCGCCACAAGATCTTTGGGCTATCGGGGTTATCTCACCAACAACTGCACAAAAGAGATTTCGATGTCGGTAAAACTCAGGTATTCGAACTGCAGCGATAAAATTGTGACGACAACACCTCGGAGCTCAACTCCCGGGACACCGCCACAACCCCTAAATGTCGAGGCACCAAGAACAATGTTCTCGTCACAAAACCATCGGAACGATTCCAAGATACCCACGTGATCCTAAAAAATTTTTAGTGAAATTTGAGAAGAGGAGAGTCAAAACTCTACGTCAGGAGACCTCACAGAGCGACAAAGGGACCGGGGAGTAAAAAGAATCCTACTCTCCGATATATATAATCCTAAGACTCAAAACATTTTCCATTCTAGACTCAACAACGCCAGCAAACAATCAAGTAGGGGGGCTCCTAAGTCGGGGAAGGCTCTGATTACCAACTTGTAACGCCCCCGATGTGGCTATATCTCCCACGTGTCGAGGCACGACTTAGAGGCATAACCGCATTGAAAGCAATGTCGCAAGTGAGGTAATCTTCACACAACCCATGTAATAAATAAGGAAAGAGATACATAGTTGGCTTACGATGCCACTTCACACAGTACATAAATAAACATCCATCATTGAGTACACTCAAGGTCCGACTACGGAACCAAAATAAAAGAAGATACCCCAAATGCTACACAGATCCCGAATCGTCCCAACTGGGCACCACTCGATCATCAGGAAAAGACACATAGTAACGACCACGTTCCTCGTCGAACTCCCACTTGAGCTCGGTTGAGTCACCTGCACTGGCCTCGTCGGAACCTGCAACTGTTTTGGAATTATCTGTGAGTCACGGGGACTCAGCAATCTCACACCCGAGATCAAGACTATTTAAGCTTATAGGAAGGACAGAGTAGTAAAGTGGAGCTGCGACAGCGACTAGCATATATGGTGGCTACATCGCAAAAGAGAGCGAGAAGAGGAGCAAAGCACGGTCGTGAAACTAGTAGCGATCAAGAAGTGATCTGAACTACTTACGTCGAGCATAACTCCAACACCGTGTTCACTTCCGGACTCCACGAGAAGAGACCATCACGGTTACACACGCGTTGATGTGTATTTTATTTAAGGTCAACTTCGGGTTTTCTACAACGGACATTAACAAATTCCCATCCGCCTCATAACCGCGGGCACGGCTTTGAAAGATATTACCTGCGGGGTGTCCCAACTTAGCCCATTATAAGCTCTCACGGTCAACGAAGGATATTCCTTCTACGGGAAGACCGATCAATCTCGGAATCCCGGACTACAAGACATTTCGACAGCAATAAAACAAGACCAGCAAAGCCGCCCGATTGTGCCGACAAATCCCGATAGGAGCTGCACATATCTCGTTCTCGTGGCACATCCGGATGAGACTAGCTCTGAGTAAAACCAAGCCTCGAGTTTCCCGTGGTGGCCCCAGCAATCAGCTCAGTTCGGGCCAGCACTCGAAGGAGCACTGGTCGGGGTGGGTTAAAATAAAGATGACCCTCGGGCTCGCGAAAACCGGGGAAAAGGCTTAGGTGGCAAATGGTAAAACCTAAGTTGGGCCATCTTTGGACGAGTCTTATTCAAAGCGAACTGTCAAGGGGTCCCATAAATCACCCAACCGTGTAAGGAGCATAAAATCAAGGAACATAACACCGGTATGACGGAAACTAGGGTGGCAAGAGTGGAACAAAACACCAGGCATAAGGCCAAGCCTTCCACCCTTTACCAAGTATATAGATGCATTAATTATAGCAGATAAATATTGTGATATCCCCAAAAAGTAAACATGTTCCAATAAGGAACAACATCTCCATGTTCCAACAAGGAACAAACTTCAGCTTCACCGCACTAGCAACGCTATAAGAGGGCTGAGCAAAGCGGTAACATAGCCAAACAACGGTTTGCTAGGAAAAGGATGGTTAGGGGCTGACATGGCAATATGGGTGGCATGATATAGCAAGTGGTAGGCATCGCAGCATAGGCATAGCAAAAGAGCGAGCAACTAGCATAGCAAAGATAGAAGTGATTTCGAGGGTATGGTCATCTTGCCTGCAATGTTCTCGAGTTGTCGAAAGCTTGATCCTCGTAAGCGTTCTCAACAGGTTCCTCGTTCACGTACTCGTCTCCCGGCTCTACCCAAAGCAACAACACAAACAAAGGAACCACAATAAATCACGGTGCAATGCACAAACAACATGATGCAAAACATGACATGATATGCGAGATGTGATATGCAATGCGTATGTGCGCTCCGGAAGGTAAATGATGAACCAGGCATCAACTTGGCAAACCAAGTATGCCACTGGAAAGATGAGATGATTTCGGTTGAAATCGATATAAAGATCACCGGAATCGGATGCACGGTTTGCAAATGACAAGCAAAACAAGAATGGCGCAAATCTGCCATTAACAGCATGATGCCAGTTAGCAAGCAACAATTAATTAAGCTACTGCACCCAAACGTATCAACAAAGTATATGGCAGTGATCTACACAAGATGCTCGACAAAAGATGAGCACTGAGCAACGGCTAGTTCACAACCTAACAGGTTCAAACAAGCATGGCAAAAGTGCACAAAATATCAGGCTGGACATGGCAAAAACAGCATCAGGTTGCAATGTTCAGAGCAACAAAACTACATGCTACAGGAACTTAAAATAGCAAAACATGGCATGGCATGAATCCACTCAAAGCATAGAACAAAAGTCCCTTACTGACCATAAGCCAAAAAGGACTAGAAAATATAGTAACACCCATGTCAATATTGAAAGTTTCGTTAACAGATTCAGCAACATGGCATGTCAAAACTGATAACGAGTAGGCATGTTTACAAGCTCAATGCACTCACTACAGAGCCTTAAATGATAAACTAAGCATACATACATCAAGAAGACATGACATAGAAGACATACATGGCAAGAACAATAACATAGCATATATGGATCAACCACAACAAGCTAGGCAAAATTGAATAACATGTAAACAATCTGCCAGGAAACATTTGATAGCAAAAGTAGAGCTTGATTGACTCAAGCTATGGCACTCCATAATTGCAAACAAAGGCATTGATGGATATAGCAAGACATGCTTTACAAAACATCCTTACTGAAGTATCTCAAAATATGCATAGATCTCTCGGAATCATCAAGTTAACATGGCATCAAAATCAGCTAAAACAGGGCTGAAATCAGCAACATCAGGACACCTACTTTGCATGCTTGTGCTAGTCACCACATAGATCACAAAAATACATGGCATACACCCCTGGAAATATGGCATGGCATATTTCAAAACACATGTAGGACTAAAATTCATAGGATGCACACATTAATAATGGCAAAAATAACAAAAGTGCAAGTTCTGTTAAGAAACAGAAACTAACATCACATAGAACTCTTCCAACAGCATTTCGGGCACCAAGATGAGCTCAAATGAAAATGATGCAATGAGATGAAATGATCTACTCTTCGAGACGAACATTTTGACATATTATACGCACAAAATGGATCTACAGATGCAAAGATATAGCACGTTGAAAAAGCTACAAAATATCAATGATATAAAGACTTAGAGGAAAAAATGGAGAGGGAGAAGAGAAGTCAACGGGCGCTGGGGATCCGGTTGGGATCCGGCCGATCCGGATCGGCCGAGGCGGAGCGGCGGCGCCGGAGGAGCGGGCGGGGCGCGCGGGCGGCGCCGGAGGAGCGGGCGGCCGAGCCCCATGGCGCGAGCGGCGGCCCTCGCCGGCGACGGAGGCGGAGATAAGTCGCCGGGAGAGCGGGCGGTGAGGCGGCGGTGGCGCAGCTGGCGGAGGGAGGAAGACGGCGGCGGGGCGGCGGAGGAGCGGGCGCTGGGGCCGGGCGGCGGCTGCCGAGGCGCTGGCAGTGCGGCCCGGGCGACCGGCCAGGCGCTGCCGTGGGCTCATGGGCCAGTGGGTGGCGGCGGCGGCAACGCGTGGTAGCCCCGATTAGCATGGGCGGCGGCGCTGAAGTGTCCGGCGGGCGGCGGGCGTGTCCGCGGGCGAGGGACGGTTTTAGGGTTTGGGAAGGATGATCCGGATTTGGAGGGGGTTTGCTTAAATAGGCATAGAGGGAGCTAGGAGAGTCCAAATGAGGTGTAGTTTTCGCCCACACGATCGTGATCGAACGACGGAGAGCATGGAAGTGACTTAGATGGGTTATTGGGCTGTTTTGAAGGGGTGTTGGGCTGCAACTTAAAAGAGGCCTTTGCGAGAGTGCGGTTAACCGTTGGAGTACCAAACGAGCTCCAAATGACCCGAAACTTGACCGGTGGTCTACGGGTGGTATACCAAGGCCACTAGACAAACCTCGGTCCATTTCGAGAAGGTTTAGTACCCGCACACGGAAAAAACGTAAAAGGGACCGCCGGGGGAGATAGGAGTGCCGGATTGCAAAACGGACAACGGGAAAAATGCTCGGAATCATGAGACGAACACGTATGCAAATGCGATGCACATGATGACATAAATATAAAATGCATGACATGGACAAAATGCAAAATGAAGAAAACCCAACCACGGAGGGAATATCATATCACAATGCCGAAAATGGCAAGAGTTGGAGTTACAAATATGGAAAGTTACTTCCGGGGTGTTACACTCTCATCCTGGACACAGATCTTCTTAGCCGCATATGGCAGGGCCCATTAACATCCCGGAAACCTGGAGATGGGCACAGGACTGAGGAGTGGCCAAGAAGGCCACATGAGAAGCAATGAAAGGGCAGTCTCTTGTACATCACAGAATAAGTGTCCGTGGATTAAAGCTTGATCGAGGTCACTATCACGTATCGCACGAGTGGCTCGTCAACAGCAATCTCCACCCGAACATGCATATATGCACACCAGCAACGCCCGTCAGAATCTGCATCCACCTTGATGATACTGCCAATGGGCTTTGCAAATTCCAGTCCGAGCTTTGCCTTCATCAACCTTGGTGGAAAATTCATGATACGGGCCCAGATAGCCAAATGATCAAACTTGACATGAAGAGGTTGGATGTTCAGATCAAAAACCTTGAGAAAAACAACATGTTTGCCCACCATCCAAGGCGATCCTTCGATCACCCTGGTTCTATCTGCCTGGGTACCAAATTCAGCAACGAAAACATTGTCCCCGTAGGGATGGAGCAGCAAACCTCTAGGGTTGCCCCAAGCTGCCCTCATAGCAGAAGAGATCGTCTGAATATGGAGGATGCTAGGGGAGACAACTTTCCCCACCAGGGCGCAATCTGGAGCCACCAAATCGGCCTCGTCCTCATCATCTAGCACCACGGGCCTTGCCTCGACAGCCGTCAATCGAAGTCGTTCCATCATCTTCTCTACATGATCCGCCACGAGGGTTGCAGAGGATGAACTGCCCGCCGAGGGGGATGGACTGGAGCCGCCATCGCCCCCCCTAGCGATTGGAAGTGCCCGGGCGGTATCGCCATCACCGCCGCCCGACGCAAACTGTTCGCCCCCAAGGGCATCAGACCCCCCTGCATCACGATCCCCTGCCATGTGGTGCAGGCCGAACCCTAATCTAGCCCCTACCAAGGGTGGGAAGCGATACAAAGAAAGCCCCGTAATCACCCCGAGCAGAGACAAGATCGAGGAACTGCAAGCACCTGGAGCAGCAGGAGATCAGACCGAATTGGGAGGGAAGAAGAAAGGATCAACGATGAAATCGAAGACCTAGAGATCGCTCAAACCCTAGAAACCGCCCGTCGCCCAGGAGTCGCGGGAGCCTAGGAGAGAGAACATCGTGAGATAGGGCCGATTTCGGCCGTCCTCGTCTTGGGCTGCTTAGTTGCAGGCTTTTGTGCAATGCTAAACAGCATCAATAAAAGGTGGTTTGGTATATTACTATCTTCATTGATGTGACCTGCCAAGAGCACTCTTCTGCTGTTGCTAGTAGTACTACTACATGACAGCTTTCTCCTGAAAAAAGTACTACACGTCAGCTTGCGTCCCTCCTCTTCTTACACACACGTGAAAACTTGCTAAAGTGATACAAGAGAATGACCCAAAGCACATGAACAGAACTCACATGCAAAATGCCCATGCAACATGTAGATCGAGAAAGTCATATAGGACCAGCCTAAAAAATATCTAAAAACACAAATCTTAAAGCTATAACTAATTCTCTTTGAAAAGTTGTTCAAGCGTTTCAAAATATATGTTTGTGAAATTTTATTTTTTTACGCAATTTAAAAAAAGGGTTGTCCGAATTGATAGTTGAGGTAGACTTGCAACTGGGGCAATTGAGACAGAAAAAACATCTGAATGTTCGGTTGCAGGCCCAAATCTAAGAATGTCTATGAAAAAGGTTATTGACTTTTGGATTTGTATTTTTGCATTCAACATCTTCTGAAATTCATTTTGTTTTGCTACAAATATAAAGGTCAGGCTTCACTGCTCCATCACTGCTCCATCGCAAAAAAAGGGCTTCACTGCTCAATAGATGCAACGTTTTCTTTTCTCTCGGCAGATTTGGTGCATATTAAAAAATATTGCATGGATGGGTTTGAAATGTTGTTTTATGTGTATTTTCACATACGGCCTGAATAGCACGGCGGCGATGTTGATAGAAAAAACTAATGATGCCTCACGAAGAATTTTAGTTGAATCAACTTGCCAACGTATTGATTCGTATTGATGGGCTCAACATGAAAAAGGAAAATCCAGCACAAAGTAATATCTTATTTTCTTCAACTCAACAGCATCAAACAAAAGCAACGAAAGGTCCCATCTAAAAAAAATCAATGAAAAATCATCTGCATACCTCAACGAGAAATAAAAGGTAATATATATGGCATAAGGAAATATACAAAGGGTAGATCAACCCCCGGCACCACACTGAAATGTACTCCGCGAGATTCGGTTATCATATTTACACTTCTTTATTAAAGCAAAAATGTGAAGTGAGATTCTGTTATCATATTTACACTTCTTTATTAAAGCAAAAATGTGAAGTGATCCCTATCCTATTGTGTTGTACCAATGTGTAACAAATGAAATGGAAGCAAAATAAACACAACCGAATTTAACTATAGCATTTCATCCAAAAACATACACTTCAAATAGTGCAATTTTTTTCTACTTTGTATCTATACGAAAGAGCACTGGATAAAAAATAATAATAACCAAAATCTTAAAATTAGTTCCCAAATGCACAAACATAAAACATGGATGCATAAGAAAAATATTATATTTGAAAGTACATTTCATAAAAGATGGATGCACAAGGTAAATTCATTTTTTTTGAATTTTTATGTACCAAATAGCCGCTCCGGGTTTATTGTGTTCTTTTAGTGGCATTGAAGACATGAGAAGACTACTTATTAAATATTGTACATGCCCTCACATGCCATAAGGACCAAGCGGATACATAGCCTTATGTCAACAAAGAATGATGGAATTGGTGCACATCATTGATGTAAATGAATAGAAGATAATTAGTTGTCGTTTTCTGGTGAAATTATTCCTAGATTAGAATCAACACATCTGCTTTTGTAGTATCAAGTATCTCTGCATATTTTGTTTTTATGGTTTCAGTCTTTGGGCACACCGAAAGATTTGCCTCCGATATGAATGTCCTACTAAAAGAAAAGGAATGGTGCGTCGCATTTAACGTTTGAAGTTGAAGGAGGAGGAGAAATGAGAATAATTATGTCTGATCAAGAAACGAGAAAGAGCAAATGCATATACCAATGTAAAATAGCAACAAACAAATAAATGAAGATTGACTCACTCTGCAGTTGTACCAGCTAAGTGTGATGCTTTGGTCATTCAACATCAATCATTTTTTCATTTTTGTAAATCTATATATATATATATATATATATATATATATATATATATATATATATATATATGAAATAAAATTGAGAGACTAAACAAGTTCAGTACTAGGAGTAGTAGATGACATCCTTTGATCCAATAGCACCGATGACACGATAATCCAAGCAAATTAATTAGCAACGGAAGCTCTTGAGGTAGTAGCACTGAGGTAAGAGCATCTCCAAGAGACGCGCAACCATGCCAAATTTTTTTACAACGCCAAAATAGTCTTTTTATTTGTGCACAGCAGGGCGCTTGCTCCAACAGACGCGCTAAATTTACAGCGCGCGCCGAGCACAAAGAACATTCCCCACTTTATAGAACCAAAAAGATCAAACACACAAAGAATAAGTCAACAATAAGTAGTTAAATTATTATTACAACTCAAACAAATAGTTCAACAATACAACATCAAACATACAACAAAAAACTAGTTTTGTCACCCATCCCATGCCCACCACTACTCGATTAGATCCTTTTGAAGATCATCATGTGTTTCGGCACGTCAAATGCATTATAGAAGCCAATAAATCGGGCCACCTTCGCAGCCGACCTCCGCACTCGCACGGGACGTCCCTAAAACTCATACTGAGAATAGTCTAAATCGTACCCACGCTCATTCTCGATGATCATGTTATGCATAATCACACAAGCATTCATGATGTACTAAAGGATCTTTTGATCCCAAAAAGTAGCCGGTCCTCTCACAATAGAAAATTGGGCTTGCAAAATCCCAATATCTCTCTCCACATCTTTCCTAGCCGCCACATGAGCATTGTGGAAATCAAGATTTTTCTTACCGTGAGGTGCCGTCAACGACTTCACAAATGTTTAACATCCGACTTGGGAGCTCTCAAATATTCCGGACCAAACACTTGCACAATTCTTACTGTGAAGCGCTTGGCACACATGATGGCTTGACTCTCACCCATAGCCAAGTGGTCATCAACTATATCCGCCGGAATACCGTATGCCAACATACGCAAAGTGGCTGTCACCTTTTGAAAGGTGCTATGCCCGAGTTCTCTCCGGCAGCATTCCTCCTTTGCTGAAAAAACCGATCATGGCTCGTCAGTTTCCCTGCAATGCGTTTAAACAACCCGACGCTCATCCTAAAACGGCGCCGAAAGTAGGACTCGGGATATGTGGGATTCTCCACAAAATAGTTCCTCATCAATCTATTGTGGGCATCGATCTTATCCCTCCAAAAAATTGGCGACCCATAAACGAACCATCGTGCTTTGGCTTTTTATTGACGTGCATAGCTAGGATCATTGCGAGGTCCTCTAATACGTCTCCAACGTACCTATAATTTTTTATTGTTCCACGCTATTATATTATCCATCTTGGATTTTTGTATGCATTATTATACTAATTTATATCATTTTATGGGACTAACCCATTAACCTAGTGCCCAGTGACAGTTGATGTTTTTTCCTTGTTTTTGTCTTAAAAAAACAATACTGAATGGAGTCCAAACAGAACAAAAAATTTTGACAATTTTTCTTAGACCACAAGACACCTAGGAAGGTTCGGGAGGAGGCAAGAAGGCCCACGAGTGAGGCACAAGCTCACTATGAGCTTGTGGGCCCCCTGTGGCACTTTCAACCGTAATCTTTGCTCCATAAATACCCAAATATTCCCTGTAGACTAGAGGCCACACAAAAAATACTTTTCCGCCGCCACAAGTTTCTGTCTTCGTGAGATCCCATCTAGGGACCTTTTCTGGTACTCTGTCGGAGGGTAATTCGATCACAGAGGGCTTCTACATCAACCTTGTTGTCCTTCCGATGATGTGTGTGTAGTTTACCACAGACCTACGAGTCCATAGCTAGTAGTTAGATTGCTTCTTCTCTCTCTTTGATCTGCAATACAATATTCTCCTTGATGTTCTTGAAGATCTATTCGATGTAATCTTCTTTTGTGGTGCATTTGTTGAGATTCGATAAATTATGGGTTTATGATCAGATTATCTATGAATATTATTTGAGTCTTCTCTGAACTCTTTTATGCATTATTAAGATAGCTTTGTATTTATCTCCGATCTATTGATTTGGTTTTCGCCAACTAGATTGATTTTTCTTGCAATGGGAGAGGTGCTTTGTAATGGGTCCAATCTTGCGGATCCTCACCCAGTGACAGAAGGGGTAGCGAGGCACCTATTTGTATTTTTGCCATTAAGGATAAAAAAGTGGGGTTTATTCATATCGGTTGGATGTATCCCTCTACATCATGTCATCTTGCTTAAGGTGTTACTCCGTTCTTGTTAACTTAATACACTAAATGCATGCTGGATAGCGGTCGATGTGTGGAGTAATAGTAGTAGATGCACGCAGAAGTCGGTCTACTTGTCACGGACGTGATGCCTATATTCATGATCATTGTCTTGGATATCGTCATAATTATTCGCTTTTCTATCAATTGATCAACAGTAATTTGTTTACCCATCGTATGTGTTCTTTCCAAGGAGAAGCCTCTAGTGAAAACTATGGCCCCCCGGTCTATTCTCATCATATTATTTTCAGGTCTATAAAACCAAAAACACAAAAATAGGGATAATTAATTTGGTGCCCTTAGTTGTGTCCCACTCGGCAGGTTTACCCCTAGTTTCCGAAAACACTTGTTCCTGTCCAAACCACTTTGCTCCTCTTATGCTTTTGCCCTTTGACCGTTTGACCATCGCTTTCAAAACTTCATAAAAAAATCATACTAACTCAGAAGAATTCAAATAAGATATAAAAATGTTCAGAAAAGCATCACCTATATGTGCATGTCATTTACATTCATGAAAAAAGTGTTCGCCAGTCCCCATCTCAGTTTTAGCTCATATGATCTTAGCATGAACAGTAAAAACTAAAAAAATCTAAAAAAGTTTGGTGGCAAACTTTGACCAATGTTTTGAGTGCTTGCCAAGTTTCATAAGGGAATGACATTCGTGGAAGTCATGGTAAAAAAATGAAATTTTGGAGCATTGATTTTTGTTTTTTTGCCACGAGTCCACGACTTCCACGAATGTCATTCCCTTATGAAACTTGGCAAGCACTCAAAACATTGGTCAAAATTTTCCACCATTTTTTTAGAATTTTTTTAGATTTTACTATTCATGCTAAGATCATATGAGCTAAAACTAAGATGGGGACTGGCCAACACTTATTTCATGAATGCAAATGACATGCACATAAAGATGATGCTTTTATGAACATTTTGATATCTTATATTTGAATTTTTCTGAGTTAGTATGAATTTTTTATGAAGTTTTCAAGGTGATGGTGAAACAGTCAAAGGCAAAAGCATAAGAGGAGCAAAGTGGTTTGGGCAAGAACAAGTGTTTTCGGAAACTAGGGGTAAACCTGCTGAGTGTGACCCAACTAGGGGCATAAAATCAATTATCCCTATTATTTTCAGGTCTATAAAACCAAAAACACAAACATACCATGCTGCAATTATTTACCTTTACTTTATTTTGCACTTTTATTTATCCTTTATACATATCTCTATCAGATCTCATCCTTGCAAGTAACCATGAAGGGATTGACAAGCCTTTTATCGTGTTAGGTGCAATTATTTGTTTGTTTGTGTGGGTGTAACTATTGGTGACTTGTGTGTTCCTCCTACTGGATTGATACCTTGGTTCTTAACTAAGGGAAATACTTGTCTCTACTTTGCTGCATCACCCTTTCCTCTTCAAGGGAAAAACCAACACAAACTCAAGAAGTAGTATCCTCCTCCTCTTGAATATCAAATTCTTCGTCAGAAGAATCGTAGGACAAACTCATCTATAATATTGAATCTAAACTAGTTTAACTACAAACAACATGCACCAAATTCATCTACAAAATATAAAGTTGAAGCAATACATACCTTGCAAGCGTTTTGTCAAACACCTTGTGGGCACTGAGCTGCAATGGGCCGCCGGGCACTATTCATCGGAGGAATGGTGTGCTCGATGGGCGGCAACAAGGAGAGGAGGTGGAGGAAGCAACGGCGACGCGCGGGGATAGGAGGAGGAAGCACCGATGGGTCGCCGGAGCAAATGGGGAAGGTGCGGGCGGCGGCACCAACGCCTAGACGACTCAGATCTGGCGGTTGGTGAAGTCATGCGTGAGTTATCACTGTCCAGCACGCGGGAACGAGCGCAGCGAATACACCGCGCGCGATGACGTTTTCCTGCGCGCGCTGCAACAACTTTACCGCGCGCGTAATTATTGTGCGGCTAGTAGAGCGCCCGTTTCGGCTCCGCGCATGCAAAAACACAGTTTTTTCCAGCGCCTGGCTAAGATAGCGCTCCTATTGGAGATGCTCTAAGAGCATCTCCACTCCCCCCCCAAGAGGCCCCCGGGAGCCTTTTTTAGCACCAGCGGGGGGGAAATGGTCCAGTCGCGCCCCCACATCCTCGCTTATCGCCGGTTTGGGCCGAAATTACAACCAGCGAACCCAACTCGAACCCAGCATGCCGGGGGGCACCTAGGGGAGCCGGCTGAAGATAAAAGGCATGTGGGCCTGTGCTGTCGGTGACACTGGACTATTTCCCGTTGTTTTCTTCCCCCTTTCCCTCCATTTTCCCCCAGTGTCGCCCCTTCTCCCCCGCCGCTCCTGCCATTTCCCCCTGATCCGCCCACCATGCCGCTGAAGAAGTATGCGTCGCCTCACCAAGCCACCGAATCCATCCAACCAAAGCAGAGGAAGCCGAGGGTGCCAAAGGCAAGGCCGCCGGGCATGTCAAATGCCTAGTGGAACACCGACGTTTGCTGCAGGGAGGCGATCACCGGCGATCGGCGGAACAGGCTCATCTTGAAGAAGGCCAGGGACATGATGGCAGAGAAGGAGGAAGCATCTCGCGCGGGATGGCGAACATTCCACATCTACAGGGCGGCCAGTGCCCGCAAGCCGCTTGGGGTAGCCAGCAGAGCGTCGCATCGTCGGTCGGCTTCTCGTCGCCACTCTGGGGGTACGCGGCCTCACCTGGCTACACCGACGGTGAAGCGCACGGCGGCTTCAACCCCGACATCACCTTCCCGCATGGCGCGGCACCACGCGCGTCCCTGTCCGGCTTCAACCATGACCTGTGCAGTCTTGGGAAACATTGCATGGAAAAACAAAAAACTTCTACGCACACGCAATGATCTATCCATGAAGATGCATAGAAATGAGGGGGAGAGTGTGTCTATGTACCCTCATAGGCCAAAAGCGGAAGCGTTTGACAACGCGGTTGATGTAGTCGAACTTCTTCTAGCTCCGATCGATCAAGCACCGAACGTACGACACCTCCGAGCTCTGCACACGTTCAGCTCGGTGACGTCCATCGCCTTCTTGATCCAGCAAGGTGTCGAGGTAGTAGATGAGTTCTGTCAGCACGACGGCGTGGTGACGGTGATGGTGAAGTGACCCACGCAGGGCTTTGCCTAAGCACCGCGAGAATATGGCCGGGGGTGTAAACTGCGAAGGGGGGCGCCGCACATGGCTAACATTTGAGGTTGTGTGTTCTAGGCGCCCCCTCCCCACACATTGAAGGAAATATGCCCTAGAGGCAATAATAAAGTTGTTATTTATATTTCCTTATATCATGATAAATGTTTATTATTCATGCTAGAATTGTATTAACCGGAAACTTGATACATGTGTGGATACATAGACAAAACACAATGTCCCTAGTAAGACTCTACAAGACTAGCTCGTTAATCAAAGATGGTTAAGTTTCCTAAACATATACATGTGTTGTCATTTGGTGGACATGATCGCATCATTAGGAGAATGATGTGATGGACAAGACCCATCCGTTAGCTTAGCATAATGATCATTTAGTTTTATTGCTATTGCTTTCTTCATGGCATATACATATTCCTTTGACTATGAGATTATGAAACTCCCGGATACCAGAGGAATACCTTGTGTGCTATCAAACGGCACAACGTAACTGGGTGATTATAAAGATTCTCTATAGGTATCTCCGAAGGTGCTTGTTGGGTTGGCATAGATCGAGATTAGGATTTGTCACTCCGAATATCGGAGAGGTATCTCTGGGCCCTCTCGGTAATGCACATCATAATAAGCCTTGCAAGCAATGTGACTAATGAGTTAGTTGCGGGATGATGTATTACGAAACGAGTAAAGAGACTTGTCGGTAACGAGATTGAACTAGGTATGGAGATACCGACGATCAAATCTCGGGCAAGTAACATACCGATGAGAAAGGGAATAACGTATGTTGTCATTACGGTACGACCGATAAAGATCATCATAGAATATGTGGGAACCAGTATGAGCATCCAGGTTCCGTTGTTGGTTATTGACCGGAGAGGTGTCTCGGTCATGTCTACATAGTTCTCGAACCCGTAGGGTCGGCACGCCTAACGTTCGATGACGATTTTGTATTATATGAGTTATGTGATTTGGTAACCGAATGTTGTTTGGAGTCCCGGATGAGATCACAGACATGAAGAGGAGTCTCAAAATGGTTGAGAGGTAAATATTCATATATAGGACGATAGTATTCAGACACCGGAAGTGTTCCGGGGGTACCGGGTACGTATCGGGTCATCGAAAGAGGTTCCAGGCACCCCCCCCCCCTGGCAAAGATATGGGCCTTATTGGGCCATGCTACCTCTTGAGCATGCGTTGGTTTTCCCTTGAAGAGGAAAGGGTGATGCAGCAAAGTAGCGTAAGTATTTCCTTCAGTTTTTGAGAACCAAGGTATCAATCTAGTAGGAGACAACGCTCAAGTCACCTAGTACCTGCACAAACAATCAAGAACCTTGCAACCAACGCGATAAAGGGGTTGTCAATCCCTTCATGGTCACTCGCAAAAGTGAGATCTAATAAAGATAGTAAAGAAAATATTTTTGGTATTTTTGTTGTATAGATTGGAAAGTAAAGATTGCAAAATAAAAAGAACGGCGACCGAAATTAGGAAGTTAACGGGAAACTAATATGATGTAAAATAGACCCGGGGGCCATAGGTTTCTCTAGTGGCTTCGCTCAATATAGCATGTATTATGGTGGGTGAACAAATTACGGCTGAGCAATTGATAGAAAAGCGCATAGTTATGAGAATATCTAAGGCAATGATCATGAATATAGGCATCACGTCCGTGTCAAGTAGACCGAAACGATTCTGCATCTACTACTATTATTCCACACATCGACCGCTATCCGCATGCATCTAGAGTATTAAGTTTATAAGAACAGAGTAACGCATTAAGCAAGATGACATGATGTAGAGGGATAAACTCAAGAAATATGATATAAACCCCATCTTTTTATCCTCGATGGCAACAATACAATACATGCCTTGCTGCCCCTACTGTCACTGGGAAAGGACACCGCAATATTGAACCCAAAGCTAAGAACTTCTCCCATTGCAAGAAAGATCAATCTAGTAGGCCAAACTAAACCGACAATTTGAAGAGACTTGTGATACGTCTCCAACGTATCTATAATGTTTGATTGTTGCATGCTATTATATTATCTGTTTTGGATGTTTAATGGGCTTTACTAAGCACTTTTATATTATTTTTGGGACTAACCTACTAACCGAAGGCCTAGTGCAAATTGCTGTTTTTACGCCTATTTGGTGTTCCATGAAAAGGAATATCAAATAGAGTCCAAACGGAATGAAACCTTCGGGAGAGTTATTTTTGGAACAAACGTGATCCAGAGGACTTGGAGTGGACGTCAAGAAAGAAGCGAGGAGGCCACGAGGTAGGGTGGCGCTGCCCCGCTGGGCGCCCCCCCCCCCCCTCATGGGCCCCTCGCAGCTCCACCGACCTACTTCTTCCTCCTATATATACCCATGTACCCCGAAAATATCCAGGAGCACCACGAAACCCTATTTCCACCGCCGCAACCTTCTGTACCCGTGAGATCCCATCTTGGGGCCTTTTCCGGCGCTCCGCCAGAGGGGGAATCGATCACGGAGGGCTTCTACATCAACACCATAGCCTCTCCGATGATGTGTGAGTAGTTTATCACAGACCTTCAGGTCCATAGTTATTAGCTAGATGGCTTCTTCTCTCTCTTTGGATCTCAATACAAAGTTCTCCTCGATCTTCTTGGAGATCTATTCGATGTAATTCTTTTTGCGGTGTGTTTTTCAAGATCCGATGAATTGTGGGTTTATGATCAAGATTATCGATGAAAAATATTTGAATCTTCTCTGAATTCTTTTATGTATGATTGGTTATCTTTGCAAGTCTCTTAGAATTATGGTTTGGCATACTAGATTGATCTCTCTTGCAATGGGAGAAGTGCTTGAGGGAGTTAGTGACGTGTGGAAATGGCCTTCAAAAACTGGGGACTATCAATCCAGGATCTGCTATTTGTCCTGTTTTTCTGATGTCGTGGCTGACCCTCTTTTTCGGTGGATCTGGAAATGTGCTTGCACCCTCAAACTCAAGGTGTTTGGATGGCTTCTTTTGATGGATCGCCTGAACACCAGGGATATGATGCAGAGACGTCATTGGATTATCCAGGATGATACTTGTGCCATTTGCTTCTCAGGTTTGCATGAAGATAGAGCTCATCTCTTTTTGCTTGCAACTTTAGCCAGCGATGTCTGGAATTATTTGGGCATTTCATGGAATGTTCAACCTAATCAGACCACTTTTGAAATGGCTTGTGAGGCCAGGAGGAATTTGGTCAACCATTTTCACTGAGGTAGTATTTACGGCCACCGGAATATTTGGACCCAAAGGAATGGAAGGATCTTGAAATGAGCTGCCCACTTTCAGAGCTTGGAGGAGGAATTTTATTCATGATATTACTCTCTTAGCTCATAGAATCAAGTGTAAATATAGAGATAGACTAACTGATTGGATAGATTCTTTACACTAATCCCCCTGTAAGTAGCCTTCTTTTCCCCTCTTGTTTTCCTTTCTAATTTTGTACATAATCTATATTTGTTTTAATAAAGGGCTGTGAGGCTGTTGCCTTGCAGTACATAGTCAAAAAAAAATGGGAGAAGTGCTTAGCTTTGGGTTCAATCTTGCGGTGTCCTTTCCCAGTGACAGCAGGGGCAGCAAGGCACGCATCGTAATGTTGCCATCGAGGATAAAAAGATGGGGTTTATATCATATTGCTTGAGTTTATCCCTCTAAATCATGTCATCTTGCTTAATGCGTTACTCTGTTCTTATGAACTTAATACTCTAGATGCATGCTGGATAGCGGTCGATGTGTGGAGTAATAGTAGTAGATGTAGAATCGTTTCGGTCTACTTGTCGCAGACGTGATGCCTATATACATGATCATGCCTAGATATTCTCATAATTATGCACTTTTCTATCAATTGCTCGACAGTAATTTCTTCACCCACCGTAATACTTATGCTATCTTGAGAGAAGCCACTAGTGAAACCTATGGCCCCCGGGTCTATTTTCCATCATATAAGTTTCCAATCTATTTTTTACTTTGCATTCTTTACTTTCAATCTATACCATAAAAATACCAAAAATATTTATCTTATTATCTCTATCAGATCTCACTTTTGCAAGTGGCCGTGAAGGGATTGACAACCCCTTTATCGCGTTGGTTGCAAGGTTCTTATTTGTTTGTGCAGGTATAAGGCGACTTGTGTGTAACCTCCTACTGGATTGATACCTTGGTTCTCAAAAACTGAGGGAAATACTTACGCTACTTTGCTGCATCACCCTTTCCTCTTCAAGGGAAAAACCAACGCAGTGCTCAAGAGGTAGCAACTTGCAAAGATATCAAATCATGCATATAAGAATTCAGAGAAGAACCAAATAACATTCATAGTTAGTCTTGTTCATAAATCCACAATTCATTGGATCTCGGCAAACACACCGCAAAAGAGTATTACATCAAATAGATCTCCAAGAACATCGAGGATAACTTTGTATTGAGAATCAAAGAGAGAGAAGAAGCCATCTAGCTAATAACTATGGACCCGAAGGTCTGTGGTAAACTACTCACTCTTCATCAGAGAGGCTATGGTGTTGATGTAGAGGCCCTCCGTGATCGACTCCCCCTCCGGCAGATCGCCGAAAAAGGCCCCAAGATGGGATCTCACGGGTACAGAAGGTTGCGGCGGTGGAAAAGTGGTTTCATGGCTCCCTCTGATGTTTTAGGGTATAAGAGCGTATATAGGCGAAAGATGTACGTCGGTGGAGCTACGAGGGGACCATGAGGGTGGGGGCGCGCCTACCCCCTGGGCGCGCCTTCCTGCCTCGTGGCCACCTCGTGGCGTTCCAGACTTCAACTCCAAGTCTTCTAGTTTGCTTTCGGTCCAAGAAAGATCATCGCGAAGGTTTCATTCCGTTTGGACTCCGTTTGGTATTCCTTTTCTGCAAAACTCTAAAATAGGCAAAAAAAAATAGAAACTGACACTGGGCCTTCGCATTAATAGGTTAGTCCCAGAAATAATGTAAAAGAGCATATTAAAGCCCGTTAAACATCCAAAACAGATAATATAATCGCATAGAACAATAAAAAATTATAGATACGTTGGAGACGAATCAAACATCCCCAAGCTTAATTCCCGCTCGTCCTCGAGTAGGTAAATGATAAAAATAGAATTTTTGATGTGGAATGCTACCTATCATAATTATCGATGTAATTCTCTTTATTGTGGCATGAATG
The DNA here is from genome assembly GCA_021605205.1 of Aegilops longissima. NCBI lineage: Eukaryota > Viridiplantae > Streptophyta > Magnoliopsida > Poales > Poaceae > Aegilops > Aegilops longissima. Next base: position 701,772,812 of record CM038680.1, read on the forward strand.
TTCAAATCCATAAGATTCAAACCAAAAGTTTAATATTGACATAAAAATAATAATACTCCAAGCATACTAATAAATCAATCATGTCTTCTCAAAATAACATGGCCAAAGAAAGCTATCCCTACAAAATCATATAGTCTGGCTATGCTCTATCTTCATCACACAAAATATTTAAATCATGCACAACCCCGATGACAAGCCAAGCAATTGTTTCATACTTTTGATGTTCTCAAACTTTTTCAATCTTCACGGAATACATGAGCGTGAGCCATGGACATAGCACTATAGGTGGAATAGAATGGTGGTTGAGGAGAAGACAAAAAGGAGAAGATAGTCTCACATCAACTAGGCGTATCAACGGGCGATGGAGATGCCCATCAATAGATATCAATGTGAGTGAGTAGGGATTGCCATGCAACAGATGCACTAGAGCTATAAGTGAAAGCTCAACAAAAGAAACTTAGTGGGTGTGCATCCAACTCGCTTGCTCACGAAGACCTAGGGCAATTTGAGGAAGCCCATCGTTGGAATATACAAGCCAAGTTCTATAATGAAAAATTTCCCACTAGTATATGAAAGTGACAACATAGGAGACTCTCTGTCATGAAGATCATGGTGCTACTTTGAAGCACAAGTGTGGAAAAAGGATAATAGCATTGTCCCTTCTCTCGTTTTCTCTCATTTTTTTATTTGGGCCTTTCTCTCTTTTTATGGCCTCTTTTTTTTCGTCCAGAGTCTCTTCCCGACTTGTGGGGGAATCATAGTCTCCATCATCCTTTCCTCACTTGGACAATGCTCTAATAATGAAGATCATCACACTTCTATTTACTTACAACTCAAGAATTACTACTCAATACTTAGAACAAAATATGACTCTATGTGAATGCCTCCGGCGGTGTACCGGGATGTGCAATGAATCAAGAGTGACATGTATGAAAAATTATGAATGGTGGCTTTGCCACAAATACGATGTCAACTAGATGATCACACAAAGCAATATGACAATGATGATGCGTGTCATAATAAATGGAACGGTGGAAAGTTGCATGGCAATATATCTCGGAATGGCTACGGAAATGCCATAATAGGTAGGTATCACTGGTGGAAAAACAGGCTTCCGTCCAGCCCCATAAGTCGCGAAGCTGTAGGAACCGCGACTAATGGGACCTTTAGTCATGATTCGAGGTGAACCGCGACCAAAAACTGGGCCTGTGGCGCTCGGTGGCCAGCTGGTGCACGTGAGGGCTTTAGTCGCGGTTGGCCAGGACAACCGCGACTAAAGGTTTTCGGCACCTTTAGTCACGGTTTGCCGTGCCAACCGCAACTAAAGCCCTCCCTATATATACCCATCCAGCAGCCAACACTTAGCCATTTGGAGCCATTCTCTTCACAAGTGGGTGTAGGTTTGCTTTTGGTTCCTCTTATGCACATAAGGTGTTTGATGAAATGCCCCAAGAGCATGAAACAAACATGACATGAAGTGTTGGAGCCACACTCTTGATCATGTTAGCAACTTGATGAACCTTTGATGTGTCAATATGCATGTGTGTAGTTCATTGTTTAATTTATATTGTTTGTACCTAGTTAGTTTAACAAATGCATGATGGTTAATTATATATTTTATATTATAATAATGCAGATGAATCGGCAATGGATGTACTGTAACCGACTCTCCGCGAGTTCACTACGGGTTTGAAAGATTTCCTCGTAGTGGCTAATGCGAACAAGCGGGGGTTTTGTTATCTGTCCATGTGTTATCTGTAAGAATGAGAAGGGTTACTCTTCCTCAAGAGTTGTTCACATGCATCCGCTTGAAGGGTTTCATGCCAAGCTATAATTGTTGGACCAAGCATGGAGAAAGAGGGTTATAATGGAAGAAGATGAAGAAGGGATGATTTCATCGATGAAAGCTATCTTGCTCATTTCGTGATACTTTCATGGAGGATCTTTGAAGGTGAAGGGAAGGTGAAGAAGAGGCACGTGATGATCCGTTGATGATCTTGGTCGGACCATTGCTGATGCACGGAGACGCTGCGAAACTGAAAAGGAGAGGAGAATTTGGATCGCATGTTAGAGGATCACGAAAGGCGCTGTACCCGGATGCGATGATGGTCTGAAAAAGCTGGGCTGCACAATGGATTTGCTGAAATGGAAGGCGAGGCAGGTGTAGCTGACTCGGCATTTGAAAACTTGCTGAAAATGTTGAAGAATATGTTTCAAAGGATAACGAGTTGCCCGCCAAGACGCGTCTGAAGCAAAGAAGGTTGTCGCCCTCTAGGTTTAGAGGTTACGAAGATACATGCATGCATCAACGATCGCATCCTCTACCGCGTGAATACGAGAATTTGAATGAATGCCGGTATGCACTTGCATTGCGTTATAAGATCGAGGCGATGACCACGGTGAGCGATGTTGAGGGCGAAACCGGAAGAGGGTTCCGCCAAGGTGATGTGGTATGCTCCTATAATACCACGGTTGAAACGTCTGTTCGGGAACAAAGAGCATGACAGGTTGTTGCGATGGCACAAAGAGGACCGTAAGTCGGACGGGAGTTGAGACACACCGCAGATGGAGCGCAATGGAGAAAGATCGACAGATGGTTCAAAGATTTTGCAGGTGACGCAAGGAACATAAGATTTGCTCTAAGCACGGATGGCATGAATCCTTTTGGCGAGCGAGCTCCAGCCATAGCACCTGCCCGTGACTCTATGCATCTACAACCTTCCTCCTTGGTTGTGCATGAAGCGGAAGTTCATTATGATGCCGGTGCTCATCCAAGGTCCGAAGCAACCCGCAACGACATCGATGTGTACCTAAGGCCATTAGTTGATGAACTTTTACAGCTGTGGGTGGTGTCCGTGTGTGGGATGAGCACAAACAAGAGGAATTTGACCTCTGAGCGTTGCTTTTCGTAACCATCAACGATTGGCCTGCTCTTAGTAACCTTTCGGGACTGTCAAATAAGGGATACAATGCATGCACGCACTGCTTACATGAGACTGAAAGTGTACATTTGCCAAATTGTAAGAAGAACGTGTACCTTGGGCATCGTCGATTTCTTCGAAAATTCATCCGAAGAAAGAAAGGCAAGCATTACAACGGCAAGGCAGATCACCGACCGAAGCTCGCGGAACGACCGGTCTTGAGGTATTTGATATGGTCAAGGATTTGAAAGTCATCTTTGGAAAGGGTCTGGCGGACAATCAGTTCGAAGGGAGCCGACGGGCACGCAGCCATGTGGAAGAAGAAATCTATATTCGGGAGCTAGAATATTGGAAAGTCCTAGATGTCCGCTCTGCAATCGACGTGATGCACGTTCTGAAGAATATTTGCGTGAACCTCCTAAGCTTCTTGGGCGTGTATGGGAAGACAAATGATACAAAGGAAGCACGGCAGGACCAGCAACGTTTGAAAGACCACGATGACCGGCATCCGGAATGGTTTCAAGGTCGTGCCAGCTACGCTCGACCAAAGAAGAGAAGGTCATCTTTTTGAATGCCCGAGCAGTATGAAGGTCCCGTCTGGATTCTCGCCCAATATAAAGGGAATAATAAACATGGCGGAGAAAAGTTCCAAAACCTGAAGTCTCATGACTGCCACGTGATTATGACTCAATTGCTTCCGATTGCTTTGAGGGGCTCCTGCCGAAAATGTTCGAGTAGCCATTGTGAAGCTATGTGCATTCCTCAATGCAATCTCTCGAAGGTAATCAATCCAGAAGTTCTACCACGGTTCTGAGCGATGTGATCCAATGTCTTGTCGGTTCGAGTTGGTGTTCCGCCATCCTTCTTCAATATTATGACGCACCTCCTGGTTCACCTAGTCGAAGAGATTTTCGTTCTCGGTCCTGTATTTCTACACAATATGTTCCCCTTGAGAGGTTCATGGGAGTATTAAAGAAATATGTTAAGTAACCGTGCTAGGCCAGAAGGAAGCATCGCCAAGGGCTATGGAAATGAGGAGGTAATTGAGTTTTGTGTTGACTTTGTTCGACCTTAAGCCGATTGGTCTTCCTCGATCGCGCACGAGGGGAGACTAAGTGGAAAAACACGATCGGAAGGAAATCAACGATATGTATGGACGGCCATTCTCTGATGAAGCACACCACATGTCTTGACCAATTCCAGCTTGGTGGCTCGAGACTTTGAGAAACACAAGAATATTTTACGTTCGACAACCCGGGAAGCTGAATCCTGGATTAGGAAGGCCCACATGGAGACTTTCGCAGTTGGTTGAGAAAACATTTAATGAATGACAATGATGTTGTAGATCAGCTGTACATGTTGGCCAAGACACCATCTTCGACTATAACGACTTTCCAAGGGTGCGAGATAAATGGGAATACATTTTACACGATCGCCCAAGATAAAAAGAGCACCAACCAACACAGTGGTGTCGCTTTGATGCAGCAACCGAGAATGGGCATCAGGTCACATATTATGGTTACATAGAGGAGATATGGGAACTTGACTATGGACCCTCCTTTAAGGTCCCTTTGTTCGGTGCAAATGGTTCAAGCTAACAGGAGGTGGGGTAAAGGTGGACCAGCAATACGGAATGACAATGGTGGATTTCAACAATCTTGGTTACCTTGACGAACCATTCGTCCTAGCGAAAGATGTCGCTCAGGTTTTCTATGTGAAGGACATGAGTAGCAAACCGAGGAAGCGGAAAGATAAGAGAACGATCATTACATCATGCGATGATTCAAAGCGCCACATTGTTCTTTCGGGGAAAAGAAACATCGTGGGAGTGGAGGACAAGACAGACATGTCGAGAAGATTATAATATGTTTGCTGAAATTCCGCCCTTCAAAGTGAACACCGACCCAAGCATTAAGTTAAATGATGAGGATGCTCCATGGATACGGCACAATCGTAAGCAAGCAGGGACACAAGGGAAGAAATGATGTGTAATAATTTATTGTACCAAACTTTGTTGAATGGATCATGTGAATTATATTACCCGTGATGTGTTTGGTGTCCATTTTGAATGATTCGAGATACCACCGATGATACATGAAATTTGGAGTGATTTAGTCATACTCCTGCCTAGGCGTATAATATGCATACTCGTAGTCTTCATAGCCGCCGTCGCGTTGTCTTTGGTAGTCGCCGCCTTCTAAGTTGCCGCCGTCATAAATCGCCGCTTTGTCGTCGCTCCGTTGTCGTCGCTGTCGTCGGGCGGCGCTCGTGGTTCGAATCGAGGGTAGCGCAGCGGGGATATCGCCGCCGTGATGTAGTCCATGACGCTCTGCAGAGTCCGCCATACCACCATAGCCGACGGCCGCCTCGTGGAAGTTCCCAGAGGCAGACCGTCCTCCTCATACCGGCGGCGCCCTCTCACGCCGATTGATGAAGAAGCGTCCCAAGTATGCTGGTTATCGGGATGCCGGCGAGATTCATCCGCTGCTCCGGCGTGAGGTCGAGGTAGTAGTGGTTCGTGATGGCCGCCCGCGCGCAGATACCCGAGGGACGGAGGGACTGCACGCCGCCGGCGCTTAGGCTCCAGCCGGTGGGGACTTGTAGCCCGGTGGACAAGGGTAGTTCGAGGCGCAAAGCTCCTCCACCTGCTGGTAGGTTAGAGTGGGTGCGGTGGAAGCCATGAGAGAGTGATGAGAGATTGTAGAGATGTGATAATGCTGGCCAAGCCGGGCTACATATATGTAGTGAGAAATGGCGGGAAAAATGGGAGCGGGAAGACAGGAGGCGGGAAGAAAGTGGCGGGAAGAAAGAGGCGGGAAGACAGGGAAGATATGGCGGGAAGAAGAGGAATCCAGAGCTGGTCATCTAACCTTTAGTCCCGGCTGGTTGGTGCAACGGGACTAAAGGTTAGACAGACGCGTGGGTAGCGCACGACGCCCTGTCGGAGGAACAAGACAAAGCAGAAGCGGCGCCGTGCCTATAAAAGGAGCATCGATACGCGCGAAGATAGAGGCGTGAAGAAACCGGCGGGAAGACATAGGCGGGAAAGAACTGGCGGGAAGACTGGCCGGGAAGAACTTGTGGGAAGACAGAGGCGGCCGGGAAGAACTTCTCTGAATTTTTGATATATTATTTGTATTTTAGAATTTTGAAATGAATTAGTTCTATTTTTCTGAATTTTTGATATATTATTTGTATTTTAACATATTGAATTGAATTAGTTTTATTTTTGACATATTATTTGTATTTGCCTCGTAGGGTTTGGAGACGGTTCGTAGATACAAAGGACGAGAACTTTATATGCATTAAATTATGTATGGAAACTTGTTCAAAATTGTATATGGTCATCCGATGATATTGAATATATATTGTATATTCCTCTTGAATTCTTTTGGTTCTAATTTCAAATTTGTTTGAAATTGTACATTCATATGCATGTATGTAGTACCGTAGAATATGTGAAACTCCTTCAAAATTAAAATAAAGCACAAAAGAAATAAAACAATACAAATTAAACAGAAAACAATACAAATTAAAAAGAAAACAATACAAATTAAACAGAAAACATGTTTGGGGGGCTAAAACCCTAAACCTCATGGCCTTTAGTCGCGGTTGGCGAACCAACCGCGACTAAAAGCAGGGTTTTAGTCATGGTCGCCAGACCAACCGCGACTAAAAAGGTGGCGTGAACATAAAAACCATAAAAAACCCTTTAGTCGCGGTTGGGCAGGCGACCGCGACTAAAGGGTACCTTTAATCATGGTCTCGCCGCCAACCGCGACTAAAGGGGCGGGCTATAAATACAACGCCCGATCGATTCTCGTCTTCTCCGGTCGGTTCGTCTCGCGCGCCCTCGATGCCGCCCGCCGTCGCCCTCGCCCTCATTGTCGTTCGCCGGGCTGCGTCATCCTCGCCCGTCGCGCCGGACTGCCCGTCCCGCCTCTCCTTCGTCGGTCCTCCCGCGACGCCGCCCTCTTCTAAATCGGGTGAGCTCCCCGCCGGGCCCCGTCCGGCCGTCTCCCGGCCCCCTCCGAACGCTGCGCGCCGCCCGTCCCGTCGCCGCGCCCGCCTCTCAGATGGCGGCGCGCTGTCGCAACTCCCTGCGTCCGGTTGCCGCCCGCCGTGGCCTCTTCCGCCGCGCCCGTCTTGCTAACGCCGGGCCGCACGCTTCGCCTTGGTTGGCTGGCGGCGCCTTGGCAGGTGCTGGCGCCAGACGCCCGCGCCCGTAATCCGACGCCCGATAGGCCCTCGTGCCTATGACAGCGGGTCCCACCCCAAAACGTTAAAAATAATATAAAAAAGAATAATAAAAATATATTAATTAATTAATTAATTAACTAAATTAATTAACTTAAATAGTTGAGTTTAATTAACCTAATTAAAACTGTTATGTTAACACTAATAGTCATTAGTTAAAACTGTTATGTTAACACTAGTAGCAATTTAATCTTTATTCTCGAATTAGTTTTAATTACAATATATCAATAAAACTTTAGAAAATCATAGAAAATAAACCATAGCTCGGATGGAAAAACTTTGTACATGAAAGTTGCTCAGAACGACGAGACGAATCCGGTTACGCAGACCGTTCGTCCGCCACACACCCCTAACCTATCGAACCTGCAAACTTTCCTCTCCGGTTCATCTGTCTGACAGACGTCCGGAACCGGGAAAACTTTCCCGGATGTTTCCCCCTTCGCCGGTATCGCCTAGCGCTGCGTTAGAACACGTCTAGCTCTGTCTGTGTTGTCCTCGCCTCCCTCTCCGTGACGCCGTCGTCTGCCGCCCCGTCTCGCGCTCTACCGCGACACCCTCTCCCACCCCTTCCTCGCCCCCTCCTTTTGCCACCGCCCTTTCGCCACCGCCACCGCCACCGCCCCCCTTCTTCACTTAATTAATTTGTTTTTACTACATGTTTTCAGGACTGACATAATGGCGGACGATAGAGCTGACCCGATTATGGACAACTATGATCCGGACGGTGAAGCACATATGTTCGGCATCATAAATGGCGATATTCAATATGTGCCGACCGGAGAAGAAGAAGATGATATCTCTTCTTATCTGAACCTTGACGGTGAAGATGAAGGCGCCGTCGACAAGATGATGTCAAGAAAGCGTCGATAAACAGCGATCTTCAAATGGAAGTAGCAACCACCTCCGGTAGCGAGGTATATATATACATTGAGCCTCGGTGATACAAACTAACTGATTTGAATAAATATGTGTGTACTAACGCGACTCTCTTTCTTATTTTAGCCCTCGGCGGATCGTCAAACAATCGAGTGCGTCGTCAAAGCGTGGCGCAACCAAGACGATGAAACAAGGAGAAACATGCACCATCGAGGTTGTCGACGATGCAACCGGCAGGTCGCTGGAGCCCCGCAAGAACGCCACCAAGTTTGTCACCAATGCGGAGCCATTGTTAGAGACAACGTCTCGATCACCGCCCAGAGTGGAATGAGCCAAAGAAGGCACGAATTGATGGTTTCACTTTTGTCGATAAGAGAACAAAAAGATTGCTTCAAGAAGCTTATGGAACATTTCGTTCTACCTCCGGAATACAACAAATTCGATGAGGAGGGTAACAAGATTGAGGAAAACAAGGAGAGGAGGAGGCTAGTCAAACAGTTCGCTCTTCATAAGATGGCCGGCGATTCCGGAAATTCAAGCAAAATCTAGCCCGTGACTTTGTCAAGCAGAACAAGACTCCGGATTTCAAAGGACAATATGAGAAACTGAAACATGATTGGCCAGAATTTGTGAAGCAAAAGAAATCGGAGCAGTTCATTCAAATATCGAAAAAAATAAGGAAAATGCGGCTAAGAAGGAGTACAATCATGTTATGGGGCCAGGAGGGTATCGCATTTGGGTGCCTAGGTTGGAGAAGATGGAGAACGAGATGAGGCGCGAGAATCCGTCCAGTACGGAGGATGGGACCCAAGGGCCAAAAGCTGGTGAAATGCGGGCATGGGGAACGCTGAACCCGGAGGCAGGGGAGTGTGTTTACCGGGCAAATTAATTAAACCCACCCAAGCCCTTATTGGCGCAATGAAGGATGCTCAACAGGGAAGATCAAGTTCAACAGAGAGAACGACGCGCTGACAAAAGCCCTCGGGAATCCTGAACACGGAGGGCGTGTACGAGGCATGGGGCACATTCCGTGGAAAATAGGGTTCCCCGAGCGATGACCCGTCGATTCTGAAGCCGTAAGAGAAAGATGGATCGGGAAGCAGATGTTGTGGCGCGGTTGGCATCGAAATGGATGTGATGAAGAAAACCATGAGTGTACTAGTAGCGAAAGAGATGCAGCTCGGGTGCAGCATGAAGATCATCCAGCGGATCTCGAAGCCAGCAGCGGAGAAGCAGCGTGGCTTCCACGGAGGCCCCACCGGCTGGTGCAGATGCACCGACGATCGAAATTACTGCACGGAGCCTCGGTGGTGAAATTACTGCACCGGAGCCTCGGTGGTCGAAATTACTGCACCGGAGCCTCCTCGCTACCCGTGGGCGATATAAAGGAGATGAAAGAATGTCATCTGTATTATCCTATCGGGAACATGTCCATGAAGGTAGCCATCGGCAGTGCTTTACCATGTTTACTGGAGCACTCCACCACAACAACCCCATTCAAGATGGCTATGCTCGTGTCACGGTGGAGGACATAGTCCAAGGGTTTGAGGACACTGAGATTGACATTGCTACACGAAGGGAGAAAAGACTTGGAGATGTCAAGCGCCATTTCATTCTATGGCAAAAGAAGTTTATCAAGTTTCAGCGAGGCGCCAAGGACAACAAGTCCACCCCTCACGGTGGTGGTGGTGGCGGTGGCGGTGGTGGTGGTGGTGGTGGTGGTGGCGGTTCACCTACACCTCCGCCACGTAAGCCGACGCCGCCCCCATCCACAACGTCCGCGGGTGATCATCCGCCGCCCCGATCCTCGTCCGCGGGTGATCGACGCCGCCCCCAATCCACCTACGGCAAAGAGGCGAAGCAGTCTGGATTATTAACCCGGACCCTTATGTACCTAAGACCACAAAGGTACCGGAGCCATCATCAAGCCTCTCCCACAAGGCCTTGGGAACGAGTGCCGAGGAAGTCGACGCTGACGCTGCTGCTGATTTGGAGAAATGGAAGGCGGACTGCAAGAAGAAAAGAGAGCCCGAGCCCAAGCCAGATTTTACGATAAGCAAAAGAAGTGGGCTAAGTCATTTTGAGCACACCGTCCCAAGCCGCGAAGAATCTGCCTAACGACTATGCACGTGAACTTGCGAGCAGGCACTCATGTTCAAGGAGAACAAAGAGCGGAGAAGGCCGAAAGTAAAAAAGCGGAAACAAGTTGCCCAGCTCGGGAACAAAGTAAACAATCGATTGCCCGCTTATAGTGGAAGCCTTACGTCCGGATGACCCCGAGATCATACAAGCTGCGGCAACACAGGATTGGTATAACGAAAGTGCGAGAACAAGCGCCAACTTAGGTATTACTCTTCGTGAACTGTTAGGCCTTGATGAGGCGCGATGAAGGAGGTAGTAATTACATATGTCAAGAATGGGCCTCTCGTCGAGCTGCGCAGAAAAGGATCTACGACCAAATGAAAGGTCTGCTGAATTGGTACAAGGGTTACATAAAAATAAAAACGCCAAAGAATATATTTATGCGGAAGTTAGACATGAGCATCACTTCAAACATTACTATGTACAAATTGCAATTGAGTGAATTGTTCCAGCTTTTCAATCTGCTTGAGCTCGACAAATCTATCATCGGTTGCTACGTTACGTAAGTGATTTATTAATTTCTACCCCATCTCGTTCATATTGCCTGCACTATATATATGTCCTAACTATATTGTTGTGTCCGCTATTATACATGCAGAATGAAGATTAAGGAATGCAGAGTAAGGAACATCCATGATGTTGGGTTCATTGACCCACACATCGTTAATGGACATGTGTTGGAGCGTCACCCCACGACGTGGAGGCAGACCTGTGGCAGTTTCTTACAAAGCAGGAACTCAAAAGTGATATTCTATTTCCTTACCATTTTGGGTGAGTGTTTCTGTCTTGAGCACATTCTCTTTTGTTTACTCCATGCATGGTATGTGGCGGCTAATCGATGAGTTATGCATGACGTCTTGTGCATGTATCGTGTCCGCAGGTTCCTTTGGATTCTGCTAGTAATTAAAGTTAACACCTCGAATGTCTCGCCCACGACTCTCGAATATGGATCCAAAGCTTTGGGGCGACATGAGAAGAATGCTGCAGAAGTAATTATTTTCATTCATTTGCGCTCTATATCGATCGGCCTATTTCGTTCATTTCCTAATATCAAGTAACTAATAACTCTCTTGTTCATTTAATTTTCTTTGCCTCGTAGGGTTTGGAGACGGTTCAGTAGATACAAAGGTCGGTGAATTCAAAAAGAGCTAGAATTCAAAATGTTAAAGCCTAAGAATGCTGGGGATATTCAGCCACCGTTGACCAATCTATGTGGATACTATGTTCGTGAGATGATCCGAGATACACCTCTGAGCGGGTTCCGAGTGATACCAATGCTCGGAGGAATAACCTCCGTGGATGCTTAGTCCGAAGCTCGCTTCCGACCACTTCAAGAGGAACTAGCTGGATGGTTCAGCAGGAAGTCCTCCATCCTAAAGGAGAACACTATTACGAGGACGTAGAACTTTATATGGATTAAATCATGTATGGAAACTTGTTCAAAATTTTATATGGTCATCCGATGATATTGAATATATATTGTATATTCCTCTTGAATTCTTTTGGTTCTAATTTCAAATTTATTTGAAATTGTACATTCATATGCATGTATGTAGTACCGTAGAATATATGAAACTCCTTCAAAATTAAAATAAAGCACAAAAGAAATAAAACAATACAAATTAAACAGAAAACAGGTTTAGGGGGGCTAAAACCCTAAACCTGCGGGCGGCCTTTAGTCGCGGTTGGCGAAGAACCGCGACTAAAGGTCCTCCGCCTTGACAACCGCTGGCGCCCACGTGGGACGGGCCGTTAGTCGCGGTTCTTAAGCAGCCGCGACTAAAGGTGGGGGCTTTAGTCGCGCTTATTTGGTCGCGGTTGCGCAACCGCGACTAATGGCAGTTGCGAACCGCGACCAAAGGCCTTTTTTCCACCAGTGTATGGTGGCTGTTTTGAGGAAGGTATATGGTGGGTGTATGATACCGGCGGAAGTTGCGCGGTATTAGAGAGGCTAGCAATGGTGGAAGGTGAGAGTGCGTATAATCCATGGACTCAACATTAGTCATAAATAACTCACATACTTATTGCAAAAATCTATTAGTTATCAAAACCAAGTATTACGCGCATGCTCCTAGGGGGGTAGATTGGTAGGAAAAGACCATCGCTCGTCCCCGATCGCCACTCATAAGGAAGACACTCAATAAATAAATCATGCTCTGACTTCATCACTTAACGGTTCACCATACATGCATGCTACGAGAATCACAAACTTTAACACAAGTATCTCTCAAATTCACAACTACTCAACTAGCATGACTCTAATATCACCATCTTAATATCTCAAAACAATCATACAGAATCAAACTTCTCATAGTATTCAATGCACTTATTATGAAAGTTTTTATTATACCCATCTTGGATGCCCATCATATTAGGACTAAATTCATAACCAAAGCAAATTACCATGCTGTTCTAAAGGTCTCTCAAAATAATATAAGTGAAGCATGAGAGATCAATAATTTCTATAAAATAACCACCACCGTGCTCTAAAAAGATATAAGTGAAGCACTAGAGCAAAATTATCTAGCTCAAAAGATATAAGTGAAGCACATAGAGTATTCTAATAAATTCCGATTCATGCGTGTCTCTCCAAAAGGTGTGTACAGCAAGGATGATTGTGGTAAACTAAAAAGCAAAGACTCAAATCATACAAGACGCTCCAAGCAAAACACATATCATGTGGTGAATAAAAATATAGCCTCAAGTAAAGTTACCGATAGATTTAAGAGGCGAAAGAGGGATGCCTTCGGGGCATCCCCAAGCTTAAACTTTGGTTGTCCTTGAATTTTACCTTGGTGCCTTGGGCATCCCCAAGCTTAGGCTCTTGCCACTCCTTATTCCAAAATCCATCAAATCTTTACCAAAAATATGAAAACTTCACAACACAAAACTTCAATAGAAGATCTCATGAGCTCCGTTAGTATAAGAAAATAAACCACCACTTTAAGGTACTGTAATGAACTCATTCTTTGTTTATATTGGTGTTAAACCCTCAGATTCCAACTCTCTATGGTTCATACTATACCTGGCCAAACCTCAGCCGGGCGGGCTTGGGCCGGCCTAATAAGCCCGACACAAAAACCCAGGCCGGGCCCGGCCCGCCCGCCATCGGGCCTGTGTTTCTGGGCCCAAGCCCGGCCCGAGCACGTAAAAGCCCGTCGGGTTTCGGTCCGGCCCGGCCCGACCTTCAGAAAAATGCAAAAACGGCGGGCCCGGCCCGGCCCGGCCTTCGGGCTCAAAAACTAGGCCCGAGCCCGGCCCGGGGGCAGCGTCGAGCCGGGCCGGGTCAGGCTTTTTCGGGCCGGTCTGGCCGGGCCGGGCTTCCCATGGCCAGATATAGTTCATACCCCCAATACTACTCATAGATTCATTAAAATAAGCAAACAACACACGAAAAACAGAATATGTCAAAACAGAACGGTTTGTAGCAATCTGATATGTTCGAACACTTCTGTAACTCCAAAAATTCTGAAATAAATTGGTGGACGTGAGGAATTTGTCTATTAATCATCTGCAAAAATAATAAACCTAAAATAACTTTCCAGTAGAAAATGACAGCTAATCCCGTGAGCGCAAAAGTTTCTGTTTTTACAGCAAGATCGCACAGACCTCACCCATGTCTTCCCAAAGGTTCTACTTGGCACAAACACTACTTAAAACATAAAACCACATCTAAACATAGGCTAGATGAATTATTTATTACTAAACACGAACAAAAAGCAAAAAAAAATTGGGTTGCCTCCCAACAAGCGCCATCGTTTAACGCCCCTAGCTAGGCATTGATAAATTTAATGATGCTCACATCAAAGACAAGAATTGAAGCACAAAGAGAGCATCATGAAACACGTGACAAACACATCTAAGTCTAACATACTTCCTATGCATAGGCATCTTATAGGCAAAAAAATATCAGAACAGCAAAAACTAGCATATGCAAGGAAGTGGAAAGAAACAATAGGAATCTCAACATAACAAGAGGTAATTTTGTAACTTGAAAATTTCTACAACCATATTTTCCTCTCTCATGTAATTACTTGTGGGATCATAAGAAAATTCAACAAAATAACTATCACATAAAATATTTTCAACACGATCCACACGCATGCGAAGTTGACACTCTTCCAAAATAGTGGGATTATCATTAACTAAAGTCATGACCTCTCCAAACCCACTTTTATAAAAAATACCATAAGATTGAACATTATCCAAATATGTGGGATCTAAAGTTGACACTGTTCCAAACCCACTTTCAGTATTATTGCAAACATTATTATCAATCTCATATTCATCATGGGGCTTAAATTAATTTTCAAGATCATAAGAAGAATCACCCCAATCATGATCATTGCAACAAGTAGTAGACATAGCAAAACTAGCATCCCCAAGCTTAGGGTTTTGCATATTATTAGCACAATTGACATCAAGAGAATTTATAGTAAAATAATTGCAATCATGCTTTTTATTCAAGGAGCTATCGTGAATCTCTTCATAAATTTCTTCATCACAATTTTCAGATTCACGAATTTCAAGCAAAACCTCATAAAAATAATCTAGTGCACTCAAATCACTACAAATTGTTGCATCATAATTGGATCTCTTAAAAAGATTAGCAAGGGGATGAGGATCCATAAACTTTTAGGCAAGCGAAGATGCAAGCAAAAAGAAGGCACATGGTAACACAAGGTCGAACGGAAGGAGGGTGAAGAAAAGGCAAAGGTTTTCGAAAATCTTTTTAGAAGTGGGGGAGAGGAAAACGAGAGGCGAATGGCAAATAGTGTAATGTGAGGGAGAAGAATTTATGATGGGTACTTGGTATGTCTTGACTTGGCGTAGATCTCCCCAGCAACAGCGTCAAAAATCCTTCTGGCTACCTCATGAGCATGCGTTGGTTTTCCCTTGAAGAGGAAAGGGTGATGCGGCAAAGTAGCGTAAGTATTTCTCTCAGTTTTTGAGAACCAAGGTATCAATCCAGTAGGAGACAACGCTCAAGTCACCTAGTACCTGCACAAGCAATCAAGAACCTTGCAACCAACACGATAAAGGGGTTGTCAATCCCTTCACGGTCACTCACAAAAGTGATAGATATAGTAAAGTAAATATATTTGGTATTTTTGTTTTATAGATTGGAATGTAAAGATTGCAAAATAAAAAGAACGGCGACATAAATTAGCAAGTTAACGGGAAACTAATATGATGTAAAATACACCCGGGGGCCATAAGTTTCAGTAGTGCCTTCTCTCAAGATAGCATGTATTATGGTAGGTGAACAAATTACTTCCGAGCAATTGATAGAAAAGCGCATAGTTATGAGAATATCTAAGGCAATGATCATGAATATCTAAGTCAATCCCTTCACGGTCACTCACGAAAGTGAGATCTAATAAATATAGTAAAGTAAATATATTTGGTATTTTTGTTTTATAGATTGGAATGTAAAGATTGCAAAATAAAAAGAACGGCGACATAAATTAGCAAGTTAACGGGAAACTAGATGTAAAATAGACCCGGGGGCCATAAGTTTCACTAGTGGCTTCTCTCAAGATAGCATGTATTATGGTAGGTGAACAAATTACTTCCGAGCAATTGATAGAAACGCGCATAGTTATGAGAATATCTAAGGCAATGATCATGAATATAGGCATCACGTCCGTGTCAAGTAGACCGAAATGATTCTGCATATACTACTATTACTCCACACATCGACCGCTATCCAGCATGCATCTAGAGTATTAAGTTCATAAGAACAGAGTAACACATTAAGCAAGATGGCATGATGTAGAGGGATAAACTCAAGCAATATGATATAAACCCCATATTTTTATCCTCGATGGAAACAATACAATACGTGCCTTATTGCCCCTACTGTCACTGGAAAAGGACACCGCAAGATTGAACCCAAAGCTAAGCACTTCTCCCATTGCAAGAAAGATCAATCTAGTAGGCCAAACTAAACCGATAATTCGAAGAGACTTGCAAAGATATCAAATCATGCATATAAGAATTCAGAGAAGAACCAAATAATATTCATAGATAATCTTGTTCATAAATCCACAATTCATCGGATCTCGGCAAACACACCGCAAAAGAGTATTACATCGAATAGATCTCCAAGAACATCGAGGAGAACTTTGTATTGAGAATCATAGAGAGAGAAGAAGCCATCTAGCTAATAACTATGGACCCGAAGGTCTGTGGTAAACTACTCACGCTTCATCGGAGAGGCTATGGTGTTGATGTAGAAGCCCTTCGTGATCGATTCCCCCTCTGGCAGATCGCCGGAAAAGGCCCCAAGATAGGATCTCACGGGTACAGAAGGTTGCGGTGGTGGAAAAGTGGCTTCGTGGCTCCCCCTGATGTTTTTAGGGTATATGAGTATATGTAGGCGAAAGAAGTACGTCGGTGGAGCTACAAGGGGCCCACGAGGGCAGGGGCACGCCTGCCCCCTGGGCGCGCCCAACTGCCTCGTGGCGTTCCATACTTCAACTCCAAGTCTTCTGGTTTCTTTCGGTCCAAGAAAGATCATCGTGAAGGTTTCATTCCGTTTGGACTCCGTTTGGTATTCCTTTTCTGCAAAACTCTAAAATAGGCAAAAAAACAGAAACTGGCACTGGGCCTCCGGTTAATAGGTTAGTCCCAAAAATAATATAAAAGAGCATATTAAAGCCCATTAAACATCCAAAGCAGATAATATAATAGTGTGGAACAATAAAAAAATATAGATACGTTAGAGGCGTGTCAGGCCAAGGGCGGGACTGACCAGCCCCTAGTGGGCTGGTGCGCCCCCATATGGGCCGGCCTAAGTGGAGAAAGGAAAAGGGGAGGAAAGGAAATAGAGGAAATAGGATTCCCCCTTCCTTTCCCCTCTCCCCTCTTTCCTTCCCCCCTCCGGAGCTAAGGAAAAGGGGAGGCCGAATTGGAGGAGGCACCCAAGTAGGATTCCTCCTACTTGGGGCGCCCCAAGGCTGCTCCCCTCCCCTCTCACCTATATATACATGGGAAGGGGGCGCCTAGAAGACACACCAACAATTTTTAGCCATGTGCAGCGCCCCCTCCACAGTTTATGCCTCTGGTCATATTCTCGTAGTGCTTAGGCGAAGCCCTGCGCAGATCACTTCACCATCACCGTCACCACACCGTCGTGCTGACGGAACTCTCCCTCGACACTTTGCCGGATCAAGAGTTCGAGGGACGACATCGAGCCGAACGTGTGCAGAACTCAGAGGTGCCGTACGTTTGGTGCTTGATCGGTCGGAACGAGAAGAAGTTCGACTACATGAACCATGTTGCAAACGCTTCCGCTTTCGGTCTACAAGGGTACGTGGACACACTCTCCCCCTCGCTTTCGGTCTACAAGGGTACCTGGACACACTCTCCCCCTCTCGTTGTTATGCATCTCCTAGATAGATCTTGCGTGAGCGTAGAATTTTTTTTTTTGAAATTGCATGCTACGTTTCCCAATAGTGGCATCCGAGCCAGGTCTATGCGTAGATGATATGCACGAGTAGAACACAAAGAGTTGTGGGCGGTGATCGTCATACTACTTACCACCAATGTCTTATTTTGATTCCGCGGTATTGTTGGATGAAGCGGCCCGGACCAACCTTACATGACCACGTTCATGACACCGGTTCCACCGACAGACATGCAACTAGTTTTTCATAAAGGTGGCTGGCGGGTGTCTATTTCTCCAACTTTAGTTGAATTGAATTTGACTGCGGCCGGTCCTTGTTGAAGGTTAAAACAACAAACTTGATAAATCACCATTGTGGTTTTTGATGCGTAGGTAAGAACGGTTCTTACTAGAAGCCCGTAGCAGCCACGTAAAACTTGCAACAACAAAGTTGAGGACGTCTAACTTGTTTTTGCAGGGCATGTTGTGATGTGATATGGTCAAGACATCATGTGATATACGTTGTTGTATGAACTGATCATGTTTTGTATAAGTTATCGGCAACTGGCAGGAGCCTTATGGTTGTCACTTTATTGTATGAAATGCAAACGCCATGTAAGTGCTTTACTTTATCACTATGCGTTAGCGACAGTTGTAGAAGCAATAGTTGGTGAGACGACCACGACGCTACGATGGAGATCAAGGTGTCAAACCGGTGACGATGGAGATCATGATGGTGCTTTGGAGATGGAGATCAAAAGCACAAGATGTGATGGCCATATCATGTCACATATTTTTATTGCATGTGATGTTTATCTTTTATCGATCTTATTTTGCTTAGTACGGCGGTAGCATTATAAGATGATCCGCTAACTAAATTTCAAGGTATAAGTGTTCTCCTTGAGTATTTACCATTGCGAAAGTTCTCCTGCTAAGACACCACGTGATGATCGGGTGTGATAGGCTCTACGTTCACATACAACGGGTGTAAGAAAGTTTTGCACATGCGGAATACTCGGGTTAAACTTGACAAGCCTAGCATGTACAGACATGGCGTCGGAACACGGGAGACCGAAAGGTCGAACGTGAATCATATAGTAGATATGATCAACATAGAGATGTTCACCATTGATGACTACCCCATCTCACATGATTCGGACATGGGTTAGTCTATTTGGATCACATATCACTTAAATGACTTGAGGGATTTCTATTTAAGTGGGAGTTCGTTAGTTATTTGATCAACTGAACTTAATTTATCATGAACTTAGTCCTGATAGTATTTGCAAATTATGTTGTAAATCAATAGCTCGCGATAGTATTTGCAAATTATGTTGTAGATCAATAGAGTTGTTCGCCATTGAAGACTACTCCATCTCACGTGATTATCGGACATGGTTTAGTTGATTTGGATCACGTGATAATTTAGATGACTCAAGGGATGTCTATCTAAGTGGGAGTTCTTAAGTAATATGATTAATTGAACTTAATTTATCATGAACTTAGTCCTGATAGTATTTGCATATATATGTTGTAGATCAATAGCTTGCGATGTAGCTCCTCGATTATTTTTGATATGTTCCTAGAGAAAAATAAGTTGACAGATGATAGTAGCAATGATGCGGACTGGGTCCATGATCTGAGGATTACCCTCATTGCTGCACCGAAATATTAGGTCCTCGATGCACCGCTAGGTGACGGACCTATTGCAGGAGCAGGTGAAGACGTTATGAACGTTTGGCAAGTTTGTATGATGACTACTTGATAGTTTAGTGTGCCATGCTTTAATGCTTAGAACCGGGACTTAGAAAACATTTTGAATGCCATAGAGCATATAAGATGTTCCAAGAGCTGAAATTTGTATTTCAGACTCATGCCCGAGTCGAGAGGTATGAGACCTCTGACAAGTACTTTGCCTACAAGATGGAGTAGAATAGCTCAAGCAGTGAGCATGTGCTCAGAATGTCTAATTACTAAAATCGCTTGAATCAACTGGGAGTTAATCTTCCAGATAAGATAGTGATTGACAAAGTTCTCTAGTCACTATCACCAAGCTACTAGAACTTCGTGATGAACTATAATATGCAAGCGGATGACGAAAATGATTCCCGAGCTCTTCGTGATGCTGAAATTGGCGAAGGTAGAAATCAAGAGAGCATCAAGTGTTGATGGTTGACAAGACCACTAGTTTCAAGAAAAGGGCAAGGGAAAGAAAAGGGAACTTCAAGAAGAATGGCAAGCAAGTTGCCACTCCCATGAAGAAGCCCAAAGCTGGACCCAAGTCTAAAACTGAGTGCTTATACTACAAAGGAAATGGTCACTGGAAGTGGAACTACCCCAAACACTTGGCGGATAAGAAGGATGGCAAACGTATATTTGATATACAGATTATTGTGTACCTTACTAGTGTTCGTAGTAGCCCCTGGGTATTTGATACTAGTTCAGTTGCTAAGATTAGTAACTCGAAATAGGAGTTACAGAATGAATGGAGACTAGTTAAGGGCGAGGTGACGATGTGTGTTGGAAGTGATTCCAAGGTTGATAAGATCACCATCGCGCACTCCCTCTACCTTCGGGATTAGTGTTGAACCTAAATAAATATTATTTGGTGTTTGCGTTGAGCATGAATATGATTGGATCATATTTATCGCAATACGATTATTCATTTAAGTCAGAGAATAATTGTTGTTCTGTTTACATGAATACAACCTTCTATGGTCATACACCCAATGTAAATGGTTTATTGAATCTCGATCATAGTGATACACATATTGATGCCAAAAGATGCAAAGTTGATAATGATAGTGCAACATATTTGTGGCACTGCCGTTTAGGTCATATTGGTGTAAAACGCATGAAGAAACTCCATGTGGATGGACTTTTGGAATCCCTTGATTATGAATCATTTGATACTTGCGAACCATGCCTCATGGGCAAGATAACTAAAAGTCCGTTGTCCAGAACAATGGAGCAAGCTGATGATTTATTGGATATAATACATATCAATGTATGCGGTCCGATGAGTATTGAAGCACGTGGCGTGTATCGTTATTTTCTAACCTTCACAGATGATTTGAGCAGATATGGTATATCTACTTAATGAAACACAAGTCTGAAACATTTGAAAAGTTCAAAGAATTTCAGAGTGAAGTGGAGAATCATCGTAACAAGAAAATAAAGTTTCTATGATCTGATCGCGGAGGCGAATATTTGAGTTACGAGTTTGGCCTTCATTTAAAAAAAATGTGGAATAGTTTCACAACTCACGCCACCTAGAACACCACAGCGTAATGGTGTGTCCACACATTGTAACCATACTTTATTAGATATGGCGCGATCTATGATGTCTCTGACCGATTTACCACTATCATTTTGGGTTATGCCTTAGAGACAGCTGCATTCACGTTAAATAGGGCACTGTCTAAATCCGTTGAGACAACACCATATGAACTGTGGTTTGACAAGAAACCTAAGCTGTCGTTTCTTAAAGTTTGGGGATGCGATGCTTATGTAAAAAAGCTTTAGCCTGATAAGCTCGAACCCAAATCGGAAAGGTGCATCTTCATAGGATACCCTAAGGAAACAATTGGGTACAGCTTCTACCATAGATCCGAAGGCAAGATCTTTGTTGCCAACAATGGAACATTTCTAGAGAAGGAGTTTCTCTCAAAAGAAGTGAGTGGGAGGAAAGTAGAACTTGATGGGCTAATTGTACCTTCTCTCGAATTGGAAAGTAGCTCATCACAGAAAACCGTTCCCATGATGCCTACACCAACTAGAGAAGAAGCTAATGATAATGATCATGAAACTTCAGATCAAGTTACTATCAAACCTCGTAGGTCAACCAGAGCACGTTCTGCACCAGAGTGGTACGGTAATCATGTCCTGAAAGTCATGTTACTAGATCATGACGAACCTACGAACTATGAGGAAGCGATGATGAGCCCAAATTCTGATAAATGGCTTGAGGTCATGAAATCTGAGATAGGATCCATATATAAGAACAGAGTGTAGACTTTGGTGGACTTGCCAGATGATCGGCAAGCCATTGAGAATAAATGGATCTTGAAGAGGAAGACGGACGCTGATGGTAGTGTTACTATCGAAAAAGCTCGATGTCTGTCAAAACCGGCGGATCTCGGGTAGGGGGTCCTGAACTGTGCATCTAGGATCGATGGTAACAGGAGACGGGGGACACGATGTTTACCCAGGTTCGGGCCCTCTCTATGGAGGTAATACCCTACTTCCTGCTTGATTGATCTTGATGAATATGAGTATTACAAGAGTTGATCTACCACGAAATCGTAATGGCTGAACCCTAGAAGTCTAGCCTGTGACTATGGTAATGAGTATTACAAGAGTTGATCTACCACGAGATCATAATGGCTAAACCCTAGAAGTCTAGCCTATGACTATGGTAATGAGTATATGTGTTCCGGACTAACCCCTTCGATTTATATAGACACCGGGGGGATCTAGGGTTTACATGGAGTCGGTTACATAAGAAGGAATCTTCATAGTTGGTCGCCAAGCTTGCCTTCCACGCCAGGTAGAGTCCAATCCGGACACGGTGCAGTCTTCGGCCTTCATGTCTTCATAGCCCATCAGTCCGGTCCACGGATAATAGGCCGGACGCCCGAGGACCCCTTAGTCCAGGACTCCCTCAGTAGCCCCCGTACCAGTCTTCAATAGCGAGGTGCTCGGCACACATACTGTCTTCGGTATTGCAAGGAGGGTTCCTCCTCCGATGATCTCCAAGTAATGTATCCGGTCATTGATCCAATGTCGCCTCCTTGGTTTCTGCATGTTAAATAATCTTCGCCCTCCACGTGTCGAGCGAATGTAGAAAGTCAGGGTATGTTAGCGGATAACACCCCATCTTCGTGAGGAAGAGAACCTATTTAAAGAGATTGGATCCCAGATCCATTCAGCGCCACACAGAAGAAATCCCCAGAGACTGCCTAGGAGAAACCATTCCAGCATGGCTAGTGTTCCCAGCTCCTCCGCTCGTCCCGGCCTAGAGAAAGGCGAGTGGGAGAGGTGTTCCGTGTCTCATAGCCAATTGGCGAAGTTGCAGACGCAAGGATTTCTTCCCCCTGCAGATCTAGTCCCTGTTCGAGCGGGGCTAGCTTCCGTCAATGGTGGGACTCAGGCAGAGGACTTCCCCAATCCGTCCGGGGGAGATCGAGTGTGTTTTGTCCCCTACCTGCTAAGAGGTGTTGGATTTCCGATCCATCCGTTCCTCGAGGGCTTCTGGAGTACTACGGCCTCCAGCTGCGCAACTTCACTCCGACCTCCATCCTGCACATTGCGGGTTACGTCGCTTTATGCGAACTGTTCTTGGGTGTCGAGGCTCATTTCGAGTTATGGAGGAAGTTGTTTTGTCTCGTCCCGCGCAATCACAAAGGGTCTATATTTGAAGTGGGTGGAGCCGAGGTATGGCGCGTTGCCGATACCGGATACCCATCCGACACACCAAGGAAGGCACCTGATGAATGGCCCTCCGAATGGTTTTATATAGAGGACGTTGCGCTTCCCGACCCGGTCCGAAAGGGTCTTCCTGAATTCGTGCACGTCCCGCTGAAGAAACACCACAGCTGGCGTCCCCGGAGTCTGGAAGAGGATGATGGCGCGTGATAACCCACAAGTGTAGGGGATCGCAACAACTTTCGAGGGTAGAGTATTCAACCCAAATTTATTGATTCGACACAAGGGGAGCCAAAGAATATTCTCAAGTATTAGCAACTGAGTTGTCAGTTCAGCCACACCTGGATAACTTAATATCTGCAGCAAGGTATTTAGTAGCAAAGTAGTATGATAGTAGTGGTAATGGTAACAAAAGAGTAATGAAAGCAGAAGTAATATTTTTGGTGCTTTGTAATGATTGTAACAGTAACAAAGGGAAAGTAAATAAGCGTAAACCAGTATATGGAAAGCTCGTAGGCATTGGATCGGTGATGGATAATTATGCCGGATGCGGTTCATAATGTAACAGTCATAACATAGGGTGACACAGAACTAGCTCCAATTCATCAATGTAATGTAGGCATGTATTCCGAATATAGTCATACGTGCTTATGGAAAAGAACTTGCATGACATCTTTTGTCCTACCCTCCCGTGGTAGCGGGGTCCTAATGGAAACTAAGGGATATTAAGGCCTCCTTTTAATAGAGAACCGAAACAAAGCATTAGCACATAGTGAATACACGAACTCCTCAAACTACGGTCATCACCGGGAGTGGTCCCGATTATTGTCACTTCGGGGTTGCCGGATCATAACACATAGTAGGTGACTATAGACTTGCAAGATAGGATCAAGAACTCACATATATTCATGAAAACATAATAGGTTCAGATCTGAAATCATGGCACTCGGGCCCTAGTGACAAGCATTAAGCATAGCAAAGTCATAGCAACATCAATCTCAGAACATAGTGGATACTAGGGATCAAACCCTAACAAAACTAACTCGATTACATGATAGATCTCATCTAACTCATCACCGTCCAACAAGCCTACGATGGAATTACTCACGCACGGCGGTGAGCATCATGAAATTGGTGATGGAGGATGGTTGATGATGACGATGGCGACGAATCCCCCTCTCCGGAGCCCCGAACGGACTCCAGATCAGCCCTCCCGAAAGGTTTTAGGGATGGCGGCGGCTCCGTATCGTAAAACGCGATAATTTCTTCTCCCTTATTTTTTTCTCTCCAAAAGCAAATATATAGAGTTGGAGTTGGCGTCGGAGGAGCTCCAGGGGGCCCACGAGGTAGGGGGGTGCGCCCTAGGGGGGCGCCCCTCATCCTCGTGGACAGGGTGTGGGCCCCCTGGTCTTCATCTTTGACAAGGATTTTTTATTATTTTTGACTAGACGTTCCGTGGAGTTTCAGGTCATTCCGAGAACTTTTGTTTTCTGCACATAAAACAACAGCATGGCAATTCTGCTGAAAACAGCGTTAGTCCGGGTTAGTTCCATTCAAATCATAGAAGTTAGAGTCCAAAACAAGGGCAAAAGTGTTTGGAAAAGTAGATACGACGGAGACGTATCAACTCCCCCAAGCTTAAACCTTTGCTTGTCCTCAAGCAATTCAGTTGATAAACTGAAAGAGATAAAGAAAAACTTTTACGAACTCGGTTTGTTCTTGTTGTTCTAAATATGTAAAGCCAGCATTCAGGTTTTCAGCAAAGATTATAACTAACCACATTTGCAATAATTCTCAGGTCTCATGTTTACTCATATCAATGGCATAATCAACTAGCGAGTCATAATAATAAATCTGGATGACAACACTTTCTCAAAACAATCATGATACGATATAACAAGATGGTATCTCGCTAGCCCTTTCTGAGACCGCAAAACATAAATGCAGAGCACCTTAAAAGATCAAGGACTGACTAGACATTGTAATTCATGGTAAAAGAGATCCAGTCATAGTCATACCCAATATAAATTAATAGTAATGGATGCAAATTACAGCTGCGCTCTCCAGCTAGTGCTTTTTAATAAGAGGGTGATGACTCAACATGAAAGTAAATAGATAGGCCCTTCGCAGAGGGAAGCAGGGATTTGTAGAGGTGCCAGAGCTCGGTTTTGAAATAGAGATAAATAATATTTTGAGCTGCATACTTTGATTTTCAACATAACAACTAAGAGATGGCGATATCTTCCATGCTACACACATTATAGGCGGTTCCCAAACAGAATGGTAAAGTTTATACTCCCCCTCCACCAACAAGGATCAATCCATGACTTTCTCGAAACAACGAGTGTCTCCAACTAGCAACAGTCCCAGGGGGAGTTTTGTTTGCAATTATTTTGATTTTGTTTGCATAAAGCATGGGACTGGGCATCCCGGAGACCAGCCATTTTCTCGTGAATGAGGAGCGGAGTCCACTCCTCTTGAGAATAATCTGCCTAACAGGGAAGATAAGGGCAGCCCTAGTTGATACATGAGCTATTCGAGCATACAAAACAGAATGTTTATTTGAAGGTTTAGACACTAAAAAAATACACTTCCGTGATGATACGTGTTTGTCACAGTAGGTCGCGTTTTTTGTCATGCATGTACATCCATGACAAATTTATGACAAAATCAAGATAGTCATACCGGTCTTTGTCGAGAAGTGTTCCATGACATTACCAAAATTATCATCACGGAAGTGTCCACTTCCATGACGATAAAATCGCGTCACGAAGTGCTTTTCGTCAAGGGTGACCGACACGTGGCATCCACCGTAACGGAACGCCGTTAAGCTATCGGGTCGGTTTTTGGATCCGATAACCCGTTAACAGCCCCGACTAATGGGGATTTTCCACGTGTAAAATCATCATTGGCTGGAGGAGACACGTGTCAGGTCCGCGCTGGCACAGGTGTCACTCATCCAATGGACCAACCCATCAAGTTTAAATGGGCCGGCCCAACTAAAGGCCCACAAGATTTTGCGGACCATAATGGGCCGGCCCAGTTAAAGGTCCACGAGATTTTGCGGGCCATAATGGGCTGGCCCAGCTAATCACCCACAAGATTTCGCGGGCCATGATGGGCCGGCCCAGGTAAAGGCCCACAAGATTTTTGTTTGCCATAATGGGCCGGCCCAGGTAAAGGCCCACAAGATTCTTGCGGATCATAATGGGCCGGCCCGGCTAAAGGCCCACGAGAATTCGCCGACATTAACGGGCCGACCCAGCTGGAGGCCCACAAGAATTTGAGGGCCCTAGTAGGCTGGCCCATTAACTGGCTGCCATGTTTTGGGCCAAATGCCGGCCCATATTTGATCCGGTCCATTAATGGCCTGCCACGTTCCGGGCCTAATAGTGGCCCATATGAGATCCGACCCGTTAAAAGCCTACCACGTTCTGGGCCAAATTACGGCCCAGATCAGGTATGACCCTTTAAGAGGCTATGGGCTCAATTATGGCCCATATCAGATTCGGCCCGTCAACTGGACACTATGCTTTTGGGCCAACTTGCTAGAGGCCCACTTAGTAATTCAGCCTGACATTAGTTTTGGCCTCTTAAGGACCCGTTTAACATTTCGGCCGCCTGCTCGCAACCGATATCTGATTGGGCCAAACAAGGACCGAGACAATTTTGGCCTGTTAAAAGCCCGTGATTTGATTCGCACAATCATGGGCGGGGGTTCATTTCGGCTGCTGCCGCCCGTTAGCTGTTCGACACGTTTGGGCCCAACCTACATCATGATTGCATGACGGCCCGATTATGTACCGTAATTTTATGGTTTGGCGGTTTATCGCGAAGACAAGATAAAATAACTACAACATCGTGAATAAGAAAAACCTAGACTATACAATAAAGAAATTACAGCATATTACATCCATCGGGCATCAAAGTTCGCCACTATGATAATAAAGCACAAGCGGACAACAGATTACATACACTGGGCATCAAAGATCACCACCGGTGCAAATAAACATGCCGACAAAATAATATACAAAACCGACAAAGACTTCAATAGAGTTCAAGAAAGGTTAGCCTCTTTGGGAGCTGCGGCGCAAGCAGCTGAGCAAGATGATGAGAATGCGCTTGTTCAACACTTAAATCTTCCTCACTCTGAAAGATAAACAAGCGGCATGATGATGGGTTTTGCACATAAAATTATCAGTCTTGACAATTCATCACATTTCTTCTTGATTTAATAAAGTGACACAGTTTAAAATTGCATTAACACAATATGGTATTGTTCAGGTCAAGACATGGCAGGAAATGACATTGTGAAGGAGTTGGCAGCTTCACGACACCATTGGATTACAGATCAAGAACTCATAAGTATCAATGGTTAGTGTGCTGTCAATTTATCCCATTTCAGATTGGCAAATAAAGAGACGGTTTAAATAATACTCCCTCCATCCGGAATTACTTGTCATCAAAATGGATGTGTCTAGAACTAAAATACATCTAGATACATCCATTTCAATGACAAGTATTTTTGGACGGAGGGAGTAGTAGAATGATATGACATTGTTCATAGTTAAGACATTGCAGAATATGACATTGTGTTGTAGTGGGTAGGTTCACCACACCACTGGATTACGGATGAAGAACAGAAGCATACATGCAGTGCAAAGAAGATCACTTGCTCTGTATACTTTAATTTACATGGTATGAATAAGGAACTTGGTTGTACAACTAAAAACTTAAATAGAGAAAGGACAAACTTTTGTTTATGAACTACTCCCTCCGTTCTAAAATAGATGACCCAACTTTATACTAACTTCAGTACAAAATTCAGTCATCTATTTTGGAACGGAGGGAGTACATAATAAAATTTAAACATGCAATTTGATGCAAACACCAAAAATAAACAGTTGTTGCAGTCATGCCTAACCAGATATATACAACAAAGTTTGAAGGCTTGAGATGGGCAAACTTACATTATTGGTGAAGACAGGCTCTATAAAGGCCTTGTCCATGCTGATGGGGGGCAATTCAAGAAGTTTACCACATAATCTTCTTCATGAGCATTGCCTTTATTCTACATTTTGTTAAGAGTAAATATAGATGTGATAATAAACCAAAAAGGTGTTTGGTTAGCAGGGTTAGATGGAGTGTGGATACGGCGAGGCACCTTCACGGGCGGTGCGAGAGGGAGGGAGGGAGAGGACAAGAAGCTTCGAGGAAGTGAGGAGGGATCTGCCTCGAGGAAGTGCCATCTAACACCGATTGAACTACTGCATGTCCACCACGTACGGGAGGGAGAGCGTGTGGCGAACGAAAGATTCTCCTAGTTCTGCCAGCCACCATGCTCATGGGCAAGGGAGGGACGTAGCTTCATTGACTTACTGCTCCTGCCTTTGCGTCCATGACAGGTGGGCCCAACAGGTCGGTGGCCCACCTGTCATGCAGCCAAAGGGAGGTGTGGTTAAGGCGAGAGGGCATTGTAGTAATCAAACTTCTCGGTCTTGTACGAGTTGACGTGACACATCAAAGCACTGCACTCGATATATTTCAATAATTTGCATTTACCGATGCATTAATTACAACGCATGCATGCATGCCGTGACTCTCCTTTTGATACTTGCATGTGTTGATTTAATGCACCTTGAAGTAGTATGAATATGTGACAGTAAAGATTTGTAATGCCCTAGCCCTAATAAAGTGAGAGATGGTTGTGCACGAGGAGGGCGAGATCATGCAGACGGAACAGGACCCGACGATGGAGCGTTGTACGGTCTCGATGGATCTCACCTTGCTCCACTGCCCCTTGTGCCTCCGCCCCTTGAAGCCTCCAGTGTATGAGGTTCGAATACACGTTGTTCGTTCGGTTGATCGAGCAAGGTGCAGGTTTCTTGATTGATGTGTTGTTCGATTGATTTGTGCAGTGCAAGGGAGGGCACCTGGCTTGCGTGGACTGCCGCGTCGAGCGCCCCGAGAACCAGCGGCAGGGCCAGAAGTGCGAGCGCGGTGGTGGCTTCGATGTGTGGAACACGGCGGTGGATGGCATCCTCTCCTCGGTGAGGGTGGAGTGACCGCATGAAGGCTGTGGGCTCTGAGTCACTTACCACAAGCTCGCCGATCACCAGAGCGTGTGTCCGCTCGCGCCCTGCAAATGCCCCGTGCCCGTCTGCGACTACGAAGGCCCGCCGCCGGTGCTCTCCCACCACATCAGCACCGTGCATCCCATGCCCATGCACATGATCCAGTACGGCAAGGCGCTCCAGCTGCAAGTGCCACTATCGGAGCCACGGCTCTTGCTGTTCGCGGAGGAGGACGGCCGCGCGTTTTTCTTGGTCGGTAGTGTGCTCGACATCGGTGCGCCTATCGCCGTGTTGGTCGTCTGCATCAGAGCGGGGGTGTCCCACTGCCTCACTACGTGGCCAAGCTGTGGGCGAACGGCCCGCCGGGGGAGCCCAAAGGCAGGACCGACGCTGTCAAGGTGGAAATGGAAGCAACAAGCAACAGGGATCCCGGCGACGTCGCCGTGCAGGAGCTGACCTTCTTCACAATTCCGCCAAAGTTGCTGGCCGGGGCTAAGCTGGTGTCCCTCCACATTCAGATTGACAAGCTCACGTCCTAAATGATTCTATAGTGCCTTATGTTTATCTTAGTAATATGCTAATATAGGGGTTAGCTCGGTCTACTTTAGCTTAAGAGATGGTGGGTTTTGGTGCTGATGCAGCAATTACCTCGACATTAGATCAGCAGTGAAAGTAATTTCAAATAGTCGAATGGATATTTTGTGTCTGTTGGATATAAAGATCCTTTGGGTAAGAAGTAACAGCTTATATTTTATTTTTCGAAACGAAACAACGATACTAGTATATTTTTTGTTGACATGCACTAATATTTTCAAAACGGACGTCGGGCTGTAGCTAGAAGGGCGGTTGGGACGCGGCATCGGCGCATACCGCGGTGACCCCCGATTGGGACGCACCGACTGTGGATTTTCTCCCTCACCGATGTCGACCGAGTCTACGCAGAACATTGTTCCCTTCCCCTGCTGCGGGGTCAGGCCAGATATGTGACCAGCGGTGTGGCCACCATCGTTCTATGCTTGTGAAGAGAGCAACCCAAGCAAGCAGGCTTGTAGCTTAGGCTCCTGCTAGTGTATATATAGTGGTTTTCTTTTTCTCTCCATATCAACCATTTTATATTACGTACGTGTCATTGAAGAGTGAAATGATGGTTGCTTCTTCTGACTAACTTACTATGTGATTTGACTGCTCCTTTAGTGGCCCCTACACGTACTCCCCCTACGTGTATGCAACAGTCACACGTACACATGGACGCAAAAATGCGCGCGGCGCCCTAATGCATGCATGTCTGAGCACACGATGGAACACACACGGTCACGCTCAAGTGCTCAACCTACACATGCATGCACACACATACTCAGCCAGGGTGAGCTAGTGACCGATAAACACCGGAAAATGTATATATTGAGCGCAATGAGCGTAATATGAAGTCCACTGACCGTATTTTTACAAATATGCAGTGACAGACAGTGTATTTATCTCGTTTGAAATTAAG
This sequence comes from Aegilops longissima, assembly GCA_021605205.1. Lineage (NCBI taxonomy): Eukaryota > Viridiplantae > Streptophyta > Magnoliopsida > Poales > Poaceae > Aegilops > Aegilops longissima. The sequence goes on from CM038680.1 coordinate 701,803,391, forward strand.
CCATATTAACCGGAGGGGAGGCAGTATGGACTAGCATTACTTTGCTATGTCCCGTCAACTTGCCGAACGAGGAGAAGCTTGCAGGACGGGAGAAGCTTGCGCACGGTGGCTCGCAGGACAAGGAGAAACTTTTGACTAATGCAAGCTGTCCTTCGCTCAGGCGGTGGACATGCAATAGTTAATTCGGTGTCATATTGCCAGAAGCATACACTATACTAGTACTATTATTGTTGCACTTCCCGAAGAGGCGAACAGCCAAGCGCAAAGTTTAATAGTACTAGTACTACTACTATAGTCTATAGAGGTACTATACTAGTACTAGGAACCGGATGGAGGAGCGTCTGCACTCTTATTATATTTTTAAAATGTGATAAAGCAATCTTCAACACATTTGGTTCTCTTCGAGGGTTCTTGCATGTGATAATGGAAGTTGATTGCATGGAACACTCGCCACAATTCTCGCTTAATTCTGGCTCATATCCTGTTACAAATAGGAGCGCTCGGTAATATTTCCTCTTTTTTTGTTATTTGGCATGTAAACAGGTCAGCAAACCTTGCGGCGCATCTTTGTGCGAACCGTGCTTGCTGCACTATGAATGTGGCCGAGAGCTGGCTTGATGAAACACCTCGCTTCCTACTTCTTTTTTTGCGGGGTACCTCGCTTCCTAGTGACGAGTGACTTGGCTGATCGTCCTAAGAATGCTTATATATTAATAAAGCTCTCTCATTTACCCGCAAAAAAGATTAAGCCATATTAACCGGAAAGGAGGGAGTATGGACTAGCACTACTTGTTGGTGTGTCCCATCAACTCGCAGAACGAGGAGAAGCTTGCAGGACAAGGTGAAGCTCACTTACGCCTTTTGACTAATGCAACGTACCCTCGCCTAGGCGGCGGACATGCATCAGTTCATTTGTTGTCAGATTGCCAGAGGCATACACTGTAGTACCGAACATGCGGAGTACCATCATTGTTCGACTTCACAAAGAGGCGAAGAGCCAAGCGCAAGGTTTAGTAGTACGAGTAGTACTACTATTAGAACCGCATGGTGGAGCCTCTGTACTCTTATTTTTCTTAATCTCTGATAAAGTACACATTTATTCCGGAGAAGGGCGGAAAACGGCAGCCCAACATGTAATGATGATATCGATCAACCATGCTCGGATATGTCTTGGCCTCCGTGTGAGCATGTCTGTGTGTTCTCGCTCCTCGTCTCTCTCGAGGAACGGCGGGTTGGCCATTCTGCCGTCAATTGAGATCGGTTTGCTCACACTCCGGTCCCACATGTCAGTGATATGCCAAGAGGAGGTGTGTTGACCGACTGGCCATACGCATACTTGGTTTTGCACCTTTATACTACTCCTCCCTCCGTCACAGTTTACAGGGCGCGCTTCAATATGATGCATTTCTCTCAATGCATTTCCATCACCAGAGAGACTTTAGATGCGTTTGGTTTAATGCTCAATTAATTAGTGCATGGTAACCACAATTTTCTATCGATGTAGTAATACGAAGTGGAGTAAGTGCATGCATGTGTGTACTCGGGGTGGAAGCACTGCATGCATGTGTGTATGCATTATTTCCTCTAGTAATAGACGCCGTGCTATAACTACCAATGCTATTTTTCAGGTCGATTGCTAGTCGCCTTGGTCCTAGATATTTTCTCTTTTTCTGAAGCGCGCTCTATAAACAGTGACGGGTGGAGTAGTATGAGCGGATTCAAAGAAGAGCGTATTGATGGTTGCTTCTTCCGAGCAACTTTCAGTGGGAAAGGTGCTCACTATTAATGCGGCGCAACGACCGGTCTGAGTCTCCCATGCGGCTGTGCACTACCCCCTCGGTTCTCAAATATACTCCGGAGGATTTGTCTTTCTAGAGATTCAACGAGTGACTACTCAAATATTTGTGTTTTTAGAGATTAAAATGGATTACTACATACAGATGTATATAGACATATTTTAGAGTGTAGATTCATTCATTTTGCTCCGTATGTAGTCACTTGTTGAAATCTCTAGAAAGACAAATATTTAGGAACGGAGGGAGTACACATACGCAGCAAAATGAGTGAATCTACACTCTAAAATATGCCCATTTGAAATTTGTAAAAAGACAAATATTGTTGATGACAGTTGCGACGACAAAAAAGAAGCATATTCCTTGTCCTAAGTGAAGATAACAACACGGTTGTGTTAGTCTAAAACGGTGTGAGGACGAGATTGCAATATGGAAAGTACGCCGGACGAGCTACGTTTTGTGCAAAGAACTATGGAAGATCCACATGCAGCGACGTGGGAAGACGGGCACGGAGCAAGGCCGGAGGGGATACCTGGAGGTCATCGGGATGTAACTAGGTGAACGACAGCGGGCGGAATCTGCCCATACTGCGGCAGCGAGCAGGTGGCGTAGGCCCTACTGCGCCGGAGCTTGGTTAGAGAGAAAGACGTGTACCGCAGATCGAGACGTGCTGCCTCGGTGTTGTCGAACGGAGAAACGATGCACGTCCTCCCTTTCCGCTGGCGGACGGGATGCGACTGGATCAGTGACCAACGGTGAGAGAGAGAGAGAGAGAGGCCACCACAGCCTTGTGTGAGATACTCTGAAGAGAGACAAACCAGGCAGGGAGGCTCCATTGTATATAGTGGAGCGTACTACCTTTTTCTCCATAAAAATCGTTTTATATTCTGTGTACGTGCCATTGAGCGATATAGCTTTATTTAAAAATAACGCGCCAATGCATCAAGTCAAACTTTATTTCGTGCACGCGTGGTACACGACCTCCGTAGGTAAACAACCGCTACACGCGTTCAAATTAGCACGTGGGCTGCCATTTTGTACAGAAATGAGCTCCACCACGTACCCGTGCGGGTGTGGCTGGGCACGAAGCGTGAGTACATGCACGGTGCACCTATTCTCTTCTTGTATACGTACACCACCTACGTGGGGTTGTGTGAGAGAGATACAAACGTAGAGAGATATAGTGTGTGGGTTCGTGAGAGTTTTTTTTAGGTGGGGGGTCAATCAAAAAATGTAACATATGCAATGTGTGTGAAATAGAGTCCTGGATATATCATATATATAGAGGGGGCAATCCAAGAGAAGATAGTGGAGGTATCATCGACTTGAGGTGTCCATAGAATCGAAGAGAGGGATGATGTGTGTGTGTGTGTGTGCGCGCGCGCGGTCGATAAAGAGTGCCATCGAATTTGTGTGTGCCCACGTCAAAGATATAGAGTGGCTGGCCTACTAGAACGAGAGAGGGGACATGTGCGGTTTGTCTCTGTGGAAACCTACAGCGCTCGACTATCGGTGTGTGGTGGGGGAAGGGAGGCCTAATTAACTACAGAGGTACAATGGCTGGTATATGTGTGGAGGAGGAGAGAGGCCTACCTCATGTATTAAGGAGATCGATCTACCTCATGTATTAAGGGAGATCGATCGGCATCCATGCATATGTGTAGGAGAGGAATAAGGTTGGGAGAGAGACAGAGCTAGAGTGTTGGAGGGGGTGGTAGTGGAGTTGCTTCTAACAAATGGTGGGATAGGCTTGCTAGACAACCAGAGGGCATGCCTGCAATATCAATAAGAGAGGGGATGGCTGCCTGTCTATGCACGTGCGTGTGAGAGACGGGTCAGGAGGCATGCACGAATGATGAGGGGGGAAAATATGACTGTGGTAAGCAGACATAACTACATAGGAAGATCAATCGTCCTTTGTCAGAGAAAGGAGAGACATAACTTGTGAGGTACGTCGATTGATGGGGGGGAGTAGTTAAAGTCGACCTAGGTATATGTTGGGAGATCGATCGGTATACATGCATGTGTGTGTTAGAAGCAAATGAGGCACGGGGAGAAGGATAGAGAGAGAGGGATGCATCTAGGAGGTGGTGCGAGAGTCATACTATATCGAGGGGAAGGAGGTGTAGCACGAGATCGATGAAAAGAGTGGTGGGAGTGAGGCATGGATGGTGATAAGAGAAGAGTGGAAGCTTGTGTTTGTGCTAGGCACACCTGGCTAGAGAGGCATATCGATCGATGTGTGCCGTAAAGAAGGAGTTGGGGGGCCTACACACACCATGGGTGAACGACCCAAAGTGAAAAGACGAATTTGCGTGATGGAGCTAGAGAATGTTGAGGGAGGGTGAGAGGGATGTGGGCGTCTACATGCACGAGAGAAAGTTAGCTCTAGCTAGCTACAAAGATAAGAGGATTGTGTGGGTGTAAAAGACGAATAGAGATCATACTTCATTATAAAAAGCGAATTCGGATATTTGAAGAATTTATCATAGTGTTTTAAACCGGCGCATGTGTGATATATATAACGGTGATGCACATGGTGTGGTTATGAACATGTTATACTACATATAATATATTTTATCTCTACTCTTATAAAAAACGGAGTTGTTGATGATGGGGCCATCCTGCAATATAGGTCGTCCGATTTATATCTGACGGATAGGAAGGATACTATGGAAATTTTGAAAAAAGATACCCACACCCCTCTCCATATTTGCAAATTAGGCCTCCCCTTGATCATGTTGATGTTCTGTGGAACACATGGGCATTGCTAGTACTACGTATAACATATACAACATTGATCATAATATGGGCTAATGTGTGGCTTTTGCAGCTCAGGTCTAAATACTTGTCATAATGTAGGGGGCGGGGCACTATACTATGTGTGATAAACACGGTGTACACGTATGGAACATGGTTTATATTATGAATATATAGTTAGTACATCAAATGTACTATTATTTGGAATCAACATCAAGTGTATTCAAAAAATAGAATTCGAGTTCATGTAGTACACATAGTTCATATCTATCTCTATAGTAATCATGTGGTGTGTTATTAAGGTAATACACGAATGATGGTTGAAGTTGGCAAAAATCATGATTATAGATTCTTATTGAAATAGAGAAACGAATTCAAATTCAGTTCGAATTGCAGCTGTAGTATAAACATTTGGAATGCACTAAAATGTTGGTATGAGTAGGTTACATGCATTATACAGCAAGAGAAAAAAATTAATTGGACATAACATGGATTCATACTCCCTCCTTCCATCTATATAGGGCGTACTGCGTTTTTTAAGACCGCCTTTGACTATTGACAAGATTAATAGTACATGACATGCGCAATGTGAAAATTATATCATTGAAAGAACCTTTCATAGACGAATTTAACGGTGTGCTTTGTGTAAGTTGCATGTCATATATTATTGCTCTAATATTTGGTCAAAGTTAGCATCGAAAAATGCATTAGGCCCTATATAGATGGAAGGAGGGAGTAGCTTTGAATAGCATTTTTATAGTAAAACGGAGCAAGACTCTCTCTTTGTGTGGTGTGAATAGTTTTATTTTTTTCGTTTTCTTTTTGGTTGAGGGAAGTGTGAATTGATTTGGTACGTACAAGTACAATATTGCACGTTAGGCTTGTCCCTAAAATTCAACCCGCGCCTTGTTATATCCCAAAAATCCAGATATCGTGCTCCCAAAACTGGCGCCTTCACAACCCACGCCTTGCTATCCCGAAATTACAATGCGCGCGAAAACTCCCTCCAGCTGCCAAATTGCGACACACGAAATCCCCCTTCTAACCCTGAGCCGAAAGGGCCGCTAGTTCAAATCGGTGGGGGTTACTTTTGTAACACACCCTACATTTTGGACAAGCGCGTCCCTGAGTCATGGTTCACCCCCTCCCATCTCCTTGTTTTTTCCATTCGAAATCCCAGGCCGCCATAACCTCTCCGCTCCAGCCGCGAAACCCCACCCTCCTCTGTCCGCCACCTCACCGCTACCCAGTCGGAGCCTCTTCCCCGATGACGTCGTCCACCGCAACAGCTCGACGTCCCTCGTCCACCTCCCTGGATGAGAATCCGTCGTCCATCTCGTTGTCCCGCCGGTTCAGCCCCCCGTCCTCCACCTCCAAGGAGCTGCTACGACGATCGCCTCGTTTATTGCAGCTGCTCCATCCCCACAGCACCGTCTTAACCTGCTCCACCAGAACCGCAGCATCCTCACCGACTCCTCGGACGAAGCCGAGGCCTACTCGCCGCCACCAAAGAGGTTGTACACTCATCGCATCGCACCTTCTCCTTATCTCGACCTCCCGGCGCCGACGATGCTCCATCCTGCACCCCCATGGAGCGGCTACCTTGAAGCTGGCGCCGCAGGCGACATCTCCACGACGGCTCTCCCCCAGTGCGAGGCCCCTTCGGCGGCGGCGTCCATACCAGCCGGATCTGATGTTGCTGCTCCAGCTCTCGCTTGATCGCTCGCTCGCCCAGCTGCTGCTGCTCCGGCTCTCCCTCGCTCGCGCTGCTACTGCTGCTCTCCCCCTCGCTCGTGCTGCTGCTCCACTCCGATTTAGCTACACTTCAGTCGACTGAATCGACTTTCGGGTCAGTCGATTTTCAGGGGGTGGGGGGCTCGCTGGAGTTAAGGAAGAACCACCCGCAGCGGGGACAGGGGCTCGCCAGAGAGGTACCCCACTATCTATTGTAGGGTTCAGGGTGGGGGCGGGGGGCCTATAGGGCTGGCCGGGGCGGCGGCAGACCGGCAGTGGAGAGTTGTTTCGGGGCGGCGAGGCGGCGCTGGGGCTGGCGGTTCGGCCGGTGGTGGCTGGCGGCTCAGGGGGGTGCAGGTTGAAGATGAACTGCAGGCCCTCCCTAAACTACATGTCAAGTGCCTCTCTACTACCATTGCGTTCACTTTCGACAGTAACATTCAGATTCCATAGTAAATTTCAGGTTCGACAGTTAAGTTCAGAGTCAACATTTTTTACCTCATCTGTTGTAGTTAGGTGGTTTTTGGTGATGTAAATTTTACATCTATTTTACATCATCTATTGGAGATGCTATTAGAATCCCACTTGAGATTGATGATGTCTGTCTTGTGCTGCTTCAGCTTTGACGTCTTACGGCTCACCGGGGCTGCTCCAACGACAGAACGATCCATCACAACAGAGCAGTGTCCTGGACGCCGTCTACAGATTCCTCAGATCTTCCTCAACACCTCCAACAGCCACCTCTGCCTCAACTGCTTCAGCGACCAATCCAATGATGCTGAGGTCGACACAGCTACGGCAAAGAGGTTGTACACTTGTTGCATTACTTATTACTATACATTCATGTCGATCCATTAGAGCTATTTTGGTGCAACGGAAAAACATAGCAATAGAGAATTTTCCAATGGCACTCTACTATTCAATTATTCACGCATTTTGTTGAAAGGAATGAAGCAAAACATCCACTTGGACCTACTTTTCAAAATCTTATGCATGAAAACAAGACCAAGTGCATTTGTGGCAGAATAACATTCTAACTGTACACGCTTTCATATGGTTTCACTTTATTTTGGCCATGTTTCTTTGCATTCCTCTGCTCTTCCAATTCCTGTAAACCAAACACTCAAGTTGACAGAAATCCTGTGTTTACAAATGCTTTGTTTACCATGTGCATTCCTATCCTATTCCGGTGTTTTTCCTATCCCTGCTTTTTTAGAGTCATGCAAGCCAAATGTGTCCTTACAGAATTACTTCAGTTACAGGTAGGTGTCGAAGGGAACTTTGTGTGGTTTGTCCTGCTCCTGCCGCGATGTCGTCCAGCTCAACTGAGCTGCACCATCGACAGAAAATCCACCAAACCAGACATCACAACTCCTGACCGTCTTTCGCCGCCTCAGATCTCCTTCCCTGCCGCCGGCACCCACCGCAACGGCATCACCATCATCAACTCAGCAGATGAACCTGAGGAGTATACGGGTCCACAAGAGAGGTCGCACTCTTTTGTTTCTGCTTATGTTATGCATTTCTTAAAATTACCTGCTACTTTATCGTCTTGTTCACCTCTTGGACTCCAAGTTAGGTCCAAATTTATGTTCAAACTTGAGTTCTAAATTAGTTGTGGGGCACATATCGAGGAAGCAATGAATAGTATCTCTGTCTAATATCTGGTTCACCTAGGGTATGCGTATGTTGTTCATCTTGGGTGGGAAACAAATAGTAAAGCAATCATCATCTGTCTTTTTATTAAATTAAAGCAATCATCAGCCTGCTATCATTATTTTTGGATCCATCCACTGGTTGTTACCATCACTCTAAATTTCTGCATGCTCTCCTTACATAATCTCACCATATTTTTTTGTATGCATGTCAGATATTGTACACAGTCATGCTGAACATGTAGAGAAAAAGAGAAGAGTTTTTCCCGGCAATACAATGGCATGTAGACATCGCTCCATGGTGGGTTCAATGGCAAACCCTCCCCACCCCTCTCCAGATTGTAATCCAGAGGAAGATATCTGTTCTGAGGCGGATTGCACGCCACTGACCACTCCTATTTACCCCCCAAGATGTTTGCTCTACCTTGGCATGATGATGTTAGTCATATCATGCATATGTTGCCTTGCAGTGCCTACTTTTGACATCATATATGTCATCGGCTTAGTTTAGACATGTTCTATAATACCACCTGTTTAGCTTCTATATCATATATGGGAATTGTGCAGTCTCATGTCTTTTAGCCAGCGATAATATACGTGAAATGTGCAATGCCATCCTGTTTAACCAGGCATCATATATTTGAATGATATCTTGCCCATATTTTTCTTCATTACATTTCCATTTGTCGACAATGTTTGTACATTAAACTACTCTTCCTATGAATCAGCCATTTGGGTGGGAGATTGAAAAATCTGGAGTGAAAACAAGGCCTTCAGAGCAGACAGTGCTACCTGTCGAAGCAGATATCTTGTTGGGTCCCGATAGCTCCTCAGAGATGGATTCAGAGACAGATGACCAGTCCTATTCCCCCACTGAGGTGTATGCTCTAACTTGGCACGGTTATACTGCTCATATCATGCATATGGTGTCTTGCATTGCATAGATTAGACATCATATACGCAATACTCAACACCATGTTCTTAGTTCAGACATCATATCTAATGCCCTCTGTTTAGCATATAAATCACATATGTGAATTAATTGATGCGATCCTAATTACTTAGATAACATGTAGGTGAATTATGTCATGCGATCCTGTTTAGTTATTCATCATATCTTTGAATTATGTTATGATATGCTATCCAATTTAGATAGACATCATATATGTGAAATTATGTCATGTTATCCGTTTTAGTTAAACAATATACATGTCAACTATTTCATGCCCTCTTTTTTCCACACTATCTATTGCATCTGTCTCTCATACAATGTTTGTACATTCAACTATGTTTCCTGTTTATCAGCAATTTGAATTGGATCGGGTGATGCCAGCATCTAGCAGACTAAAAACACGATCTTCAAATAAAACAGTGCTACCTCTTGGTGGAGATAGCACCCCGGTTGTACATGCATGAGAACCAGCCCTACCACACATAATCCAAACTCTCGCAGATTGTACCCCTACTGCGATGGACAGAGAACCAGCTTCACCCAATCTAACCCCAACCCCAGCAGACAGTAACCCAGTTCCTGTTGACACAGCACCATCTCCACCATAGAGCTCCCAAACAAGAGCAGTTAGTAAGGCAGCTCCAGTGCCCAAAGGGCCAGTACTACCACGGCGAACCCCAACTCCACCATTTAGTATGCCTATTCCTGTGGAGGAAGCACAACCAGCTAGTCGTAGTTTAGCATCTATCGCATTTGATGTTGTTAAATCGTATGTGCGTATCTTCCCATCTTGGAAATATTATACTGAAGATGAAGGAAAATGCGATTCTGGTGTTTGTCCAGGAGTTATGTGTAAGTAATGTTATTCATGGCAATTACTTTGCTTTGTCCCATACATCCTACCTCCATGATGGTTATAATACAGCAAATTTTCCCATTTTCTCTATAGAGAAGGACCGATTTGAAACTCACGATGAGGTAACCTGTGCTAATACCTCTGCTATCTTCAAGAATGCTTGGTGGCAGTATCGAATTACTTGAAGAAAACGATTTCATCGGCAAAGAAACTCATCAAATTCCCTTACGCTCTCCTGAGACATATTTATCGGACGATGATCGGGAACGCTTTGTTCATCTGGTACCGAACCAAGAATGTGGTAAGGTCTATGAGCTCATTTTCTATTTTAAGTACTATATTCTTGTGTCTTATCAGACTGCTCATGTAGAACATGTGCCTAAACCTGAAGAATAAATGTTCTAATTTAAGATTCCATTGCTATCATAGTTCAAAAAAGCGTTAGGCGTTAATTGTGCGTTTTGCCACCGCCTTGCGCTTTACTGACAAAAGCGCATGCTTATGCGCAGTTATGCACAAATTAAGCATAGTTATACGCAATGCGTTTCGCCAACGCCTAGAGCCTAGGCGCGCTTAAGCGCTCGCTTAGGCGTGCCTTTTTAACTATGATTGCTATCGTGTATACTGCTTTTCTCTTGTATCACTGTATTTACTCATACAAACTTATTTTTAAATTGAAGGATCCAATCGAAACTGCAATGGCACAGCAGGTATGTTCACACATGTTTCTTTAACAGGCTTGCTCTTATCAATAGCTCTGTTGATTTCAATTTCAATTGTGTATATAGTTGACTTCTCATATCATGCACATTACTAGCATCACAACAGAGTCAATAGTGTTGTTGTACATGTAGACCCGTGGTACCCATCTGAAATCTTGTTGTGCCGTGTAGTTTCCCATGCTTTGTATTCTTTCACTTCTGCTTTGTCTTGAACTGATATGATTTGAACCGTGTCTCTATTTTGATTTGGCAAGAAAATGCAGTGACCATAGGACATAGAAATATGTTTGTTTGATGCTTTTATTATGTACTAGTACTTGGCAATAGAAGACTTGGTAGTTTAATCATGTCCACCTTACTAATGAACTGGTTCACCGAATTGAATTTCATATACTAGTACATTGTGACGCCCCCGATTCAATCGTACATTAATCATACACGCAAACGTGTACGATCAAGATCAGGGACTCACGGGAAGATATCACAACACAACTCTAAAATAAAATAAGACATACAAGCATTATAATACAAGTCAGGGGCCTCGAGGGCTCGAATACAAGTGCTCGATCATAGACGATTCAGCGGAAACAACAATATCTGAGTAAAGACATAAGTTAAACAAGTTTGCCTTAAGAAGGCTAGCACAAACTGGGATACAGATTGAAAGAGGCGCAGGCCTCCTGCCTGGGATCCTCCTAAACTACTCCTGGTCGTCGTCAGCGGCCTACACATAGTAGTAGGCACCTCCGGTGTAGTAGGAGTACTCGTCGACGGTGGCGTCAAGCTCCTGTGCTCCAGCATCTGGTTGTGACAACCAGGTAGAATGGAAAGGTGAAAAGAGGGAGAAAAGCAACCGTGAGTACTCATCCAAAGTACTCGCAAGCAAGGATCTACACTACATATGCATGGGTATCTGTGTAAAGGGGCAATATCGATGGACTGAACTGCAGAATGCCAGAATAAGAGGGGGGTAGCTAGTCCTGTCGAAGACTACGCTTCTGGCCACCTCCATCGTACAACATGTAGAAGAGAGTAGATGGTAAGTTCACCAAGTATCATCGCATAGCGTAATCCTACCCGGCGATCCTCCCCTCGTCGCCCTGTGTGAGAGCGATCACCGGGTTATATCTGGCACTTGGAAGGGTGTGTTTTATTAAGTATCTGGTTCTAGTTGTCATAAGGTCAAGGTACAACTCCAAGTCGTCCTGTTATCAAGATCACGGCTATTCGAATAGATAAACTTCCCGTAGGGTGCACCACATTACCCAACACGCCGATCCCATTTGGCCGGACACACTTTCTCGGTCGTGCCCGCCTCGGAAGATCAACACGCCGCAGCCCTACCTAGGCACAACAGAGAGGTCAAGACACCGGTCTAAATCCTATGGCGAGGGTGGGGCCCATCGCCCATTGCACACCTGCACGCTATGGCGGTCGAAGCAGACCTAGCCCCCTTAATACAAGCGCGGGCTTACGGTCCAATCCGGCATGCGCCGCTCAGTCGCTGACGTCAAGAAGGCTTCGGCAAATACCACAACGTCGAGTGCCCATAACTGTTCCCGCGTAGTTGGTTAGTGCGTATAGGCCAGTGGCCAGACTCAGATCAACTACTAAGATCTCGTTAATTGAAGTATCCGCGAATGCCGACCAGGGCCAGGCCCACCTCTCTCCTAGGTGGTCTCAACCTGCCCTGTCGCTCCGCCACAAAGTAACAGTCGGAGGCTATTGGGAACCCAGGCCCACCTCTACCGGGATGGAGCCACCTGCCCCTTCAGCCCCCATATCCGAACAGTATCATAAGTAATGTAACAGTATAAAGTATATAGCATATGCCCGTGATCACCTCCCGAAGTGATCACGGCCCAGTAGTATAGCATGGCAGACGGACAAGAGTGTAGGGCCACTTATGGAACACTAGCATCCTATCCTAAGCATTAGGATAGCAGGTAAAGGTATCAACAATTGTAGCAACAATGACAGGCTATGCAGCAGAATAGGATTAACCGAAAGCAGTAACATGCTACACTACTCTAATGCAAGCAGTAGAGAGAAGGAATAGGCGATATCTCGGTGATCGGGGGGCTTGCTCGAAGCTCACCGAGAAGGAGGGGTTGCTACCTCTTGAGCATCATGTTGGATTTCCTTGAAGAGGAAAGGGTGATGCAGCAGAGTAGAGTAAGTATTTCCTCGCTTTTGAGAACCAAGGTATCAATCCAAGAGGAGGCTATGTGCAAGTCCCTCGTACCTACACAAAACAAATAGCTCAACGCAACCAACGCGATTAGGGGTTGTCAATCCTTCACGGTCACTTTAGAGTGAGATTTGATAGAGATGATAGATAATATTTTTGGTATTTTGGTATAAAGATGCAAAGTAAAATAAAAGCAAAGTAAAAAAGCAAAAACAATAATAAAGTGTTGGGAGATTAATATGATAAAGATAGACCCGGGGGCCATAGATTTCACTAGTAGCTTCTCTCAAGAGCATAAGTATTTTACGGTGGGTGAATGAATTACTGTTGAGCAATTGACAGAATTGAGCATAGTTATGAGAATATCTAGGTATGATCATGTATATAGGCATCACGTCCCAGACAAGTAGACCGACTCCTACCTGCATCTACTACTATTACTCCACTCATCGACCGCTATCCAGCATGCATCTAGATTATTAAGTTCAAGAAAACAGAGTAACGCCTTAAGCAAGATGACATGATGTAGAGGGATAAATTCATGCAATATGATAAAAACCCCATCTTGTTATCCTCGATGGAAAAAATACAATACGTGCCTTGCTGCCCCTACTGTCACTGGGAAAGGACACCGCAAGATTGAACCCAAAGCTAAGCACTTCTCCCATTGCAAGAAAAACCAATCTAGTAGGCCAAACCAAACTGATAATTCGAAGAGACTTGCAAAGATAACCAATCATACATAAAAGAATTCAGAGAAGATTCAAATATTGTTCATAGATAGACTTGATCATAAGCCCACAATTCATCGGTCTCAACAAACACACTGCAAAAAGAAGATTACATCGAATAGATCTCCAAGAGAGAGGGGGAGAGAACATTGTATTGAGATCCAAAAAGAGAGAAGAAGCCATCTAGCTACTAACTATGGACCCAAAGGTCTGAGGTAAACTACTCACACTTCATCGGAGAGGCTATGATGATGTAGAAGCCCTCCGTGGTGGATTCTCCTTCCGGCGGAGCTCCGGAACAGACCCCAAGATGGGATCTCATGGATACAGAAAGTTGCGGCGATGGAATTAGGTTTTTGGCTCCGTCTCTGATCGTTTGGGGGTACGTAGGTATATATAGGAGGAAGGAGTACGTCGGTGGAGCAACGGAGGGCCCACGAGGCAGGGGGCGCGCCCCCCACCCTCGTGGCCACCTCCTTTATTTCTTGACGTGGGGTCCAAGTCTCCTGGATCATGTTCGGTGAGAAAATCACGTTCCCGAAGGTTTCATTCCGTTTGGACTCCGTTTGATATTCCGTTTCTTCGAAACACTAAAATAGGCAAAAAAACAGCAAATCTGGGCTGGGCATCCGGTTAATAGGTTAGTCCCAAAAATAATATAAAAGTGGAAAATAAAGCCCAATATGGTCCAAAACAATAGATAATATAGCATGGAGCAATCAAAAAAATTATAGATACGTTGGAGACGTATCAGGCATCCCCAAGCTTAATTCCTGCTCGCCCTCGAGTAGGTAAATGATAAAAAGGAATTTTTGATGCGGAGTGCTACTTGGCATAATTTCAATGTAATTCCTCTTAATTTTGGTATGAATATTCAGATCCGAAAGATTCAAGACAAAATTTTAATATTGACATAAAAATAATAATACTTCAAGCATACTAACTAAGCAATTATGTCTTCTCAAAATAACATGTCCAAAGAAAGTTCATCCCTACAAAATCATATAGTTTAGTCATGCTCCATTTTTGTCACACAAGAATGCTCTCATCATGCACAACCCCGATGACAAGCCAAGCAATTGTTTCATACTTTAGTAATCTCAAAGTTTATAAACCTTCACGCAATACATGAGCGTGAGCCATGGATATAGCACTATGGGTGGAATAGAATATGATGATGGGGGTTATGTGGAGAAGACAAAAAGGAGAAAGTCTCACATCAACGAGGCTAATCAATGGGCTAGGGAGATGCCCATCGATTGATGTTAATGCAAGGAGTAGGGATTGCCATGCAACGGATGCACTAGAGCTATAAATGTATGAAAGCTCAACAAAAGAAACTAAGTGGGTGTGCATCCAACTTGCTTGCTCACGAATACCTAGGGCACTTGAGGAGGCCCATTGTTGGAATATACAAGCCAAGTTCTATAATTAAAAATTCCCACTAGTATTTGAAAGCGTCAAAACAAGAGACTCTCTATCATGAAGATTATAGTGCTACTTTGAAGCACAAGTGTGGAAAAAAGGATTGTAGCATTGCCCCTTTTTATAAAAAAAATTGGTCCTTCCTTTTTTTTCTTTTGGACTTTCTCTTTTTTTATTGGGACAATGCTCTATGAAATGATATCATCACACTTCTATTTATTTACAACTCAATGATTACAACTCGATACTAGAACAAAGTATGATTCTATATGAATGCCTCCGGCGGTGTACCGGGATATGCAATGAATCAAGAGTAACATGTATGAAAGAATTATGAATGGTGGCTTTGCCACAAATACTATGTCAACTACATGATCATGCTAAGCAATATGACAATGATGAATGTGTCATGAAGAACGGTATGGTGGAAAGTTGCATGGCAATATATCTCGGAATGGCTATGGAAATGCCATAATAGGTAGGTATGGTGGCTGTTTTGAGGAAGATATAAGGAGGTTTATGTGTGAAAGAGCGATCATATCACGGGGTTTGGATGCATCGCTAAGTTTGCACCAACTCTCAATGTGAGAAAGGGTAATGCACGGCATCAAGAGGCTAGCAATGATGGAAGGGTGAGAGTGTATAATCCATGGACTCAAAATTAGTCATAAAGAACTCACATACTTATTGCAAAAATCTACAAGCCATCAAAAACCAAAGCACTACGTGCATGCTCCTAGGGGGATAGATTGGTAGGAAAAGACCATCGCTCGTCCCCGACCGCCACTCATAAGGAGGACAATCAAATAACACCTCATGTTTCAAATTTGTTACATAACATTTACCACGTGCATGCTATGGGACTTGCAAACTTCAACACAAGCATTTCTCAAATTCACAACTACTCAACTAGCACAACTTTGATATTATCACCTCCATATCTCAAAACAATTATCAAGCATCAAACTTTTCTTAGTATTCAACGACTCAAAAGAAAGTTTTACAAATCTTGAATACCAAGCATATTATTATTAAGCAAATTACCATGCTATTTAATACTCTCAAAATAATCTAAGTGAAGCATGAGAGATCAATAGTTTCTATAAAACAAATCCACCACCGTGTTTCTAAAAGATATAATTGAAGCACTATAGCAAAACTATATAGCTCAAAAGATATAAGTGAAGCACATAGAGTATTCTATCAAATTCCAATTTGTATGGCTCTCTCAAAAGGTGTGTACAGCAAGGATGATTGTGGTAAACTAAAAAGCAAAAACTCAAATCATACAAGACGCCCAAGGAAAACACATATCGTGTGGTGAATAAGAATATAGCTCCAAGTAAAATTACCAATGGAAGTAGATTTAAAGAGGGGATGCCTTCCGGGGCATCCCCAAGCTTTTAATTTTTGGTTTCCTTGGATTATCTTGGGGGTGCCATGGGCATACCCAAGCTTAGGCTCTTGCCACTCCTTGTTCCATAATCCATCAAAAGATTTCACCCAAAACTTGAAAACTTCACAACACAAAACTCGACAGAAATCTCGTGAGCTCCGTTAGCGAAAGAAAACAAAAGACCACTTCAAGGTACTGTAATGAACTCATTATTTATTTATATTGGTGTTAAACCTACTGTATTCCAACTTCTCTATGGTTTATAAACTATTTTACTAGCCATAGATTCATCAAAATAAGCAAACAACACACGAAAAACAGAATCTTTCAAAAACAGAACAGTCTGTAGTAATCTGTAACTAACGAAAACTTATGGAACTCCAAAAATTCAGCCAAAATATAAAGACCTAGGCAATTTGTTTATTGATCATCAGCAATTGGAATTACTATTTTATCACGTTCTGGTGATTTTTAACAATTGTTTTCGTGAACCGAAAGTTTCTGGAAATTACAGCAAGATCAAATAACTATCATCCAAGAAGATCCTATAGGTTTAACTTGGCACAAACACTAATTAAAACATAAAACCACATCTAAACAGAAGGTAGATGGATTATTTATTCCTAACATAAAGGAAAAATACTGGGTTGTCTCCCAACAAGCGCTTTTCTTTAAAGCCTTTTAGCTAGGCAATGAGATTTCAATGATGCTCACAGGAAAGACAAGAATTGAGGCACAAAGAGAGCATCATAAAACATGTGACAAACAAACTTAAGTCTAACATACTTCCTGCATAGGCATATTATAGGCAAACAAATTATCGTAGCAAGCAAAAACTATCATAAGGAAGGAAGAAGAAAGAGACGATAGAAATCTCAACATGACGAGAAGTAATTTAGTAACATGAAAATTTCTGCAACCATATTTTCCTCTCTCGTAATAATTACATGTAGGATCATAAGCAAATTCAACAATATAGCTATCATATAAAATAATTTCAACACGATCCACATGCATGCAAAGTTGACACTCTTCCGAAATAGTGGGATTAACATTAACTAAAGTCATGACCTCTCCAAACCCACTTTTATCAAAAATTTCATAAGATTGAATATTCTCCAAATATGTGGGATCTAAAGTTGACACTTGTCGGTGTCAAAACCGGCGGATCTCGGGTAGGGGGTCCCGAACTGTGCGTCTAGGCGGATGGTAACAGGAGACAAGGGACACGATGTTTTTACCCAGGTTCGGGCCCTCTCGATGGAGGTAATACCCTACTCCTGCTTGATTAATATTGATGATATGGGTAGTACAAGAGTAGATCTACCACGAGATCAGAGAGGCTAAACCCTAGAAGCTAGCCTATGGTATGATTGTTATTCGTCCTACGGACTAAAACCCTTCGGTTTATATAGACACTGAATAGGGTTAGGGTTACACAGAGTCGGTTACAATGGTAGGAAATCTACATATCCGTATCACCAAGCTTGCCTTCCACGCCAAGGAAAGTCCCATTCGGACATGGGACGAAGTCTTCAATCTTGTACCTTCATAGTCCAGGAGTCCGGCCAACGGTGATAGTTCGGCTATCCGGACACCCCCTAATCCAGACTCCTCAAGAGCCCCTAACCAGGCTCCAATGGCGATGAGTCCGCGCGTGAGATTGTCTTCGTATTGCGAGGCGGGTTCTTCTCCAAATTCCATATACTTGTCGAATAGTGTCCGGCTTCTGATAAATGCTGCGCTCCTTGGCTTCCACGCCCAATAATGGCCATCTTCCACGTGTTTGAATGAATGCGAAAAGCCAGGGTATTTTTACACTTATCCCCCTAGCTGCGCAAATGAGCCGCCTATAAAAGGGACGAGGATCTAGATCTGAGTCACACCAACCCCCCCTCCATGAGCTTTCATCGGAGCGCCTTCGACAAAAATCCATTCCATCATGGACAGTCGACGCGGCTCCTCCTCTCGCGCTCCCAGCCCTCAGCCTGGAAATTGGGAGAGATGCTCAGTCCCGCATAGCGAGCTAGTGACACTCCAAACCAAGGGATTTCTTCCCCGGCCTTCATGGTTCCGGTTCGAGCCGGACTTGCCACCTACAAGGGCGGAAAGCAAGCGGAGAGTGTCCCCGATCCCTCTAAAGGAGAGCGGGTATGCTTTGTCTCTTATCTAGTAAGAGGACTCAGATTTCCAATTCATCCGTTTCTCTGGGGGCTCTTGGAGTTCTATGGCCTCCAGTTGCACCACCTTACGCCTGCCTCTATTTTGCACATCGCGGGCTTTGTGGCCCTTTGCGAACTGTTCTTGGGCGTCGAGGCTCATTTTGCGCTGTGGAAGAGATTATTCTGCCTTGTACCCCGTTCTCATGAGGGGTCGATATATCAAGTGGGCGGAGCGAACTATGCGCGATCGCCGGACCGGATATCTATCCGGAACCCCGAAGAAGGCGTCCGAAGACTGGCCTTCGGAATGGTTTTACATGGAGGGCGTCCCGCTGCCGGATCCTGTTCGGATCGGCCTTCCGGAGTTTACCAACGCTCCTCTGAAGAAGCGCCTAAGCTGGCGCCCGCGGAGCCCCCAGAGGGAAAATGACCGGGACGTCCTTTACTTGATGAGCTGAATAAGATTACTGGCTCATGCCGGATTGACCATGATTGGAGTCATGGCAATCTGCATTATGAGGGTAGTACAACCGCTCCAATATAGGGGCCACCCCATGTGGGACTTCAACGGGGAGGACGATGCCACCCGCCATGGCCGCAAGGG
This sequence comes from Aegilops longissima, assembly GCA_021605205.1. Taxonomy (NCBI): domain Eukaryota; kingdom Viridiplantae; phylum Streptophyta; class Magnoliopsida; order Poales; family Poaceae; genus Aegilops; species Aegilops longissima. The sequence goes on from CM038680.1 coordinate 701,822,372, forward strand.
GCCGGGATCGGTCGCCGAACTGGTGAAGACCTTGTCCGCCATGTATAAAGGGGAGGAGGAGGATTTTCTCCACGTCAGTCCACTGAGCGGGTTTTCTTCGAATAATCCTCGAAGTTGGGTAAGCAAACATCTTTGTGGCCTGTCTGATCCATGTTTCCGTGGTTAAATATCTCATTTCATGGTTTCTACGCAGGAACTGCGCCGGGCCGTGGAGAAGATACACAGCCCGCCCCCACAACCCGAGGATCCGGAACGGTCCCTTGATCCGGCCTCCGAAGAGGACCCGGATATAAAGGTGGAGCCGATCGACGGGGTGTTCCACAAACTTAGCATCGACAATGCTTTGATTGCCATTACGGCTGACTACCCCGGATTATTTCCGGCCTCCCAGGTAACCGTGACCGAAGTCCGGATACCATGACCCACCCGTGCTTTACTTCTAATCACCACGTATTTGATGGTGTTTTGCAGGGGGTGCCTTCAGAACGGGAAGCCGAGCCTGCCGCGGCCGTCCAACAAGGGGCAGCTCGGCCCAGTAGGCGGAAAAGAAGTGCGGTACGACTCGAGACGTCGCCGCAACGGTATGATTTGCCATCGTGTTTTAAGGAGAGGTTCCTGGGAGGCACACTGACGCTCGTGGTTTTTTCAGGAAAAAGAGCGCACGCCGGACTGAGTCCGGAGAAGTTGCCAATCGGACCCCCGCCAACCAGGCTCAAAAGCCGAGTCCGGAAGGGGGTACAAACACGAGGCGTGCGTTGGATGCTCCGACAGACTGTCCGCCACCAAATCGGAGGTGGAGAGCGCCATGAATCATAGGCGCCGCCGGACTATTCTACGTGACGCATGTTTCTCCCAAGAGGCGTTGGACGCCTTTAGTTCGGGAGAAGCGCACTGCGTGCGCGCCAAGATGGCCTAGCAGAGCCACGGAGCAGTATGTGAAAGACATATGGGTAAGGAATTTTGACAGTTATATATGCCAAGAGTCTCCCGAGACTTAAAATAGTTAGGATAACTGATTTAAGGATCATTTGGAATGCAGGTTCTTACCAAAAGAATACCCGCTTGTCCCAGGAGCTTGAAGAGTGCAAGGCCCAACTTGAGGTCAAGATCAAGCCGCGACCGGGAGGCCATGAAGACCCCTCCGTAATATATGCCCTTCAAAGTAGAAGTAGTTTCGCAAAGTGCGGCGTGTGCATAAATCTGATATTAACATTGCAGATAGCGCCGGGATGGATCTGGACAAGCAACAGCTCCTGCGCCAGCTAAAGGCCGGCGAGAGCGTGCTTACGGGGGTGCGGCAGGAGAAAAATAACCTCCAAGATGCCAACACCCAACTGGGTGAGGAACTAAAGGATGTTCGTGCCCAGTTGTCCGACCAGAAGGAGAATCGACGGCTTCGTCGCGGCATTTTCAGTAAGTGCTTAAACGAACTTTGAAAGAGTTCGGTGAGGAAGGCGACTAACATAAACATGTATGTAGGTTTGCTCACAGGTCGTCCTGAGGACGAGATGCCTAGTTCTTCGGGTGATCTTCTTCCCGAACTGCGTCAGCTGCACGAACGAGTTCGGCAGGTGATGAAAGGCGTCGCCCAGGCCTTGTGGCTATCTATCTCCCCTGCCCAAGGCATTGGGGAGCTGGTAGAGCGGCTTCAAGGAGCACGGCGGCGCTCCGACTATGGAAGATATCGGCCTGCCGTCAAGGCGCCAGGAGGCTGGGCCATGGTAAAGACGCGGTACACGGTTGCTGACCCAAACCACATGGCCGAGGTCGGACCTGTGGGGCCTGATGGGGAGGAGATCCCTGTAAGCTTAGTGTACGGCCAAGTAGAATTGGCCGCCAAGTATTCCCAGCAAGATTATAAATTAGATAGCCTATTAGATGACATTAAGGAGGAATACAATTAGTCGAGTTGACTATGTATTTGAATATGACATGAAAAATGTCTTCTAGCCGGATTGTAGATCGTTTGTCATAGCGGACCTTTTCGCTTCGACCTCGTGACCCAATAGTCCGGAGTGTGTCGGTGTCAAAACCGGCGGATCTCGGGTAGGGGGTCCCGAACTGTGCGTCTAGGCGGATGGTAACATGAGACAAGGGACACGATGTTTTTACCCAGGTTCGGGCCCTCTCGATGAAGGTAATACCCTACTCCTGCTTGATTAATATTGATGATATGGGTAGTACAAGAGTAGATCTACCACGAGATCAGAGAGGCTAAACCCTAGAAGCTAGCCTATGGTATGATTGTTATTCGTCCTACGGACTAAAACCCTTCGGTTTATATAGACACCGCATAGGGTTAGAGTTACACAGAGTCGGTTACAATGGCAGGAAATCTACATATCCGTATCGCCAAGCTTGCCTTCCACGCCAAGGAAAGTCCCATCCGGACACGGGACGAAGTCTTCAATCTTGTATCTTCATAGTCCAGGAGTCCGGCCAACGGTGATAGTTCGGCTATCCGGACACTCCCTAATCCAGGACTCCCTCAACACTCTTCCAAACCCACTTTCAATATTATTGCAAACGATATTATCAATCTCATATTCATAATGGAGATTAAATAAATTTTCAAGATCATAAGAAAAATCACCCCAATCATGATCATTGCAACAAATAGTGGACATAGCAAAACTAGCATCCCCGAGCTTAGGGTTTTGCATATTATTAGCACAATTGACATCAAGAGAATTTATAGTAAAATCATTGCAATCATGCTTTTCATCGAAGGAACTATCAAGCATGGGTGCAATAGCAACGATCTCATTTTTAACATAAGGAACTATAGCAAATTTGTCTTCATAAATATTGGCATCATGGCCACAAGAATAGCAAGCATCATGTTCATCAAGGGATATTTCAACCAAATCATCGGAATCATCATTATCTATAGATTCATGCATATCATTATTTTCTTCCAAAGCAACGGTCATTCTTTCAATAAATTCTTGGACATAGACATTATGAGCAAAGTTTTCATTGCAATATTTAAGTATGACGGAATTTTCAGATTTGTTGAGAGTGAAATCATACTTTTGAATCAAAGAAGCAACTTCATGAGCACCCTTAAAAACAACAAATTCTTCAATTTGTTCAATATCATAGTAACTATAAACACCCTTTGCGTAAGAAGATAAGATTTCATTATCATTGAACTCACATAGGTAGGGAAGGTGTTTTTTAGGGTTCTTAGAGCAACAAGTAAAATCACAAATTTCACAAAGATTCCAAGCATAGCATAGCAAACTATTTATATGATACCATAAGAGCTTCCACTTTTCATACAAACGATGACGCACAAAATGAGCATGCTCATATAAAGATTTCCCATCAACTAGGCTAGTTGGGGTCTCCCACAATTGTAGCAATTGCGCTCTCGACTAGAAGATATCTTGTCATTGTAAGACCTTGACTTGGAGCTTCTTTCTTTGCTTCTACTTTTGTAGAATTTGTTGAAGTTCTTCACCATTAAGCTCAATTCTTCATTGAAGGTTGGTTTCTCACTTGATGATGTGGGGGTTTCACTTGAGGCTTTGTAAGCACCACTTGACTTGTTGTGAAGTTCCTCCTTATCCTTGAGTGACATCTCATGAGCAACAATCCTTCCATTGACTTCCGTTGGCTTGAGATCTTTGTAGTTTGGCATCATTTGGATCAATGTGCACACGGTATCATCCTTTCCATCCAATGCTCTTAGGATTTTCTTGATGATGAATTTGTCGGTCATCTCTTCACTCCCTAAGCCGGCAATCTCATTTGTGATAAGAGCAAGCCTAGACTACATTTCAGCGACACCTTCACCATCCTTCATTTTGAACTTGTCGAGCTGACTTTGGAGCACATCCAACTTGGATTCCTTGACGGACTCGGTACCTTCATGCATATCAATCAAAGTATCCCAAATTTCCTTTGCATTCTCAAGACAGCTGATTTTGTTGAATTCTTCGGGGCACAATCCGTTGAAGATGATGTCACATGCTTGAGCGTTGTATTGTAGCATCTTCAATTCTTCCGCATTAGCTTCACGGTTCGGTTCTCTCCCATCAAAGAATTCACCTTGCAAGCCAATACAAATAATTGCCCAAACGACGGGGTTACGTCCAAGAATATGCATTTTCATCTTATGCTTCCAACTAGCAAAATTAGTACCATCAAAGTAAGGACCTCACGGTGATAATTTCCTCGCTAGACGCCATACTCTCCTAGGTTGTGAAACCAAGGCTATGACCACCAAAAGCTATGGAAATCAAAGCAAATGGAGACCAACGCTCTGATACCACTTGTAGGACCTTGAAGTATGTCTAGAGGGGGTGATTAGACTACTTGACCAATAAAAACTTAACCTTTTCCCAATTTTAGAGTTTGGTAGATTTTAGCTATTTTAGAACAAGTCAAGCAATCATCACACAATTCAAGCAAGCATGCAAAGAGTTTATGAGTAGCGAAAATTAAAGCATGCAACTTGCAAGAATGTAAAGGGAAGGGTTTGGAGGATTCAAACGCAATTGGATACACGGATGTTTTTGGCGTGGTTCCGATAGGTGGTGCTATCGTACATCCACGTTGATGGAGACTTCAACCCACGAAGGGTAACGGCTGCGCGAGTCCACGGAGGGCTCCACCCACGGAGGGTCCATGAAGAAGCAACCTTGTCTATCCCACCATGGCCGTCGCTCACGAAGGACTTGCCTCACTAGCGGTAGATCTTCACGAAGTAGGCGATCTCCTTGCCCTTACAAACTCCTTGGTCCAACTCCACAATCCTGTCGGAGGCTCCCAAGTGACACCTAGCCAATCTAGGAGACACCACTCTCCAAGAAGTAACAAATGGTGTGTTGATGATGAACTCCTTGCTCTTGTGCTTCAAATGATAGTCTCCCCAACACTCAACTCTCTCTCATAGGTTTTGGATCTGGTGGAAAGAGGGTTTGAGTGGAAAGCAACTTGGGAAGGCTAGAGATCAAGATTCATATGATAGGAATGGAATATCTTGGCCTCAACACATGAGTAGGTGGTTCTCTCTCAGAAATGGTAAGTTGGAAGTGTATGTTCGTTCTGATGGCTCTCTCCACGAATGAAGACGAGGTGGAGGGGTATATATAGCCTCCACACAAAATCTAACCGTTACACACAATTTACCAAACTCGGTGGGACTGAATCGTTAAACTCGGTCGGACCGATTTAGTAAACCTAGTGACCGTTAGTGATTTTCGGTGGGACTGACATGCATCTCGGTGAGACCGATATGGTTAGGGTTAGGGCATAACGTAATCTCGATGAGACCGATTACACAAACTCGATGAGACCGATTTGGTAATAAGCTTTCCAGAGAGTTGGTCAGGTAAACTCGGTGGGACCGATTTGCTCTTTTCGTGAGACCAAATGTTACAAAAGGAAACAGAGAGTTTACATTGCAATCTCGGTGGGACCGATTGCTCACCGGTTAGACCGAAACATTACGAAGGGAAACAGAGATTAGAACCCCATCTCGGTGAGACCGAGATCCCTATCGGTAAGACCGATTTTCTTAGGGTTTGTGGCAGTGGCTATGACTTTTGGAATCGGTGGCGCCGAATAGAAAGAATCGGTGTGACCGATTTTGGCTTTAGGTTTAGGTCATTTGTGGATGTGGGAAAGTAGTTGAGGGTTTTGGAGCATATCACTAAGCACATGAAGCAAGAGGCTCATTAAGCAACACCTCATCCCTTCTTGATAGTATTGGCTTTTCCTATAGACTCAATGTGATCTTGGATCACTAAAATGTAAAATGAAGAGTCTTGAGCTTTTGAGCTTGAGCCAATCCTTTGTCCTTAGTATTTTGAGGGATCCACTTTCATCATCCATGCCATGCCATTCATTGAGCTTTCCTGAAACAATAGTCTTGGAATAGCATTAGCTCAATGAGCTATATGTTGTTATGAATTACCAAAACCACCTAGGGATAGTTGCACTTTCACTCACCCGCGTTGCAGGGGCACGGGGGCGGCGAGGCGCGAAGAAGCGGGCCGAGGAGGAGGTCGGGGACGGCGAGCGACGAGCGGCGCCGGTGATGGGGCACAAAAAATGACAGTACTTCTCCTTCTTCTTCCAGCGAGTCGTCAGCCACCCAGCTCCCACCACTCAAAACAGTGCTTGGGGAGCCATATTCCTTACAATGTTGTTTGATATATCACTTTCAGTATTCACTGGACTGATCCGTATTTTTCCTTTCAGGGCCAAGCCTAGGCCAAGCAAGAAAGCTCGTTTGGACAAAGCGGCAGAAGAAAACGACGCTCCTGAACCGGACAAAATACCAGATCCCGAAGAACACATCCACGACGATGTGCTGAACGACCCACCATCGCAAGATCATGATGTTACTGCTGAAGAGGCACATGTTGATGCCACAGGCCCTTTTAATCAGCCCACAAGGCCTGTCCAGACTGACAAAACAATGAGCCCATCAAAGCATACTGATAAACCGGCGACCACAGTGCGGACCGGTGAAGCCAAAGATGATGATGTTGTTATTACTGGCGTTGGTTGTTCCGAGCTAGGCAATCCTGTCGCTTTATCTAAGCATACTGCCAAGGATGAATTTGCTGCATTTGGCAAAGGCAAATGGAATGCCGATTTGGCCACCTATGCCGCTCTGAACACCCAAGATCTTCATTCCGGCTATCTGATCGGCTATATACCAGCCGTGATTATGAAGCCGGTCTGGTAAATATGATGAAGGACAAATATGAGGTAAATTCCATATGACTCTCTGCTTGTATAATTTAACCTGTCAACTCCAATAGCCCCCAAGTGATGGTTTGAAGATATCAACTTAAACCGGGACTTTCCAATGTGAACTTGAACGCAGCCGGTTCTACTTAATGCAGTTAAACCGGGCCTTTATATAGTAAGAATTCCGTGTCACCAAGGACGAGCAAATAGGCATTAGCCCCAAGTGCCAAGTTGAATACTTGTATTGAGCTTGGGACTTATATAGAAATTGTATGATGAAAAGCAAATATGCATTAGCCCCCAAGTACCGAGGGTATAACTTGTTATGTGGTTGGTACTTCAACTCTGCACCGCAATCTTTATCAAATGATTATCTGTATGTAGGCTGATCTGAGCAAGAGAGAAAGTCAAATCGCCGATCTGCAAGAAAATCTGAAGTCCTAGCAACCTGAAACCTCTAATGCAAAAAATGAATTAACCAGCGCTTTAAGCGTCATGGAAAAGCTTAAAGAGGGTTTCAACAAGGCGCGGGCGGATTGGGCCACTGAAAAAGCCGCTTTAACTCAACGAGCAGAGAAGGCCGAGGCTGCACTCAAACCGGCGGTGGATGAATTGACCAGTGTAAAACGGCACGTGCATGCCATGACCGCTGCTGTCTTTGGTAAGCCTTCTTTATTTCTAAAGTAATGAGGCCTTCTCATGTAACTGCCGGTTTACTAACCCTTTGAATGATACAGGGACACGTATTGGCCACTTGGGATCAGATGTGCGGAAGAAATTGAAACCGCCTATACATTGATAGAACAATCAGATATCGTGCACAACGGATCATCTCAGACGCTTCTCACAACAACCCGGCGCCGACCTTGATCCAGACACTATTAAAAGGTTGTCAATGCTTCCTGCCCGGTTGAAGAGTTAAATAAATCTGCTGCTAGAACCGGTGCTATAAACGCCTTAATCCGGGCAAAAGCATGGGTGCCGGATTTTGATCATGTTGAAGCGGCCCAGGGCTTCCCAAGCTTGAAGGAAGACGGGACAGAATTCAGCGAAGAGGATCTCCGAGCTATAAACCGGGAAGTGCGCCCTCTGGCTTGCCAATTGGTTGAAGAGGCAGATTTGTCTCACTATCAAGCTCAATATGATGGTCAAAACTAACGAGTGGCTGCACCAATTCCTGAAGCGGAGAACCTTATACCTCCAATCCATAAGCATACTTACGCTCCTGATATTGAACCGTCGTTGCTGATCAGTGATGAAGCTGTCTTTCAAGCATTAATGGGAATCGACTGGACAATTGTTGATTTCCAGCCGCTGGGTAGAGAAGCCGAAGTTGAAGTGGCGCAAGATGACCTGCAACCATCAGGCCAAGCTGGTGACCAAGCATGAACCGGAGGCCGGTTTAAATTACTGCTCTTTTATGTTACGCAGAAAACAATTATCTTATTTGGGCACCATGTTGCCTTGTAATAGACTAGCTGCCACACTTGGCTTTGATCTGCCTTCGTGCATACTTATTGCAACTTATGCTTCCGTTGAATCATCAATCTTAAACTGTTGTCTGCAGCCAAAAAGCTTAAAACGCCGCCGTGGTTGTATCACCAGGCGGGTCATAATATCTATGTATATGAAATAAAAGATGATATCTTAGATTTAAACATATGATCAAATATGGAAATATATGATACCTGCCATCGGAGGGCATGAAGTTGGCTGTGCCAATCTTGAAACGGAGTTTTAATAAACACACTCTGCTGGAGGAGAAAACAGCTCCTGTGTATATAAGTTCGGTTTACCAGGTAAACCGTTCCGGGTAACGAAGAACACCGGTGTTACTCCATAATAGGATGTTAACAAAAAATCAAACCAGGCAAAGAGTCTCCGGATTAAGAGTGGACCGTGTTCCGTCAACTGACAGTCGAACCGGTTTAATAATTGTCGGTTTAAAAACACAACAAAAGAAATATGCATCGAAGGAGAGACAAAATTCAAGCAAAGACAAAGATAAAATCATTTGCAAAAAGAGGCTGTTGAGCCGATCAAGTGGCATTACCATGGTCGGACATGACCAAGCCCCCAATAGGCGTAGCTACGGTTCAAGTCAGCCAGGTCCCCAAATGATGCAGTGGCATTATGCCGATCAAGAGGTGTAGCGATGGTTCGGGTTCGACCAAAGCCCCCAAGTGATTATGTGGCCTTAGGTCGATCAAGAGGCGTGGATCGGTTCAGACGTGACCAAGTCCCCAAGTGATTCTCAGGGCTTTCGCTTATCAAAAGGTGTTGCATTGGTCGGACACCACCAAGCCCCCAAGTGATATGATATAAAGCTTTTGAAAAAGCTAATTCAAGGGTAAACCGAGGCCGCTTTAAGACAAAAACTCCGTGTAACCACACATGATGAAAAATAACAGAGACCCCGCTTAGCTAAGGCTCCGGTTTATTGTATTGATCATAATATATACACCGTCATAATATGTACATAAGTAGAGCCTATGGCTCAAGTATAGTAAGGTCAAGATGAGCTATGTTCCACGGCCTGTTGGTCTCCTCCTCCGATGTACGTGAGTCTTTATGCTCTCGAATATCGATCGATAGTATGACCCACAGCAGATTCTGCTGACTACGAAAGGTCCCTCCCAAGGTGGGGATAGCTTGTGCATATCGCCTGGTCTTGGATGAGCCAAGCACCAAATCTCCTTCTTGAAAGGTTCTGGTTCTAACTCGGCGACTGTGATAGCGACGAAGATCCTGTTGGTAAATCGTCGAACGGGCAGCTGAAATGTCATGCTCCTCGTCCAATAGGTCCAAAGCATCTTGTCGTGCTACTTCGTTGTCCGCTTCAACATAAGCTGCTACACGAGGTGAATCATGACGGATGTCACTGGGGAGAACCGCCTTCGCTCCGTAGACCAAGAAGAACGGTGTGTATCCTGTCGATCTGTTGGGTGTAGTATTGATGCTCCATAATACAGATGGTAACTCCTCAACCCAACAACCCGGCGTCCGCTGCAAAGGAACCACAAGCCGGGGTTTGATGCCTCGTAAGATCTCTTGGTTAGCCCTCTCGCTGGCCATTGGACTGTGGGTGAGCCATCGATGAAACGTCAAGCCGGATGTGCTCCCGCTCACGTAACTCCTTCATAGCACCCTTGGACAGGTTGGTACCATTATCGAGAATGATGCTGTGGAAAGCCAAACCGAAAATCACCTTTTGATGGATTGAACCGCCGTGGCTGCATCACACTTACTAACGGGCTCCGCCCACCCACTTTGTAAACTTATCAACCGCCACCAAAAGGTGGGTCTTCTTGTCCTTGGACCTTTGAAAGGCCCAACCATATCCAGCCCCCAAGTCGCAAACGGCCAAGTAATTGGAATCATCCTCAATTCTTGAGCGGCACATGAGCGCCTTGAGAACTGCCGACAGCCATCACATCGCCTAACCAGGTCCTCCGTGATCGCATGAGCAGTCAACCAATAGAAGCCGTGATTTAAACGCTTTAGCCACCAAAGACTTTGAACCAGCGTGGTGACCACAATCCCTTCGTGGATTTCACGCAAGATTTCACAGCCTTCCTCAGAGACACACAGCGTTGAAACGCCTCGACATTAATCGCAATGATGCAACTCGCCATTGACAATAGTCATAGACTTGGATCGCCAGACTATCTGCCTGGCCAGAGTCTCATCCTCTGGTAACTCGCCCCGGTTCATGTACGCAAGATAAGGAACTGTCCAATCCGGAATGACATGCAGAGCCGCCACCAATTGAGCCTCTGGATCAGGAATAGCCAAATCCTCTTCACCAGGGAGTTTGACAGACGGATTATGCAGAACATCCAAGAAGACATTAGGCGGGACCATTTTACGCTGAGAGCCCAGCCGGCTTAAAGCGTCCGCCGCTTCGTTCTTCCATCTGTCCACGTGATCCACCTGATATCCTTTGAAGTGACCTGCAACAATATCCACCTCACGACAATATGCTACCATGAGCGGATCCTTGGAATCCCAAGTGTCAGATACTTGCTGGGCCACCAGGTCCGAGTCACCGAAGCACTTAACTCGGCTGAGATTCATCTCCTTAGCCATCCAGAGACCATGGAGTAAAGTCAGACTCAGCTGCATTGTTAGTACAAGGAACATTAACCGGAGAACGAACAAAACTTATCACCTCGTGGGAAGTTAACACGACTCCAGCCCCCGAGCCCTCCAATTGCCCTGGACCCATCAAAATGAATAGTCCAATAGGTGTGATCCGCTTTTCTTCGTGTGCTTGTAGTTCCGCCCAATCATTGATGAAATCCACAAGTGCTTGAGATTTGACCGCCGCTCGAGGCACGATTTCAGTCCGTGCGCCCAAGCTCTATATCCCACTTGGCAATCCGCCATTGCCTCCCTATTCTGAATTATATCTCCCAAAGGAGCAGAGCTGACCTTCGTGATGGGATGTCCTCGAAGTATTTCTTAAGCTTCCGCTTGCCATAAAAACTCCATACACCAGCTTCTCGCCAATGCGGTACCTTTGCTTGGACTCAATAAGCACCTCGCTGATATAGTAAACCGACGCTGAACCGATATTCCTTGCCCGCCTCTTTGCGCTTCCACTCAAAAGCTACGCTGATCGACGAGCATTAGCTGCCACATACAGCAGCAATGCTTCCTTGTCAATCGGAGCAGCAAGAACAGCGGATTGGCTAGCTGCCGCTTAAATCCTCAACGCTTTATCAGCCGCGAACCTGCATTTAATTGATCTGTTTTCTCAAAGATTCGATACAAAGGGATCGCTTTCACCGAGGCGGCCGATAAACCGGCTCAACGCGGCAATCCGGCCTACCGAACATTGAACGTCATTGATACACTTTGGTTTAGCCAGGGAGGTGATAGTTGTGATCTTCTCCAGATTAGCCTCAATTCCCCTGTTGGATACCAGAAAACCCAATAACTTGCCTGCCGGTACACCAAAAACACACTTGGCCGGGATGAGCATCATCTTGTATGTCCACAGGTTATCAAAGGTTTCCTTCAAATCGTCAACCAGAGTCTCCTTCTCCCTTGACTTAACCACAATATCATCCACATAGGCATGTACATTACGGCCGATTTGCTTATGAAGGCAATTCTGTACACACCGTTGATAAGTTGCCTGGGCACTCTTGAGCCCAAAGGGCATAGATACATAGCAGAAAGATCCAAAGGGAGTTATGAATGCCGTCTTCTCCTGGTCCTTAATCGCCATCTTGATCCGATGATAACCAGAATATGCATCCGTAAAACTCAAACGCCACAACCCGCAGAGCATCAATAATCTGATCGATGCGGGGAGGGCAAAGGATCTGCTGGACAAGCCTTGTTAAGGTCTGTAATCCACACACATGCGCCAGGTGCCGTTTTTCTTAAGGACCAGCACCGGATTAGCCAGCCATTCAGGATGGAAAACTTCAACAATAAAGCTAGCCGCTAAGAGCCTGGCCACCTCCTCTCCAATAGCTTTGCGTCTTTCTTCATTAAACCAGCGGAGAAACTGTTTCACTGGTTTGTACTTAGGATCGACATTAAGAGTTTGCTCAGCGAGTTCCCTCGGTACACCTGGCATGTCAGAAGGCTTCCATGCAAAAATGTCCCGATTCTCACGGATGAACTCGATGAGCGCGCTTTCCTATTTCGGATCCAAGTTGGTACTAATACTGAACTACTTGGACGAATCGCCGGGCACGAAGTCAACAAGCTTAGTCTCAGCTGCCGATTTGAAGTTTAGGGCCGGATCATGCTCTGTAGTTGGCTTCTTCAATGGAGCCATGTCCGCCGGATCAACATTATCCTTGTAGTATTTCAACTCTTCCGTGGCACAAACCGACTCTGCATAGGCCGCATCACCTTCTTCACACTCTAAAGCAATCTTGCGACTTCCATGAACAGTTATTGTTCCCTTGTGACCCAACATCTTGAGGTGCAAATAAACATAACAGGGTCGTGCCATAAATTTGGCATAAGCCGGCCGCCCAAAAGTCAGTGTCTCTGACCTGGAATCATGATCGTCCCCAAAGGCCACCTCCAGAGCTATCTTGCCAACAGGATATGCTGACTTACCAGGTACCACACCATGGAATACCGTATTGGACGGTTTAAGATTTTTATCTGTTAGCCCCATACGGCGTAAGGTCTCATAGTATAGGATATTAATGCTGCTCCCTCCATCCATGAGCACCTTGGTGAATTTATAACCTCCCACCTGAGGTGCCACCACCAACGCTAGCTGGCCCGAATTGTCAACTCGGGGAGGGTGATCCTCTCTGCTCCATACGATTGGCCGTTCAGACCAGCGTAAATAATGAGGCACGGCCGGTTCGACAGAATTCACCGCTCGCTTGTGAAGCTTCCGGTCTCGCTTATCCAAGCTAGTGGTGAAGACATGATATTGCCCGCTATTCAGCTGCTTCGGATTGCTCTGATAACCCGACTGCTGCTGCTGCTGGTTGTAACCACCCTGGCTACTCTGATCATTTTGATTGTTATGTCCACCCTGATTACCATTGAAGCCTGAACCGGAATTTCCTCCACCGAGACTCGGCCCATGGAATCCGGATCCTGAGCCACCACCTGATCCGTGATCATATCGGAAAGCATTAGAATTCTTGAACTCCTGCATAATGTAACAATCCTTCCAAAGGTGGTTGGCTGGCATCTCCATCGTCCCGTGCTTTGGACAGAGCTAGTTTAATAGATAGGTCAGGCGGTCCGGGTTAGGACTTGGAGCTCCATCGTGATTCGACGGTTTACCCTTTCGTCGCTGGCCCTTGTCCTGCGCGCTGGTATTAGCCACAAAGTCCATGCTGCTATCCGCTTTACGCTTGCCTCCGTTTCCATGACCTGTCGTGTTGTGTTGCTGCCCTTTGGAGTTGCCGCTCTTCTTTCCCTTCCCTATCTTGTCATCATCAGGCTCGGGATCCTTGGTACTATCAAAATCAGCATACTTCACTAATGCAGCCATGAGGGTCCTCATATCGTTACAATGGCGCTTCATCCGTCCCAGTTTCAACTTCAGAGGCTTAAACCTGCAGTTGCCTTCCAAGGTTATAACCGCAGAATCAGCGTTGATACGGTCTGATGAATGCAAAATTTCCGAGACCCGCCGCACCCAACGGGTTGTTGACTCGCCTTCCTCCTGGACACAGGCCGCTAAGTCCACTATCGACATGGGCTGCTTACATGTATCCTTGAAATTCTGGATAAACTGGGCTCGCAACTGGGCCCATGAACTGATAGAATTGGCCGGTAAGCTTTTTAACCAAGTACGGGCTGTCCCTTCAAGCATCATGGTGAAATACTTCGCACACGCCGCATCATCCACATCAAGCATCTCCATGGCCATCTCATAGCTCTCCACACATGTTTCCGGAGATAAATCGGCAGTGTAATTTGGCACCTTGCGCAGGCCCTTGAAATCCTTGGGCAGGCGCACATTGCGTAAAGCCGGGACAAGACAGGGCACCCCCAAAGAACTAGAAGTAACCCCTGGCTCGACCGAGGTGGTTGGACGAACCGGCGTAAGCTGACGAGCCTCATACTGCGCCGCTAACTCGGCCTCCCTGCGCGCCCGGGCCCGGTCCACCACTTCCTGAGCATCACCAATACCACCTGTCGGGTTATTGCCACGGGGCGCTTCACGGTTCCGTGCATTACTTGATACGGCTGGTTCATCCATACGCCTGCTGTAGCTCCGGCTTGGACGGGGGGTGGAATGGATTCGGTCACGGCTGTATGAATATGCTTCCTGTTGAATCAAGGCTATCCGAAGAAGCTCCTTAACCCGGTGCGTCTCCACCGCCTGCGGAGAATCACCTTCAACCGGGATGGCCTCCAGTCGTGAAGCGGCGGCGACAAGATTTTCCATTGGATTGGAATAATGACCCGGAGGTGTCGGGACAGGCTGAGGCACGACATTGTTCTGTCGAGGCGGCTCCATCAGGCGAGGCTGAACCGGCGCGCCCACTCCAGGTGCTTCCGCCCGGTTCACCACCGGCGGGTTACTAGTTCCTGCTCCTGGGGTGTTAAAGAGATTTCTAGCTTCGAAAACCAGGGGCAAGCGAGATCGGTGCTTCCTCTCCAGGACTTCATGTGACACGGTCTGATCCAGCATAAGCCTATAGGCCTGCGCATCCAAAGCGGCCCGCTCTACGACCATCCTGGCGTTCTCGGCTGCTTGGACGGCCTTGGCCTCGAGTGATCTGTTCCTCAGCTTTGCAACTTCGCATTAGGGCGATCGATCCGCCGGGTTAGCCTCGCCATAAGCGCAGCCAACGATCAAACAGATCGATAAAACTTGAGCCGACGGGTGCATTGTGGCCTCCGCCCGGCAGCCGTCGCTGCTGCTGACCCGAAGATCATCGCTGCTGCGCTCAAAGAGTGGATCGCCGCCTGTGTACCGGCCATGAATATTCCAACCCGGTTGGGCAGATCAAAGGGGTCCGGAATACTGTCACCATCGGAACAGCCCCCAATTCGGTCGTCTTGTAGCTGATACAATGATTCGGTTTCTCCGGTTGAGGACTCGTCGCCGGAATAAACGACGGTCTCGCTACCATATTCTGATCCATCCTCATATTCTCCTCCGTGGATGACTCCCATGAAGGCATGCTTCAGGGTCGGTTTAACCTGGCAGATTGTGCACGCTGAGCCGTCTCGACGAGGTCGGTGCAGATGTCCAGCTCAGGGTCCGGTTCACCGATCTTGCCGATGAAGACGTGTATGTTACCAAAGGGGACCCGGTACCCGTACTCAATCGAGCCGGCCTCAGGGCCCCACCCTGCATCATCGATGTAGAGCTTGTCGCGACGACTCTTGGTCATCCGGCCCACAGCGTAGCCCTTGAGCCCTTCAAAGTTGCCCTCCAAGAACTTGAAACCATCATGCGATAGCCCAAGGGTGGGCGCCAACTGTCGTGGTTTTGTCACGGCAGATGTCCTCATGAAAGGACTTAGTCGTGGAGCCATTGCTACGGGTTAGCTTGAAGGGGTTCAAGCAGACACAAGGACGCAAGAGAGTTATACTAGTTCGTCCCCTTCGATGAAGGTAAAAGCCTACGTATAGTTGTGATGGAATTGATGGGGTTTCGATGACTAGGGAGCAAATAGCTTCGCCTAAGTCTCAAGTTGTTGTCTGTTGTTCCTGAATCGCCGCCGGGTCGTCCCTGTCGGTTTACAGAGTCCCGACGCCGGTTCATAGATGTATCCGGCTCGGTCTCCACTATTCCTAACTTACAATACAAGTTACATACAGGCGCCGGTTTACAGCTACGGGCCTTGAACCGGCTATGGGCCTTGAGCCCTCATCTGCCTACATGGGCTTTAACATACTCAACTACTGACGAAGTTAACCCGGCCTGTCCTGGCCGGTTTACACCCAGTAGTAATATCCCCAACACCCGTGTTGCAGGGGCACGGGGCGGCGAGGCGCGAAGAAGCGAGCCGAGGAGGAGGTCGGGGACGGCGAGCGATGAGCGGCGCCAGCGATGGGCCGCAGGGGACGGCGGGGCGACGCTGGGTCGACGACGAGTTGGTGTTGGCGACGTCAAGCGGCGGGGCGGTCGGTGAGGTGAGGCGACGGGGGCGTCAGCAAGCGGGGGACTTCGGGGAGGAGGCGAGGCATCGGCAGCGGGGTGACGCCGGGGGTGGGCGCCGGCGTCGGGGCGCGGTGTGACGGGTCGCCAAGGTCGGGGGGGCGAGCGCCCACGATCCGGATCGGGTCGTGGGGGAAGAGAGGAGCAAGGGGATCGGGAGGAGTGGGGGTGTTTAGGGTTTGCGGGGGGTTGGACCGGGGTATGTAGGCCGGGGGTAGTGGGTGGGCTGGCCTGCTAGTGGCCACGTGGGCCAAACGGCCCAAGGAGGGTTCTTCTCCTTTTTGTTTTATTGTTAGTTTTTCTTTTCAGTTAACATTTTTTGTTTTATTTATTTTAGGGCATCTTAGCATTTTCTAAACATGTGTTTTCTTCACTATAATTACCTATGTAATATTTGGCACAATACGAACATTTTTATTTTAATGTTTGAAAACTTTTAAAGTTTGAGTTGATTTTAAATTTGAATTTGAACGAGGTTTGAATCAACGCGAGTTTATCAAGAGTAACTGTGGTGACGTGGCATCATTAGTAGAGGGTTACTGTAGATTAATTATCCGGGCGTCACAGTTCTCCTCCACTACAAGAAATCTCGTCCCGAGATTTTGAGAGATGGAGTAAGGGGGAAAGATCTGGTTACGGACTTCTAACGAATCTTCTGGGTCTTGGTCGCTCTCCTCGACGAGGTTGGTCTATAGCGTTGATGTCTCCACTTCTCTGCTTCATGTCATCATGATGAAGTCGTCATCTTTTCTTCATATTCTTCATCGTACGTACGAAGTACAAGGGGTAACTTCGGAAGAACGGACTGCTATAGTGTTGCTTATCCGGTAAATAGCATAAGGGAAGGTGGTGGAAAGTAACTCTCGAATTGAAAGTTAATAAATTATCGAGAGCGAAGTAAGATACCAAGAGAGGTTTCGAGCGAGCAGGCAATCGTTCGGTGCCTAATCAGAAGGTGAAAGGGCTTTAGGGCAACGAGAATAAGTATTGCGTCTAATACGAGAATAGATCACTAGGAAGGTGGCTCGCGAATTAGATATGGAGCCAAGCATGAGGAATATCTTTGGCCATATGGGTGTACAAGAGAGTCAGGTTTCGATCCTGTGGAACTGTGAGTTATGGGCCCACCATGTAGATTAAAAGTAGGAAGGGCGGTGACGTCTTGCACGATCATGTAAGCAAGGCATGTCAGAGGATAGTCTGCCGGTTATGTCGGCAACAACATCAGTACCAAGGGCGAGGGACGAAGAGAACCATTTTCCTGCTCGTTGACCGAGGCGGACCAATAGGCAAATTTCTCGTCCATCGATGGTTACCGGAATGTCATCAACAAAAGTAGCAGGAGAATATTACTGCTTAGGCATATAGATCACAAGAAAGGTTAAACCAAACAATGGAAAGGAAAATATGATTATCAGATTAAACAAAACAATGGAAAGGAAAATGTGTTAAAACACATATTTCAGGGGTATTTCCTTCCCAGGGACAAACAGAGCATGATATCCATGACAGGATATAATGTAGAAAACTCTTTAGGTAAGGGGAGAGAAATTTCATGACATTACCCATACAACGGTGTTTGGATAATTGAGCAAGAAACATTTAGTATTGGGCTTCAAATGCTCTTGTTGAAAACCGGAGTACCACAGACATACTTCAAGATAGCATTGACATGGTCATTGGGTAATGATCAGACTTTGGAAACACAAAGGATCCATCAGGAACAACTTATATAATAAGTCTTACAATTTCCTCATGGAAGAATGGATAACCTTGCTGAAAAGGAGTCTATAACAATAGGGCCTCCGGCCAGGTGTGCTAGGCATGACATCACCTTACCAGGTCACATAAAGACCAATGTTACGACTGTTGGAAAATGTCCCAACCATCATATCTGACCGAGATTCAGTTCGGATTGATGTCAGGATACCTCATACTCAGGATACCTGAGAAGGAAAGGTGCAACACAAATTGACGATATGATGTTGTAAGATTCTCGGTAAATGAACTATGGAAGCAAGTTCCGAATCATGAGTTCATTATTAAATCAAGGAGAGAATGAGGAGGTGGTTGATGAACTCAGCGACAATTCATCGAGATTTCCAAAAGATGGATTTCCACAATGATGTGAACAAGGAGATAGCTTTTGTCAGTTCAAATGATATAATGAGGTATGCTCGAGGAACCATACACGATTAAACATTGGTTGACGGTACACCTGAAATACGGACTTAGGTATCACAAACAATGTTAGAATGGCGATTCGATAACCAATGGTCTAAGAATTAAATGTTGACCATTATCTTCAAAGCAATAAGGTTGCTAGAAGTTTTAAAATTACTAGTCCATCTGTCGGTATTCCTGTTAGGAACAACACGGGGACTAAGAAAAGAATGGTGATGGTGAAGTATCACTTCTATCAAGAGTTCTCAAGAGGTGATGAGATTCTCACGACATTCCTGACATAAAAGATGGTAATACTCCAAGGTAAAGAAGAACAGGTGCTGGATAGCAAGGATCTCAAGGTATATCACAAAGCACGAACAAGTTTGTGTTGAACGAAAGGCAATAAAGTGGTTGATGATAACACAAATCATCGAGGGGCAAGGGTGGTATTTCTCATCAAGAATTCAATAGTTATCTTGGAAGAGCTCAGAATGTTGATGATGATCATGGCACATTTGTCGAGACATTTCAATATGTAATCGATCGGTGATGACATCGAGTCAGATGAATGGTGAAGCGAAAGGTTATTGGAACCAAGGGTATGACACAAACTCCAAACCAAGTTTGTTGTTCAAGGCGAAATGACATGATGGGGAAGATCGACGTAAGCTTAGCTCATCGTCGAAAATTGTGCTCCGGGAAAAAGGACCAGGTAGCACAGTTAAAATTTAGCACAATAATGATATAGCCGATCAGGCTAGGAATGACTTGAAGGATTATTAAACTCATAAGCAACGAAGATTACTTAGAGTTATCGAACCAGAGTGTGGAATCGGTTCACTTACCGGTGTTCTTGAGCGACTAACAACTCAGAACTCATGAAAAATTGGAATTAGTGAGAAATAATAGCTGATGAAGACTCATAAGATGCAACACAGTTCTTAGATATTCTCGAGAGACCACGGGATAATACTCGAAGGTAGATCATAATAGAGGTTGGACGGGTGCATTGGTCTGCAGAGGACAAGTGGTTTAACTTGCATGAGAAATGGTATTTAAAGGAGAATATGGTCGGAACCATGATTGCAAAAGGCCAGATCCCATATATAAGATGAACTTATACCCAGGGAATAATTAATTTAAGAGAAGCTTTAATGATAAGATCTACATCATGTCCATGGGCATGAACACAAAGTTCAAGGTCGACTCCCACTTCTTCAATGCATAACCTTCCATTCACTTCTCATGTTTCAAAAATGACATTAGTTGCTGAAAGTTTTACCTGGTGCAATACCAGCTAAGTATGACCCGTGAAATCTTTCGGGTTCACGTGGATTAGGGAAGGCATTGGTTCAACCCGTCGGGGCATCTTAGGAACATATGCCACAAACTTCAGAGTAATTAATACAAGCTCGAAGGTAAAGCATGGTTTAGAAAGCAGAGGATACAATTTACCAAAGGCATTATGTATCCGAGGAAAAGCTCACAAGGTTATTGAATATGGAGGATGTTGTCGGATAAAATCCAACAAAGGATCTGTCAGGCCAAATGGAGCTGATGTGAGTATCGGCACACAAGCAGAGGAAGTAACAATGCAATGGCATTGGATTATAGAAACAACTGACTAATTCAAATCTCAAATGCAAAGGAATTACCATTTCCAAATCAAGGGATCAGAAGCCAACTGTCTGATTAAGAATGCATAAGTTGAATAGACTTAGGGGTACAATTGACGACAATTTGATTGGTCGATAACCAACTCATGTTAAAAATGACATCTGAGCCGGAAAGATAATTTAAAAGGATCAACCGATGATTGCGTTCATTCGCACTCATGTTGAATCTATAGGATCAAAATGACGGTGTCAAAGGAGACTAATAAATATTGCCAGACATATGGGAAGCATCCATAATGCAAGCAGACAAGTATTGCAGAGCAATAAAGCTGCCAAGGATTTTCGGAGGATCGAATAGTATTTCGAAGACTTTTGTGAAACACATGAACAACTGGGATGAGCGGATACTCGGCAAGTGAGAGGGTTTATCCGTAGGGGGTATTCATGCGGTAAAGAACTGCAAGGCAGTAAGCACAAAATATTCTCGGAACAATAGAGAGGATTTCAGGGTATCTTGTAATAACAAGATCAATTGGGAATAAAAGTAAGGACGACAGGTTTATGTATTTATCCATAGGGATATTTAGGTGGTAGGGAACTGCAAAAGCGACGGGCACAAATTCTCGAAAGAGTATCGGAGATTAACTTCGAAATCTTCTGGTGCAGCTGTCGACCATCAGTAATAAGATGCTCTCCGGAAGGAAGTAGTTACCACAACCTAGAGTTAGAGTTAGTAAAACCATTTAACCCGAGTAGAAGAGAGATAAGAGTCCCAGAGTATATGCGAGGAGTAAAACATCCTAATACCACCCAATGGCGACATGGGCCCGTAAGCCACACAACCATGTTAGTAAAATTTTAGCAATGACTAGACTCAACTTCGGCCAATGAGTTGGAAAGGGGGATTCCTACAGGCAGTCGGCTCTGATACCAACTTGTGACGCCCCCGATTCAATCATACACTAATCATACACGCAAACGTGTACGATCAAGATCAGGGACTCACGGGAAGATATCACAACACAACTCTAAAATAAAGTAAGTCATACAAGCATCATAATACAAGCCAGGGGCCTCAAGGGCTCGAATACAAGTGCTCGATCATAGACGAGTCAGCGGAAACAACAATATCTGAGTACAGACATAAGTTGAACAAGTTTGCCTTAAGAAGGCTAGCACAAACTGGGATACAGATCGAAAGAGGCGCAGGCCTCCTGCCTGGGATCCTCCTAAACTACTCCTCGTCGTTGTCAACGGCCTACACGTAGTAGTAGGCACCTCCGGTGTAGTAGGAGTACTCGTCGACGGTGGCGTCAAGCTCCTGTGCTCCAGCATCTGGTTGTGACAACCAGGTAGAATGGAAAGGGGGAAAAGAGGGAGAAAAGCAACCGTGAGTACTCATCCAAAGTACTCGCAAGCAAGGATCTACACTACATATGCATGGGTATCTGTGTAAAGGGGCAATATCGGTGGACTGAACTGCAGAATGCCAGAATAAGAGGGGGATAGCTAGTCTTGTTGAAGACTACGCTTCTGGCCACCTCCATCTTGCAGCATGTAGAAGAGAGTAGATGGTAAGTTCACCAAGTATCTGTTGGAAATATGCCCTAGAGGCAATAATAAAAGGATTATTATTATATTTCCTTGTTCGTGATAATTGTCTTTTATTCATGCTATAATTGTATTATTCGGAAATCGTAATACACGTGTGAATACTTAGACCACAACATGTCCCTAGTGAGCCTCTAGTTGACTAGCTCGTTAATCAACAGATAGTCATGGTTTCCTGACTATGGACATTGGATGTCGTTGATAACAGGATCACCTCATTAGGAGAATGATGTGATGGACAAGACCCAATCCTAAGCATAGCACAAGATCGTGTAGTTCGTTTTGCTAGAGCTTTTCCAATGTCAAGTATCTTTTCCTTAGACCATGAGATCGTGTAACTCCCGGATACCGTAGGAGTGCTTTGGGTGTACCAAACGTCACAACGTAACTGGGTGACTATAAAGATGCACTACGGGTATCTCTAAAAGTGTCTGTTGGGTTGACACGGATCGAGACTGGGATTTGTCACTCCGTATTGCGGAGAGGTATCACTGGGCCCACTCGGTAGTGCATCATCATAATGAGCTCAAAGTGACCAAGTGTCGGGTCACGGAATCATGCATTACGGTACGAGTAAAGTGACTTGCCGGTAACGAGATTGAACGAGGTATTGGGATACCGACGATCGAGTCTCGGGCAAGTAACATACCGATTGACAAAGGGAATTGTATACGGGATTGCTTGAATCCTTGACATCGTGGTTCATCCGATGAGATCATCGAGGAGTATGTGGGAGCCAACATGGGTATCCAGATCCCGCTGTTGGTTATTGACCGGAGAGCCGTCTCGGTCATGTCTACATGTCTCCCGAACCCGTAGGGTCTACACACTTAAGGTTCGGTGACTATAGGGTTGTATGAATATGAGTATGCAGCAAACCGAATGTTGTTCGGAGTCCCGGATGAGATCTCGTACGTCACGAGGAGTTCCGGAATGGTCCGGAGGTAAAGAATTGTATATAGGAAGTGCGGTTTCGGCCATCTGGAAAGTTTCGGGGTCACCCGGTATTGTACCGGGACCACCGGAAGAGTCCCGGGGGTCCATCGGGTGGGGCCACCTATCCCGGAGGGCCCCGTGGGCTGAAGTGGGAGGGGAACCAGCCCCTAGTGGGCTGGTGCGCCCCCCCCCCCCCTTGGGCCCCCTTGCGCCTAGCGGTGAAAACCCTATGGTGGAGGGCGCACCCCACTTGCCTTGAGGGGCACTCCACCCCCCTGGCCGCCGCCCCCTTGCGAGATTCCCATCTCCAGGGCCGGCGCCCCCCCAGGGGGCCTATATAAAGGAGGGGGAAGGGAGGGCAGCCACACCCTAAGTCTTGGCGCCTCCCTCCCCCTGCTACACCTCCTCCTCCTCCCGTAGTTGCTTGGTGAAGCCCTGCCGGAGTCCTGCTGCATCCACCACCACGCCGTCGTGCTGCTAGATCTTCATCAACCTCTCCTTCCCCCTTGCTGGATCAAGACGGAGGAGACGTCACACTGACTCTACGTGTGTTGAACGCGGAGGTGCCGTACGTTCGGTGCTAGGATCTCCAGTGATTTGGATCACGACGAGAACGACTCCCTCAACCCCGTTCTCTTGAACGCTTCCGCACGCGATCTACAAGGGTATGTAGATGCATCTCTCTCTCGTTGCTAGATGAACTCATAGATGGATCTTGGTGAATGTAGGAAAATTTTACTTTATGCAACGTTCTCCAACAATGGTATCAGAGCCAGGTTTATGCGTAGTTCTCTATTGCACGAGTAGAACACAAATCTATTGTGGGCGTAGATGTTGTCAACTTTCTTGCCGTTACTAGTCTTATTTTGCTTCAGCGGTATTGTGGGATGAAGCGGCCCGGACCGACCTTACACGTACGCTTACGTGAGACAGGTTCCACCGACTGACATGCACTAGTTGCATAAGGAGGCTAGTGGGTGTCTGTCTCTCCCACTTTAGTTGGAGCGGGTTCGACGAAAAGGGTCCTTATGAAGGGTAAATAGAAGTTGACAAATCACGTTGTGGTTTTTCATAGGTAAGAAAACATTCTTGCTAGAACCCTATTGCAGCCACGTAAAAGATGCAACAACAATTAGAGGACGTCTAACTTGTTTTTGCAGCAATTGCCTTGTGATGTGATATGGCCAAAAGTTGTGATGCATGATGAATGATATATTGTGATGTATGAGATCATGTTATTGTAATAAGAATCACGACTTGCATGTCGATGAGTATGACAACCAACAGGAGCCATAGGAGTTTTCTTAATTATTGTATGACCTGCGTGTCATTGATTCAACGCCATGTAATTGCTTTGCTTTATTGCTAAACCGTTAGCTATAGTAGTAGAAGTAATAGTTGGCGAGCAACTTCATGGAGACACGATGATGGAGATCATGGTGTCATGCCGGTGACAAGATGATCATGGAGCCCCGAAGATGGAGATCAAAGGAGCTATATGATATTGGCCATATCATGTCACTACTATATATATTTGCATGTTATGTTTATTATGTTTATGCATCTTGTTTACTTACATTGACGGTAGTAAATAAGATGATCCCTTATAATAATTTCAAGAAAGTGTTCTCCCTAACTGTGCACCGTTGCTAAAGTTAAATGCTTCAAGCACCACGTGATGATCGGGTGTGATAGATTCCTACGTTCACATACAACGGGTGTAAGACAGTTTTACACATGCAAAACACTTAGGTTAACTTGACGAGCCTAGCATGTACAGACATGGCCTCGGAACACAAGAGACCAAAAGGTCGAACATGAGTCATATGGAAGATACGATCAACATGGAGATGTTCACCGACGATGACTAGTCCGTCTCACGTGATGATCGGACATGGCCTAGTCGACTCGGATCATGTAACACTTAGATGACTAGAGGGATGTCAAATCTGAGTGGGATTTCATTAAATAATTTGATTAGATGAACTTTATTATCATGAACATTAGTCTAAAATCTTTGCAAAATGTCTTGTAGATCAAATGGCCAACGCTCATGTCACCATGAACTTCAGCGCGTTCCTAGAAAACCAAGCTGAAAGACGATGGCAGCAACTATTCGGACTGGTCCGGAACCCGAGGATCATCCTCATAGCAGCCAAGAAACAATATGTCCTAGAAGCACCGCTAGGTGAAGCACCCATCCCGAGAACCAAGACATTATGAACGCTTGGCGATCACGTCTTGATGATTACTCCCTCGTTCAAAGGCGGCATGCTTTACAGCTTAGAACGGGGCTCCAAAAGCGTTTTGAGCAACACGGAGCATATGAGATGTTCGAGGAGCTGAAAATGGTTTTCCAAGCTCATGCCCGGTCGAGAGATATGAAGTCTCCGACAAGTTCTATAGTTGTAAGATGGAGGAAAATAGTTACTGTCGGTGAGCACATACTCAAAATGTCAGGTTGCACAACCGCTTTGTCCCATTGGACATTAACCTCCGGACGAGGCGGTCATTGACAGAATCCTTGATCACTCCCACCGAGCTAAAAGAGCTTTGTGATGAACTACAATATGCAGGGGATGGTGAAAACTATTCCTGAAGTATTTTCAATGCTGAAGTCAGCAGAGGTAGAAATCAAGAAAGAACATCAGGTGTTGATGGTCAATAAAACCACTAAGTTCAAGAAGGGCAAAGGTAAGAAGAACTTCAAGAAGGACGGCAAGGATGTTGCCGCGCCCGTAAGCCGATTGCGGGAAGAAGTCAAAGAATGGACCCAAGCACGAGACTGAGTGCTTTTATTGCAAAGGAAGGGTCCTTCGAAGCGGAACTGCCCCAAATATTTAGCGAGACAAGAAGGCCGCAACACTAAAGGTATATTTGATATACATGTAATTGTTGTGTACCTTACCGAGACTGTAGTAACTCCTGGGTATTTGATACCGTGTCGTTGCTCATATTTGTAACTCACAGCAGAGCTGCGGAATAAACGGAGCGGCAAAGGGCGAGGTGACGATGCACGTCGGGAATGGTTCCAAGGTCGATGTGATCGCCGTCGCACGC
Organism: Aegilops longissima; assembly: GCA_021605205.1. Classification (NCBI taxonomy): domain Eukaryota; kingdom Viridiplantae; phylum Streptophyta; class Magnoliopsida; order Poales; family Poaceae; genus Aegilops; species Aegilops longissima. The sequence continues at coordinate 701,848,088 of CM038680.1, forward strand.
TACCTCTACATTTACCTACGGGATTAGTTTTAAACCTCAATAATTGTTATTTAGTGCCAAGTTTGAGCATGAACATTGTATCAGGATCTCGTTTAATACGAGATGGCTACTCATTTAAATCCGAGAAGAATGGTTGTTCTATTTATATGAGAGATATGTTTTATGGTCATGCTCTGATGGTGAATGGTTTATTCTTAATGAATCTCGAACGTAATGTCACACATATTCATAGAGTGAATACCAAAAGATGTAAATTTGATAACGATAGTCCCACATACTTGTGGCACTGCCGCCTTGGTCACATTGGTGTCAAGCGCATGAAGAAGCTCCATACTGATGGACTTTTAGAGTCTCTCGATTATGAATCATTTGACACATGCGAACCATGCCTTATGGGCAAAATGACCAAGACTCCATTCTCCGGAACAATGGAGCGAGCAACCAACTTATTGGAAATCATACATACCGATGTATGCGGTCCAATGGCGTTGAGGCTCATGGAGGATATCGTTATGTTCTCACTCTCCGATGACTTGAGTAGATATGGGTATGTCTACTTGATGAAACACAAGTCTGAGACCTTTGAAAAGTTCAAGGAATTTCAGAATGAGGTAGAGAATCAAAGTGACCGAAAAATAAAGTTCTTACGATCAGATCGTGGAGGACAATATTTAAGTCACGAATTTGGTACACACTTAAGGAAATGTGGAATCGTTTCACAACTCACGCCGCTTGGAACACCTCAGCGTCACGGTGTGTCCGAACGTCGTAATCGCACTTTATTGGATATGGTGCGATCTATGATGTCTCTTACAGATTTACAGCTATCATTTTGGGGATACGCTCTAGAGACAGCAACATTGACCTTAAATAGGGCACTGTCTAAATCCGTTGAGACGACACCGTATGAATTATGGTTTGGGAAGAAACCTAAGTTGTCGTTTCTAAAAGTTTGGGGATGCGATGCTTATGTCAAGAAACTTCAACTTGAAAAGCTCGAACCCAAGTCGGAAAAATGCGTCTTCATAGGATACCCTAAGGAAACCATTGGGTATACCTTCTACCTTAGATCCGAAGGCAAGATCTTTGTTGTTAAGAACGGATCCTTTCTTGAAAAGAGTTTCTCTCGAAAGGAGTAAGTGGGAGGAAAGTAGAACTTCGATGAAGTACTACCTCTTGAACCGGAAAGTAGTGCAGCTCGGAAAATGTTCTGTGGTGCCTACACCGATCGGAGAGGAATTAATGATGATGATCAAGGTACTTGGATCAAGTTGCTACTGAACTTCGTGAGGTCCACAAGGACACGTTCCACACCAGAGTGGTATGGCAACCATGTCCGGAAATCATGTTGTTAGACAACGGTGAACCTTGAACTATGAAGAAGCGATGGTGGGCCCAGATTCCAACAAATGGCTTGAAGCCATGCAATCCGAGATAGGATCCATGTATGAAAACAAAGTATGGACTTTGACAGACTTGCCCGATGATCGACGAGCGATAGGAAACAAATGGATCTTTAAGAAGAAGATGGACGCGGATGGTAATGTTACCATCTATAAAGCTTGACTTGTCGCTAAAGGTTATCGGCAAGTTCAAGGGGTTGACTACGATGAGACTTTCTCTCCCGTAGCGAAGCTGAAGTCCATCCGAATCATGTTAGCAATTGCCGCATACTATGATTATGAGATATGGCAAATGGACGTCAAAACGGCATTCCTTAACGGCTATCTTAAGGAAGAACTGTATATGATGCAGCCGGAAGGTTTTGTCGACCCTAAGAATGCTAACAAGGTATGCAAGCTCCAGCTATCCATTTATGGGCTGGTGCAAGCATCTCGTAGTTGGAACATTCGCTTTGATGAGATGATCAAAGCGTTTGGGTTTATGCAGACTTATGGAGAAGCCTGCGTTTACAAGAAAGTGAGTGGGAGCTCTGTAGCATTTCTCATATTATATGTAGATGACATACTTTTGATGGGAAATGATATAGAACTTTTGGACAGCATTAAGGCCTACTTGAATAAGATTTTTTCAATGAAGGACCTTGGAGAAGCTGCTTATATATTAGGCATCAAGATCTATAGAGATAGATCGAGACGCCTCATAGGTCTTTCACAAAGCACATACCTTGATAAAATATTGAAGAAGTTCAAAATGGATCAGTCCAAGAAAGGGTTCTTGCTGTATTACAAGGTGTGAAATTGAGCTCGGCTCAATGTCCCACCACACAGAAGATATAGAAGAGAGGAGTGTCATCCCTATGCATCAGCCATAGGGTCTATTATGTACGCCATGCTGTGTACCGGACCGACGTAAACCTTGCCGTAAGTTTGGTAGGAAGGTATCAAAGTAATCCCGCAAGGAACACTTTGGACAGCGGTCAAGAATATCCTGAAGTACCGAAAAGGACTAAGGACATGTTTCTCGTTTATGGAGGTGACGAAGAGCTCGTCAGAAGGGTTACGTCGGCGCTAAGCCGACAAAGATCTGGATGACTCTAAGTCACAAATCGGATACATGTATATGTTGAATGGTGGGGCAGGAAGCTGGTGCAGCTGCAAGCAGAGCGTCGTGGCGGGATCTACGTGTGAAGCGGAGTACATGGCAGCCACGGAGGCAGCGCATGAAGCAATTTGGGTGAAGGAGTTCATCACCGACCTAGGAGTCATACCCAATGCGTCGGGGCCGATCAAACTCTTCCGTGACAACACTGGAGCTGTTGCACTTGCCAAGGAGCCCAGGTTTCACAAGAAGACCAGGCACATCAAACGTCGCTTCAACTCCATTCGTGAAAATGTTCAAGATGGAGACATAGAGATTTGCAGAGTGCATACGTATCTGAATGTCGCAGATACGTTGACTAAACCTCTTCCGCGAGCAAAACATGATCAACACCAGAACTCTATGGGTGTTCGATTCATCACAATGTAACTAGATTATTGACTCTAGTGCAAGTGGGAGACTATTGAAAATATGCCTTAGAGGCAATAATAAAAGGATTATTATTATATTTCCTTGTTCGTGATAATTGTCTTTTATTCATGCTATAATTGTATTATCCGGAAATCGTAATACACGTGTGAATACTTAGACCACAACATGTCCCTAGTGAGCCTCTAGTTGACTAGCTCGTTAATCAACAGATAGTCATGGTTTCCTGACTATGGACATTGGATGTCGTTGATAACGGGATCACATCATTAGGAGAATGATGTGATGGACAAGACCCAATCCTAAGCATAGCACAAGATCGTGTAGTTCGTTTTGCTAGAGCTTTTCCAATGTCAAGTATCTTTTCCTTAGACCATGAGATCGTGTAACTCCCGGATACCGTAGGAGTGCTTTGGGTGTACTAAGCGTCACAACGAATCGGGTGACTATAAAGGTGCACTACAGGTATCTCCGAAAGTGTCATTGGGTTGACACGGATCGAGGCTGGATTTGTCACTCCGTATTGCGGAGAGGTATCACTGGGCCCACTCGGTAGTGCATCATCATAATGAGCTCAAAGTGACCAAGTGTGCGGTCACGGGATCATGCATTACTGATGCGAGTAAAGTGACTTGCGGTAACGAGATTGAGCGAGGTATTGGGATACCGATGATCGAATCTCGGGCAAGTAACATACCGATTGACAAAGGGAATTGTATACGGGTTGCTTGAATCCTCGACATCGTGGTTCATCCGATGAGATCATCGAGAGTATGTAGGAGCCAACATGGGTATCCAGATCCGTTGTTGGTTATTGACCGGAGAGCCGTCTCGGTCATGTCTACATGTCTCCCGAACCCGTAGGGTCTACACGTAAGGTTCGGTGGCGCTAGGGTTGTATGAATATGAGTATGCAGCAAACCGAATGTTGTTGAGTCCGGATGAGATCTCGGACCTCACGAGGAATTCCGGAATGGTCCGGAGGTAAAGAATTGTATATAGAAAGTGCGGTTTCGGCCATCGGTAAAGTTTCGGGGTCACCCGGGACCACCGAAAAAGTCCCGGGGGTCCACCGGGTGGGGCCACCTATCCCGGAGGGCCCCGTGGGCTGAAGTGGGAGGGGAACCAGCCCCTAGTGGGCTGGTGCGCCCCCCCCCTTGGGCCCCCCCGCGCCTAGGGTTGAAAACCCTAGGGTAGGGGCGCACCGCACTTGCCTTGGGGGGCACTCCACCCCCCGCCGCCGCCCCCTTGGGAGATTCCCATCTCCCGGGCCGGCGCCCCCCAGGGGGCCTATATAAAGGAAGGGGGTGGGAGGGCAGCCGCACCCTAAGTCTTGGTGCCTCCCTCCCCCTGCAACACCTCCTCCTCCTCCCATAGTTGCTTGGCGAAGCCCTGCCGGAGTCCTGCTGCATCCACCACCACGCCGTCGTGCTGCTGGATCTTCATCAACCTCTCCTTCCCCCTTGCTGGATCAAGACGGAGGAGACGTCACGCTGACCGTACGTGTGTTGAACGCGGAGGTGCCGTCCGTTCGGTGCTAGGATCTCCGGTGATTTGGATCACGACGAGAACGACTCCCTCAACCCCGTTCTCTTGAACGCTCCCGCACGCGATCTACAAGGGTATGTAGATGCATCTCTCTCCGGACACGATCTACAAGGGGTGCACCACATTACCCAACACGCTCGATCCCATTTGGCCGGACACACTTTCCTGGGTCATGCCCGGCCTCGGAAGATCAACACGTCGACGTCATAGCCCTACCTAGGCACAACAGAGAGGTCAGCACGCCGGTCTAAATCCTACGGCGCAGGGGTCTGGGCCCATCGCCCATTGCACACCTGCACGTTGCGTGGGCGGCCGAAAGTAGACCTAGCCCCCTTAATACAAGTGCGGGCTTACGATCCAATCCGGCGCGCACCGCTGAGTCGCTGACGTCAAGAAGGCTTCGGCTGATACCACGACGTCGAGTGCCCATAACTGTTCAGCCAGAGTTGGTTAGTGCATATAGGCGGTGGCGGACTCGGATCAAATACCAAGATCTCGTTAAGCGTGTTAATTGAAGTATCCGCGAATGCCGACCAGGGCCAGGCCCACCTCTCTCCTAGGTGGTCTCAACCTGCCCTGTCGCTCCGTCCTAAAGTGTGATCGGGGCCGTGGGAACCCAGGCCCACCTCTACCGGGATGGAGCCACCTGCCCTTCAGCCCCCATCTCCGAACAGTATCATAAGTAATGTAACAGTATAAAGTATATAGCATATGCCCGTGATCACCTCCCGAAGTGATCATGGTCCAGTAGTATAGCATGGCAGACGGATAAGAGTGTAAGGCCACTGATGGAACACTAGCATCCTATACTAAGCATTAGGATAGCAGGTAAAGATATCAACAATTGTGGCAACAATGACAGGCTATGCAGCAGAATAGGATTAACCAAAAGCAGTAACATGCTACACTACTCTAAGGCAAGCAGTAGAGAGAAGGAATAGGCGATATCTGGTGATCAGGGCGGGCTTGCCTGGAAGCTCAGCTGAGAAGGAGGGGTCGTCAACACCGTAGTCGAACTGGGGGTCGCCGGGAGTCTCGGGGTCTACCGGAAAGAAGTAATGGGGGGACCACAATAAATAATAGAGCAATCAAGCAACACAAAGCATAACATGGCAATACGCGGTGCTAGGGGTGACCTAACGCAGTAGTAGGCGATACCGGTGAAGGGGGGAAACATCCGGGAAAGTTTTCCCGAAGTTTGGCATTTTCGTACAAACAAAACAGAGGGGGACGGTTGCATGTTCGCTATGCTAGGGACGTGTGGCGGACGAACGGACTGCGTATTCGGATTCGTCTCGTCGCTCTGAGCAACTTTCATGTACAAAGTATTTTCATTCGATATATGGTTTATTTTATATTAATTTTAGAAGTTTATTTTTCATTTTCAGGAATTAACGGCTTAACTTAAATAAATAAACAATTATTGCGCCAGCAAGATGTCATGCTGATGTCAGCAGGGTCAACGGTCAATTCCGACTGGGTTGACTGGTCAAAAGGAGCAGTGGGGCCCATCTGCCATTGTCATAGTTTTATCTAAACATAGCTAAATAGTTTAGTTACTTAATTAAGTTAACTAACTTTAATTAGTTTAGTTAATTAGAATTTATTAAGTTAACTATATCACTAATTAATTAATATATTTTTAATTTCAATTTTCTTTTAACAAAAACGTTTTTTGTTTACAAGGGCGGGGCCCAGTTGTCATTGGCTCAAAGGGCCAAACGGGTGCGGGCGCAACGGGTAGGCTGGTGTGTGCGACGCGGCACCCAAAGGGGCGCTGACGGTAACGGTGCCGGCAGGAAGGGGGAGGCGAGGCCATGCGGGGCAGGGCGACAGAGCAGGGCGAGGGCGGCCGCCGGCGTGTGAGCGCGCAGCGGAGGCAGGAGGTGACGCGGTGTGGGCTCGGGGTTGGGGCGCGTCTGGGGTGCTGGCTAGGCGTGGGCCCAGCGTGCCACAGAGGTGAAGTCTTGATCTGCAGCGTCTTGAAGAGAAAGCAGAGCGGTGGCCTGGCAACGACGAGCACAAAGGCAGAGGGAAGAGGAGGCCGGTGGGGTTCCTCACCCGTGTTGCAGGGGCACGGGGGCGGCGAGGCGCGAAGAAGCGAGCCGAGGAGGAGGTCGGGGACGGCGAGCGACGAGCGGCGCCGGCGATGGGGCGCAGGGGACGAGGGTCGACGCTGGGTCGAGGACGAGTTGGTGCTGACGACGTCGAGTGGCAGGGCGGTCGGTGAGGTGAGGCGGCGGGGGCATCGGTGAGCGGGGGACTCCGGGGAGGAGGCGAGGCGTCGGGAGGGGGTGACCTTGGGTGGGGCGTCGGCGCACGGGTGACGGGTCTCAAGGTCGGGGGCGCCCGATCCAGATCGGGTCGTGGGGGAAGAGAGGAGAAAGGGGATCGGGAGGAGTGGGGTATTTAGGGTTTGCGGGGGGTTGGACCGGGGTATGTAGGCCGGGGGTAGTGGGTGGGCCGGCCTGCTAGTGGCCACGTGGGCTAAACGGCCCAGGGAGGGTTCTTCTCCTTTTTGTTTTATTGTTAGTTTTTCTTTTCAATTAACGTTTTTTGTTTTATTTATTTTAGGGCATCTTAGCATTTTCTAAACATGTGTTTTCTTCACTATAATTACCTATGTAATATTTGCCACAGTATGAACATTTTTATTTTAAAGTTTGAAAGCTTTTAAAGTTTGAGTTGATTTTAAATTTGAATTTGAACGAGGTTTGAATCAACGCGAGTTTATCAACAGTAACCGTGGTGACGTGGCATCATTAGTAGAGGGTTACTGTAGGTTAATTATCCGGGCGTCACATACATGCTAAACTGTTATGTGTCTGCTTGTTTCTTCTTTTAGAATGCTGACAGAATATTGGGGAGGAGTGCCTTATTAAGCAATGGTAAAGGAAGTAATGCAGATAAGGTTCATGATAGTGACACATCCTTGTTGGTCTCCAACAAAGCTGATAAAACAGCTAAGGACGACTATCTTGAAGACAGTGAGACAACCCCAAAGTCCTGACTTGGTTTAGTGTTGGAGTTACTGGCCACTACCGCTTGCACAAGCTATTCAAACTCAATGTATGAATCAGTTCGGTTTCTTGAGTCTCAACTACAAGCTGAAAGACATCGATCAGCTGTGCTGCGACAAGAAGCGGAAGGACTGCGAAGTCCTGGAGCATTCGGATGCATACTTTACGGTGCAACGACAAGCGTTGGAGGATTTTAGCGCCAAACAGGACAAAGCTAATAAGCTTGCTAAGCTTATTGCCAGCATAGTGGATACCACATTTCTTGAGCTCTTGGAAGTTGTTTGATTATGCTCTTGTTTTTGTCGTCGTTTATTTACCTTTGGTGGCCAATTTTGACGACCAATGTATGTAATATGCTACTTTGTTCCCTATATTTGCACTGGTTGCGAACTTTGATGCCCAGTGGATGTAATATGTGTAATAGCGGTAATAGGCTAGCGTTAATTGCTTGCTTATTTATTTCCTTATTGTCTTGTTTAGTTGTTTGCTTGTAGTCACTGCAGTTCTTTTTTTTTGTGTTTTTCTAGTGGCCACAATAACCTATCTTTGGAAACTAGGCCAAAATAATCATGGCAACACACGGACTGTTGTAACCATGGGCCTCCTGCGGGCCGTATGATCCATGGACCTTCTACGGGCCGTAGGATCCATTGGCCTTCTATACGGGTCGTAGGATCCATGGGCCTTCTACGGGCCGTACGATCCATGGGCCTTTTACGGGATGTAGGATCCATAGGCCTTCTACGGGGCATATCATCATTTCGCCAATCATGGGCCATACTATTTGTGGACAATAACGGGCCGTTTATTGGCCGTAGTTGATAACTCTATGAAAACAGCCCAACGGGTTTTTGACATGAAAACGCCCAGCGTATTAACGGGCCACAAATGGGCCATCAGTAACCACGGGCTGAATTTGGCCCCTAGCGAAAAATAGCGAACGGGTCGTAAGTAACGAATCTTTGAAATGAGCCCAGAATAAATGGGCCCTGAGAAGGCTGAAAGATATCATGGGCTGAAAACGGCCCAACGGAATAATGAGCCGTTAATGGGTATAAAGTTATCACTGTTCATTACGGGCGGTTTACCACGTGGCGTTAAGGGCGAGGGTTACTAAGGGCCTCATATGGGCGAAAGGCGTCATGGGCCATACATGGGCCGAAGTTAAAACATTTGGAATTATATTGGATGGCCCGGATAGCGCTCATTGGGCCTAATTCGGATAGGCCGTAAGCGGGCCTGGGATAGCGGGCGTAAGCGGGCTATATGCGAACAGCCGTTAACAAGCTTGCGTGGGCGCCCGCCACCTTTGACCAAGTCAAGCGGGCGGCCTTTTCACGCGAATGGGCCTCTGTTGGGCGTGCCACTCGTCGATGTATCATAGGCGCTTTGGGTCCAATAGTGGATGACATCTGTCCCAGCGGTGAGCCGACCGTGTTTCCTCCGACCAATGATGATTTTACCGTGGAAAATCCCCATTGGTCGGGGCTGTTAACGGGTTATCGGATCCAAAACCGGACCCGATAGCTTAACGGTGTTCCGTTACGGTGGATGCCACGTGTCGGTCACCCTTGACGAAAGCACTTCTGTGACGCGCAATTTATCGTCATGGAAGTGGACACTTCCGTGATGATAATTTCGGTAATGTCATGGAACACTTCTACGACATCACAGGTATGACTATCTTGATTCTGACATAAATTTTTCATGGATGTACATGCATGACAGAAAACATGACCTACTGTGACAAACACGTATCATCACGGAAGTGTATTTTTTTGTAGTGATGGCCGCCGCCCCTCCCCTAGGGAAACCCTAGGGCGCCTCCTCCTCTCCCCTTCCCCCTATATATAGTGAGGGAGAGAGAGGGCAGCCGCACCCCTTCCCCTGGCGCAGCCCCTCCCTCCTCCAACACCTCCTCCTCCGTAGTGCTTAGCGAAGCTCTACTGGAGAACCACGAGCTCCACCGCCACCACGCCGTCGTGCTGCTGGAGCGCTCCCTCAACTTCTCCTCTCCCCTTGCTGGATCAAGAAGGAGGAGACGTCCCCGGGCTGTACGTGTGTTGAAGGCGGAGGCGCCGTCCGTTCGGCGCTTGGATCGAATCTTCCGCGATTTGAATCACCGCGAGTACGACTCCATCAACCACGTTCTTGTAACGCTTCCGCTTAGCGATCTTCAAGGGTATGAAGATGCACTCCCTCTCTCTCGTTGCTAGCATCTCCTAGATTGATCTTGGTGACACGTAGGAAAATTTTGAATTATTACTACGTTCCCCAATAGGCGAGTGCCTTGCCGAAACATGGAAGACCATCAGCATCGACCCGATCACTGGCTCGAACCAGAACGCCGACACGTACTGGAAAAGGACCAAGACAGCGTTCAACGAGCGCAAGTTGGTCGACCCCGATTTCGCCAGCATCCACATGGACCGTGGCGAGAAGGCCATGGCCAACCACTGGGCGACCATCCAAACGGCCTGCAACAAGTGGCATGGGATTCAAGAGGAGGTCGCGGCTCACCTAGAAAGCGGCGCCAACGTCGAGGGACAGGTCGCTGGCCTAGTTACTCTCTGTGTCCTTCACCTACACCTTTGCCTTGGTTGTGCAGATGGTCCGGATGTTAAACATGTTTCGCCAAGACAACGGCTGACCAAGAGTTCAAGTTCCTTCACGTGTTCAGCAGGATTGAGTCGTGCAAGAAATGGACGGAGGTCTGGCTCGCTCTCGCCAAGGCGAAGGACGCCTACAACCCAGACGCGCCTGCCCTGGTGGCGGCAGAAGGGCGCCCTGATGGCAACAAGCAAGCCAAGGCGGTGAGGGACGCGGGTTGCCGAGCGGTTGCAATCGTCGATCGAGCAGTGCATCACCGACACCAAGAGCAACGCCGCCAAGAGGGAGGAGAAATCCGATGCGAGGTGGTCGGTGTTGATGATGAAGCAGAACGTCGTCAAGCTCGACCTTCTCAGGACCAACGTCGCCGCGAAGAAGAGGAACACCGGCCTGGCATTCTTTATGGGGGCAGACTCGTCGACGATGGATGAGCAGGTGAAGGCGTGGTACCTGGCAGAGCGTGGCCTCATCTTAAATCAGATGTCGGGACCGGCAGCGACCACCGCTCCTACGCCCACGCCTACGCTGAGCGCGAACTCTGAAGATGGGCCGGCACCGACTTCGAGCCCGAGCCCCGAAACCATGCCCACGCCGACCCCGAGCCAGAGCTCTGACCCTGCGCGCACGCCCACGCCAACCTCGGCCAACCCTGCGGCAGAGGGGCCTCCCGTCTGATGAGTTCCCATGTCTGCCATTCCTACTCTTTTGTTGCCGGACTTTGGTTATATTCAGTTACCGACCTGTGGCATGATGATCACCGAACTGTGACGTTTTTGGTAGCGGGAAAGTGAACTTTGAATTTATATGCATTTGGGGGCCGAACCCTGGGGGCGTGGCTGGTAACTTGATCGCCCCCAGGCGCTGGCAAAACCGCTGGCGCGAACGCCAAAAGCGCTTCGCCAGGTGAGCTGGGGGCCAAACGGCTGGAGATGCTCTAAGGAGCCCCCAAGAACACCACCGAACCAAAAAAGTTGGTGTCTTGGGGGTCATCCGTCGAAATATGGGGGCATGTAGAGGGCATCTTCCCAGTCACACTCCACCCCAAGCAAAAGTTTGTGAGGAGAATGATTAAGTGGGCCAAGAAAAAGAAGACGTGGGGCGACACGATTCGCCGAAACTTCCGCCAGCGCCCCCCAGGAGGCCCTCAACGCGCTGGGTTTCGCCTGGGTTTGCCGGCACTATTTCGATGTCCTGGGGGGCGCTGGGGACGTGACTGGGCCGTTTTTCGGCAAAAAGCGCCGTCCGAGCTTAAAACGAGCCTAAAAAGGTGTCATGAGGTGTCATGAGAGCATCTCCAACAGCCACGCAACACACGGCACGCTAAAAGTCAGAATATAGCGTCGGGTGAGCCAGGTTTTGCGTGCGGCGGTGCGCTGGCTCCAGCGGCCGCCGCAAAATAAAGCGCGCCTGGGCCGCTCCAGCAGGCGCGCTATATTTCATTTTTTTTCTTGTGGAGTGATTCGACACATATTTGGTTCCGATATTACAAATATGGAGATAGTTCGGGACATAGCCTGCTTCTATGATACAAAATGCGTAGATAGTTCATAGTCTTCTCCTACAATAGATAATTTATATAGTTCTACGATACAAAAAAAATGAAAAACTACTACTACTCGTCATTCTCCGACTCGGACTCTGCCTCGGTGATGTTCTCCTCCGACTTCGGAGCGTATGCGTCAAGGAACCGCTTGTCGCGGGAGTCCCAGGACGACGCATCTCCTAGCGCGATGTTGTATTTAGCGACCGCCTTCCGCGTTCGCTTGTCCTCGCGATAGGCGGCTCGCTCCTTCCTCCTCTCCTCTCTCTCTCCGCCCTCCTCTCGGCGAAGAACTGTTCCTCGTTGATGATATCTTGCAGGAAGCGTTGCCTCCACAGCGCCATGGCTTCCTCGTCCATCTCGGCCAGGCTGAGACGGCGCTCCCGCCTTCGGTTTCTGCGCCGATCCTCGTCGGTGATAAGCCGCGGGAAAGGCGCCAACTCCTGTGCCCGCTCCCGCGTCGCCATGTCGGTGAAGTTCATGTCCCAATGGGACCGTCGAAGGCGCCACGCCGCAGCGTCGTCTGTGGCGCCATCTGGCGATGTCGAAGGTTACGAGGCGGCGCGTCGCCGCCCAACCGTGATCGAGGCGGAGTAGGTGCCGGACGGACGCACGCGGACGCCGCGGTAGCCCGAACCTCCCCGGCGGCGAGGCGGCATGGTGGCGCGATGGTGTCGTGTCGGCGGCGAGGAGAGAAAGCGCTTGAGGGAGCGAGAGAGAGTGGCAGAGGGCGCTGCAATTTATAGACGCGCCGGACGCGATGCGCCAAATCTAGTCGTGCGAGCTGCCGCCTTTTCCCCCGCGCGCAATCGTTTCCCGCACGCTAATTTCCCGCCACCGCTTGAGCATGCGAAAACGCCCCGCGCGCGTTTTTTTGGCGCGGCTGTTGGAGATGCTACGAGGGACGGCTGGAGATGCTCTAACGAAACCCAAGCATCCAAGCAGCACAAATTAGCCGCCGGCGACGCACGCTATGGCAGCCACTCTCCTGGCCCCACCTGTCGGAAACCCCACGCCGAGCTGGTTGAACCGAACCGTGGGAGCAACCGCCTTCCCCCTCACAACACGGCTCAAAAATTCCCCTCCCGAAATCCTCGCCGCTCCCACCGACCATGCCCCCGCCGCCGCCGGTACCATCGCTGCTGGACGAGCTCCTCGAGGAGATCTTCCTCCGCCTCCCGCCGGGAGAGCCAGAGCACCTCGCGCGCGCCTCCCTCGCCAGCAAGCTCTGGCTCGGCCGCCTCACGGGCCCTCGCTTCCGCGGCCGCTACCGTGAGCGCCATGGACCTCCCCCCATGCTGGGCTTCCTTCATACCTGGCTGGAGGGCTGCGGCCCGGAGGGAAAAGATCCCGTCCCGGACTTCACACCCACCACGAAATTCGGCGCGCGCGTCCCCGACGATGACGACTGCGGGTACCACAAGTACGATGCGTGGGACTGCCGCCATGGCCGCGTTCTCCTTGGGGACGAGAACATGTTGCCCATCGCGGTCGTCGTCTGGGACCCGATGACGGGCCGCCGGAAGGACCTGCCGGAGCCCGACCTGGTGAACGACAGCTATGGGGCCGCGGTGCTCTGCGCCGTGCCTGGCTGCGACCACGGCGCGTGTCACGCCGGCCCCTTCGAGGTCGTCTTTGTTGGCCTGGGCATGCGTGAAGACGATGGTGCTGGATGCGTTGCGCAGGCGTGCGTGTCGTTGCCGGACACTGGTGACTGGAGCATGCCGTGCCCTGTATTTGATCACCATCACTGGGGCGAGCCGTGCTCTGGTCTTCATCTTGAAGCCGACGCATTCGTCGACCAAATGCCCCCTGTCCTCGTCAAAGAAGCAGTTCACTTCATGCTTGTGTATGCTCGTGATGGCCATGTAGAAATTCTCAAGTACGACTTGAGATGTAGTTGCTTATCACTGGTTGATGTGCCGCTTGTGGGGCCTGGCATTTACGGTGCCGCTATCCTCATGGCGATGCAGGATGGCAGTTTGGGGTTTGCACATGTGGATGGGTTAACCCTCTACATCTGGTCCAGAGAAATGGATTTCAACAGAGCTGGGTCATGGAATCAACGTACAATTATCGATCTCAGGAATCTTCTCCCCATCCAAAATCCCGAGGAAAGACTTAGACTGATTGGATCCGTTGAGGGCAGTGATACCATTTTCGTGACCACAGACCTGGGAATCTACGAGATGAATGTCAAGTCACAGCGATGGAAGGAGATATGGAAGAGCGAGGAATTTCGTGCTTTGATTCCATACATGAGTTTCTACAATCCACAAGGTACTATAGCTGTATCTATATATCTTTTTTTTTTGTGATTTAGGGAACAAAATGTTAATTAATACTCCATATAAGTTTGTGGAACAAACAAAACAATGAATCTCTAATCAGATATAAAGTTACATTTCAAATGTTCCTGACCAAACTTTGGGTGCTAATACAACAAATTGTGCTTACTTAATTGGCAATTTATATAGTATCATGGTATCACCTTTTTGGAATCACACCGACAAATCTATGTTTGCAGAAAGGGTGATGCCCTGTGACGCGGCACATTGACAAGGTATGGTTGAATATGCCTAAGGTTAGAAGGCCACTCTCATCAAGAAAAAAGATGACAAGCTTGGAGGCGACAGGGGTCTTGTGATGAATTATGTCTATTCGGTAGCACTTTTGGTTCAGCTTGGAGGCGACAAGGGTCTTGTGATGAATTATGTCACTATTCAGTAGCCCTTTTGGTTCAGTGGTGCTTGCTTGATTTCTCACATTGTTTTTTCGCTTTTGTCAGTAAGTTTGATAGTTTCCCCATGTCGTTGGAGTGCGTAAGTTGGTGAATGGAGTATATATCTTGTAATGAACCTCCGATTCTTGCAGCTGCAGTAGGAACTACATGCCCCGTTGTTTAATTTGCTTGAAAATGCATCTGCAGACAGTAGCTTTTTAAGTCCATTTTGACAGTTTGCTTTCCCAACTCTCTAAATTCATCTCTCAAAAGGAGTACCTTCGAACTTCGATGAGTTGATAATAATGGCATGTCTATAGCTAGTCGTTTGTCTCGCTCTAGAGAAGTAGAGATGATGACGGTTTCTGCATGCTGGCTCACTAATATGCCTTAATTAATTTTGTGAATTTAGTTAGTGTTCTCTTTTTAGCAAAGCAAAGTTACTGACTGAGTGATGGTTATAAGATGTAAACTGAATCTTGAGCTATATGTTCGGGGAACTACAGATATGGGGATTTATTGCTGCCTGAAGATCTTGTAAGGTTTTATTCTGCTTCAGTAGCTCCAGAAAACTGCAGGGAAGATCTTGAGTAGTAGTTCATTATTTGTTGCACATGTTTGGCCTACAGTGCACATACTAGTAAATTGCAATGTCCATGTAGTGAGATGAAGATGTTCATATGCTTGGTCAGACTGCAATGCTACAATGATCATTGCAGTTGTTTTTGATGCATTATAATTTCCAGTTTGATTTCACAGATTTTCCTTCTTAGATAAGATCTTTTACTAAAAATCATGAACACACATTTCTCTATGTTTTTCTGTACCTAAATACATGAAAGAAGTATGGTTCTATTCCAAATGTCTCATAGCTAGTTAATCTTGTACATCCTTCATGGGAAAAACGGATTCTCTTTTAAGTTGGCTGTTTTTCTGCATACACATGTCCCTCATATTCGGGTCTACTTAGCGCGCATTGCTACCTAATTGCTATGCTGGGTATATATGAGGCTTCAGTAAGATATATCATATCCATTATGGCATAGGGCTGCTAATGCATTTTTTTTCAAGTTCTATATCACGCACATCGACAATGGTTGAGTATGCTGAAGGGCTGGGTGCTCGACATGGATTTACTGAACCCAAGCTTGCTTGGACAGTTTAGAAAATCTGAGAACTGTGTTTTCAAGTTTCAAAATGTTCTAAAAAGAATCACTCATGACTCATGTACATAGGGTAGTATAGCATTTACGTGGAAATTTTTGTGATAAAAGTTTGCTAATTTGTATTTATATAAAATGTATATGCACGATTTCTGTCGAGAATTTTGACTTCTGCAAGATTGATAATTTTCTTGTGGCGTCCGTAAGGGTGATCGTATATGTATCTGCATACAGTGCCATTTTAAAAACTGTATACTTTGCTCCTCCTAGCTTTGGTCCAATCTCTAAAATTCTCTCCCAAAGGAGGTTCGGATGACCAGCTGAGATATGAGGGCTTGTCCTGAGCTAGAATTTTCTGCTGCTCAAGAGATGATGATGTCTTGTGCATGGCTTGATTATGCTTAATTAAAACCAAACTAGACTACATGTCAGGTGTTGTTACTGGAGCGAATTCGTACTTTTTGAGCAAAATAATATTACTGCAGTACTTTTGCGGTTGTTTCTAGTTGTCATTTTTTTTCCTGTTGTAAATTGTTACTGGCACTTGGCCACTTGTTACCAAGATTATGAATGCAAATTCATGTTCCTGTAGTAATATTAAAACCATCCTTTAATGCTTAGTTGTATTTACTGTTTGACAGATTCATGGTGCTGCAATAACTCAAGGCAGAGCATGGCCAAGCTGGCATGTTACTACCATAGAGGTACGCAAATCTGTAGGTGTACTTTGGTTTTTTGTTCCTGATTTCAGATTGTGGCTTCGGCATTGTTCTGCTTCTTACATACTCTGCTTAATCCAGTTTTACTCAGTTTAGAGTACTCCGAAGTTACTCTGTCTTGAGTAACCACAAAATCAAAAAGTGCTTGAATGCTCCAACTATTGAGTCCAGCTGGCTTCAGAAGCAACACGTGCCACCCAAGCCTAAAATTATACAACTTGGACCAGTTCTGACACATGTTTGTGCATCCATGCTTATTCAGTTGGTCTTTGTCTGTCTGGTAAATTAAAACTGTGTCATGAGCATGCCGCCAGGCAATAAATTTTATTGAATCTATGAAACTAGATTAGAATCAGACTAAAGCCATTTGATCATTACATAGGCAATAGCTTGTTTTGTTTACTGTTGCATATGCTTCTTTTTGTTTACTTGGTCAAGCAAGCACACTGAGAAAGTATACTGCAACTCTTCCACCAAACAGTAAACAAAACAGGGTTGTCGTCGTCGTCGTCGTCGTCTAACTAGCTAGCTATTGGGTTATGCACTAGCTAGCTAGCGAGGAATAGCTCTTTGATAGATGGTCTACTAGAGCCTATCTGGTGTTGTCTATGCCTTATGGTGTAATTGGCTTCTTTGCCACTTCTTCTATGAAATTAATACGCTGTTCCATGACGTATTCTTGAAAAAAAAATCACAACCTGGTTGAATTTGCCGGTTGAAGGCACTCATTTTTTTTTTTTGGATACAACTGATGTCGCCTACACTTGAAAATTGCCGCGCGCCATTCTACAGGGACACATATACTAAGCAACTAGTAGGTCTATTTCGTGCTCATTTTGCCTAATTTGGAAAAATAATATAACCACCACTCGCTTTGCTTGGCGTTATTTCACTTGACCGGCAAGTTCATCCTAGTGCTTATTTTTACATGCAATTTCAATGTGATAGCCTTACTTGCAATTTGTGGCTGAATTGATGTCGACAACATATGATCAATGGATCTCCTTTTATTTTATTGATTATTGAAATCGCAAAGAAAAATAGAGTCTGATGAAATCACAAAGAAAAATTAACAGCAAACTCATTGATTTTTTTTCCCGCAAATAAAAACTATCGGTTTCTTAGGACAAAAACGCATCTATTTTTTTCTCTCTAATCTTTTCCAGAACATTTCTTCTATAATGCTTTGTCTTTCCCTACCACTAGTAGAAAACATGGCTTTGGTTGAGGCCAGGATAAGGGCATTAATCCCGGTTCACTCACGAACCGGGGCCAAAGGGTGCATCAGTCCCGGTTCGTGAGGCCAGGGCGCCGGCCGGGCCTCGGGGCCATTGGTCCCGGTTCTCCCGGTTCGTCTGACCCCTTTGGTCCCGGTTCCAGACACGAACCGAGACCAATGAGCCTCGCTCCTGGCCCAACACCTTTAGTCCCGGTTTGTGGCTGGAACCGGGACCAAAGATTGTTCCCGGTTTAAGCCACAAACCGGGACTAAAGAGAAGCCTATATATACCCCCGCAATACCACGACCAAACAGGGTTTATTAAGGGTCGTGGTATTGCGGAATACTTCATACATGCCACAAACATTGTCCAAACTTGCTATAAAAGAAAATTACCCGGCATTGTTCTCAAACTTGACTTCCACAAAGTGTTCGACTCGGTGTCTTCGGACGCCGTGTCTTCGATCATGCGCGCTAAAGCGTTTCCTCCTCTCTGGCGTAACTGGGTGGACAATCTAAACTGGTCTAGCAACTCTGCCGTCCTCCTAAATGGTAAACCAGGACCTTCGTTCAAGTGCCGCAGGGGTTTGCGGCAGGGCGACCCGCTCTCTCCTTATTATATCCTAGTCGCCGATGTTCTAAAATGCTTGATCATTCAAGCCTCTTACGAAGGCCTTCTATCCCACCCCATTCAAAATAAGTGAAACATCGATTCTATTTCTTTGCAATGTTCACATTCCTAAGGTTTAGATATCCCTTTTTTCTCAAATTATCCCTGGTCATTATCTTATTCTGAGACAACAACCACAAGAATTGTATCCTGGGTGGAACTTTCAAAGACCAAACCGCATGCGGAAAAATTGGTTGAACACGTCGAAAGTTAATAACAGCCTACAAGGATCTAGATGAGTAGGGGCACCATTAGATTCATATTTCCATAACAAGGTGTCCTCCTCATCTACCAAAGTAACAGATTGGACCAAAGCCTCCAGCTCATACTACTGTTCCATCAGTTTAACATTGTAGTTTCTTCTAAAAAATGCATTTGATTTGACAACCATCCCAGACATTTTTTTTTATCAAAGAAGGGCTTGCCCCCTTCCGATTTTCATTACTGAAACCACTCTAACAGTGACAGAGTATAAGACACTACATAACAGGTCCAGCTACCAACACGACAAACATCCCACCAAAAGGCCAACATAGGCCGCAACCATCCAGAACTATGAAATCAAACAAGACCCATAGCATAACAAGTCTTGCCACAAACCATAAAAGAGACAGCAAAATAATAGCTAGCAGCTAATAGACACAAGAAGACTAAGAGCAGCAGCAGCAGCAGCAGCATGGAGATATCGCAGCCGTTCATCCAGGGAGCCTCGCCACGTTGATCCGCCACCCTTGCCTAGTTGTGTACACCTCATTTGCTGCCCGTTCTAGCACTCTCGCACCCAGCTTCAGCATCTTTCTTGATGGCTCCTTTATCTGCAAGATGGACCAATCAACCAACCATCGACTCATTAGTTTGACGAAATTGATGTACACACGACATGGTATGGCCGATGTGCAGCTGACGCAGACTCTACACCGTGAGATTGACTTGAATCTAATTAACAAACGGCCCGATGGGCAACGTCGTCTGAGTATCATCTGGAAAGTATCGGCTGCATAGCAATGCTCTTAGTTTGATTATATGAAAAGGATCATTTATCCTTTTATTTTCAAATACAATCGCATTTCTACTTTTCCAGATTGCCCAGAATAAGGCAGAAACCCCAACCATTACCATTTTCTTGTCTTCTTTGTTAAATTTGTTTATCCAACCCCCAAAACAATCTTTAACATTTAAATGAATGGTCTTCAAACCACACACACATCTGACCAAGCTCCAAAGCAAGGAAGCCGCAGAGCAGGTGAACAACAGATGATCAATTGATTCATCTTGTCCACAAAACACACACCCTTCCCCCCTTCCACCCTTTTTTGAGTAGGACATCCCTAGTCAAAATACTCTTCTTGTTTACTAAACACATAAAGACTTTTATTTTCGCAGGAACTTTGATTTTCCACAGGTATTTTTGTGGAAATTTCAGCCCTAGTGTAATCAATTTCTTGTATAAAGATCTCACAGAAAATTTATTATCAGCAGTGAGGGTCCAGGTAATCTTATCTTTTCCCTCATTCATTTTAATTCTTTCACATCTGCTTTTTAGAGTATTCCACAACTCTAAAGTTTCCCCATACAACGTCCTCCTAAATTTGAACCCCTTCCATCCTTTTTGGATGGCCTCATCCACAGTAATCTTGTGATCAAACCAAATATCATAAATTCTAGGATAGTCATCTTTTAAAGGCTTGTCATCCACCCAAGTATCCTCCCAGAATCTAGTGTTTTTTCCATCTCCAAGTTCTTTCTTAACAAATTTATAGAAGATATTTTTAATTTTCAACAAACTAGTCCAGAACTGAGAGTCTCCAGGTTTTTTCTCTACTAGAGCTAGACATCCATTTTTCTGTATTTTTCTTTTAGAACATCTTGCCAAATCCCCTCTTCTGTCTCCATTTTTCAGAACCATTTAACCAATAAAGCTATGTTCATCACCTCCAAATTGAGAATCCCTAGGCCTCCTACCTCTTTGGGTAGGCAACATTCTCTCCAATTAACTAAATGGTATTTTCTAATATTCTCATCTTCTTGCCAAACCAATCTTGCCCTGAAGAAATCAGCTTTTTTAATGATTCCTTTTGGGACATCATAAAAGGACATCATAAACAAAGGAATATTAGTCAGGCAAGCTTGCACCAGGGTGATCCTACCAGCAATAGATCCTAGCAGTTTCCCCTGCCAACATCCACACCTTTTCTCAATTTTATTAGTTACACAACTCCAATGTATGTTCCTAATCCTAGTCTCTGACACAGGCATACCTAGATATTTGATGGGTAAATCTCCCATTTTGCATGTCAATATTTCCTGGTATAGCAAATGTTTTTCTTTAGCTTTTCCAAACAGCATTAGTTCACTCTTATGAAAGTTTATTTTCAGACCTGACATTTGTTCAAAGGCCCCTAGTATGAATTTGAGGTTTCTCACACTTTCCACCTCATCTTTGATCATAAAGATAGTGTCATCAGCATATTGCAGCATATTTACTCCTTTATTATCGTTTTTACTGAGGATTCCCTTAATAATATCAAATTCTAAGGCATTATTCATTAAAATGGCTAAGGCATCAGCAGCCACATCAAAAAGCAATGGTGACATAGCATCTCCCTGTCTTAAACCTTTATAGGTTTTAAAATAAGGGCCAATTTCATCATCGACCTTAACTCCTACATGTCCCCCTCTCATAGTCTCCATTACCTAATTACACCATTTATCTAGAAAACCTTTTAGTTCTAACATCTGGCTAACAAAGGGCCATTTAATTTTATCATATGCTTTTCCAAAATCAACTTTAAAAATCAGAGCATCTTCTTTGTCTCTATGAAAAGTATTCAGAGCTTCATGCAGAATAACCACTCCTTCCATAATGTATCTCCCTTTAATAAATGCAGTTTGTGTTCTGGAGATTACAGGTGAAACACACTTGGACAATCTGTTCATCAAAACTTTTGTAATAATCTTGAAACTCAAATTCAATAGGCAAATAGGCCTAAATTTTTGAATTTGTTTGGCATCATTGGCTTTAGGGACCAGAGTAATGATGCCATAATTAAGCCTGGCAATGTTAATTTCCCCCTTAGCAAACCCATCAACCAAGGCTTTCAGATCCCACTTAACCAGATCCCAAAAATCTTGATAAAAGTCAGAGGAACCCATCGTACTGGGCTTTTGTTTCTTTTCATCCCAAAAACTACTTGATAAATTTCATCTAAGGAAAAAGGGGACATTAGCTCCTCTTTGTCCTGTGCATTTATTTTTTCCATTTCTATTTCCCTGAAGGATATGTTAGACTCTTCAGGGTATCCAAAAAGATTTTTATAAAATTTGATAATATACTCCATCAGGCTGCTGTCTCCTTCTATGATCCCTTCTTCTTGTTCCAAAGAGATTATTCTGTTTTTTCTTCTCCTCCCATTTACCTTTGCATGGTAGTATCTAGTGTTCCCATCGCCATATTTAATCTCTTTGTCTTTATATCTCTGCATCCACTTCATTTCTTCTTGTGTCATAATTCTTTTAAGTTGCTTTCTAAGTTCTCTCTGCTCAGTTCTATCTGCAGCAATCAGACCCATTATCTCAGCTCTCTTATCTATTTCATCAAGCTTTTTAATAATTTCTATCTTGATTTTCTTATACCAAGCATCCATGTTTTTATTCCATCCTTTGTATTTCCTCCTCAAATTTCTCATTCTTAATTGCCATCTCTCCAATACATTCCCTCTGTATCTTTTATTCCAAGTTTTATATATCAACTCTTTAAAGCCTTCTCTCAAGAACCAAGCATTTTTCATATCTGAATGTATATCTGATTGTGTGTGTCTCCCCTGTGTCTAAGAACAAAGGAGTGTGGTCAGAGATTTCCCTAGCAAAGGCTTGTAGAATAGTCAATGGATATTTTTCTTCCCAAGCAGGACACATCAACACCCTGTCAAGTTTCTCACATGTGGGATCCTCCTGATTATTAGCCCAGGTGTATTGTCTCCCATTTAGAGGTAGTTCTCTCAATCCAGCTTGTTCAATTATAGCATTAAACATAAAGGACCATTGTTCATTTAGCATAGGTTTGTTTTTTTCCTTGTCATTTCTAATAATGTTGAAGTCCCCTCCAACCAAACAGGGCAAAGGGTTGTCATGATATAATCTAGCTAGCTCAGCAAGAAAATTAGCTTTTCCTTCCTTCTGTGCATCCCCATAAACTGTGACTAAATTCCAATGCATTTTAATATTCTTGTCAAATAGCAGTACTTTTAAAAAATACTATCTTTTTCAATGTGTTCAACATCAAACATCTCTTTATTAATTCCAACTAGGATTCCACCAGACATTCCTCTCGGGGGATTCCAGCACCATTGGTAATTTTTGCCCCCACATAGATTATGTAGCTCATTTTTTGTAAAGTCTTGTTTGATTGTTTCAGAAATCCCAATAAAATCCAATTTGTGATCTATGATCATTTCTCTGATATATCTTTTTTTGTGATCTTGACCTATGCCTCTCACATTCCAAAAAACACCTCTCAATTTTTGGAGTAAATTCTGATTTATAGCTATCTCAATATAAATTTACTTTTCTGTCCAGGCAATTTATCTATTCCTAGGTTAGAGACTAATCAGTCTTCTTCCCTTTTTTCCATCTCAGCACCCCAATCCCAATTGATTGCTTCACACAGTTCAATGCTGGTGAGCTTTTTTTGCCTCCTTTCTTTCCAGAGAACATTCCTCTAAGATTTTTATATTGTTGCTCCTCAATCTCAGCATCAGAATGATCCAGATCAGAGCATAATCCATCAATATCCACATCTCCAATATTTATGTATACTGGTGTGTCTCTGTATTCTTCCACTTTTTCTCCTGATTTTTTCTCCTCATCCTTTTTTCTGTTTTAATGTTTTGGAAATATAAATCTCTTCTAGCTTTCTCCATTTTATTAATAATATCCAGATTTTTGTCAATCATATCAATGGAACATCCTAAATCAATTCCAACCATGGAGATAATTTGTAATAAGGAGGAGTTAAAAAATTCAGAAACAGAATTCTTACAATAGTTATCTCTTTCTTCAGCTCTTATTTTTGCCATCTCTTCTATTTTCTGATCTTCTTTTCCTTTGTTCCCGAGGCTTCTTTTTATTTCCACTTCTTTCTCCTCTCCCTCCTTTTCTGTAGCCTCAGCTCCATGTATGTCTACCATTTTTTCACCCAGGGTCCCAATTGATTCCTGACTGGCATTATAGTCAGTAAGTTCATTGTATTTTCCAGACTCTGATTCACCCTTTTTTTGTTGGGTTTCCTTCTCATAATTTTCCAGATCCATATTAGCCAGCTCCATTTCATATTGTTCCCTGTTAACAGCCTCTTGTATTAACTTTTGGATCTCTTCCTGTTGCTGATTGATCTTTTTCTGCATTGCTTGTTGATTCACTCAAGCTCCTTAATTCTTTGTTCAGCTTTAGCCCACAATGCACTGTGTCTGCTTTGTCTTCTTCCAAGGTCTTGATCTGTTGAACATGATGTCACTTTCTTTTTGCCACTTCCTTCTCTCAGCATACATCTCATCTTGCCATTGCATCATGCTTTCTTCTAATTGTGCTTTCATTTTGACCAGTTTTCCATCTACTTCCTCACTTTGTTTGTGAGACAAACATCCTAGTGTAATGCCTTTATGTTCTGTATCTTCTACCCTGAATCTCTTTCTATTCTCTGTTTCTCCATCCCCATCTTCTAGGTTATGTGTGTTTTCATTTTTCCTCTTTTCCTCTTTATACCAGCCAATTTCCACCACCTTCTCCACTTCCACACCAATTCTGAACATGAGTAGATCAGGGGCAGTGATTTCCACTTGAGGTGGAGTTCTTTCCACATCCCTGCTTCCACATTTGACCCTAACTTTTTCTTCATTAACTGTATCCATATCCACTTCCAACACAGGCCCCACTGCAGCAGAAACTTCACAAATGCCCAGGAAGTGTCTGAAACAATCAGGCACCTTGCTCAGCTTAACCCAAGCAGTATGCATTTTCCCCATTGCTTGATGGTCCAGGGACCAAGGTTGAACCTTAATGACCACCCCTGTCCCAAGCAGATTGAAATCATTAAATTTAGCCAGCTCTACCAGTTTTGCCTTATTGGGGAATCTCATCATGAAACCATTTTTCCCAAACTCCTCAACTCTCCACTGCCACCCCCAACCAAACATCTCTCCCATAGCCTTTGTGAGTTCAGTTTCATTGATATTTCCTTCTCTAACGATCACCACACCTAAGGGATTTGTGTGTTTAGCTACAAGCACATCTTTGTAGCTTTGGACCAATAGGATCCCCAGCCCTTTGGCAGCATATCCAACATATTTGGGGACTGGTTTCATCTGCTTCAGCAAGTTGCATTCACTAGTAATATGGTTATCCCTCCCACATATCAAGCAATGCCCTACCCTACAATCCCTGGTAGAGTGTCTTGGGTCTTTGCATTTACCACAGACTTGTTTGTTAAGTCTCTCCATTCCTTTCTTGCCCTCATCCAAATTCAGCTGCCAGTTGCCTCTCCCCCCCTGTTTCTTCATCTCCATCACTGGGTCTTGGTCAACTCTTTTGTCAGCTTTCTGCATGGGATCTCTGTTTTTCTCTTCTCTCCTCATGCCATCTCTACCAGGCTGAACCTCCAGATATTTTCCAATCACTCGTTCTATCATCTCTTTCTCCCCTCCTCTCAGCCCTTGTACTAACTGAGAGAGCAGAGAGGTCAGTAGCTGTTGCTGAGTACTCTGCTCTTTCTGAATCATCATATCCTTCTCTTTTCCCTTCTCCATTCCAGAGCTCTCTCCCTCACCATCTCTTTCAGTCCTATCTCCCACTGTCTCTTTCTTCCCTGTCTTAGCTTGCCAAATCAGATTTTCTTCCCTTCCTTCTGCAGCGAATTCGTCTTCACCTCCATCTCCTCTGCCATCCCCATATCCAACACCAAATCTACCACTTCCTCTTCCAAAACTGCCGAATCTGTCAGTTGTAGTATATCTTCCTCCATTCCATCCACCTCCCCTGTTACTGTAGTTGAATCTCCCTCTAGAAAACCCCCCTTCACCTCCACGATTGAATCTAGGACCTCCATATCCTCTTCCCAGATTTCCAGCCATTTTGCCTGCTGGAGGCGGTGTGGGAGGAGAAGGGGGAAACCCTACACGATGGAATTGCTCTCCCCCCTCCCTCTCACCCACTTTTATACTTGCCAGCCCCACCTCCTTTTCCTTGGCTGGGTTGCTATCAAGCCCGTTGGGCCTCCACCAGGCCAGGTCCACATCCAAGTCCATTTTTAAATCTTTACCTACTGAGCCCCCAAAAATAATCAGGGGTCTCACAGGTTCTCCCTCCTTATTTTTCTCTCCCTCCTCCTCTGTTGAAGCACAAAGGGCCCCAATGGGAGTTTCCTGTATTACTAATTCTCCAAAATCCACCTCATCTTCTTCAAACCAAAGTGGGATAGGATGATTTTTATCCTGTTTCATGTGATTATAAACTATCCGTGCATCAAAACTACTACTTCTACAATTATTTTCAATAATTTCTCCCCTATTCCCCTTTTCATAATTCGTATAGTCCACACCATCAACATCCTCAGAAACTCCCTTGCAGTCATCTGCATTTTGGGATTTGAACCCTTTTTTCCTCTTGCTATCATCTCGGAATCTATTGTTTCCTTTTTTTCTTCCCAATTCTAGTATCATCTACCTCAATCAAAGCAGTAGATACCAAGTATTTGGGGTTGGGATACATACCTGAAGAGTAGACAGAGGACTCCCTCCTCCTCCTCCTCGAGCCTTCACGGCCAAGAACTGTAAACGGTTCCCAGCAGCGGCGCCTCTTGGGGCGGGAAAGGGCAAGGAGGCGAGGCGAGCGCCTCGGGAAGCGAGGGGAGTGGCGAGGAAGTGTGGTTGGAGTCGCTGGCGCCCTGGCCCTGCGCCTTGGCGTCACTGCCACCACCTCGTCCTCCTCGATCTCGATTGGAAGCCATCTGGATCCAGGAGCCGGGATCCCCATCACCATCTCCTGCGGCTGGCGGCGCCCGCGGCTGGATCAGGCGGTAACGGAGGGAGCGGAACACCTTCCACTTCTCTCTCTGTTCCGGACCCAGAGACTCCGCCTCCAGCATTGCCCAGAGAAGCACCCCCATCGCCGGCTGGCGGTCGTAGTTGGGGAAGCATCGGAGGATTTCTTCTCCCCTGAACTTGTCTCTCACCATCTCGGACGCGTCGTTGAGGGCCTTCACCGTCGGGAACCAGCGGTCGATCTCCTGA
The DNA here is from genome assembly GCA_021605205.1 of Aegilops longissima. NCBI lineage: Eukaryota > Viridiplantae > Streptophyta > Magnoliopsida > Poales > Poaceae > Aegilops > Aegilops longissima. The sequence continues at coordinate 701,874,512 of CM038680.1, forward strand.
AGCCTCCCCATCAGCACCTCGTCGCCGGCGGAGAGCGCCCACATCTGCTGCTCGCGTGTCGTCATCAAACCCTAGCTCTGGGAGCGGCGCGTCGCAGTGGGGGTTTTGGATGAGATCTGTGAGGGAGGAAGTGGTGGAGGAAGTGGCGGAGAGCCGATCGCCCCAGCGTCGCCATTACTCACCTCGGAAACCACTCCGAGTTCGCCCCACCGGTCAGCCGCCGTGATACGTGCCAGATGGCACGGGAATACCACCATCTGACCCACCATGACCCCCGCATCATCGGGCCAGCTTCGCGCATCCACCACCACCCCATCAGTGTCGGCGAGCTCCAAGCGTCGCCCTCGCCGGCGGATCGAACCTGGCCGGAAAACCAGCAACGCCGTGCCGAGATTTGGCACGTAGTCGCATCGGAGGCACGTATCACGCGGGAGACGTGCGTCGCACGGGAACGTGTCGCACGAAAACGTGTCCATCACATTTCGCAGCCAACCATCCCAGACATTAGGTACAACCTTTCCATGTTCCTTAACTAGGAAATATAAATCGCATAACTGAGTTGCCATGGGAGAGTTACCGAACCGAACATCTTCCAGAATCTCACTTGCTTCCTGTTACCTGCTTTTCATTGATAACCTAAAATAACAGCCTTAGATGCCCGCATAATCCCTTTCCAAAATTTGGAAGGTTGGGCATCATGACAACACAGAATGTTGGGATCTCTGGTACTAAATTTAGCCCCAAAGAGAACCTTCAACCTGAATAAACCTCTTAATGAATGATCCCATCAGACAAACATTTTAAGTCCTGAAGGTTAGGCACCCCCTGAACCACCAAACTCTTTTTTCATACCAAGAGATGGCCAGTTAGCAAGATGATTTTTCTGACCCCCAGGAGGATCACTCCAAAGGAAATTAGCAGCTGAGTATTTATTTATCAGATTTCATGCTCACTTATGGAACTTAATGTTTGATGTCATATGTAGTATCACCGGCTTATGTTTTCTTTTCTTTGTTTTCTTGTCTGTAAGCAAGAAATTAGTTTCTGTCGAGTTTCAGTCAAATGATATCAAAGAAGTATCTCATTTTTTTTATTAAAAAAGGTCGGATACTATTTGGGAAACTTGAACTTGGACCAAAAAAACAGAGGTAACATATAGGAGCTTAAAACGCCCAAGCCGAAGACTATAACAATACGGGAGGGTTCGACTATATTTTGACAAACAGAGCATCACAACATAGATCTTATTATTGGGAAAAGGAAGGGAAATTTTCTCTAAACGACGATGCATTAACCAGTAGGCAGTAGCCAGCTGCGCTTCCGCGTGTCGATCGGATCCGTCGTGCACGCATTATTGCCTTATTGAGGTCATGGCAAGCATGCACTGACAGAACTCCCACACTAGCTAGTTCCGGTGCAAGCAGAGATGGACCTCCTCGATCAGATGGAGATGCTGTTTGGGATGCCCTTGGCCGAGAGCCCCACGGCCTCGCCCGTGTGGTCGGAGGTGTTGGGGAAGAGCAGCATGTATGGGAATTTGGCCGGCCCGATGCGGTTCTTCAGCCGCGAATCTTTGTTCCTGTCGTCCACCTGCTTTTCAATGCCCACCAGTCTGGCCCCGAACCGCTTGAACGCCTCGAGTGCCTTGGCGTCTGACGTCCACGCCGGCGTGTCACGCTGACCCAGGTACACCTCGTCGGAGGCGTGCTTGCAGAGGATCTCCATCAGCGAGATGCCCACCAGGGCCTGGAACAGGCTGGTGATGGTGTGGATGAAGGCCAGCTCCGGGTTGTCCCTCAGCTCCGCGTACTCCGTGCTGCCCGGCGCCGGCATCGGTCGGCGGCTCATGGACGGCTTGTTGGGGTGGTAGCCTGAGTACGCGTACTGCCCGAAATTGACGGCCGCGTGGAGCGCCGACCCTATCCAGATGATGGTGGCGCAGGCCTTGATCAGCTCCGCCACTGTCTGCATCTTGGGCCACCACGCCGCATCCTTGAGGTCGCCGTGCCCGACCTGCCGCACCTCCTTTCACCATGCCTGTAGCTCCACGTCGCCCTGCAGCACGCTATCGTTGGGGTAGTAGATGCTCAGGTAGTCTGCTACCCACTGCTCGATCGCATGCCAGACGGCGAGCCCGTCCGCCGCGTACGGTAGTCCTCGATCAGCAGCCGCACCTTGTGCGGGCTCGATGGGTCCTCCACTGCCATGCCCCTGCATTAACAAGATCATTACTACTACCGCGGTCCACATCAGTCGACATTGACGACCGGTCATCGGAAATTAATAATCGAACCTCTTGATTAGATCGTCGGGCAGAGCTTGTTCGGTGAAGTTCCAGTTCTTGTAGACCATGGAAGACATGGGCATCGCGTGCTTGCCCGGGAACACGGTCATCTCGATGACGCCGTTGGCGTTGATGAGCAAGCCCCGGGCCTTGGCGTTAATGTTCATCGTGTCGCGGTAGTGCGGGTGCAGGAGCTTGTGCACCGGGTGGGTCACGCTGAGCTGCCTGTTGTTAGTCGCGATGACAAAGGGCTCCATCACCGCGTGCGTGTTGAGCCAGTGGCTGATGAGCTGATGCCAGCCGTAGTCATCCACGGCGACGTAGGCCTTGGCGAGCTGCCATATCCAGCCCTCGACGTCGGTGCCCTCAGGCGTGTACACGGTGCTCTCCGCGGTGGTCAGGTCGCCCTGGAGCCGGGGCGAGCTGAGCTCGATGGCGACCGGCGCGAGCGTGCCGTTCCCTCGCAGGAAGAGCAGGGTCCTGGTGGCGTACACGAAGCTGCCCTCGAGCTTGTTGATGTTGATGAGGAACGGCATCAGGTTGTCGTGCTGGTCCACGATGTAGAGCCTGTTGCTGGTGAGCGCCTGGTGCACGGTGAGGCCCTCGAGTCGCTCGCCGATGTGCGCCTCGGTGATGGTGCTGGTGTGGTCGCCGTACTTGCTAGGATCCAGAGTGCTCTTGCCTCTTGGGAGGGAACTCCTGCACTCACGGACGCACGCACGCGGTTGAGTACATATATATATGGATGGATCATGGATGGATGGATGGATTGGTTGATTGTTGAGTTGACTTACGGTGAGGCGTTTGATCATCAAGGGGTTGACGCCGGCCAGCATCTCCCTCGCGAACTCATCATCGGTCATCCATGCTTTCTCGTCCTCTTTGCGATCCCAATTACAGTAGCGAAACTGCTATGTAGACGATGGATGTGTGCACGACGCTGGGACGATTGGCAGTTCAGCGGCTGATATGCGCTGGATAGCATCCATGAACGGCTTGAAATGTGCTGTCGTGCACAAGTCGTCCGCACGGCGTCGTGTGTATAGCAGCGTTGTTACAGTAGCATTCCAGAATAATGGAATAAGTGCATATATATCCGGTTTAATTAACCATAAATTAATTTTCTAGCTACCTAAATACTACTGGAGTAATAACAAGCGTTTGTTTTAGGTAGGTATATGTAGTGTAGTAGGAGTATAGTATAGTTATAGTACGTACCGTTGATGATGTGCGGCCTGGGGAGCTTGAGCTTGTATAAGCAGTCGTCTAGGGCCATGGGGGTGATGAGGTCCTTGACGAGCTGGAGCTGGAGCTGGGCCGGGATGTTGCCCTGCTCCTCGACGACCGGGATGTTGCGCACCTCGATGCCGTCCTTGTAGAGCTTGAGGATGTCAGCGAAGGTGTCCAACTCGCCCTTGGTGTCGTCGAGCAGCGTGCAGATGATCGGCATGATGGTGCCCACCAGCGCCGTGATGGTGTTGTCCCGAAAGTCGTCAGCCTTGAGGTGCCCGAACTGCTCGTCACGTGGCACGTAGACGGTCTCCCCCCGGCTCTCGTGGTCGGGCTCTGCACCATGATCGACATGCCATATGTGCGGCTCGGTCGTCAGATCAAGTACACGTCGGTCAATACCCAGGCATATAGTTACGGGGAGAAAGAAAGGAAGGGAGACGCACTGTTGGGCGAGGGCTTCCGGCCGGTTCGGCCGCGGCGCGGGTAGGGGAGGTCCTCGGAGCCACCGAGGACGTCGCGGGCGTCGCCGAGGTCGTTGTAGACGTCGTAGCGGTAGACGCGGTCGTGCTCCTCGTAGGGCCCCTCCTGCTGCTTGTCGTCGCCCCTCAGGTTCCGGAGCTCGTCGTCGCGGTATGGCTTGAGCGCGGCCGGCATCTGGTGCGGCAGGTACGTCTGCGTGCGTACGTGCACAACGGACCGGGCCAGCTCTTGGTTAGACAATGAGCTATATATATATATATATATATATATATATAGCAAAGCAAGCAAAATGCATGGAGTACTCACGTCGTTGGCGAAGAAGACGCGGTTGTAGCTGTACTTGGCCTGCGGGTAGACCCAGGAGTTGGCGACGAAGACGACGGCGCCGCCGTGGCCGGGCACGTCGTGGAGGGTGATGGTCTTGAGGTAGAACTCGGTGTCGCTGTTGTTCTTGACGATGATGGCGCCCGGCACGCCCAGCTCCATGGACCAGTTGAAGGTCACCTCGAACCTCTCCTCGCCCGTCGGGGCGCTCAGCAGGCTCTTCTTCAGGAGGAGACACGGCTCCAGGTTCGCCTCCTCGCCGACCTCCCCGCGGCTCGCCTTGCCTGCAGCTGCACCACACCACGTACAAATATAACATGTTCTCAATATAAACTGTACACGGACCGAATGTTGTTTATATTCATCCGAATAAGAAAAATGTTACAACATCTTACAATAATGAGCCCGAGGGATTACTTTGAAATGAAAAAAGTGCGCAGCGCGTGCGTGCACTGTGGCTGTGGGGTGGGTTAAAGGGAGTGGTGAGTGCTCACCCCGGCCGCGAAGGGTGGAGCTGATGAGCTGGCAGGTGACTCCGCCGCCGAAGAGCTCCGTGTCGGTGCCGCCGTCCATGGCGGTGCCATGGAAGTCGTGGAAGTCGAGCGCCTTCTTAGGGATGAGGACCAAGGAGCCCTTGAGCCCCCCTGCCCCGGCCACCATGCCGCCAGCGCTCAACATCTTGGTTCGAATCGAAAAGGGGACACGCACGTACGTGCTCTGGTGCTGTGTGTGGCTAAGGGCAATGAGAGGGATGGAGGGAGGGTGTGTGAGAGCTCCAAGATCAACCGGGTGGCTATTTATAGATGCACATCACATGCACGAGATGGGTGGTGTGAGAAGAGCACGGTGGACAGTGACCGATCGATTTGATTATTTGGGGATCTCAGGAAAATATCTCAACAAGTTGTACCACTACAAGCATGCATCCTCAATTCCTGATGCATGGCATGGGCTGATTATCGAGACACAAATGCATCAACTGATGTGTGCATGAAAAATGCTAGAGTCAGAGGCACGTGGGGGATGTCTGGACTCTGGAGTGACCATCGTCACACACACACACACCCAAAAAATCTTTCTTTGTCACGTCCATCCCGTCTGTTTTACACTTCACGTGTTGATAAGCTTGAAAAGTAATACTCACTCCGTTATAGATTTTTTCTAAAAGTCAAGCATCACGTCTGGACTCTGGAGTGACCATCATCACACAAAAAGAAAAATCTTTCTTGCGACGTCCGTCCCATCTGTTTTACACTTCACGCATTGATAAGCTTGGAGATCATCAAATTTTAGTTGGAATTTCTTGGCCAGGTCTCGACCAGTGGCGGAGGCTCGCCACAATAACACATGGATTTCGGACCTCTGGGCACCCCTTCTATGCACCCGCTGGCTGAACATCTCCAGCTATGGCAGGAGATCTCTGAGGACCCTCCCCTATTAGAGGATGACGATGCATTTTGACGGAGACTTGCGTCTAATGGTACATACGCCCCGCCAGCTCGTCATATTCGCCGGCCTTCTTCTTCGGCGCAGCGCAAGTTGATTATGCACGAGCTCTCTGGAAGAATATTGCTCTGTGAAAAGAGAAATGTTTTACTCGGCTCTTCCTTCACTACAGGTGTTGGACTGTAGACAGACCTTAGAGGAGGCGTTACCGAGACTCAACAAAAGGCCCCCTTTGTGACCAGCTGCCCGACACGATTGATCACCTCATGATCACTCGCCCAATTTCTAGGGAGGTATGTTTCATTATCCTAAATCAGATGGGATTTTTTCATCTCACCCCTACGGTCAATGATGCTATTAGAGCCTGGCGGTGCTCATCTTTGGATTGGATGCCAGCTCGAAAAGCCAAGAAGCTAGCGGGGCTGATTATTGTCTGGAAAGAAACATGAGGTTCTTCAACAAAAATGTTGCTTCAACCAATCTCATGGCAAGCAAAGGCGATGGAGGAATTCTGACTTTGGGAGACGCTTTTGGTGGCGAGGGGTAGATCATCGCGAGAGAACGTAATTTGTACCAAGTGCTGTCGTGGATGTACATGGTACATATGGTTGCAATACCCCTTGTAATTCAACTGCTTTTCCTAATCTTAATAACAATGACAAGCAATCCAAGTTGCCTGTTTTGCACAGGGTGTTTCCTGCAACAGGAACATTTTCATTAGCGTTGTGAAATTATCGATTCGACCTTCGGCCGGGGTAGGACACTAATTAATTCCCTTCTCCAATGGTGGCTCCATACTGTTGACAACATCCCATTGCATCGCCGCAAAGACTTGTCAGCTCTTTGCATGCTCATTTGGCGGCAGACTTGTAATCTGGAACACTATAGAGAAACAGCTGGATTTTCAATGCGAGTTGAGTGACTTCATCGGAACTTGCAATCTGGAATCAAGAGCGCGAGATTGCTGGCACACTAGAGTAGTATTTCTTTTCTTTGTTCTTCCCCCTGAAACCCCTTTCCTTCATTGTATCTACATTTGTAAAGTTCTTGGCTGGGTGTACTACTTGTTTGCTGCACTCAATTTCTCTTTATTTCATTGATGAATTTTCCACTTAATGAGTGAAAATTGTCAAGAAAAAACAGGTCTCCTTTGGTTTATAGGATAATAATATCATAGGAATAGAAAAATCATAGGAAGTGAGATGACATGTGTACGTCTTCATTTCTGTAGAGAAAGAGATAGTATCATTTAATTCACTTGATATGGACTTTTTTATTGGGACTAAGCTAAATGGCTAATGTATTCCTATTCCCCGTAAAAAAAGATTGATTCCTATGTTACGTAGAAATAAAAAAGAAATATATTTCTATAAACCAAAGGGCTCCAAAGAATTTTTCTATAAAATTCCTTTACTTAAACCAAAACAATTGAAAATCCTATACATACCAAAGGGCTTCAAAGAATTTTTTTTCTAAACCATGATTGATAAATAGATTGGAAATTTCTCTCTAAAAATAAACAACGGAAGGAGGCCCTGTGCAACGCGCTCGTAGCCGTCCGGGCCGGCCTCGTGCATCATGCAGATCGATCTCCCGGGATCACCGCTGCCACCACCGCGGCGAGAGACGTGGGCTGGCCGCTGCTCGTGCTCCACGCGCCCAAATATTTCAAGCTCTTCGTACGTGCTCGTGCTGCCACTGGCGGCGGAGCTTACGGGGGCGAAACACCGGCTCAGCACGTACGTGGAGGTCCGATCGACCGGAGACGAGAGCCGGACACTGCCACATTGGGAGCACGTATACTAATCCAAAACCATGCATGCGAATCCCCCGTACGGTTTTTGGAGATGGCATCTCGCGGAGTTCAGGCTGCAAGTGGGACGTTTCGCGGGAGCCCGCGTCCACCTCCACGTCTGCCGTGTAGTGTAAGTGGAAAGCCTGCATATGCCCACATAATGTTAAACGGGACAAGTAGGCTTCCCACATCCCACATAATCTTACGTAAATCGTAGGCTCAGAAAAACTTTCTGTTTTGCTATGGACACAGAAGGAGTAGAGAAGTTCAGACTTTGTTTTCAAGGAAAGAAGCTTTAGAGCTAGAACTGCAATCTGCAAATCACGTTTTTTCGTAGCACCTTTGTTTGCTTGGGTGTAGAGAAGTTCTGCCTGCACAAAGTGCTTTGGCAGGCGTCACTTCAGCCGAAGAGTCAAACGAAAAATGATTTTCGGAAATGCCACTGTCATAGGCTCGAAAGAAGAGGAGAGCAAAGCACAAGCTGCTTGTTTGCAGCTGCTGCTCCTTGAAGCAGTCAGCTCCTCCATGTTGTTCTGAAGAGAGGAAGCAATCAGGGAGGACTGGATAAGGAAGGAGGATGCCGCTGACCCTGCAACCATAGATGATACGTGATTCAAGTTCAACAAGGTGGAACGAACAAGTTCATAACCTAATGGCTCTACTCTGAACTCTGAACAATTTAGAAGAAATTGGCTGAAGAAGATGCGAGACCGTGTGGTAGCTGACATGAAAGAAATCACAAATGAGGGAGGGGAAGAAAAAGATTGGTCTAATTTGAACATGGCGGAGGTAGACAACGACGATGCGACGTCCATGGCGGAGCTGGAAATCAGCGTTGGGGCGAGCAGAATGAGGTAGATGGCGACCCTGCTGCGTCCATGCCGGAGCTAGACGGTGGCGCTGTGGCCATGGCTAATCCCCACACGGCTGCATCATCGTAATTATGAGATTCGAATTTACCTGCAAAGGACGTGGATTAGATGCGGGCGTCGCGGGACAGCCTACATAAATCCACATGTCTGGGTGCTCTATCCATGGGTGTCCACGAACGTAAATTATGTGGACTTGTATGTGGGCAACGCGGGTAGCTCGCGTCCACTTGCAGCCTGACACGGAGTATATGTAGAAGATATCATTTTGCTCACCCCTAGGAGGGACTACTATATGCCTCGGCCTTGGGATGAGACATTTCATGTCCCCCACAAGTACCATGCCATGAGCCCAATTTGGTTCCTGATATGCGGTGTCAGGCGACGCCACCAACCGTGCACGTGTAGTAATACTATACTTAGTAGTACTACTACTCTGCACATCTCTTACGTCAGAGTGGTAGACGAGGGACTGTTTCACTGTTCTGCCCCATGTCTTAAAGTTTAGCACGATTTGACCTGTGTTTGAAACTTTCGGATCTGACCCAAACCAAGATGCCAACATTCGCGGCGTTCTGCTTGCACTGAAGACGCCACAGACCGTGGCGTTTAGGCCTGACCCACCTTCCTGGTCAGCAGTTTGACCGTCCGACGTGGCAATTGTCGACCCCGACCCTAGACGCCGGGAACCTTGGCGTCTACCCCCTTGAGAGATAAGTGGTCACGGGGAAAGTGTGTGGGGCCCACCCGACACACTCTCCCAATCCCAATCTTCCACCCCGAGAAAGAAGAACAAAGGAGAGCTCCCCCCTCTCTCTCCCACCTCAAGGCTCACTCAAAACCCGCTCCAAATTTGATTTTCCTCCGTGGATCTTTCTCTCCCTTGTTGTTTCCCCCGGATCCCTAAATTTTGTTGGTAATTTCTTGTTATTTTAGTGGCATTATGTAACCCTAGGTGGCACCTTAGTTTCTAGATTTATTCAAATCCTTTGGTATTGGATGGCTTTTAATTAATATGTAGTTGTGGTAGTAGTAATGGGATATGCATTTTGTGGGTACAAATGATGGATTTGATAAATATGATGGTTAGGGTTAGGTTATGTGTTAAGCAAATGACATGATTTATTTAGTACATAAGTTTTAATTTGTTTTTGATACAACTCATTAGGAATATATAGTTGTCGTTGCTTCATTAGAGTTGCATAGTTTTTGCAACTATGCATTATAATTGTCATTTATTCATCTTGTTTGTTGTCCCTTTTAGATGGATGATGGACTTGTTAATGTTCATTATTTGGACAAAGCGTCATTTGACACAAGTCCTAGTTATGATGGGGTTGTTATTAAAGTAAGAGATAAGTTGAATTGGATGGACCCCAATGACAAAGTTGAATTAATAGGAAGGTATGATGTTGGAGTGGGAACAAAATCTCGACTGAAGAATATGCCTATCATCTCCGAGTTGCATTGGGGGATATACAAACAAGGGTAAAGTTGCGGCCTCGGAAGACATGTCACTTGAATTGTTTGCTACGAAGGGGCAAGGTCCGCGGCTTGATATTGACTTGAACCGCCAAGTGTCCTCCCCATGTCATGCTGTGAGCCCTAGTAGAAGTGTGGCTCGTGTTTTGGATAGTGCCGAGGTCTATGCCTCCAATACTTCTAGCCAACCGCCACCTAGCCAAGAAAATGAAGTTGTTGGGCATGCTCTTGAAAAAGTTAATGAACAATATGTTGATGGTCATGGTGATGTCCAATGTGGTCATGGTGATGATGATGATGATGATGATGACAGGCATGAGGATGAGACTCATGCAAATGAGAAGGAGAAGAGGGAACGACGGAAGCGTGAGGCGGACATGGCATGCAAAAACAAGAAGATGGCTCAAGAGGAGGAGAGAGTTAGGAAGCTTGAAAGGGCTCACCTTGCACTCACTAGTAGAAAAAGGATCTAATGTGAGACACATTAGTCCCGGTTCGATTTTGGCCGGTACTAATGGAACCATTAGTCCCGGTTCGAACGACTATGCATTAATGCCGGTCCGTGTTGAACCTTTAGTACCGGTTCGTGCCACGAACCGGTACTAAAGGGGTGGTGGCAGGCTGGCGTCAGGCCAGGGCCCCACGATCCCCTTTAGTCCCGGTTCGTGGCACAAACCGGTACTAAAGGTTCGTCCCACGAACCGGGACTAAAGGGGTCTGACCTGTAGTCCCGGTTGGAGACACAAACCGGGACTATAGGGCAACTTTCAAACTCTACCCCCCCCCCCCCCTCATCGCCATTTCAGTTTAAAAAAAACAAAAGAAAATGATAAAAAATTCAAAAAATAAAATCCTTCGAGATGTAGTTATATTACTACAACTACTAGTTAGGAAAATTTAAAAACTTAAATTTGGACATGTTTTGCAAAAAAGTGTTATGAAAAAGTAAAACGGCTATAACTTTTGCATACGATGTCGGGAAAAACGTATAATATATCAAAATGTTCAGCATGAAAATCCACATCCGATTTTGACTGCCTATGGCCTGTTTGCAATTTTTTAGAATCCTCAAATTCCAAAGGGAAAAAAAGATATGCTCAAATTTCAGTTTTTTTATTTTGGTTAAATCTGGTGAAACTATGGTCAAACTACTTATTCAAGAAGTATTAATGTTACTACATAATTATTCAAGAATATTAGTGTTACTAAATAATTGTTTCAATTTTTTGAATTTTGGTCAAATCTGGTCAAACTATGGTCAAACTTATTCAAGAAATATTAGTGTTACTAAATAATTCAACAAATTTTAGAATGATAGTTTCAAAACTCAAACGATGAAACGTGTGACCTAATGCTCAAGCTAAACTGCTAAAGGTTAATAGGATTTATAGCTTACATTTGTCAGGAAAACAACAAGTGCAGACTTGGAAAGTAGGGGGAATAGAACTCCGAAGTTAAGCGTGCTCAGGCTGGGGGAGTGAGAGGATGGGTGACCAGCCGGGAAGTTAGACGATTTGGAATGAGTGATCCACACTTGAGCAGTTAAGAGGGGTGATTAGAGACTAAATCATCAAATAATTCAAAAAATTGAAAATCAAAAAAAAATCAAAAAAATTCCAAAAATTTCAAAAAAATACCTTTAGTACCGGTTGGTAACACCAACCGGTACTAAAGGTCCCCCATACCACGGCGCGAGCTCACGCCACGTGGTGAGCCTTTAGTGGCGGTTCGTGCCGAACCAGTACTAAAGGGGGGGGGGGCTTTAGTCTCCACCCTTTAGTGCCGGTTGCAGAACCGGCACTAAAGGCCCTTACGAACCGGTAATAAAGCTCCATTTTCTACTAGTGACTATAGGATGGATGCAGTGCTGATGATGAGCAAGAGGATGAGATTCATGGCAATGACATCGGTGACTTGGAAGCATTTGTCAGGCAGCAGCACATGGACCGTGAGATCCCCTATGGTCGTGCATATGCGTATGAATCGGATGATGAAGGTTCGAAGGAAGAACTGGACGTGGATAGATTCACGAAGAGAGAGAACCATATACACACAAAGGTGACCGGTTTGGAAATAAGAACTCCATTGTTTCGTGATCTCAGGCTGGCCCACAAGGCGGTAGTTGATGGTGGCATGAGTAAGGCGGTAGAGCCGAGACCTTGCCCGGAACCGGGCGAACCAAGGGATGAGGATGAAGACGAGAATGCTTACTTAAAGAAAGGGTTGAAGTTAGTGAGTTTGCGGGCCTTCAAAGTATGGCTAAGTGACTATGCTATTAGGAACCATAGACCATATCTTGTTGGGCACTCGGACCAAAAAGTGTGTTACTCCATCCATTGTGACAAAGAAGGATGCCCATGGGCAGTCCATGGAAGAAGAATTAAAACCGGGCAATGGTTGTTAACAAGTTGTGTGTGTACTCACTCGTGCAGGCCACCGTAAAAAAAGAAGCCTAAGACACACCGTCAACTCACGTCTGAGTTTCTCGGGTTTAAATTAATGAAAGAAGTATCAAGTGATACAGCCGTGAAGGTGAAGCTCCTCATGACGACGGTGAAAAAAAATGTTTGGATACAAGGTCAAGTATGGGAAGACATGGAAGGCCAAGTCAAATGCTTTAAGGATGTTGTATGGTAGTTGGTAAGAAGCATACAATCGCCTCCCGCGGTTGTTGGGAGCGATTGCCCATAGAAAGCCCGGCATGTATCATGTGGTCGAGGATGATGGTCATGGGATGTTTCATCGTGCCTTCTAGAGTTTCGGACAATGCATCACGGCCTTTAAGCATTGCCGTCCGGTTTTGTCTATTGATGGCACATTCTTGACCGGCCGATACAAGGGCACAATCATGGTAGCAATGGCGCACTCCTCCAATGACAATGTGTTGCCGGTGGCATTTGGTTTGGTAGCCTTCGAGCACCAAGACAACTGGGAGTGGTTCATGCGTCATGTTAGGGAAAATGTCATTGGTGATAGAGAAGTGTGCATTATATCAGACCGGCACCAGGGCATACTGAAAGCCATGGACATTGTTATTCCTAGACTTCCAAAGCTCCACCATCGATGGTGCATGAGGCATTTCGTGGCAAACTTTAACAGGTCATGTAAGAGCAAGGAGTTGAGCAAAATTTAACAGGGCACTTTCCGTGGCCTTCAGCACCGGTGCGTTCACCATTCGCTATGACAAGCTCTACGAAGCTGCAAACGAAGGAGGGAAAGATTTCTTAACACGAAATTTTTCAGAGAAACACAATGGAGATATGGCGACATGACCAGTAACATGGTCGAATGTTTTAACAATGTGCTCATAGGTGCCCGCCCATTGCCGGTGACTGCAATAGTGGAATATACTTTCTTCAAGCTTAATGAGTATTTTCTGATGCATTCAAAGGAAACCGTGAAGTGGATTGGTGAATAAATGGAATATCTACCAAACGTTGAAGAGTGGATGATGTTGCATCAAAGCAAGTCCTCGGCACAGAAACTTAGGCTATTGAACACCTACGATATGGCCTACCAAATCGACGAGCCTGGTGGGACAACAAGAGATGGTATGTCATATGGTGGTCGTGCATTCGAGGTGCACCTTAAGAGACGGCGGTGTCAGTGCGAGAGGCCTAGTTAGTATCATTGGTCGTGCTCTCATATTTTGACGGTGGCGTCATCAAGAAATATACATGTGTCTGATGGGACAACCGTGAGGATGCATGAGTTCGATCTTGAAGCTACTAGGTTGACTGTTGTTGCTCCTTTGCAGACCTAGACGCCAAGGTTTCTGGCGTTTAGGCCTCTCTCCAGGCCAAAACTGCACAGGGCAAAACGCCAGAGACCACGGCGTTTAGGTCATATCCATAGAGCTAAAATTGATGTTGCTCATTTGCACACCTAGACGCCAAGGTTGCTGGCGTCTAGGACCCTCTCCAGGCCAAAACGCCAGGGACCCTGGCGTCTACCCTGTACAGAAACTACAAAACCAGGATGACAGTAAGTGTTCTACAAGATTTCCAGGATGACAGCAAAACTAAGCAATATTTCCAGGATGACAGCAAGAAGGTACCATAGTTCACGCCATCATAGCAAACAATAGCATGAAGGTAGAAAAGTTCACGCCGCTCCATAATTGCAAATTAAACACAAGTCTCAGGTAGCAAAGTTCACGCCACTTCTAAAGTTCACGAATCAAACATAACAAAGTTCGCAAGAATCTAGTATTAGCTAATTCACTTCTTCCCTCCTCTTTTGCTGTGCGGCGTGCGTTGTGTGGGCTGTGATGGCTGCGGCGCATCATCCATTTGGGACATCCCACACCTCCTCTTTGTCTTGATTGTACTTCTCTTCGTCTTGCTCTGGCTTCTCATCCTCTTGCTCTGGCTCCTCTTGCAGTTGCTCCTCTTGCTGGTGCTCTCTTGTTGTTCTTGTTGCAAGACAAGACGACGATGTCGTCTATTGTCCCGGCTAGTAGAAGCTCCAGCCGTGAGGACGGCTTTACTTCCATGGCAAGAGAGCATAGCTGCCATCTTGTGGAACCGACTCACGAAACTCTGCAACATAACAAAGATGCAATACTAGACTAAGTAAAAAGTGTGCAAAGATGGAGGTTTTTTAATAGAGATAACATATACCTTCATTGTTTTCCTAAGAGATTTCTCAGATGATCCACTTCCCTCATCTTCACCAAGTGCTACACCAGCCACGTTAACACAATGCAATAACTCCATGCCCTGCAAAATGAAGATCATGAAAATTATCTTTGAAGTACATGTAAATGCACTCGAAGTAGGTTCTAATTGTGTGGAGCATACCACTCGGTCGTGTAATTGTGCGTAGTCAAGTTGTGTCCCTTCGTTGTCTCTCGTTTCTACATTGAAGTCCATATACCCGCTCTCACGATCCAACTCTTCCAATTTCGAACGGTTCCAACCGGGCTTTAGCTTCAACAGGTAACGTCCCGCAAGTCACTTCAGATGCTCTTCGTATAATGAATCAGTATGGAGTCTTCTTTCCTTCTCCACTAGGGCCGCTCTTTGATTCCACAAATCTATCCACTCGGAGTGCTTGATGGCCCAAGTCAAAGTTTCCGGGTTATTTCTTCGACTAATTCTGCAAATTATGTACAAGATGAAAGCATTAGCAAGAAATGTCTTTGATAATGCTCTACTATATATGCAAAGCTACAACTATCTCACTGATGCAGATATTGGCTTGTCTCGTAACTCTCATCCCTTGGTGTCCCTTGCCTTCTCCCAAATTGTCTTGCGACACGGTCTGGGTAGTGCCACTCGACAGCACAGAAGCATATCAGTGGGCATCTCGCCCGCCAAATCTTCCTGTCACGCGTGCACATCTCGTTCAGCGGAAATCACACTCGGCATCATATGGCATCCAATCGACCTACAACACAGATGATACTAGTTAAGTACACGGTTCCATCACAATTGATGTGCTCTTACGTAAGTTATCATTACCTGCTTATGAGTCAACATATCCAGCTCGTTGATGTAGCATTTGTTCGTGCAACCGAGCTGCCTTTGTACACATTTGCCATCTCCCAACAGTAGGCGACGGTCGGAAACCGCCAAGGATCTTCTCCATGCCTCCTCTCATGTGGGAGCCATCCTTCAGGAGGTGTCTTGTTTTTCTCGGGACGTCCAACGGGCATCCTCTCCCACATCCAAACATGAAGGCACCAAACAAAGCCACCCATACCAAATGTGCCCTTCTTCCTACGACATGCCTCGTCGAGCTGCAAATTCAGAAATTGTTCATAAGAGGTCGGCGAAATTGCAAATGCAAACAAATTGACAATTTGGTTACTAATTCCCTGACGATATAAGTATGCTAGTGCTCCTGAACCCCAACTGTACTTACGGTCCCAGTCACTTAGTAGGTCCAAGAAGATCCACTGGGCTTTATTACCGGTAGAATCTGGGAACACTACCCTCGTTAACAGATACCACATATAAGCTCGGGTGTGCCGCTGCACAACAACCTCATTGGCGTCCGGAAGGCATACTACTCCTCTCTCCTCTCGGAGCCAATGATGCAACACTTTCTCACTGTCGCGCTCGCCTTCTTCAGGAGGCACGGGGAAGACACCTGTCAATTGGCCAACACGATCTCGCCAATTAGTAGTTACGGTGGTGCCGATCAAAGCTTCTCCATTGATTGGCAGGCCACTGATCATCGCCATGTCCTCCAAGGTCACGGTCATCTCTCCACATGACAAGTGGAACGAGTGTGTCTCTGGCCTCCAACGGTCAATAAGTGCGGTCATCGCCCCGTGGTTGATCGATGGAGCGTGTCGCTTGAACTGAAGCACAAACGGGAGAAAGCCCAATCTCTCGAAGTATGGCTCATACCGCTCGTCGCACGGCCAGTCATGGGCACTATGACCCCTCATGCGCATAGGTTTTAGTTCCTGCAAAATAGCATTGCATTATGGTTAGTGCCTAGAAAAACTGATAAGTAATAACCAAGAATTCAAATAGATTGAGTCTTACCCGGTGATTCTCATGTCCCGCGCATGATGCTCTTTGTCATACCCTTCATGAAGACCGTCGTACCAACGTTCACCCTGTTGGGGAATATAGTATTTCAAAAAAATTCCTATGATCACGCAAGATCTATCTAGGAGAAGCCTAGCAACGAGCGGGAAGAGTGTGTCCACATACCCTCGTAGACCAAAAGCGGAAGCGTTTAGTAACGCGGTTGATGTAGTCGAACGTCTTTGCGATCCAACCGATCCAAGTACCGAACACATGGCACCTCCACGGTCTGCACACGTTCAGCTCAGTGACGTCCCTCGAACTCTTGATCCAGTTGAGGCCGAGGGAGAGTTTCGTTAGCACGACGGCGTGGTGACGGTGATGATGAAGTTACTGGCGCAGGGCTTCGCCTAAGCACCACGACGATATGACCGAGGTGTGTTTCTGTGTTGGGGGGCACCGCACATGGCTAAAAGATCAACTTGTGTGTTCTAGGGTGCCCCCTTGCCCCCGTATATAAAGCAGGGAGGGAGGAGGCCGGCCAGCCCTAGGGGGCGCGCCCAAGGAGTAGAGTCCTACTAGGACTCCAAGTCCTACTAGGATTTCACTTGGTGGAAGGGAGAAGAAGGAAGGAGAGGGAGAGGGAGAGGGAAAGACGGGCCGCGCCCCCCTCCCCTAGTCCTATTCGGACTCCCCTTGGGGGGCGCCACCACCTGGCCGCTGCCCTCTCTCTCCCCTAAGGCCCACTAAGGCCCATTACTTCCTTGGGGGGTTCCGGTAACCCCTCCGACACTTCGGTTTTACCCGAAACTATCCGGAACACTTCTGGTGTCCGAATAACATGGTCCAATATATCAATCTTTATGTCTCGGCCATTTCGAGACTCCTCGTCATGTCTGTGATCTCATCCCGGACTCCGAATAACCTTCGGTCATTAAATCACATAAACTCATAATACAAATCGTCATCGAACGTTAAGCGTGCGGACCCTACGGGTTCGAGAACTATGTACACATGACCGAGACACATCTCCGGTCAATAACCAATAGCAGAACCTGGATGCTCATATTGGCTCCTACATATTCTACGAAGATCTTTATCGGTCAAACCGCATAACAACATACGTTGTTCCCTTTGTCGTCGGCTATGTTACTTGCCCGAGATTCGATCGTCGGTATCACCATACCTAGTTCAATCTCGTTACCGGCAAGTCTCTTTACTCGCTCCGTAATGCATCATCCCGCAACTAACTCTTTAGTCACATTGCTTGCAAGGCTTATAGTGATGTGCATCACCGAGAGGGCCCAGAGATACCTCTCCGACAATCGGAGTGACAAACCCTAATCTCGATCTATGCCAACTCAACAAACACCATCAGAGACACCTGTAGAGCATCTTTATAATCAGCCAGTTACGTTGTGACGTTTGATAGCACACTAAGTGTTCCTCCAGTATTCGGGAGTTGCATAATCTCATAGTCATAGGAACATGTATAAGTCATGAAGAAAGCAATAGCAATAAACTAAACCATAGTGCTAAGCTAATGGATGGGTCTTGTCCATCACATCATTCTCTAATGATGTGATCCCGTTTATCAAATGACAACACATGTCTATGGCTAGGAAACTTAACCATCTTTGATTAACGAGCTAGTCTAGTAGAGGCATACTAGGGACACTATGTTTGTCTATGTATTCACACATGTACTAAGTTTCCGGTTAATACAATTCTAGCATGAATAATAAACATTTATCATGACATAAGGAAATATAAATAACAACTTTATTATTGCCTCTAGGGCATATTTCCTTCAGTCTCCCACTTGCACTAGAGTCAATAATCTAGATTACAGAGTAATGATTCTAACACCCATGGAGTCTTGGTGCTGATCATGTTTTGCTCGTGAGAGAGGCTTAGTCAATGGGTCTGCAACATTCAGATCCGTATGTATTTTGCAAACTTCTATGTCACCCTCCTTGACTAGATCGCGGATGGAATTGACGCGTCTCTTGATGTGCTTGGTTCTCTTGTGAAATCTGGATTCCTTTGCCAAGGCAATTGCTCCAGTATTGTCACAAAAGATTTTCATTGGACCCGATGCACTAGGTATGACACCTAGATCGGATATGAACTCATTCATCCAGACTCCTTCATTTGCTGCTTCTGAAGTAGCTATGTACTCCGCTTCACATGTAGATCCCGCCATGACGCTTTGTTTAGAACTGCACCAACTGACAGCTCCACCATTCAATATAAATACATATCCGGTTTGTGACTTAGCGTCATCCGGATTAGTGTCAAAGCTTGCATCAACGTAACCATTTACGGCGAGTTCTTTGTCACCTCCATATATGAGAAACATATCCTTAGTCCTCTTCAGGTATTTCAGGATATTCTTGACCGTTGTCCAGTGATCCACTCCTGGATCACTTTGGTACCTCCCTGCTAAACTAATAGCAAGGCACACATCAGGTCTGGTACACAGCATTGCATACATGATAGAACCTATGGCTGAGGCATAGGGAATGACTTTCATTTTCTCTCTATCTTCTGCAGTGGTCGGGCATTGAGTCTGACTCAATTTCACACCTTGTAACACAGGCAAGAACCCTTTCTTTGCTTGATCCATTTTGAACTTCTTCAAAACTTTATCAAGGTATGTGCTCTATGAAAGTCCAATTAAGCGTCTTGACCTATCTCTATAGATCTTGATGCCCAATATATAAGCAGCTTCACCGAGGTCTTTCATTGAAAAACTCTTATTCAAGTATCCTTTTATGCTATCCAGTAATTCTATATCATTTCCAATCAACAATATGTCATCCACATATAATATTAGAAATGCTACAGAGCTCCCACTCACTTTCTTGTAAATACATGCTTCTCCAAAAGTCTGTATAAAACCATATGCTTTGATCACACTATCAAAAACGTTTATTCCAACTCCGAGAGGCTTGCACCAGTCCATAAATGGATCGCTGGAGCTTGCACACTTTGTTAACACCCTTTGGATCAACAAAACCTTCTGGTTGTATCATATACAACTCTTCTTCTAGAAATCCATTCAGGAATGAAGTTTTGATGTCCATTTGTCAAATTTCATGATCATAAAATGCGGCAATTGCTAACATCATTCGGACGGACTTAAGCATCGCTACGGGTGAGAAAGTCTCGTCGTAGTCAACTCCTTGAACTTGTCGAAAACCTTTTGCAACAAGTCGAGCTTTGTAGACAGTAATATTACGGTCAGCGTCAGTCTTCTTCTTGAAGATCCATTTATTCTCTATGGCTTGCCGATCATTGGGAAAGTCAACCAAAGTCCACACTTTGTTCTCATACATGGATCCCATCTCAGATCTCATGGCCTCAAGCCATTTCACGGAATCTGGGCTCATCGTCGCTTCCTCATAGTTCGTAGGTTCATCATGGTCAAGTAACATGACGTCCAGAATAGGATTATGATGGGGAACGTAGCAGAATTTTAAAATTTTCTACGCATCACCAACATCAATCTATGGAGTTATCTAGCAACGAGGGGAAAAGGAGTGCATCTACATACCCTTGTAGATCGCGAGCGGAAGCGTTCAAGAGAACGGGGTTGATGGAGTCGTACTCGCCGTGATCCAAATCACCGATGACCGAACGCCGAATGGACGGCACCTCCGCATTCAACACACGTACGTTTGGGAAGACATCTCCTCCTTCTTGATCCAGCAAGGGGGAAGGAGAGGTTGATGGAGATCCAGCAGCACGACGGCGTGGTGGTGGAAGCAGCGGCGATCTCGGCAGGGCTTCGCCAAGCACTACGAGAGGGAGAGGTGTCACGGGAGGGAGAGGGAGGCGCCATGGGCTAGGGTGCGGCTGCCCTCCCTCCCCCCCCCCCACTATATATAGGCCCCCTGGGGGCACCGGCCCTAGGAGATGCAATCTCCAAGGGGGGGGGGCGGCCAAGGGGTTGGCTTGCCCCCCAAGCCAAGTGGGGCGCCCCCCACCCCTAGGGTTTCCAACCCTAGGCGCGGGGGAGGACCAAGGGGGGCGCACCAGCCCACCAGGGGTTGGTTCCCTTCCCCACTTCAGCCCATGGGGCCCTCCGGGATAGGTGGCCCCACCCGGTGGACCCCCGGGACCCTTCCGGTGGTCCCGGTACAATACCGGTGACCCCCGAAACTTTCCCGATGGCCGAAACTTGACTTCCTATATATAAATCTTTACCTCCGGACCATTTCAGAACTCCTCGTGATGTCTGGGATCTCATCCGGGACTCCGAACAACTTTCGGGTTACCGCATACTAATGTCTCTACAACCCTAGCGTCACCGAACCTTAAGTGTGTAGACCCTACGGGTTCGGGAGACACGCAGACATGACCGAGACGACTCTCCGGTCAATAACCAACAAAGTGAGATCTGGATACCCATGTTGGCTCCTACATGCTCCTCGATGATCCCATTGATGAACCACGATGTCGAGGATTCAATCAATCCGTATACAATTCCCTTTGTCAATCGGTACGTTATTTGCCCGAGACTCGATCGCGGTATCCCAATACCTCGCTCAATCTCGCTACGGCAAGTCACTTTACTCGCACCGTAATGCATGATCCCATGATCAACCACTTGGTCACATTGAGCTCATTATGATGATGCATTACCGAGTGGGCCCAGAGATACCTCTCCGTCATACGGAGTGACAAATCCCAGTCTCGATTCGTGCCAACCCAACAGCACTTCGGAGATACCCGTAGTGCACCTTTATAGCCACCCGCCACGTTGTGACGTTTACACACCTAAAGCACTCCTACGGTATCCGGGAGTTGCACAATCTCATGGTCTAAGGAAATGATACTTGACATTTGGAAAAGCTCTAGCAAACGAACTACACGATCTTGTGCTATGCTTAGGATTGGGTCTTGTCCATCACATCATTCTCCTAATGATGTGATCCCGTTATCAATGACATCCAATATCCATAGTCAGGAAACCATGACTATCTGCTGATCAACGAGCTAGTCAACTAGAGGCTCACTAGGGACATGTTGTGGTCTATGTATTCACACATGTATTACGATTTCCGGATAACACAATTATAGCATGAACAATAGACAATTATCATGAACAAAGAAATATAATAATAACCATTTTATTATTGCCTCTAGGGCATATTTCCAACAGCCTCCCACTTGCACTAGAGTCACTAATCTAGTTACATTGTGATGAATCGAACACCCATAGAGTTCTGGTGTTGATCATGTTTTGCTCTAGGGAGAGGTTTAGTCAACGGATCTGCGACATTCAGATCCGTATGCACTTTGCAAATATCTATGTCTCCATCTTGAACATTTTCACGAATGGAGTTGAAGCGACACTTGATGTGCCTGGTCTTCTTGTGAAACCTGGGCTCCTTGGCAAGGGCAATAGCTCCAGTGTTGTCACAGAAGAGAGTGACCGGCCCCGACGCATTGGGTATGACTCCTAGGTCGGTGATGAACTCCTTCACCCAGATTGCTTCATGCGCTGCCTCCGAGGCTGCCATGTACTCCGCTTCACATGTAGATCCCGCCACGACGCTTTGCTTGCAATCGCACCAGCCATCGCCCCACCATTCAAAATAAACACGTATCCGGTTTGTGACTTAGAGTCATCCAGATCTGTGTCGAAGCTAGCATTGACGTAACCCTTTACAACGAGCTCTTCGTCACCTCCATACAGAGAAACATGTCCTTATTCCTTTTCAGGTACTTCAGGATATTCTTGACCGCTGTCCAGTGTTCCATGCCGGGATTACTTTGGTACCTTCCTACCAAACTTACGGCAAGGTTCAGGTCTGGTACACAGCATGGCATACATAATAGACCCTATGGCTCAGGCATAGGGGACGACACTCATCTTTCTCTATCTTCCGCCGTGGTGGGCATTGAGCCGTGCTCAATCGCACACCTTGCAATACTGTGCAAGAACCCTTTCTTGGACTGATCCATATTGAACTTCTTCAATATCTTGTCGAGGTACGCATTTGTGAAAGACCAATGAGGCGCCTCGATCTATCTCTATAGATCTTGATGCCTAATATATAAGCAGCTTCTCCAAGGTCCTTCATTGAAAACACTTGTTCAAGTAGGCCTTTATGCTTTCCAAGAATTCTATATCATTTCCCATCAACAAGAAGCCATCCACATATAATATGAGAAATGCTACAGAGCTCCCACTCACTTTCTTGTAAACACAAGCTTCTCCATAAGTCTGTAAACCCAAACGCTTTGATCATCTCATCAAATCGAATGTTCCATCTCCGAGATGCTTGCACCAGCCCATAGATTGAGCGTTGAGCTTGCACACCTTGTTAGCATTCTCGGGATCGACAAAACCTTCCGCTGCATCATATACAATTCTTCCTTAAGAAAGCCGTTAAGGAATGACGTTTTGACGCCCATTTGCCATATCTCATAATCATAGAATGCGGCAATTGCTAACATGATTCGAACGGACTTCAGCTTCGCCACAAAGTAGAAAGTCTCATCATAGTCAACCCTTGAACTTGTCGATAACCCTTAGCGACAAGTCGAGCCTTATAGATGGTCACATTACCATCCGCGTCATCTTCTTTTTAAAGATCCTTTTATTTTCTATGGCTCGCCGATCATCGGGCAAGTCAGTCAAAGTCCATACTTCATTTTCATACATGGATCCTATCTCGGATTTCATGGCTTCTAGCCATTTGTCGGAATCTAGGCCCGCCATCGCTTCTTCATAGTTCGAAGGTTCACCGTTGTCTAACAACATGATTTCCAAGACAGGTTGCCGTACCACTGTGCGGAACGTGTCCTTGTGGACCTCACGAAGTTCAAGAGGAGCTTGATCCAAGTACCTTGATCATCATCATTAACCTCCTCTCTAGTCGGTGCAGGCACCACAGGAACATCTTCCTGAGCTGCGCTACTTACCATTTCAAGAGGTAGTACTTCATCAAGCTCTACTTTCCTCCCACTTACTTCTTTCGAGAGAAACTCTTTCTCCAGAAAGGATCCGTTCTTAGAAACAAAGATCTTGCCTTCGGACCTGAGGTAGAAGGTATACCCAATGGTTTCCTTAGGGTATCCTATGAAGACGCATTTTTCCGACTTGGATTCGAGCTTTTCAGGTTGAAGTTTCTTGACATAAGCATCGCATCCCCAAACTTGTAGAAACGACAGCTTAGGTTTCTTTCCAAACCATAATTCATACGGTGTCGTCTCAACGGATTTTGACGGAGCCCTATTTAAAGTGAATGCGGCTGTCTCTAAAGCATAGCCCCAAAATGAGAGCGGTAGATCAGTAAGAGACATCATAGAGCACCATATCTAATAGAGTGCGATTACGACGTTCGGACACACCATTTCGCTGAGGTGTTCCAGGCGGCGTGAGTTGTGAAACAATTCCACATTTCCTTAAGTGTGTGCCAAATTTGTGACTTAAATATTCCCCTCCACGATCTGATCGTAAGAACTTTATTTTCCTGTCACGTTGATTCTCAACCTCACTCTGAAATTCCTTGAACTTTTCAAAGGTCTCGGACTTGTGTTTCATTAAGTAAACATACCCATATCTACTCAAGTCATCAGTGAGAGTGAGAACATAACGATAGCCACCGCGAGCCTCAACACTCATTGGACCGCACACATCAGTATGTATGATTTCCAATAGGTTGGTTGCTCGCTCCATTGTTCCGGAGAACGGAGTCTTGGTCATTTTACCCATGAGGCATGGTCCGCACGTGTCAAATTATTCGTAATCAAGAGACTCCAAAAGTCCATCTGCCTGGAGCTTCTTCATGCGTTTGACACCTATGTGACCAAGGCGGCAGTGCCACAAGTATGTGGGACTATCATTATCAACCTTACATCTTTTGGTGTTCACACTATGAATATGTGTAACATTACGCTCAAGATTCATTAAGAATAAAGCATTCACCAGCGGGGCATGACCATAAAACATATCTCTCATATAAATAGAACAACCGTTATTCTCGGATTTAAATGAGTAGCCATCTCGAATTAAACGAGATCCTGATACAATGTTCATGCTCAAAGCTGGCACTAAATAACAATTATTGAGGTTTAAAACTAATCCCGTAGGTAAATGTAGAGGTAGCGTGCCGACGGCGATCACATCGACCTTGGAACCATTCCCGACGCGCGTCGTTACCTCGTCCTTCACCAGTCTCCGCTTATTCCGCAGCTCCTGTTTTGAGTTACAAATATGAGCAACGGCACCGGTATCAAATACCCAGGAGCTACTACGAGTAATCGGTAAGGTACACATCAATTACATGTATATCACATATACCTTTGGTGTTGCCGGCCTTCTTGTCCGCTAAGTATTTGGGGCAGTTCCGCTTCAAAGGACCACTTCCATTGCAATAAAAGCACTCACCTCGTGCTTGGGTCCATTCTTTGGCTTCTTCCCGCAATCGGCTTATCAAGGCGCAACTCCTTGTCGCCCTTCTTGAAGTTCTTCTTACCCTTGCCTTTCTTAAACTTAGTGGTTTTATTCACCATCAACACTTGATGTTCCTTTTGATCTCCACCTCCGCTGATTTCAGCATTGAATATACCTCGTGAATGGTCTTTTCCATCCCCGCATATTGAAGTTCATCACAAAGCTCTTGTAGCTCGGTGGAAGCGATCGAAAGATCTTGTCAATGACCGCGTCATCCGGAGATTAACTCCCAGCTGAGTCAAGCGGTTGTGCAACCTGACATTTTGAGTATGTGCTCACCGATGAACTATTTTCCTCCATCTTACAATCAAGAACTTGTCGGAGACTTCATATCTCTCGACCGGGCATGAGCTTGGAAAACCATTTTCAGCTCTTGAACATCTCATATGCTCCGTGTTGCTCAAAACACTTTTGGAGCCCCGGTTCTAAGTTGTAAAGCATGCCGCACCGAACGAGGGAGTAATCATCAAGACGCGATCGCCAAGCGCTCATAACGCCTTGGTTCTCGGGATGGGTGCTTCACCTAGTGGTGCTTCTAGGACATAATCTTTCTTGGCAGCTATGAGGATGATCTCGGGTTTCGGACCCAGTCCGTATAGTTGCTGCCATCATCTTTCAGCTTGGTTTTCTAGGAACGTTGAAGTTGAGGGCAACATTAGCGTGGGCCATTTGATCTACAAGACATATTGTAAAGATTTTAGACTAAGTTCATGATAATTAAGTTCATCTAATCAAATTATTCAATGAACTCCCACTCAGATAGACATCCTCTAGTCATCTAAGTGAAACATGATCCGAGTCAACTAGGCCGTGTCCGATCATCACGTGAGATGACTAGTCAACGCCGGTGAACATCTTCATGTTGATCGTATCTTCTATACGACTCATGCTCGACCTTTTGGTCTTCCGTGTTCCGAGGCCATGTCTGTAAATGCTAGGCTCATCAAGTCAACCTAAGTGTATTGCGTGTGTAAATCTGGCTTACACCCGTTATATTCGAACGTTAGAATCTATCACACCCGATCATCACGTGGTGCTTTGAAACAACGAACCTTTGCAATGGTGCACAGTTAGTCTTGAAAATATTGCGAGGGATCATCTTATTTAAGATATCGTTGTTCTAAGCAAATAAGATGTAAAACATGATAAACATCACATGCAATCAAATAGTGACATGATATGGCCAATATCATATTGCTCCTTTGATCTCCATCTTCGGGGCGCCATGATCATCTTCGTCACCGGCATGACACCATGATCTCCATCATCATGATCTCCATCATCGTGTCTTCATGAAGTTGTCACGCCAACGGTTACTTCTACTTCTATGGCTAACGTGTTTAGCAATAAAGTAAAGTAATTTACATGGCGTTATACAATTACACGCAGGTCATACAAAAAAAATAAAGAAAACTCCTATGGCTCCTGCCGGTTGTCATACTCATCGACATGCAAGTCGTGATTCCTATTACAAGAACATGATCAAACTCATACATCACATATATCCTTCATCACATCTTTTGGCCATATCACATCACAAGGCACATGCTGCAAAAACAAGTTAGACGTCCTCTAATTGTTGTTGCATGTTTTTACGTGGCTTCTATAGGTTTCTAGCAAGAACGTTTCTTACCTACGTAAAACCACAACGTGATATGCCAATTTCTATTTACCCTTCATAAGGACCCTTTTCATCGAATCCGCTCCAACTAAAGTGGGAGAGATAGACACCGCTAGCCACCTTATGCAACTAGTGCATCTCACCGGTGGAACCTGTCTCACGAAGCGCACGTAAGGTCGGTCCGGCCGCTTCATCCCACGATGTCGCCAAGCAAGATAAGACTAGTAGTGGCAAGAAAATTGAAAAATCTCACGCCCACAACTGCTTTAGGTTCTACTCTGCATAGTAACTACGCATAGACCTAGCTCGATACCACCTGTTGGGGAACGAGCAGAATTTTAAAATTTTCACGCATCACCAAGATCAATCTATGCAGTTATCTAGCAACGAGGGAAAAGGAGTGCATCTACATACCCTTGTAGATCGCGAGCGAAGCGCTCAAGAGAACGGGGTTGATGGAGTCGTACTCGTCGTGATCCAAATCACCGATGACCGAGCGCCGAACGGACGGCACCTCCGCGTTCAACACACGTACGGTTGGGAAGACGTCTCCTCCTTCTTGATCCAGCAAGGGGGGAGGAGAGGTTGATGGAGATCCAGCAGCACGACGGTGTGGTGGTGGAAGCAGTGGCGATCTCGGCAGGGCTTCGCCAAGCACTACGAGAGGGAGAGGTGTCACGGGAGGGAGAGGGAGGCGCCAGGGGCTAGGGTGCGGCTGCCCTCCCTCCCCCCCCCCACTATATATAGGCCCCCTGGGGGCGCCGGCCCTAGGAGATGCAATCTCTAAGGGGGGGTCTCTAAGGGGGGGGGGCAGCGGCCAAGGGGTTGGCTTGCCCCCCAAGCCAAGTGGGGCGTCCCCCCCCCCCCACACACCCCTAGGGTTTCCAACCCTAGGCACAGGGGAGGCCCAAGGGGGGCACACCAGCCCGCCACGGCCTGGTTTCCTTCCCCACTTCAGCCCATGGGGCCCTCCGGGATAGGTGGCCCCACCGGTGGACCCAGGACCCTTCCGTGGTCCCAGTACAATACCGTGACCCCAAACTTTCCGATGGTCAAACCTGACTTCCTATATATAAATCTTTACCTCCGGACCATTCAGAACTCCTCGTGACGTCTGGGATCTCATCCGGGACTCCGAACAACTTTCGGGTTACCGCATACTAATGTCTCTACAACCCTAGCGTCACCGAACCTTAAGTGTGTAGACCCTACGGGTTCGGGAGACACGCAGACATGACCGAGACGACTCTCCGGTCAATAACCAACAGTGGGATCTGGATACCCATGTTGGCTCCCACATGCTCCTCGATGATCCCATTGGATGAACCACGATGTCGAGGATTCAATCAATCCCGTATACAATTCCCTTTGTCAATCGGTACGTTACTTGCCCGAGACTCGATCGCCGGTATCCCAATACCTCGTTCAATCTCGTTACCGGCAAGTCACTTTACTCGTACCGTAATGCATGAACCCATGATCAACCACTTGGTCACATTGAGCTCATTATGATGATGCATTACCGAGTGGGCCCAGAGATACCTATCCGTCATACGGAGTGACAAATCCCAGTCTCGATTCGTGCCAACCCAACAGGCACTTTCGAAGATACCCGTAGTGCACCTTTATAGCCACCCAGTTATGTTGTGACGTTTGGCACACCCAAAGCACTCCTACGGTATCCGGGAGTTGCACAATCTCATGGTCTAAGGAAATGATACTTGACATTTGGAAAAGCTCTAGCAAACGAACTACACGATCTTGTGCTATGCTTAGGATTGGGTCTTGTCCATCACATCATTCTCCTAATGATGTGATCCCGTTATCAATGACATCCAATGTCCATAGTCAGGAAACCATGACTATCTGTTGATCAACGAGCTAGTCAACTAGAGGCTCACTAGGGACATGTTGTGGTCTATGTATTCACACATGTATTACGATTTCCGGATAACACAATTATAGCATGAACAATAGACAATTATCACGAACAAAGAAATATAATAATAACCATTTTATTATTGCCTCTAGGGCATATTTCCAACAGATTACCATACCACTCTACTACGGATCTTACTCTGGTTGACCTACGAGGTTCGGTAGTAACTTGATCAGAAGCTTCATGATCATCATCATTAGCTTCCTCACTAATTGGTGTAGGAATCACTGGAACTGATTTCTGTGATGAACTACTTTCCAATAAGGAAGCAGGTACAATTACCTCAGCAAGTTCAACTTTCCTCCCACTCACATCTTTCGAGAGAAACTCCTTCTATAGAAAATCCATTCTTAGCAACGAATATTTTGGCTTCAGATCTGTGATAGAAGGTGTACCCAACAGTCTCCTTTGGGTATCCTATGAAGACACATTTCTCCGATTTGAGTTCGAGCTTATCAGGTTGAAGCTTTTTCACATAAGCATCGCAGCCCCAAACTATAAGAAACGACTACTTCGGTTTCTTGCCAAACCACAGTTCATATGGTGTCGTCTCAACGGATTTAGATGGCGCCCTATTTAACGTGAATGCAGCCGTCTCTAAAGCATAACCCCAAAATGATAGCAGTAAATCAATAAGAGACATCATAGATCGCATCATATCTAATAAAGTGCAGTTACGATGTTCAGACACACCATTACGCTGTGGTGTTCCGGGTGGCGTGAGTTGCGAAACTATTTCGCATTGTTTCAAATGAAGAACAAACTCGGCACTCAAATATTCACCTCCACGATCAGATCGTAGAAACTTTATTTGCTTGTTACGATGATTTTCCACTTCACTCTGAAATTCTTCGAACTTTTCAAATGTTTCAAACTTATGTTACAGCAAGTAGATATACCCATATCTGCCCAAATCATCTGTGAAGGTCAGAAAATAACGATACCCGCCGCGAGCCCCAACACTCATCGGACCGCATACATCAGTATGTATTATTTCCAATAAGTCTGTCGCTCGCTCCATAGTTCCGGAGAACGGAGTCTTAGTCATCTCGCCCATGAGGCATGGTTCGCAAGCATCAAGTGATTCATAATCAAGTGATTCCAAAAGCCCATCAGCATGGAGTTTCTTCATGCGCTTTACACCAATATGACCTAAATGGTAGTGCCACAAATAAGTTGCACTATCATTATTAAACTTATATCTTTTGGCTTCAATACTATGAATATGTGTATCACTACTATCAAGATTCAATAAAAATAGACCACTCGTCAAGGGTGCATGACCATAAAAGATATTACTCATATAAATAAAACAACCATTATTCTCTGATTTAAATGAATAACCGTCTCGCATCAAACAAGATTCAGATATAATGTTCATGCTTAACGCTGGCACCAAATAACAATTATTCATGTCTAAAACTAATCCCGAAGGTAGATGTAGAGGTAGCGTGCCGATGGCGATCAATCGACTTTGGAACCATTTCCCACGCGCATCGTCACCTCGTCCTTAGCCAATCTTCGCTTAATCCGTAGCCCCTGTTTCGAGTTGCAAATATAAGCAACAGAACCAGTATCAAATACCCTGGCGCTACTACGAGCATTAGTAAGGTACACATCAATAACATGTATATCAAATATACCTTTCACTTTGTCATCCTTCTTATCCGCCAAATACTTGGGGCAGTTCCGCTTCCAGTGACCAGTCTCTTTGCAGTAGAAGCACTCAATCTCAGGCTTAGGTCCAGACTTGGGCTTCTTCACTTGAGCAGCAACTTGTTTGCCGTTCTTCTTGAAGTTCCCCTTATTCCCTTTGCCTTCCTGAAACTAGTGGTTGTTAACCATCAACACTTGATGCTCCTTCTTGATTTCTACCTCTGCAGCCTTTAGCATCGGGAAGAGCTCGGGAATTGTCTTATCCATCCCTTGCATATTATATTTCATCACGAAGCTTTTATAGCTTGGTGGCAGTGATTGAAGAACTCTGTCAATGACACTATCAACCGGAAGATTAACTCCCAGTTGAGTCAAGTGATTGTGGTACCCAGACATTTTGAGTATATGTTCACTGACAGAACTATTCTCCTCCATTTTGCAGCTATAGAACTTATTGGAGACTTCATATCTCTAATCCAGGCATTTGCTTGAAATATTAACTTCAACTCCTGGAACATCTCATATGCTCCATGACGTTCAACACGTCGTTGAAGTCCCGGTTCTAAGCCGTAAAGCATGGCACACTGAACTATCGAGTAGTCATCAGCTTTGCTCTGCCAGGCATTCATAACGTCTGGCGTTGCTCCTGCAGCGGGTCTTGCACCTACCGGTGCTTCCAGGATGTAATTCTTCTGTGCAGCAATGAGGATAATCCTCAAGTTACGGACCTAGTCCGTGTAGTTGCTACCATCATCTTTCAACTTAGCTTTCTCTAGGAACGCATTAAAATTCAACGGAACAGTAGCACAAGGCATTTATCTACAACAACATAGACATGCAAAATACTATCAGGTACTAAGTTCATTATAAATTAAAGTTCAATTAATCATATTACTTAAGAACTCCCACTTAAATAGGCATCCCTCTAATCATCTAAGTGATCACGTGATCCAAATCAACTAAACCATGTCCGATCATCATGTGAGATGGAGTAGTTTTCAATGGTGAACATCACTATGTTGATCATATCTACTATATGATTCACGCTCGACCTTTCGATCTCAGTGTTCCAAGGCCATATCTGCATATGCTAGGCTTGTCAAGTTTAACCCAAGTATTCTGCGTGTGCAAAACTGGCTTGCACCCATCGTATGTGAACGTAGAGCTTATCACACCCGATCATCACGTGGTGTCTCGGCACGACGAACTGTCGCAACGGTGCATACTTAGGGAGAACACTTATACCTTGAAATTTAGTGAGAGATCATCTTATAATGCTACCGTTGTACTAAGCAAAATAAGATGCATAAAGGATAAACATCACATGCAATCAATATAAGTGATATGATATGGCCATCATCATCTTGTGCCTTTGTCTCCATCTCCAAAGCACCGTTATGATCACCATCGTCACCGGCTTGACACCTTGATCTCCATCGAAGCATCGTTGTCGTCTCGCCAACTATTGCTTCTACGACTATCGCTACCACTTAGTGATAAAGTAAAGCAATTACATGGTGATTGCATTTCATACAATAAAGCAACAACCATAAGGCTCCTGCCAGTTGCCGATAACTTTTACAAAACATGATCATCTCATACAACAATTTATATATCATCATGTCTTGACCATATCACATCATAGCAAGCCCCACAAAAAGAAGTTAGGCATTCTCTACATTGTTGTTGCAAGTTTTACGTGGCTGCTACGGGCTTAGCAAGAACCGTTCTTACCTACGTATCAAAACCACAATGATTTTTCATCAAGTGTGCTGTTTTAACCTTCAACAAGGACCGGGCGTAGTCAAACTCGATTCAACTAAAGCTGGAGAAACAGACACCCACTAGCCACATGTGTGCGAAGCACGGCGGTAGAACCAGTCTCATGAACGCAGTCATGTAATGTCGGTCTGGGCCGCTTCATCCAACAATACCGCCGAATCAAAGTATGACATGCTGGTAAGCAGTATGACTATTATCGCCCACAACTCTTTGTGTTCTACTCGTGCATATAACATCTACGCATAGACCTGGCTCGGATGCCACTGTTGGGGGACGTAGTATTTCAAAAAAAATCCTACGATCACGCAAGATCTATCTAGGAGAAGCATAGCAACGAGCGGGAAGAGTGTGTCCACGTACCCTTGTAGACCGAAAGCGGAAGCGTTTAGTAACGCTGTTGATGTAGTCGAACGTCTTCGCGATCCAACCGATCCAAGTACCAAACGCACGGCACCTCCGTGATCTGCACACGTTCAGCTCGGTGACGTCCCTCGAACTCTTGATCCAGTTGAGGCTGAGGGAGAGTTTCGTCAGCACGACGGCATGGTGACGGTGATGATGAAGTTACCGGCTCAGGGCTTCGCCTAAGCACTACGACAATATGACCGAAGTGTGTTTCTGTGGAGGGGGCACCGCACACGGCTAAAAGATCAACTTGTGTGTTCTAGGGTGCCCCCTTGCCCCCGTATATAAAGGATGGAGGGAGGAGGCCGGCCGGCCCTAGGGGGCGCGCCCAAGGAGTGGAGTCCTACTAGGATTCCAAGTCCTAGTAGGATTTCACTTGGTGGAAGGGGGCAAGAAGGAAGGAGAGGGGGAGGGAGAGGGAAAGAGGGGCCGCGCCCCCCTCCCCTAGTCCTATTCGGACTCCCCTTGGGGGGCGCCACCTCCTGGCCGCTGCCCTCTCTCTCCCCTAAGGCCCACTAAGGCCCATTACTTCCCTGGGGGTTCCAGTAACCCCTCCGGCACTCCAGTTTTACCCGAAACTATCCGGAACACTTCTGGTGTCCGAATAACATGGTCCAATATATCAATCTTTGTGTCTCGACCATTTTGAGACTCCTCGTCATGCCCGTGATCTCATCCGGGACTCTGAATAACCTTCGGTCATCAAATCACATAAACTCATAATACAAATCGTCATCGAACATTAAGCGTGCGGACCCTACGGGTTCAAGAACTATGTAGACATGACCGAGACACATCTCCGGTCAATAACCAATAGCGGAACCTGGATGCTCATATTGGCTCCTACATATTCTACGAAGATCTTTATCGGTCAAACCGCATAACAACATACGTTGTTCCCTTTGTCATCAGTATGTTACTTGCCCGAGATTCGATCGGCGGTATCACCATACCTAGTTCAATCTCGTTACCGGCAAGTCTCTTTACTCATTCCGTAATGCATCATCCCGCAACTGACTCTTTAGTCACATTGCTTGCAAGGCTTATAGTGATGTGCATCACCGAGAGGGCCTAGAGATGCCTCTCCGACAATCGGAGTGACAAATCCTAATTTCGATCTATGACAACTCAATAAACACCATCGGAGACACCTATAGAGCATCTTTATAATCACCCAGTTACGTTGTGACGTTTGATAGCAGACTAAGTGTTCCTCCAGTATTCGGGAGTTGCATAGTCTCATAGTCATAGGAACGTGTATAAGTCATGAAGAAAGCAATAGCAATAAACTAAACGATCATAGTGCTAAGCTAACGGATGGGTCTTGTCCATCACATCATTCTGTAATGATGTGATCCCGTTTATCAAATGACATCACATGTTTATGGCTAGGAAACTTAACCATCTTTGATTAACGAGCTAGTCTAGTAGAGGCATACTAGGGACACTATGTTTGTCTATGTATTTACACATGTACTAAGTTTTCGGTTAATACAATTCTAGCATGAATAATAAACATTTATCATGATATAAGGAAATATAAATAACAACTTATTATTGCCTCTAGGGCATATTTCCTTCACACCCGCCATCCTACAAATCAAGCATGAACAAATTAAACATACATAACACTATATAACATCCTATATATCATATATTCGGCATAACAACATCAACATAAATGCATATCTCAATGGCAACATAACAAAACCAATTATCTATATATGACAAAATCTCAATGCAGGGGGCAACATATCTCAATGTCAAGATAACAAGACCAATTATCTATATATGATAAAATCTCAATGGCAACATATCTCAATGGCAACACAACATATCAAAATCTCAATATAACATCCTAATTATATGAGCGTATCTCAATGAGAATCAAGCATACAAAATACACAAATTAATTAGATTCTCTTTCAAGCAATCATCTATCTAAATCCATATACATAGCAACAAAGATTAAAATGCCCAACCCTACCACAAATGCCCCGTCTTCTCAATCCAACCATATAAACACATGCCTTCTCTTCTAAAGTATACATCATACCCACATGACCAAGCCATGGGCTCCCCTTTCTCAAAAAAAGTGCAAACAAAATGAATCATAGGGTTCCAACAAGTATGAATTAATGCCACAAAAATAAAAGTTTCCAACCAAAAATAATTGGAGGAACCGGTGGAGAATACCTCAAGGAAGATGGGGGGGGGGGCTCAGATCCGCACTTGTGATGAAGAATATAGCCAATTTGGGGGAGATTGGGTGAGGGGAGGAGAGAAGCGGAGCTTCTGTACGCGCCGCCGCGAGGAGGAAGACGCCTCCTGCGTCTTGGGTGGGTTGGGCTGCACCCGAGCCGGCTCGGGCCGGTTTACTGATCTCCAGGGGTAAACGCCAAGGGTCATGGCGTTTACCCTTTGCCACGTCGGACGGTCAAACTGCTGACCAGGGAGGCGGGCCAGGCCTAAACGCCACGGTTTGCGGCGTCTTCAATGCAAGCAGAACGCCGCAGATGTTGGTGTCTCGGTTTGGGTCAGATCCGAAAAAAGTTTTAAACACGGGTCAAATCGTGCTAAACTTTAAGATAAGGGTCAGAACAGTGAAAAAGTCCTCGGTTTACGTCGAGTGGTTATTAACTTGGGGCAACTCGACGCGCTATACTCCAAATTGGACACACCAAATATGTGTAGGTATGTTCGGACGTGTCCCCGAACAGCTTTAGGGAAGCCAGTCATCCAATCCGAACGTCGCCGATAAGAATAACTTCACAAAATAACAAGGTGTGCTTGCAATTGAGACAAGTACACAAAACTACGATATGGATTACGAGTCAAGGGTGTATTTACAACTAGGACTACTACAAACAACGAGCACAGTTGCGAGTTGAGGATGAACTTGTGATTTGGATGAAAAATAAACTACATGCCAAGTTGTGAGTCAAGGATAGGCTTGCAACTGGAATGAAACAAATTATGGACTTAAATGCGAGTGAAGGATGGACTTGTAACTGGAACAACTACATAAAACTAAAAAAATGGGCACCTGCTTGACCCGTTTGTCCCATCACGAGGCCTACGGCAAGGAGACCCTCTGAGCCCATATTTGTTCTTATTCGTGGCGGACGGCCTAGTACACCTACTGAAGAAGGAGATAGTGGAGAAAAACTTGACACCCATAAAGATTGCAAGGAATAGTCCGGGCATTTCAAACCTCCTCTTTGCAGATGATAGCCTGATTTTCTTCAAGGCCACGACAGAGCAAGCAGAGGCCGTTAAAAAAGTCCTTGCCATCTTCCAGGAGTGTACGGGCCAACTCCTAACTGAGAGCAAATGCTCTCTTCTTTTCAGTGAAGCATGCCCGGCTGTGACAAGAGAGGGTATAAAAGGTATTCTTGGGGTGCAAGTAGACACTTTTGAAAGCAAGTACCTTGGATTACCAACCCCGGAGGGGAGAATGAAGGATGATCAGTTCCAACCGATTTTGGATAGGTTTGGAAAGAGATGCAATGATTGGTTGGAAAAATTTATGTCCTATGCGGCAAAAGAGGTTCACGTCAAGTCAGTGGTCCAGGGGCTCCCAACCTTCGTCATGAGTGTTTTCATGCTATCCAAAGGCTTCTGCGAGAAGTACGAAAGGATGATTAGAGATTTTTGGTGGGGGATGAAGAGGGACATAGGAAGGTTCATTGGATGTCTTGGGATCGCATGATAAAACCTAAGAGAGCGGGCGGCATTGGATTTAGAGACATGCACCTCTTCAACCAGGCTCTTCTTGCTAAACAAGGCTGGAGATTAATCCAAAACCCGGAGAGCCTATGTGCAAGGGTGCTCAATTGTCTAAGTATTACCCCAACGGAAATATCCTAGACACTGTCTTTGCATCGGATGCATCGCCTGTTTGGAGAGGCATCGAGTTTGGACTGCAGCTTCTGAAAAAGGGGATAATATGGAGAGTGAGTGACGGGAAAAACATCCAAATCCAGCGCGACCAATGGCTACCAAGGAGGGAGGGCCTCATGACAGCGGCATTCATCCGGAGGTCTAGGCTTCGTTGGGTGAATCAGCTCATGCTCCCGGACAGGAAAGAGTGGAACGAAGATCTAATACGACAAATCTTCTACCCTTTTGATGCAGATGTGATCTGCAAGATCCCTATCCCAAACTCTGATGCAGAAGACCGCCTTGCGTGGCACTATGAAAACAATGGCGTCTTCTCTGTTAAGAGTGCTTACAAGCTGGCTGCAAATCTTGCCCAATCAGGCCATACCCCGTCCAGCTCAGCAAGGGAAGCCAATGATCGCAGCATTTGGGACTTAATATGGAAATCAAATGTGGCCGGAAAAGTTCGGATATTCGGATGGAGAGTGGCGACTAAAACTCTAGCCACTAAGGAAAATAAGTTTAAACGTACACTGGAAACGGATGCAACCTGCTGTATCTGTGGCCAAGGTGATGAAAACGAGTACCATGCAGTCGTCACGTGCACGAAAAGCAGAGGGCTGAGATCGGCAATGCGCGAGGTTCGGTATCTGCCGCCGGAGAGGAAATTCCGGTACACGGGAGATAACTGGCTGCAGGTGCTACTGGATTCAGAGAACGAGGACACCCGGGCAAAAATCCTGCTGCTTTTCTGGCGTTGTTGGCACCTCCGCGAAGACTGTATAGATGGAAGACAGACAATTAGGTCTTCTGTGCAGTTTCTTGAGCAGTATGAGGAGGAGTTCAGAATGGCTGGATACACTGCTGCTGTCCTGTTGGACGGAAAAACTACCACTGGCAGGCCTGCCCCTGAGCCGAGTCTCGCCTCCCCGTCAGACATGCTTTGGACCCCCCTCCCCGAGGTACAGTCAAACTAAATACAGACGCGGCCTTTGTGGCTGAGACAGGAGGGGGCGCCGCCCACTGGGGCAATGTCGTTTTTTCTGTATGCAGAAAACTGCCGCACAGCAACAGCGTGGAAGAGGCTGAGGCAAGAGCGGCCCTGATCGGTCTGCAGGAACTGACTAGGGTGCACACCGGCCAAGTGGTACTCGGTCTGCAGGAACTGACTAGGGTGCACACCGGCCAAGTGGTACTGGAGATGGATAACCAGTTGATTGTGAAAGAGGTGGAGTCGCAGTACCCCATGCGGTCTGCCTGCTATGGCCTAATCATGGACATCAAGCAGGCCATGGGCACTTTCCCCGCATGCAAGATCGGCTACGTGATGCGCTGCAAGAATGCACTGGCACATGGATTAGCTGCACTAAACAGGAGTGATGGCGATCAAATGTTAACTGCAGATGTGCCTGATAGCCTCCGATCTTTGATGATGTCTGAATGTAATAGGCCCTCCGAGTAGCTTTGCTACTTGAGATTCTCAAAAAGAAAAAACAAACAAACAAAATATAAATAAAAGCAAAATAAAAAGTTAAACCGTTTCAACGGAACAAAGGGAGAAAGCAACGAGTCGTGTTAGTCTGTATAAAAACTGAACCGCACCCACAATATAGAGTGAGAAAAGCTGCAGCCCGCAGAACGAGTCATTTCAAAATATACTTATGAAATTTAAATATCATAAATTTTATGATAAAAATGAAAAGAAAAAAAACAAAATTTTGAAAACCAAAAGAAAAAGATGGAAAAAAACTAGGGAAAAAATCAAAAGAGAGTGAGTATAGAGTGGCGAACAGAAAATACTTGGGAAAAATGCTTGCCTTTGACTCTTCAATTGGTACTAACCACACAGACACAGACATAAAAGGACCAACCCAGTCCAAGCCCAGGCACAAACAAAAAGATCAGGCGCACACAAACATCAAAAGGAAGTCACGCGCAGCGGACGGTCATAAATTTTGCACGAAAATTACAACTCTAGATCATGTGGTGAGAAATCGAGACGCGAGTCTGAAAAAAAAATTCCATGACTTTAAAAGAAAAAATGAAAAAAAAAAATAGAGTAAGAAGGCAAGCGACCAACCCCGGACCCTTCTTTTATAGGTAGAGCAGGCCAACACCAAATCAATGAGAAGTAAAAATAGGAGTGAGAAGATAGAGACGAAGCAGAGTGAATCAAGAATAAAAAAGGACAAAACACTCTGCCTAACAAAAAAAAACAGGCCTAAACAGACACAGGGACAACCTTCTTTATGGGCAGAGCAGGCCAACACCAAATCAATGAGAAATCAAAATAGGAGTGAGAAGATAGAAATGAAGCAGAGTGAATAAGAATAAAAAGGACAAAGCACTCTGCCTCTCATTAGTAGAGAACGGAAAAAGATACAACGGGCCAAAAAACAACAAAACAGCTACGACACGGGAAGGCGATACTAGACTTAGATATTACATCCGGATGTGAAATAGCAAATCTATATATACAAATTATAAGTAAGCAAAGATAAAAGAACCTGTTATATTCTGGTTCTCTTCTAAAACCTGTTTTATTCTGATTCTCTTCTAAACACACAGCTCACAAAAAAGGATTTCCACAGCCTAAACTACAACCAAATAGAAATAAACAGCCGCATGTACAATCAATTTATTATTGACGGTATATAAAATTTATATCAGCGCAAAGATCCTGCAATTTTTAAATACAACGGAACTTTTTCACACAATTACATGTTTGTTTGATCTAACCACCACACTAAAACTCTCAACAGTAACACACCTAACCTTATTCTGACCCGAACCCCTCACATGGCTCCGCGCTCTAACAGCTCCCATCTGAAATTCGGTGCAGCATAAACCTTGGGGAGGGTATGGAGGAGTATCCCGACGCAAACGCAGATCACGGCGACACCCATCACAGTGAACATTGCTGGCCTGTACAGGAAGGTCCTGGCTAAGGAATTGGGGTACATCTTACCCTGACGACTGCAGATGTTGCACCTTGCGGCGGATGTTGTTGTCATTGGCATGGCTTTGCAGATCTCAAGGCTGATATCACCTGCCTTCATCCCATCGGTTATTCCAGGGCACATGCTGCTAGGAACACCGAGGACAACATGACCTTTGCCAAGATGCTTGTCAATCTTCTTCTGGACAAGATTGATGTAAGCATCGTTGCCACTTTGGCGAGCGTAATCTTCAGGGGTAAAACCTATCTCGTCTCTCGCATTTCTCCATGCATTGAGTCCCACCTGCGAGAACAACAGTAGAGACATTAGACAGGATCTTCAAAATTAATTACCCCCTCCGTCCCATAATGTAAGACGCTTTTTGACTCTAGTGTGGTGTCAAAAAACATCTTACATTATGGGACGGAGGGAGTAATAGTTATAAACAAACTAAGCTAAGAGGCTAAATAGTATAGAATCATTAATGTGCTGTTCGTCATTAAACTGATGTAGCACCTGTGCAAGAGTTTAAAAGATGAAAAGAAAAGCCTTAAATGCCTTTCATGTACTTATTGAAGCTTAAACATCGAAGCAATGAAATTTAAAGGTGGAGAAAGCTAGGCAACATAGAACACGAGAAAGTACATGAATCATATTCTATAAGTAGATGAGGGCATACCAGTCCAGGGTCATCAGTCAATGCATCCAATACATCCTCTGCATCACTAGTAGCGGCTGCTATATGGAGGGGCGTAAATGCAGAAGGGCCCTGAGCATCAGGTCTGAATAGGTATGTCTCTGCAGTTTCCTTCAGGTTTTTGTTCGGCTTGTATGTCAGCAGAAATCTAACCATTCGGGCAGATTTTCCTCGCACAGCAGAGTGTAGCAAATTTTCTGACAATACCACATCTTTGGGAGACTGCAACCCAGCATCAACAGATCCATCAAATAACAAATCTAACAGCATTTTGGTCACAGCACACCACTCCCGCTCCATCGCAAATATACCAAGATTCCTGAATCTCAGCAGGTTAAAGGCAGGTACAGGCGGCTCCACTTTATCATGCTTAGAAATTATGTTAACTCTATGAAGAAGCCACCCCAGCTCATGTAGAAACTCTAAAGCTTGATTCATGGCAATGTCATTGTCTGGCTGCTCAAGACTGGATGACTTAAATATGCTCTCCAGCTCACAAACCTCAGAGCATACATTCTGCTCAGCAACTATGAAGGGGAAGAAACCATTACTAAATCCACTATCTTCAACCTGAAACCACCAATGATATACCATGGATTAGAACGATTTAGAAGTTATTATTAAAACAAAAATTACATGAGAATAAAAGCTAACAAGTTTACTTGTACCTCTATGAATCCTCTTCCTCTTGTACCAGGGAGAGAACAACAAAAGTTGAGATATTCAATATCTTCATCCTCAGTATCATCAGCCATAATAGATGTGTCCTCCTCGAATATACAACGCCCTTCAATTGAGCAAATGAGCCTGTGAACATGACAGGTATATTTTTAGATAACAGATATTGGCTGAAGTAAACATCAAACTGTACTCATCTTCAGCAAGAATGAGCGTATGCAAATTGTATATATAATAAAGTACCTTGAGGAAGAACTGACTAAGTTGAAGCCTTCTACCCTGAAATTAACTGTTGCTGAATAAGGAGCAGCAACCGGACTAACACAAAAGACCTTGCAGTAATGGTGAGAATTAGGTGCCAGTGGTCTGTCCAACATAACTTGACCTGCAGTAATATGACCATAAGGTGATATTAACAAAACATCGACGTACAGCTTAATGAAACCTGACCAGCCATGCAAGAATATATAAGAGCTTGGACTCACCATTGTGCATGAAAGCAATTTGATGCCGTACCATCACAAATACCAAACCAGATGTCCAAAAGTTAT
Organism: Aegilops longissima; assembly: GCA_021605205.1. Classification (NCBI taxonomy): domain Eukaryota; kingdom Viridiplantae; phylum Streptophyta; class Magnoliopsida; order Poales; family Poaceae; genus Aegilops; species Aegilops longissima. The sequence continues at coordinate 701,915,533 of CM038680.1, forward strand.
CAGCGGAACTACTTGAGAGCTTATCCAGATATACACTCATATTCTCAGAGAGCTATAGAAAAGAAATGTGAAGCACCAGCCAGAAAAAAAAAACACTATCATGACATGAAATGGTCATGAAAGAAATGTACCTCCCTCCATGAAGACTCAACTAAACGAAGATAAACTGTCAGGATAATACAGCCAGGTCTAATATGGCTCTCTATATCAGTAGGGCTACTGGACAACCAACCAAGGATCTGAAATTCATGGTTTAAGTGTTAGATTCAAGATGTGCTATCTTGTGGTTTGCTGAGAGTAAGCATATTTACCTGTGATCGCAAAATTGGAGGTAATTCACTAGGAACTTTCTCAAAAAGCTTGAATACAATTTTATCAGTCCGACACTAGAAGCAAAACAGTACCAATATATGTCAGAGAGAGGTAGAAAGATGTTGAAATTAGCTATTTAGATTTATTTTTTATGAGCAAGTTGAAAGGATCAAAATGATATACCTGAGCATCTCCATTTGAGCTTGACAATGACTGAGCTGATGTTGAATCCGAATTACCACTAGTCTGTGGTGGGCTTTGAGTAGAATCTTGTCGTATCCATGATGGGCAATTTGAACCATCCTCAAAGCCTTCCATATCATTGCAAGTGTCATTCAAATCAAAATTCCTAAACTTGCATGCTGGAGTCTCTGTAAACACACAATACCTATATAAGCTATTTTTTCATGAGCAAACATTTCCTGGGAGTTAAAAATGGTTATATGTCTTACCGGTAGTTGCCACCATGGTAGCATTTGATTGTACTGGTAGAACAGCAGATGACGTCTGCCCGCAGTCACCACCATTCGCAAAAGGAGCCTTAGAGTTAGATGGTCCTGCAGCCTCTGCTGCAGCTGTATTCACCAAAGCATTAGCTGCTTCAGAGGTCCCAGCATTTGATCGATTTTGCATGCTCTGACACGCCTCCAGGAGTTTACAAAGTTCTTTTGGATCCAATGATTTGGCAACATTCCCCAAGTTTCTCCAAAGATTGGATAGCAACTCCTGACCTTGTAAATGCTCAGCATTGTCAGCTGCAAGTACAATGTTAAGAGTCATGTCTCTTCCTGAGTATCTTATATTTACTAATTGGAGGCACCATTGGAGTCTCCACGTTAATCCACATCATCAAGATTAATCTAGCCATTAGATCTTAAATTTAATGGTCAAGATCTATTATGTATTAAAAGGCCCTAACTAATTAAAAGGAAGCCGCCAGGCCGTAAAGGAACAAATACACACGAAAGAAACACACCCATGTACACCCTAAGAAAACCATGTACGTAAAGGATTAAATTCACACAAGTCCATAATAGAGTCCACCACTCCCACGCCCTAGCATCTAAAAAAACACCAAGGGATTAAACTCCACGGTCCATCATGTGAAGAAAAGAAGAACTCCCACGTCCATAATAGAGTCCTCCTGTCCCACGTCCTAAGATCTCCCAAAAAGAAACACCCACGTCCCGGTTACAAAAAAAAGCATGTTCCTTCTCCAGGCAAGAGGTAAAACAAAAATGTAAAATATATCTTCAGGGCCACACTAAAAAAGCCCACATCCCAATTCTCATGTAAATCAATACCACGGGCATGTCTAATACTTGAAGAAAAAGAAGAAACATACAAATTAAGAATCCTCAAGCGTCACGTAAAAGAAATAAATACGGAATAAGGTTATAATTTTTGCAGGTAAATAAATACGACATGAACACCGTAAAATCTAAACCAATCGTAAAAAGGAACACCAACCAAACTAAAATAAATCATTTTTTGCGGGTAAAATAAACACAACATGAACATACAAAAGTCTCTCCCAAATTGCTGTTGGATATTACAACTACCATGCTTATAATTTTAATATGTGAAATCTTATATTTACTAATTGGAGGCACCTTTCGAGACTCCATGTTAATCCACATCATCAAGATTAATTTAGCCATTAGATTTATAATTTAGTGGCCAAGATCTATTATAAGACCTGCCTTATAAAAAACAATGCGTACATAAAGATGTAAGTCTATACGTACTAGAAGAGTAGACCTTGGCTTATTATAAAAAAATAAAAAAAATAAAAAAGTAACTGGGTAAAAGGAGGAGTCCTAACAAAGGAGAGCCATATTCACCTACGTCCAAGTTCCAATAAATTAGGCGCCTTCACCCTTTTGAAAAAAAAAGAAACAAAACGTACGTACAAACCATGTGCATTTTCCCCACGCTAAAAAAATGAGTGCATACCCCAATTTCCAACTATACAGAAAATACGTTCATGTCCATTTAAAGAGAAAAGCTTATGAACTCCAGATGCCTCACGTTAAAAAGAAGACCCAGGTAACTAAAAATATAAATCAGGCACGTACATAAGCCTCTCCGTGTTCACCAGTACATATCATAATCCCTGAGTTTATTAATTTATTATATGAAATCACCTAAGTGTAACACAAGAAGGAAAATATGAATAAATTGTCACGGATCAAAAAAAATGTGAACCTAATCCTGTTAGGAATATAATTGAATGAATATCATTGGTTTTTTTAACGTGGTTGAAATATCACTGTTTTTATTTAGGGTTGGAAAAGGAGATCATCAAGTATTCCAAACAGGGACATCAACCAGATCCATTATGTTTTAAGTTTTTAGAGGGTAAAATATATTTACATATTATATGAGATATTCTATCGTTTGATCCACATTGACAAAAAGAAGACCCAGCTAATTAAAATAAAACAAATAAGATAGGCAGACATAAGTGTCTCCCTATTGACTCCTACGTAGCATCATCGCCAAGGTTCTTAATTCCTAATTGTGACGCAAGAAATAAAATGTGAATAAATTATCACATATAGAAAAATATCAATGAACTTCCACCCTACTTATTGTACAAATTATTGAGTTTTCTTAACAATGATCATTTTATAAAGTACATAATTTACCATTTAATTTCATGAAAAGAACTTGCACAAAATGCTTTTCCATATGTATTATCACGTATACGAAATAGCTAGCCCGTGCAGGTGCACGGGTTGATGACTAGTTACCATAAGAGTAGTTCTGAAAGCCATTAAGGACACTGATGATAGTTCAATTTAGGCATAGAACAGTGTTCTTATCCTACTATATTTGAGAGACAAGCCATCATAGACAACAAACAGTAGCCCGTAAAGCACAAAGATGCTAAGCTCACACCGCTAAAATCACAGGATTATGCAACTGTGAATTTAAGAAAGATATAATTGAGAATTGGACATCATAGCCATGCTACACAGCCGGTGGCTGAGCCTCCTGTAAGCAAGCAGTAGTAAACTTCAAGTACACCCAGTAGGCCAGTACCCTGTATATAGCCTTTATTATCCTAGAAACTCTAGTGCTTCAATCAAAATGTCCGACAAATCAGCAAGAACATCAACTTTCATGGTGTAACTACATCTACCAGAAACAATATCATCATAAGTCTTCTTTAGGTCAACGCCAAGTAGAACTCAGTCAAAGCTCGGAGTCAACATAATTTCAGATGGCTAACTGGAAAACTAACTATAGAAATACCAGTACACTTATATGCAGAATATTAACTATATATGGTACTCTAGGAAGTTTGCAACCTTCAAAGCAGTACTTACAGTTCAAATTGGCGCATATTCCAAGAAGACTCAACAATAAATAACTGCTAACTTTTTCCTCAATAGGAGTCCCACCAACAGCATTTTCAGGGCGGGTTTTCCTCCTACGTTTATTATGGCCTGCTAAACGCCGGCGACAGCTGCGCTTTCCTTCATCAAATTCTTGAAGAAGGTGAAATCTGCACATAATGTAAGGTAGTCAAGAAGATTTGCCAATATTTTAGAAGGTACACACAATGCATGCACTATGATCATACCAGAAAAAATGCATTATGTAAATCAAATGCTTTCAGAAGTAGTCCTTAGGCCATACCCAGGCTTTAATATTTCCTACAAGTGGGCACTGTCTTTAGAGATATAAGTTGTACAAGAACAGGAAAGAGTGAACCACAGAAGGCCCTTATTTTTGGCCATATGCTGCCAAAATATGCATACATTTAGGTGATGTGACAACTACAGTGCATGAAAAAATATATGGAACAGTCTAATTGGAAATTTGGACTGTGTGAAACATATTATGTGCTCTAATGCAGGGAATTGGGCTAAGTTGCTGAGAACAGCATACAAATTTCAGAAGAAAAAAATTAAAATATCTGAGTGGCATGGAGGCTTCCAAGTTTATGAACATCAACCAGTCCTCACACATATGGAAGTAACGATACTATATTGATTATATCAACTGAAAAGGGGAAACTAAGAGTACAACAGTGCATTTCTATATGGGGATTGGTTATAACTTATAACTCATGTAAGTTTGATAAACCAAATTAATGAATCCTGACATAGATGAATAACTAATAGTTGTAATCGGAACATATTCCCAGTGGTACTATGTGATCATTTGCTCCCAGCGACAACACCATAACTCTTCCTTCTATGGAAGTTGGATGTTCCTGTTTTCTTTCTACTAGATGTTTGTTAAAAAAAATCCCCACAGGCCACTTCAGTCTGCAAATGAGAGCTTGCTTTGCTTTCCTATAGTTGACATATATTTGGGTGATTCTCGCATATCAGATGGTATTGCTTAAAAGATCATCATGGCAAGAAGTTTGATATGGGGTTTGCTCTGGTCTCAAAGGGGCTGTTTGCTCCACGCCCAAGTCATGCCCCGCTAAAATTGGGCTCGCCAAATTATTGGCTAAGGATTTCGCCGCCTCCTTCTCGCCAGCGTGAGGGCGCTAAAGTTGAACGAACGACAAAAAAATTGGCGTGGACAGGAAACTCTGGCTACGGTCCAAATTGACGCCGATACCTACAGTCAACGCCAAAAGTTTTGCACGGTAGCCTCGGGCTGCATTCCGAACAGACCCGAAATAGACACAAAATAAAACGTGCATAATATGTTCCACCCATATATTCCCATATGAACAAATGTATCACATGTAAATAAAAGGTAATAGCAGCTCAATCGTAAAACTGACCTGCTACATTGCTGGCAGAACCGCTGGACGGTATTTCCGACCACCGCGGTGTTGGCCTTGGCATGCATCTCGCAGACCTTGTGCCGCCGATGGTAATCCTTTGCCGCACTAAGGTCCGCGCAGCAGCCCTCCACCTGACACGCCGGACCGCTCGAGCTTCCGCCCTGCACCCTGATCTTCTTACCATTTCTGTCCTCCTCGTTCACACCGCCATCCTCCGCCGCTCCGCCGGCAACAGAGCTGCCACCAATTCTCAAGCTGAGCACATTGTTACTGTTCCCCACCGGGTCGTCATCCTTCTCATCTTCATCGTCATGAATGACAACCACTCGCTTCCTCTTGTCAGAGTCAACTCTCCCGTTACCATTCCTAGCCACCTCAGCCTCGGCTTCCTCTGAGGAAGACGGCGTACTGTTGAGCGACAGGCCATTCCCCACTGCCGCGGGCACCGGCGTGGCAACAAAGCGCTCGCTGTCCCAGCTCCAATCATTGAGGTCCCAGCCGAACACCCTCTTCTCGCGCCTGGCCTGCTCAAGCTCGCCACCCAGCCCGCCTCCGTACAGGTGGCGGCTCTGCGACCCCACCCTGGCCGCCTCCATGTATATCCCCACGAAACCCTAGAACAAAGCACTCACCAACCAACCGACCCTCCTGCAACCGCCGGAGCGCGCGGGGACCGCCGGAGCCGGGAGAGATCTAGTCGGCGCCCCTCCCGCCCAAGCAGTCGACGAACGTGACGCCCACGCAGCCGCGGATCCAGACCAGCGACACCCACATGCCCGAGGCGGGGAACCACTCGCTCGCTCGAGCCGCCGCGAATCACCCGCCCATACCGCGCGAATCGCCGCGGATCAGCGGGGCGGCGGGGCGGGCGAATCGACGGCGCGGGCGGCGGGGCGGGGGGGACGAATCGGGCTCCGGGAGGGTCGGGACGGGGGATTCCGCGGGGACGGCGGCGAATTCGGGAGCGGGATTTTGGTGGGAATGGTGGACTGGGGAGCAGCGGAGTCGCGGGGAAGAGAGGAGGACTGGAGGGGGGGAGGGAGGGGAAAGAGGAGGGCGAGGGGGGCGTGAGGTGAGATGGTGGAGGCCGATGGGGACGCGTAGCGGGGACGGCTGGGTCTGAGTGTGAGTAGGAGTAGAAGGAACTGGCCTGCCAAATTTGTACGGGCACGCCAATCTGCGCCCGGCAGGGGGAGATATTCATTGTTTATTTATCAACCTCTTTTTTTAATGTCACATCAGGTTATTATTGGTGTTTTTTTAGATTCATTATTGTTAGTGTTATATTTAGGAACATGGTTAGTGGAGTACTAGATAATGTCCATGATGATAAAGTGCGCAGCCCATGAAAGATGGATCTTCTGGATGGTCAAACTCGCAGGCCTCCGTCGTTGGACCGACGCGGCGACGCTCGTCGGAAAGAATGGGTAACGTAAGAGAGGGGGAAACTTTCGGTGCGGCTGACGCGGTGCGGCGAGCGCTCATTATGTCGTATATGATCGTTTGGTTGATATCTAGCAGGTGAAGCCAAATGTTGCGGATATCATCTTGAAACGTATGTGCCCCACTGAAGACGCGACCGAGGAGGTCAGACTTTTGAGTCTTGGTTTTGCACGCGACGTGAATTGCGTGACATACTACGGTCAAAACTAGGAAAAGAACATACAAAATATGTGTACATAGAAAAGAGGCACGGCGTTAAATGGTAAGTGAGGCCACACGCATTAAAAAACCATCATGTACGTGATACATGGGCATAACCATGCCAAGGTACGCAGTGCATGAAAGATGGATCTTGTGAATGGTCAAACTCGCTTCGTCACTCTGGCAGTTGGACCGACGTGGCGCTCGTCAAAAAGAGGTAACGTAAGAGAGACGAAAACTTTCGGTGCGACTGACGTGGTGCGGCTAGCGGTCATTATGTCGTATATGATCGTTTGGTTGATATCTGGCAACTGACGCCAAATGTTACAGATATCATCTTGAAATGTATGTTCCCCATTCAAGGTGCGACTGAAGAGGTCAGACTTTTGAGTCTTGGTTTTGCACGCGGCGTGAATTGAATGACATACTATGGTCAAAACTAGAAAAAGAACATACAAAATATGTGTACATAGAAAAGGGGCACGACGTTAAATGATAAGTGAGGCCACGCATTAAAGAACAATGCAGGTGTACGCGATACATGGGCATAACCAAGCCAAGATACGCAGTGCACGAAAGATGGATCTTGTGAATGGTCAAACTCGCTTCATCACTCGACAGTTGGACCGATGAGGCGCTCGTCAAAAAAGGGTAACGTAAGAGAGACGAAAACTTTCGGTGTGGCTGACGTGATGCAGCTAGCGGTCATTATGTCATATATGATCGTTTGGTTGATATCTGGCAAGTGATGCCAAACGTTACAGATATCATCATGAAACCAATTGTAAGGTGCGACTGAGGAGGTCAGACTTTTGAGTCTTGGTTTTGCACGCGACCTGAATTGCGTGTCATGTTGTGGTTAAAACTAGGAAAAGAACATATAAAATATGTGTATATAGAGAAGGGGCATGGCGTTTGGTAAGTGAGGCCACACATTAAAGAACCATGAACCGGGCAAGGTTGATGCGTCAGTACAGCTCTGAAGATGGAGTGATGGCAGGTTGGCGGCGGCGGCCTCTAAGAGCGCGCCGGATCAGTGTGTGCCCTATACCCGGCAAGTGGCTTGGTTGGGGCCTCAGGTCTTAGATGTTAGGTTTGGCTGCGAGGTCTGTTTGGTATTAGACCCAGACTATCAGCATCCCTGCATCAACTGGATAGGAGTAGCGATATTTGTTGCCTAGACGGTGGCTTCAGACTTGTTGTTGTATTTCTTTGTAAGGTCTTTGTGAATAATTAATAAAGTGGCTGCATGCATCGCTTAGATGCAGAGGCCGGGGTCCTCCTCCTTTTCTAAAAAAACATGATACATGGACATAATCATGCCAAGGTACACAATGCACGAAAGATGAATCTTGTGAATGGTCAAACTCGCTACTCTGCCGGTTGGACCAACGTGGCGCTCATCAAAAAGGGGTGAACGTAAGAGAGACGAAAACTTTCGGCGTGAGTGACATGGTGCGGCTAGCGGTCATTATGTTGTATATGATCGTTTGGTTGATATCTGTCAACTAACGCCAAATGTTACAGATATCATCTTGAAACGTATGTGCCCCATTCAAGGGCCAACTGGCAGAAGCGAGTTGGACTTTTGAGTTTTGGGTTTTGCAAGCGGTGTGAATTACATGATCTGTTGTAGTCAGCCCTAGGGAAAGAACATACAAAATATAAATATATGTATATAGAGAAGGGCCACAACGTTAAATGGTAAGTGAGATCACACATTAAAGAAGCATCTAGTTTTTTAGAAAACTTCTGATTTATTCATCAATGCCATGGCAGTATAAAGAACACAAAAATAATAAAAATAATATCCATGTCCATTAACCACCTAGCGACGACTACAAGGAAGGAAGCGAGCTAAAGGCGGCATCATCACCCCCTCTCTCACCGGAGTCGGGCCAAACTTGTTGTAGTAGACAGCCGGGAAGTCGTCGTGGCAAGGCCCCATAGGACCAGGCACCAGAACAGCAACTGTCGTTGATGAAGAGAAGAATAATTCGGAAGGATCCAACCTGTACACACACGAACGAATACGGCAAACACTGGATCCAACGGATCCACCAAAGAGTAGCACCGACCGAATCTCACAAGATCCATCAGAGACACACCTCCAGACGCCCTCCAATAACGTTAGACTCATCACCAGAACGAGGCCCAGGCGGGAAAAACCTTATTCCATCATGCATTAAAGAAGCATCTAGTTGTACATGATACATGGACATAACCATGCCAAGGTATATATGCAGTGCATGAAAGATAGATCTTGTGAATGATCAAACTCACTTTGACACTCCAGTAGTAGGATCGACGTTGCGCTCGTTGAAAAAGGGGTATGTACAAGAGGCGAAAACTTTTGGCGGCAAACGCGGTGTGATGAGCAGTCATTATGTCGTATATGATGGTTTGGTCGATATCTGGCAGGTGACGCCAATCATTGTGGATATCATCTTGAAATGTATGTGCCCCATTTAAGGGGTGGCTGGTGCAAGCGAGTTGGACTTTTGAGTCTTGGATTTGCACGCAAAGTGAACGTGAATTACGTGACATACCGTGTTCAAAAGTAGGAAAAGAACACACAAAACTATGTGTGTATATAGAAGGGCCACTACGCTAAACGTCAAGATTCACGTGGTCTGGGCCATTTTCTACCCCCTCTAAACCCGTGGCAAAATCGCAGGTCCATAGTTCGGCTCGCGCCTCATCTAAGAGGGCTAGGGGTAAACCCAGGTTCGACCCTAATTAGTAAATGGGTGCACGCAAGCGAGGATGTCATGTTCCCACCAGCGTCGGGACAGAGCAAGGTGAGTGCCCCTTAGTCCGGCAGAAGCACGACCTCCATTTTTGGCTCTATGAGGCGATCGCGGGCGGCGAGCGTGGTGGTGGTTGCGGTATCATACATGATGTCGAGACGAACATGCAGCCAGTGCGACAACAAAAAGCTGAAGGATGTGTGCGAGTGCGTTGAGCGGTCGCGGGTGATGGGTGTGGCATGGCAGTGGTGCCGCGAAAGATGTCGAGATGGATGTGCAAGGGGCGCAACTGCATGAGTTGCTGGCCGAGCGCTCCATCGAGAGGTCACTGCCAATGAGGCGTGGCTTTGGTGCGACATATGACAGCGACATAAACATACAACCGGCTCGGCATCACGGCCTGAAAGGCGTGCACGGCCGTTGCAAGAAGCAGGCACTCGTGTTGGAGCATGGCCGGCGACGGCTCCAAACCACAAAGGGAAAGAAGGGATTCAACCCTAGGGTTAAAAGCATATGTCTGTGTTGGACCCTAAAGGTTATTTGGCCGTCTGGTTACCCTATTGGTGCCAAAAGCCAGTCCGGTCCACCGGACAACGTGAATCTTGAGTTAAATGGTAAATGAGGCCATGCATTAAAGAACCATCCAGGCGTATGTGATACATGGACATAACCATGCCAAGGTATGCAACGCATGATGGATCTTTTGAATGGTCAAACTTTGCTTTTTCAAGCGAAGCGTACGGGTAGATACATTCAACTACACACACAATGTCACCCGCAAAAAATACTACACACACAATGTAATAAGTGGTCATTAAACCATATATGATGGGTCAGAAGATATCTAACATGTATACAATGCTTTATGATGTAGAGATCATCTTGAAATGTATGTCATCCAAGGGAGACGGATGCAAGTAAGTCAAATTTTAGTTCCTCGCTATGCACACATTGTCAGTTACATGATATATTATGATAAAACAGAAAAAAGACACATGACAAGTACATATGTTGAATTACATGTCACTAACAGTCATATCAAGTGAACAACCCAAACAAGATCATTGACACATGCAATGTGGATATGTTGTCAATGAAACGTGACATTACCATATGTTGCTAGTGACACATGATACTAAGGGCATCTCCAGCCGTTGGCCCCCCCAGGACGCATATAAATCGCCCCCTGGGGGCGAGCCGGCGATACACTCGGCGCTGGGGGCGATTTTGCGCCCAGTTGTCGCTCCCAGGCGCCGAAATTGGCCCACTTTGCAGCCCAATTTCGGCGAATAAACGGCCCATATGGGCGAGAATAGGCCCATATTCGGCGTGGTTTCGCCGTGTCTCGGCGTTCAATTATCAACACAATTATTCCTTATCACATATTTCATCACAGAAAAATCAAATACTTCAACAAAATACTACAACAACAAATAGTTCAATACAAATTATATAGTTCAACAAATAAAAACTCGTATTTCATCACGCTGGCGCCCCCTTGAGCCTCCATAGGTACTCAATCAGATCTTTCTGCAGTTGATGATGCACTGTGGGTCTCGGATCTCCGACGATCTTGAGATAGGCAGTCCAAGTTGCCGGTAGCTGGTGATCAACTTCGCCAGAGGACCCTGCTCTGTAGTATGGTTCGATGTCAAACACTGGGTCTTCTTGCTCGCTCTCGATGATCATGGTGTGCAAGATGACACAGCAAGTCATGATCTCCCACATTTGATCTTTCGACCAGGTCTGAGCGGGTACCGAACAACAGTGAATTGAGATTGGAGCACACCAAATGCCCGCCGACATCCTTCCCGCAAGCCTCCGAAGCTTCGCAAACCAGCGTTCTTGCCTCCTCGCCACGTGGTTTGAGATCGTCTTCACAAATGTCGACCATCTCGGATAGATGCCGTCGACTAGATAGTACCCTTGTTGTATTGGTGCCCATTGATCTCGAAGTTCACGGAGGAGAATGGCCCTCAACGAGCTTGGCAAAAAGCAGAAGAGCACCGCAGCACATTGATGTCATTGTGAGTTCTGGCATACCAAAGAAGGAGTGCCAAATCCAGAGGTCTGTGTGGCTACCGCCTCAAGCACCACATCGCAACCGCCTTTGGCGCCTTTGTACATCCCCGCCAACCAAATGGGCAGTTCTTCCATTTCAATGCATGCGATCGATGCTTCCAAGCATCCCGAAATCATCTTGCTGCATTTCGGCTAGGATCCGGCGGTGTCTTCCGCATTGGGTGTTCTCAAGTATTGTGGCCCAAACACGCCACCACGCCCGGCAGAACTTGTAAAAACACCCTATCTTTGGTGGACTCGCCATGCGCCCATAGTCGTCGAGTGAATCACCGGGAGCTCCATATGCAAGCATCCTCATCGCTGTCGTGCACTTACGGATGGAGGTGAATCCAAGAGCGCCATGCAATCCATCTTGCACTTGAAGTAGTTGTCGAACTCCGGATGGAATTCACAATCTCGAGGAAGAGCTTTGGCTCATCCGATAACGGCGCCGAAATGTTCTCTCGCCATGAAGTGGAGCATCGGCGAAGTAGTCGGAGTAGAGCATGCAGAGCCTTGCGACGATGCGGTTCTTTGCTTTCACCGCCCGGCGCCGAGCCACCTCGACGCGGCTTTTCATTGCTCGCCAAGAACTGGCGAGGGCGGCGAGCACCATCGGATGCTCTTCTTCACGGACGTCGGCCGCGGCTTCCTCCTCCAAAGCAAGCCGGCGAGCTCTTCCTCCTCATCCGAGTCCATCGCGGACACAATAAAACGCCGAACACCTTGCGCTCGGTGGGCGTGTACCGCCGTTAAACCGCGCCTCGCGGCCGGAACGCCATTGCTGCGGGAGGGCTGCCGCGGCGAAGCGCTGCTATTTTCGGCGGGAATGGCTATCTAGCGGAGTAGGACGGCGGCCGTCGCCGGATATAGCTAGTGGTTGTCGAGGCGCGGGGTGCGAGGCGAGTCGGGGAAGAAAACCTTGACTTTTCCCCGCCGGTGTGGGCAGGCGTGCTTTTCCCTAGCGCCGAGCCTCTAACGGCTCCCAATAGCCGGGTTCGGCTGTGACCGCCGGGCGGAAAAAAGGTCCGAATCGGTGATTTTCGGCGTCTGAAGGCGCGGCTGATTGCCGTTTTTTCGGCGGCGCCGAAAAAAGTAACTGGGGGGCTGTTGAAGGCGCGTGGAGATGCCCTAACAACACGGGGATATGTTGTTAACAACCCGAGGCAGTGACATATCGCAATAACCATCATACTGAGTGGCGTCACGGGGTCATTTACTATGTGGTAAGTTGTTCATAAACGAGTTTCATGCACGTCGTCATCGCAACCGAGTAAAGTTCTGGTTACCAAAATCACCGGTATAATTTTTCTTTCTTCACGGGAAACCAAGCATAAATGTTACTAGGTGTAACTTAAACCCCCTTAGTGACGATATCCAATAAGGTATATCAAAGTATGATAACCAAATTGAATATATGACTCAAGTTCATTGACAAAAATTACCGAGCATAATGCAAGTCATCAGTAACCAACCATGTACTCCCTCTGGTTCTTTTTACTCTACATATAAATTTGTCCGAGTCAAACTTTATTATATGAAAAAAAAAATCGACATCTATAATACTAAAAGTTATACAATTTGAAAATTAAATTCATGATGCATAAATGATATTGATATTAATTTTGCATTGTGAATACTGATGTTCTTTTTACAAAGTTTGACTTCAGGCAAATCTTACATACGGAGTAGAAAGGACGGGAGGGGGCACATGTGTGTGCCCGTAGCGATGTAGCGGTTCCCAAGAGAGTCAAACCACAGGTGTCTCGGTTCCGTGAGGGCAAACTTTTTGGTCATGATTAGTCTCCGCGGCAACCCAGTCACAGGCCTAATCCCTGCAGACACAAGAACGCGGCGCACGTGTGTGGTCATGCCGAATGGGCTGCACACCGCCCACCGCCACATTTTTTTTCTCGCACAAATTGGGCCATGCAATGGGCACGTGTGTGGTCATACCGAATGGGCTGCCCAAGCCCGGTCTGGGCAGCCCATTCCATACGCATACGCGCATATGAATGGTAACGAAACGCAACCGTAACGGGCCGTGCGTATCGCTCACGCGATATACAGTAGCGCTCGCGTCGCCGGCATCACGTATTTTGTTTTACGAAGAATCGCGAAATTAACGAGCCTTCTTTACAAAGGTCACCTTTTCAGGTTGTGATAAATGACGCACACATAGTGTATCACTTGTCGTAACATGAAAGTTTTTTCCTTTTTTATAGATATGTTTATTCAAAACGTTTTATGTGTTAAAAGTTTTTTTCTTTTTTCATAGATATGTTTATTGAAAATGTTTTAGCTGTTAAATCGTGCGTTCAAATCTTGAACCTTTTTCCCCCTTGAATTTCTCGTGTCGAAATATTCAAAACTATATCCCGTGTTGATAAGTTTTGACGAAATCTTTTTCACGAAAAAACCCAGACAGAAAGCCGACCCGGGAGCATGTTTCTTTTTCCTTTCTGAATGAGGCACAAACATACATCTTGCGGAAGCAAATCCGTGTCCCTCACGGAAGGTAAAATAAACGCGTTTTTTCCGTTTCTGAGCGCCTCTCGCGGGAAGCAAATCCGTGCCTCTCGAAGAAGAAAAATAAGAAAACACATTTTTTTCGTTTCCAAAAGGCACGGCCATGCCTCTTGTGGAAGGAAAACAAATGTTTTTTCGTTTCCAAAAGGCACGGCCGTGCCTCTCGCGGAAGGAAAAAAATATATGTTTTTTTTTCGAAAGGCTCGGCTGTGCCTCTCGCGGAAGCAAACCTGTGCCTCCCGCAGAAGGAGAAAAAGAAAATATGTTTTTTTCCGTTTCCGAGAGGCATGGCCGTGCCTCTGCGGAACAAATTTGTGCCTCTCGCGAAAGCAAATCCGTGTTCTCCCCCGAAAGGAAAAAACATTTTTTTCGCACAAAAAATGATTTGTTTTGTACAAAAACTAAGAAAGACCGATGAAAAATCAAAAAGCCAAAAAAATAAACTTAAAAAACCATCTAAAAGGCTGAAAATGCGTGTGAAAAAAAATCGAATATTCTTGGGGAGGCTCCCGAAGGAGTGTTAGTCAATAGTTGCTCTCAGCTTTCTGTGGCTCTCCTTCGCTCTTTTTTCAACGGCTTTCTTAGTACTAGTTTCTTTCTATAGTCAATGTACCCGCCAAAAAAATATGTGAATAAAAAAGTATCTAGTTTTGATTGTATTTCCATTTCATTTGAAGTGTTCTTTTTCTTTACTTCTTCAAAAATCATGAACTTCTAAAATTTCATATTTTTCGTATTGCAATAAAACCGGCCGGCTCGCACACTAAAAAATGTTCAATACAAATGGTCAGTGGATGTTAAAAAAGTACACTGTACACTAAAAATGTCCAGCATATATACAAAAAGATATTCAAAGTATGTATCATACACAAAAGAAAGATTCAGTATATATGGAGAAAGTTGTTCGGCGTATAATATATAGAAACAATGTTCAACATATGTTAGAAAAGTTCACCATGCACTAAAAAATTGTTCACCGATATAGAGAAAACGTTTAGGGTATATAAAAAATATTCAATGTATATTAAAAAGTAAATCCTACATTAAAAGAGTGTGGTTTGTTAAATTTCTAAAAGATGTTCACAATTTTAGAAAGGCTCAAGTTTATGCAAAATTAGAAATAGTTCATGAATTCAATAAATGTTAGTGAATCCAAAAATGCTCATGAATTTGAAAATTATTCTTGAATTCAAAAAACTTTACTAACGAATTTGAAAAAATGTTAACAAAGTAAACACTTTTCATCAATTTAATTAAAATGTTTGTGAAATCCAAAGAATTTAATCAAAACCCGATAAAACCAATGGTAAAAAGAAAGAAAAACTAATAAGCCAATAAAACCACAAAGAAAAGACAAAAATAGAAGAAACCATGAAAACAACAATTTAAAACACAGAGGAAAACAAAAACATAAGAAAAACCAATAAATAACACAATTAAAAAACATAGAAAAGAAGGATACCACAAAAAGAAGTGGAGAACATAAAAAATAAGAAAAACCAGAAAACCAGTGAAAATCATTGAAAATAAAAACATAATAAAACCAGATATCCCATGAAAATAAAAAAAGAAAAAGAAGAAAATTTTGTAAATAAAAATCCAGTCAAATACCCAGAAAACTCTAAAATTATAGAAAAGGAAAACACAAGCATACTGGAAACAAATGAAAATGAAAAGAAAATAGAAAAAAATAAAAACAAAAAAGATAATTCTCTAATAAAAAACCTAGATAGATACCCAGAAAACCAACACGAAAACAGAAAGTAGGAGAAAACCCGGTTGGAACCTTCGTTAAACCAAATGGAAGCTTCCAAAACAGGTGAAAATGTTTCCCAAACCGCTAAGTGAGCGCTTCCTACTCTCACTAATGGGTTGGCCTGCCATGAGTGCCCCGTAGTGAGCAAATAGTATTGTGAGTGTTGCTATACGTAAACACTAGTACATATGCCCATGCGTTGCAATGGGAGAGATTTGTTTCGCCAGAAACAACGAGAGAGATAATTGATGTGTTCATCAAAAATGGTCTCCGCGACGGTGGGGCGACAGAGTAAGAGCATTACTAGTAGTACCCCTAAACCCTCAAACCCTCAAAAATAACCGCTTTTTTATGGGTTGCAATAAAAAAAAGCAAAGACTAGAACCCTTAAACCCTCAAACCCTCAAAAAAAAAAAGTAAGGGTCCAACCCTCAAACCCAATTTCAAACCAGAGAAGTGAGGGTTGGAGGCGCCGACCCCGCCAGCACTCCCTTCCCGTCGCGGGAGGGAGTTTCCTCCCAACCTCCGCTTCCTCCTCCCGCCGCTGCCGTCGCCCGCCCAGGGAAGTGGCCCCCTCCTCAGCGCCCCCTCCTCCTCCGGCCGCCCCGCCTCCTCCTTGGCCCCCTTGCCCGCCGCCCGCCCGCCCGCCCTGCCCCCCCGCCCCAGGCCGCCCTCGCCCCCCGCCCCGCGCCCCCCGCCCCGCCCCCTGCCCGCCCGCCCGCCGCGCCCGCCCGCCCGCCCTAGCCGCCGCCAGCCCGGCCGCGCCCCCGCCTGATCGCCTCCGCCCCAGCCGCCTCCGCCTCGGGCCTCCTCGAGCCACGCGCGGCAGAGGCCAGACAGGGAGAGGCGGCAGCGCCCGCCCGAGCTCCCGTGAGGTATGCTTTCCTTTCTTTCTTTTGTTTTATTTTTTTCCTTTTGTTTCATTGTTGGCACTCACAATTTATTGTTTGTTGTATTGTGTAGATGGAGGTGAACAACAACGACATGGACTCGTTGTCCGATTCGTCGGGTTGGTCGTCATCCGACGATTCGGACATCGATGAGTTGTTGCAAGACGATGACGCCGAGATGATGAGCCTCCTCATCGACGCAATCCTTTGAAAACCGCGTGAAGCTGATGGATCAGAGGAGAGGGTCGAAGATGGGGCGAGTCACCATCTACCGGAACCGCGCTCTCGGACACGAACATTTGATGGAAGACTACTTCTCCGAGGTACCTACGTACCCTCCTCGTCTCTTCCGCAGAAGGTACCGAATGCGGCGTAGTTTGTTTGTGAAGATTGTCACCGATTGTGAGGCCGCCTCATATTACTTGAAACGTCGTAGATCCGCCGCCGGTATCATGGGGTTTAGTGCATATCAAAAGATATCGGCGGCAATGCGGGTACTCGCTTATGGCATACCCGCGGATTATACCGACGAGTATCTTCGCATTGGGCAAGATACAACCACGGAGTCAGTCCGTAGGTTTGCCAAGTTGGTCATTCGGTTGTACGGTGAGCAGTATCTTCGGGCACCAAACGAGGAAGATACAAAGAGATTAATGGAAATGAATGAAAAAAGGGGATGCCCGGGGATGCTAGGTAGTCTTGACTGCATGCATTGGAGGTGGAAAAATTGCCCAAAGGCATGGCACGGAATGTATTGCGGTAAAAGCCGTGATGCTACCATTGTGCTTGAGGCCGTAGCATCTCAGGACACATGGATTTGGCATGCATTCTTTGGGTTGCCGGGAACACTCAATGATATCAATATCCTCAATAGATCTCCTTTGTTCAAAAGATTAATTTCTGGGGATGCTCCAGCTTGCAACTACAAAATCATGGACAATGAGTACTCAATGGGATACTATCTCACCGATGGCATCTATCCCGAATGGGCAACTCTTGTGAAGTCCATCAAGGAGAAAAATGGGGTGCCCTTAACAAGAAAAGAGGCTCATTTCACCAAGGCACAAGAGGCAGCCCGCAAGGATATTGAGAGAGCTTTCGGTGTTTTGCAAGCAAGGTTTGCCATAGTTCGTGGTCCAGCTCGGTTTTGGGACAAAAAAACCTTGATGTACATCATGAAATGTTGTGTGATTCTACACAACATGATCCTAGAGGATGAAAGAGGGTTAAACCTCCCTTGTTTCTATGACAATGTTGGTACCCGTGTGCAACCGGAAAGAAACCCTTCTCGCATACACTCTTTTCTTCAAGCACATCGTGAGATTGAGGATGCAACCACTCATGGTCGGCTCCGGGATGATCTAATAGAGCACCACTGGCAGTTGGATGGGCGCATTGGCCCATGATGTATTTTTGTTTTACTTTTCTATGTCCTATTTGATTGAACAATTAGTGTAATTTGCTCAAACATTGTTGTAATAATTTGAATGATTATTGTTTTATTCGTGTTGTAATAATAACTAGAATGATTATTGTTTTATGTCAAATGTGATGGAATTTGGGATATGTCATATGATGAAATGTGATGAAATGTGTGATATATGAAATGACAGTTTTAAAGGTTGGGGTTGAGGCAAAGACTAGAACCCTCAAATCCAACCTTTAAAGCAGTTTATGGGTTGGGTTTGAGGGTTCTAGTCTTTGCCCCTGTTTTTCAACCCTTAAAAGTGTCAAAAACTGGCACTTCTCAACCCTTAAAACTGCTATGAGGGTTTGAGGGTTTGAGGGTTCTACTAGTAATGCTCTAAGGAGCTGCAGTCTTCTCGTGGGTCATGTTTGTCCTGCGAGATCTTGATAATGATGGGGTTGGTCGGTGCAGCGACCATCCAACTCGTGCCTTTTTCTCCTTCGGGTCTGCCTCTGTATCGGATTTGTGGTTGCCTCCTCATTTGGTGGCTGCGCGGCGACCTTCGGGGACACGGTTGTTTCGACCACTCTCTCCTACGACGACTTAACCGGATGTGTTACTAATTGCAGCCATAAATTCTATTTCATTATCATAATCGGTGCATAACCAGGCGGCCCCTTCTCTATTATGCTTTATTCTCTTTAATTATTTTAGCGCTCACGTGTCCATAATTTTTTTAATTAAAGTCAAACCAATATAGTCTATTTTATTGGCCCATGCCCACAATTTCTTTCAATTATAGCCAAACATCAAATTCTCTTTCATTGTCAAATAGCGCATGAGACACACAACATTTTGCGTCTGGCCCAGCCCACTGGCGGTCACCAAAATGACCCGTGTTTGTAAGACGTGAGTAAAAAACCAAAAAAGAAGACGAGTAGGACCTTAAAAAACTCAACAACGTGCAGCTAACCACTCAAATAAACAGGCCTAGCTAAACAATGGGCAGCGGCGGATTTTAACCGTCGCATTCGGAACATTTTCATTTTTGTCAACCTTTCAAAATATAAATTAATAATTATGATTGATGAAGATTCTTTGAAACATGAACAATTATTGAAATCCCAAACAGTTTTACAAAATGTGAACAACTTTTTGAAAACCGGTTGATTTTTGAAAAAAAACAAACAAAATTTGAAACGGCAAGAATTTTTGAAATACTCAAACATTTTCTTAAAACATGAGCCTTTTATAAAAACAAAAACATTTTTTGAATTTGTGAACTTTTTTGAAAATAGGAACATGTTTTGAACATCCAGCACAATTTTGAAAAATATTTTTTCTAAACAAGAACACTATTTTGAACTTGTGAACATTTCACTAAAAATAATTTTCGAATTTGGAACATTTTCTAAAATGCAATTTTATTTTGAAAGCCTCATTTTTTTTTGAAAATATGCCTATTTTTTCTGAGTTTTGAACAAATTTTGGAACAAAGAAATATGAAGTTCCAAACATTTAACAAAACAGGAGCCAAATTTTTACAATTTTGAGCATTTTCAAAAATTTGAACAAAAATTGAATTTCTGAATTTTTTTGGAAATTTTAAATTTACAAAAAAATTAAAAATAAACTTAAAAGGGGAGAATAAAAAGGAAACAGGAAATAAAAAGAGAAAGGAATAAAAAGAATATAGAAACAGAACACATAAAATAATGAAAATGGGTTATAAAGTCCAACTATTTTTCAGGGTCCGCCTCGCTGGGCTAGAGTGTGCACGGCCCATATACAACATTCTGGAGGAAACCGTCTTTTTGTTTCTTTCAGCGTTGAGTGGATGAAAAAAAATCAGAGAAATGCACCATACTTCATTGGTGAAAGAAATTATTATTACTAAAAAACTAATAAAAAGTAGGTATATGTGTAGATATTATTTATAAACCGTACTCGCCCGTCACGTGATCTCTTAAGAGCGCTAAATAGGAGGGCTGCCGCATAGGACGCTTCATGGTGGACCGACCCATTCCACCTACATGCACACAATAGCGATAGAGATCACACAATGTAGCAAACATAATTCGAACACAGTAGCAATCGGGGCACTGTAGCCACCGAAACACTCTCGCAACCCGCTATTGAAGCGAATCGAAGTATTGTAGCAGCTATTTAAAAAATGTGCTCCTTTTTCGGGAAAACAAACATTTTTCCCAAATGTGAATATTATTTATAAGTGCGATATTTTTACAAATTTCTGAATATCTTTCCAAAACAAGAATATTTTTTCAAATTTGCTAAAATTTATGAAAATATGAACTTTTTTTTAAACCCGAACATTGTTTCAAGTTGGCAAGCAGTTATTGAAAATAACAAAAAAATAAAATCAGTGATTTTTTAATTTTCAAAGTTTTAAAAATTGCAGAATTTTTTTCAATTCGTAAATTTTTTAAATTTTTGGAATGTTTTTGAAACAGTAACTTTTTCCAAATCAGTGATTACGTTTCAAATATTACAAATATTATTTGGAGAAGCGAATATTCTTAAATTTGTAAAAAAATTCCGAAAGCATGGTAATTTTTCTCAAATTTACGGAAATTTGTTAAAATTTGCAAAAATTTAAAAAGAGAAAGAAGGAACTATAGAAAGTGAAAACCGGTCGAGGAAGCATCTAAAGGTTCCAAAAACAAATAAAATTGGCCTGAAAAGGTTCCGAAAACCGGAATCAGAATCCCTCACCTAAAGGACGCGGTTTTTCTGCACCCGGGTTCATCAACAGTCGGATGTGAACAGTAAAATCATTTAAAATTCCAAAAAAATGCAGAAAACTCCAAAAATATTGTGGAGATTATCATTGAATCTTTGATGCCCGTGCCAAATTTGGTGGAGTTTGGACATTCGAGGAGCTCGTGGCAAAAAGGACAAATTTCGGGCCTTTTAGATAGTTTAAAAACACAATTTTTTTATGAAACAGATACTAAACAATTTTTTAAACGTATTTTTTTGAAAATTTTAATACGTCTTTAAAAATCCAGCTCCTAATAAGAAGTACCAAATGTTTTCTTGGGTGAAAAACTGACTAGAAGATGAAGTATAAGGATGATAAATAGCAGGTTGCTGGGCAAAGTGCCCCGGCCCTTGCGTCAAGATACTGCAGCAAGGCGTTGTACTAGGTAAACAACAGGTAATGTTCGTGCAGGTGGAAGAGTGATAACATCATTGCTCCAGTCAAATTGCAGCCTCTTTACCAAAGTCTTTGGAGTTTTTCTTTGAGTAGAGATTGACGCCATAAAGAAGGTGTTTTCAAGAGTTTTCATTGTAATTATTATGAGTATGAATAAAGTTAGAGGTGTTTATAAAAAAGGCGTTGTACTATGGAGTAGCTCTATTGTAGAGATTGGCCATAGAGACCAAACACATTCCTGGTTGTTAAACCCTCCTGAATTCGTGTGTATGGCACATTCTGCCGTGATTGAATAAATTAGAGTTTCGCCCCCTAAAATGATTAGTTTGTTTATACCCTTATATAGTGCGTGAATAAGTTTATATGTTGACCGCCAGGTGTAGCTGATCCAACAGCTGATAGGTGGCAAACCCTAACGGTATTGACCTTTGGATACATTTTGATGTTGCACTGGATGCTTCCACATGGTATTTGTAGCATTGGACTTCGATTTCAAAGTCACCCGCCGCGCGTGCTCTGCATTTCTGGATGCTTCGCCATGCACCGCGAACCACCTATAACTGAGTCAGATTAAAATATCGCATATATCCTGGCTGACATGCCGTCAATTCTCATCGAAGCCCACTACAATTCTTCTTCGTCACTCGCCATCTCTAGCTGGAGGTCCAACCTCCCATCCTACCGCACCCCATGTTGCCTCCTCATCCTAGTCTTGACACTCTTGCTATTGCCCACTGGTTCCTTCGACCTTCCACAAGGTTGTAGGGTATCAAAAATTGCCACACCGCTACCACTATCGGCAGTGGCGGAGCTTCGCCCAAATAGTTGGGCGGGCCAGCTGAAGGAAATAAGTATTGGGCTTGATTTTCACAGCCCAAAAGTAGACATACAATTGAAAAAGTTCATGGGCTGGGCGCGCCACGACCCACTTGCCCATGCATCTGAAATCGTCACGCTGCCATCATCATGACGCTCTTGCCGGTGATTATGGACCTGCTACGGTATGTACCGTCGAGCATGCACTCTGCCTTCCAGTGGCGTGCGAGTACTCACATTGGATCACGCAACTATGTGCACATCATGGGTACTGCTCGACGATTCCCTGGAACATCATATTCGTCTTACTTGCTCACATCATGGGTGCACGGCGGCCGGCCAGGGCAGTTGCCGGAGGTGGCTGAGAAGGGCCTGGCCAGGCAAGGCAGCAGGCGGTGTGTCTGATGAGTCGCATCTCCGTCTAAAATTTTCTAGGTTTTATCTTTTATTTAGAAGATCTCACATTCCTCCTTTTGTTTGAGAATCAGATCTCACATTTCCTAGTTACGCTCAATGCTTCATATCTTTGTGTGTAGGCCCGTAAGTTGTGTTTGGTTAACATGTTTGGTGGACTGAGTCTCTGGGGCGCCCCTATTGGGATAGCTTCCCCGTCAGAGGGAGCCTCAGATGGGCCGACCTGGCCGCGTAGGAGGCCGCGACCTGTTTTTTTCTTTCTGTTTTTGTTTTTTTTGCATTATTTTGTACTTTTTTTATACTTTAATATGTTGAACAAGTATTTGAAAAATGTTGATGTATCTCTAAATATTGAAAAGTATTAAAATATTGAACAAGTATTTTAAAATGTTGAATAAATATTAAAAATATTGAACGAGTATTTTAAAAATGTTGAATAAGTATTAAATTTTCTTGAATGGGTATTTGAAAATGTTGAACAAGTATTTATAAATGTTGAATAAGTATTAGAACGTTGAACAAATATTTGAAAAAGTATTGAATAAGCGTTCAGATAATGTTGAACATGTACCCAAAAATGTTGATCACTTATTAAAAAATAGTGACATATACGAAAGTGTAGAGTGAATACGAAAACAAACATAAGAAAAAACAAAAAATGGAGAAGAAAAAAAACCAAACAAAAAATGGAGAAGAAAAAATAATGCAAAAAAGAATGACAAAACAATGAAAACCAGATTTTCCCCCTCTAAGTAGGTCGCGCCCCTGCTTGTTATCATGAGATGGGAACAAGTAGTCGCCGCGGAGTCTCTCTTCCTAATCTGAGCGGGGGCAAACACTATGGGCTTGGCAGGGGCAACTCTATATAATACGGGCCTAGTACAAATGGGCCAAAAAAATCGAGTGGACCCTGGTGGATTCACCCTGGTCACAGGTCCTTTTGAAGTTGTAGTTCCTCGCAGGCTGCTGCCACGCAGGCCGCTCCTCTGTGTTGGTCTGCCTCGCCGCCGAGCTGTTGCGTTATGTGGTCGGCCGATGGCCAGTGCCAGGCCAAACTGACGCGTCCTACCCCGTCGAATCCATGGGTGAATCGTCCTCATTTATTTAACCAAGTTACCAGACCATATATCACTCTGAGTGAATTCCTTTTCGGTCTCCGTTCTATTCTAACTCAAGAGATAACCAACGCCCTCCACTTACTAAATTTTGTACAAATTCATCCTTCAACCAGGTTAGCACGTATAAACTCGCACCCTATATAAATTGGTACGATTGAACATAAGAGAACGACGTGGGACTATTTGAAAGAACAAGAAATATATTTTTTAGCCCAACAAACCGTTTGTGCAGCCCAATGCCTGATTGAACACTGTTATTTCTCTGATGAAGTCATTATCCATTAGTTCACTATATGTAACTTGGTCTAGTGAAATATCTTGAAATTGGTATCTAAAACTCGATAGCTCAAGTGGTAACGGGGTGAGGACTGTACTTAGGAGATCTTGAGTTTGAGTGCCCATTCCCACGCTTAATTTTTGCCTCCTATATATCCCGGACTACACGTGTTACATGGGCCAACACGTGGTTGGGCTGAGGCCCATGTGGTTGATGGGCGAGCCATTTTTTTTACTATGATAACAAGACTGTGTGTTGAATACGGTGAATGGACCTGAAAATTAGCACCACCTTACAGAAAAATCCTCAAAACTCAAAAATAATAATATGGATGAACAGATGAAAATATCAGAGAAACACACCTTACTTTATTAATAGATATAGATAATGTTTGCCTCCCATATATCCCGGACTGCACGTGTTACATGGGCCACCACGTGGTTGCGTTGAGGCCCATGTGGCTGACGGGCAAGCCATGTTTTTTTTTACTTTGATAACATTACTGCAGGTTTTGCCTAAAAAAAAGGACTGCAGGTTGAATACGGTGACCGGACCCGAAAACTAGCACCACCTCACACAGAAATAAATCTTAGAAACTAAAAAAATAATAATATAGGTGAATAGATAGAAAACTCAGAGAAACACATCTTACTTAATTAATAGGTATAGATACAGTGTCACGCATGACAGCCGCAGCACAAAAGTTGAGTATAGAATAATGAGATGAGTCGAAGAACGTCAACAGGCCATGCGATGCTCCAAGCCGCACGTCAAAATGGAGAAAGGTTTGATACAACACAATTATATTACAGTCATCCTGTGCCATATATATAGGATTACATGCATGGCATAGGTCCTTAATTAGGTACAACCCTAATATCAAGCTAATAGAGAGATAAAGGAGAACATGGGCTAGATAGCTATACGGTTATGGCACATACATAACGTCGTTCAACATTTTGTAAACAAGAAAAGGTTGATGTTATAAAAAAAATCACAAACAAAGAAGAAACGACAACTTCTTATTTTGGTAACTAGGGAGCAACGACGGCTTCTTATTCTAACTACATGATTAGGTACACACAAGTTCAACCCTACCATCCTTATCTGAAAAACAGCGAGTAAAACTTTTGGAGCTAAACTATACATTAAATTGCGCATTGATTGTTGGCATCGACTGTTGTATTATAGCCTCGGCTATGTTTGGCTCTTTGTCTACACGGGTGGCATGAACTTGGTTGCATGATGCTCTTGCGACAATAGCAATGAGGCGTCATGCTTTGGAGTAGGTTGATTGGTAGTTTTTCATCTATGGTAGTTATGCTTCTCCTGTTGTGCCCAGTCTGTGGCTTTTGTCTTGGTTTTAGCAATCGCATGTGATGTGGCGTGGTTGGTGCCTATGATGCGTTCTTGGCTGTGTGTTGCCTTTTGATGGCACTCTCGCATTGTCTTAGCGATGTGACGATGCCGAGGTGCCACTTGTCTGGGGCTTGCTTTAGGGTGTCTTCTGTGTTTTGGGTGTGTGCATTGTTTTCTAGTTGTGTCTTTTCTTTCTTGTTCGCTTGGTATACTCTGGTTCATCAGAACCTACCTTGTATGGGCCGCAAGGCTTCTAAGCAAAATTGAATGAATATATTTAGAGGGGGGATTTACACCCTCCCAAGTGACCATTTAAAACCCTTTTCAACTATAAAGTACAAGTGCCATTCAATTGCTTCATGGTATGACCCAATCTCTTCCTACAAATACGAGACTTCCCACGGCTACTACACTTGAGGATCAAATTGACAGTTTACCGTGTGCTTAAGTGATAGTTTCTCAGGTTAGTATGGCTTCAAAACATGATGTCGCGCATAGTTGTAGCAACTAGAGGCATCGGAAATATGTGCAACTTGTCCATTTCATCAACCTAGACCAATAGCATGCACGGTCGTGGTTCAAGATGCAGGTGGTCCAGTGCATCTTGAATCTACTGCCGGGGATAAAAACATGTTAAGTTAATAGTAGCTTGGGTGCATCTTCATTACGTGCATGCTATTAGGTTATAATAGCATGCACGCTTTTGTTTGACTCCATTTACGACGATACAGAGGAAGATGAGATCAACAACTGGTGTCACGGCATGTACTTGCATTAGCCCGCCGTAGTTCAAAGGTGAACTTTTGGTTTGCACATTCAATTGATCCTTCCATGCGTTTTCTTTTACCAAAACGACAGACTACTGATAGGAGGACATGCAACAAAATTGCCGCACCGGATAACGGAAAAACACAGAGAAATAGAGAGAAGAGACAACACTTTAAGTGATTAGTTCACCAGAGCTTGCAAGAATTTTAGGCACATGTAAAATACATTGTTCTTAAGCTAGAGATGAAAACCGTGCCTGATTCAGAGTGACAATAGCTACCTTATTCATCCAAAAAAGGAGATAATAGTGACCTTTTCTTCTATTAGCTACTTTTATGATTGCCATTCAACAGTTTGTTTTCATTCAGCTCCACCCATCCCAACAAGTAACTATCACATTTCTTTATTTCATAAGGCCTTGGGTATTTCTTTCAGTGTACACCATATATGAGAAAATATAGCTAGAATTTTAGATTTGAACAAAATTGTTGGTGCGAATATGATTTCTAAAATCCCTCTGCCTCTTGCTTAGTCGGGTATTTGTTTCTCCTTTCCTACAATTTGCTACATAGTTTGATTCTGACAAATGTGTCTTCGTGGTTGAACTCTGCTAACAGTCTTCTTACAATTTCATATTAGTTATATGTCATGTACTACTCCAAATATCTACTCTGTGACATATCACTTGCCTATATTGCAAGAAAATCCCGCGACGACGTGTGGGGATCATCTAGTTTAAGACATCTGTACTTCAATCTTAGAGCTGGTAGCAGCGAAGTAAACCCAAAAAATGGTACCCGTCCTCCTCCATGCTTTGAAGCATACGAAATTACTCATGTCCTACAAACCCACCATCAACTATTCTCAGAATGGATGCAAGACGACCTTAACATGGCCAAATTATGTTGAATTAACAACATCAATATTCAATTGCCTAGGCAATGAATACTTCAGTTTCTAAAAAACCATAGTTTTCTCTTCTTCTGTTTAGAAAAAAGTGGTCAAGACATCTTTCTTAAATACCACAAAAAAAACATGGTATTAGAGATAATATGGTTTATAAAACTGTGGTATTTGTTGAAGTCAAACACCTCAAAGTTTTGAAAACCGTGGTTCATGAGAAAACCATAGTATTCTCCAAATACTTAAAAAAAACTAGCCTAAGTCTTTCTAACTGCATCTTTTACTTTACCTTTTACCGTTTTACCTTTCCACTGTAAGTTGCCTGACAAGCTTATATTCCTTAATTTTCATTCAGTTCTCCGTTGAAAACTTACACCACTTTATCAATCACTTTAAATCTTAAATGCGCTGCGTCCAGTTCACTAAATGAGTATGTACAACTCTTTACTGTTGACATATACATAAACGCGCTGTATTGTGAAGTTGCTGCCAATTTCATGAAAAGCTGCACCAATCCCAAAATGAACGACAAGTGGCTTAGATTCAGGTGGGTGTGGTCGCAGTGTGCTACTTGTCTGTGTCCAATAGTAGCATGCATAATATACCTCGTTATTCACTTTGGATGCATATTCTGATTCTCACTGTCAATTTAAAGCTCTAAGCGGTTCATCCCCTTGCGCTATAGAACTCCTTGCGGCTGTATCATTGCAGCGGCCCATGATGGCGTGCGCGTCAACAGAGGTTGGGCACCGCACATGCAGAACGCGTGGGGAAGGCTACACCGCAATGATTGTGCCGCAATGAGGGGAGCCTATGCCGCAACGGCCCATGATGGCTGTACCGTCTTGGCACTGGCTATGCCACAACAGTTATGACATTGACGACAACAATGGTGATTTGCAGTGGAGGTTTTCTGTTCCCTAATTTGCGGGCACAGTGAGTTTTCCCGATTCCTGCTCCGGCGGCGGCAATGCATCTTCCCGGCCATCTATGGTGGAGATTTTATGCACTGGCTTGGTTCCACACGCATCAATTATTTTGTTCCACGCTCTGGTGATTGGATGTCTCTCGCTCAGTGCAGAGGTTTGGAGTGCTCGACATGGCCGAAGATAGCATCTGCGTCAATAGATTAGGTGACTCAACTTCTATTTGATGCGTGGGTTCGGCCCTTCTCCAAGGTGCCTCATGTGACTGGCCTAAATTTGCTGCATGGACTACCTGGACTTTGGGCAGCATTGGATCACTGGTGATGACGGGCGCCCCTACACACTGTTCAACAACATGTGTTACACAGACATGGCTCTAATCATGTGGCTAGGTCCACCAGGAATGGCATCTGCATGGTTGTGCGATGATGCATCGATAGGTGATGGTAACACAGGGCGGCGTTGGCTATGTGGTGCTTTTGAGTGCAGGGGCTCAACTTCCAGGAGTGGAAACTCTAGGCTGACCTTCATTGATTGAACATGCAATGGCTTATTCATACGAAGTTCCCTTGTTGAAGGCATTGCATGGGTTTACCCAGACTCATCTCCAAGGTGAAAATCCATTATTTGGGTCCACCGACTGTGGCACTCGTGTGTCTTTCCCTTCCTGGAGGTGTCGTTGTTGGAGAACCTCTGTCACGTGGAGCTGTCATCAATGATGGTTCTTGCTGTTGTTTGCTGCAGTTGTTTCGTTGGTCACTTTTTTCTTTTGTAATAATTTGGCCGTTTACATCCTCGACGTCTTGAGTAGCTCTTGAATAATGTTGGTGTAGAGGCCAAGGTGTAACTGATATCTTCTTAATATCTCCATAAAAAATGCTTAAAGCAAGGCCTTAAACAGAATGCTTTTCTTTTGAAGGAATAGAAAGCTACAAATACAAAAAGGAGTGAATGAGCCATAACATATTCCAGAGATGATCCGATAATCAACACCACAAACCAGTTTATATATTTGGATTACAAGTCTAATTGAAATGGCTTCAAAGACAAGCGTACAAGTACAACTCACCATGTCCTTCAGGATCCTTAGCAATAAACCACGTCAATGCTTTGTACTACACTACTACTAGCCAGGTTTATATCACTAAACTAATGCTCCACTGACAAGGTTTAAACTAATGTGATGTTCACGGTGAACTCCTGTAGAAAAACTGCATACATGTGTTTTGAAAGCTAGGTGAACAGCGCGGGAAGCACATGTGCAATTTAGGACGTAAACCCCTTTCTTGAACTTTAACCTAAGCGACACCCGGCACAGACCTGCATCAGGTATAATCAGCTAGCTAGAGATACTTCATCCAAGCCGATCTTTTCCAATAATTCCATCAGCCATAATTCATACATCCCACCACTGGAAAACTGTTCCAGCTATAAAGTACTCGTACTGCCACAGTGCCACTCGGAGACATAATGAATATGTGCGCAAGGACATTACGATTTCTTCATGATATCACCCATTCCCTTTCTTTAAATATGAGACTTCACACTACACAAAGGATCAAAGTGGTAGTTCACTTTGTATTTGAGTGAGAGTTGCTTTGGATAGCGTTGCGTTAAAACTTGGTCTGCATAGGTGTAGGCATGTAGCAATGGGAGGCACCGGGAATACATGCGATGCGTTCATGTTACTAGTTCATACTAGACTGAGAGCAAGAGCAATATAGGCACTAGCGGAGCTACGACAAGGTCGATTGGGCCATGGCCTGCCCAGTGTTAAACAAACAAAAATTACAACTAACCCAGCCTGAACCAGAGGTCGTCGCGGCACACCGCTGGAGAGAGGAGCCTCGACAGAGAAACACAGCAGGCTTTCGGCCACCATCGCACCTCGCAGTCGCACACGTTAGCCCGCTTGGTGCAAACCAGTCCAACGATCACCGCAGCTAGCAGACCAGCTCCTTCTCTGCATACCCACAAGCTACGTATTTGAATTTTTGTGTGCTCCATGGCCCGCCTAGATTTCTTAGTGTAGCTCCGCCATTGTATAGGAGCGGTTGATTCCAAACAATCAGCCTTGTGAGCAAAGAATTCAATTACCAGGTGCAACATATCCCCGCCGATTCTGCCGATCAGCTCGCAAGCCGCTCTGATGGAGGGACCAAAACCGTCGGTTGCCTGCTACTTACCTATAAAATTGAGTTATTCATCGCCAGACCTTTACCTCTATGTTCCTTTTGACTTTCGGTTATGTCCGCCTCAAATCAGTATCTAACTTTACAGTAGAACACATGCATCAGTGATCGTTTTGACAAAAGTGTCGGTGTTCTTAGAAGATTGCAAATATGTTCCACTATGGCAAAGACAATATGTGAGTCAGTCACAGACACAACACATTGCCTTTGTTTCTTACTACATGGTTAGTGTTTACGGAAGTTCAACTCTACAGGGCTTATCTTTCGGAATAAACCGGCCAGTAAAACTTCTGGAGACAAACTGCTTAAAGTACTGAATTGTGCAGCTGCGAAACTTCTCCAACTAAAAGTTATGCATCAGAGATCGTTTAGAAAAAAAAAAAGGTGTCAGTGTCCTTAAATATGTTCTACTATGAGCAAAGAAAATAGGTGAGTCAATGGCAGAGAAACAACATGTTGCCTTTATTCCTTACTACATGGTTAGTGTTTACGGAAGTAAGTTCGACTCTATCTGGCTTATGTTCTGGAGTAAACCGGCCAGTAAAACTTTTGGAGCTAAACTTTTTCAAGTATTGAATTGCGCAACTAGGGAAATTTTCCAACTTAAAGATATGTATCAGTGATCGTTTTGAGAAAAAAGATGTCGGTGTTCTTAAAAGATTGCAAATATGTTCTACTATGAGCAATGAAAATAGGTGAGTCAATGGCAGAGAAACAACATGTTGTATTTTTTTCTACCGCATGGTTACTGTTTACCGAAAAAGGCTTTTGCCCCGCTTTATATTATAAAGCACATGCCCAAGCCAACAATCCATAAAGGTACACACACGCAAGCACACACACACCAAGTTCACACACAAACAGGATCCACAAGGGTTAATCTGAGGCACAGCTCAACAAGCCCTAGAACAGAAAAGAAAGACATCATCTAGTCGGGCTCGCGGGGCGGAAGCGGTGGCGCCAGAATGGAAGGCGAGCGATCGAAGGTCGGCGAGGAGGTGTTGATGATGTCCCGATCCCGAGGGAGGCTAAGCGCCGCCAAAGCTGCAAGTACCCACACATTTTAAAAATGGCGTCGAGAGCGCGACGAGAGGACTTTTTGGATGACAAGCTTATTGCGGACGGTCCACAGCGTCCAGGCGAGGACCCCAACGCATAACCAACGGATATGTCGGTGGCGAGGGGGGGGGGGGGGAGGCATGGATCTCCGCGAGAAGGTCGGGGAAGTTGGAGTTGCACCACTGTCCACCAACCATCTCGCGGAAACTGGACCAAAGAAACTTGGCTGTAGGACACGTGAAGAAGATGTGATTAGCATCCTCCGCCATGTCGCACAGAGGGCAAAGCCCATCTCCGGGTCCGTTGCGCTTGAGGACTTCGACTCCGGAGGGGAGGCGGCCACGAATCCATTGCCAAAGGAAGATCCTAATCTTTGAGGCAAGCGAATGTCCCAGATCAAACCGAAGGGCTCGGGAGCGGGCGAAGGCGCGATGGCCGCGTACAGGGACCTAGTAGAGAAGCGACGGAAGACTCTAGGCGCCACGAGATGGCGTCCGGGGCGCCGGTGACGCTCATCGGGAGAAGGGCGGCGTCCTGGAGGAGGGTATCGAGCTGCCACTTCGAGAGGACCGAAAGGGCGATTTAAACGCGAGGCGCCCTAAGTCAATAAGGGCCGTCTCAACAGAGACCCGAGGGTCGATCTGCAATGGCGAAGAGATCGGAAAGCGGGCGGCCGAGAGGGTGTCGCCGAGCCACCGATCAAACCAGAACAGCGTCGCGGACCCAGTACCAACCGAAATGGACGTGCCAATGCGAAGCTACTGTGAAGCAGCTGCACGACGGCCTCGCCAAAACTTTGATCCGCCCGAACGGCGAGAAAGCCGAGGCTGTCCACGGAGGTATTTGTTGCGGATGATGGTGAGCCACAATCCTCCGTCTCCATTGGCAATACGCCATAACCACCGGGTCGGGGGCGATGTTCATGCGGCGGAGGACAAAATCCCAAGACCCCCTGGTCTTTGGGTTTACAAATGTCCGCCAACTAACCATGTGGTACTTGCTTGTCCTCGCCGCCAGCCCAATAGAACCTGGATTGGTACTTGGCAATTTCCGTGTGAAGCGTTTCATGGAGGCTATAAAAGCTCATGAGGAACCAAAGGAGGCTGGCGAGTGAGGAGTTGATGAGGATCACACGCGCCGCTTCGATAGCCAACGCCCTTTCCAAGGCTCGACGCGGTGTTGACACTGGTCACCGAGGGCGGAGGTCCGCCACGGTGAGGCGCGAATCACTAACGGGATCCCAGTGTAGGTCGTGGGAAAGACCCCAGCCGACAGTTCAGCGGTCAGCAATAACCTGAGCCTCCTCCGAGGGTAGCCAGGACCATCACCTCGCTCTTATCGAAGTTAATCGTTAGGCCCGACATCTGCTGGAAGCACATGAGGAGGAACTTCAGGTTAGCCACGCCCCGAGTGGAACCTTCCACCATAATAATGGTGTCGTCCGGCGAGACAGGGGGAGACCCTCCCCTCCGACTAGGTGGGGGACAATGCCGTGGATATGGCCAGCACCCTTAGCCTTATCCAGGATGGCGGCCAGAGCATCGACCACCATGTTGAACAGGAACGGCGAGAATGGGTCTCCCTGACGGACCCCACAGAGGGTGGGGAAGTATGGCCCAATCTCGCCGTTGATGTTCACCGCAGTCCGCCCACAAGAAACTAATTGCACCACGCAGGTCACCCAGCGGTCATCAAAGCCCTTACGCAGCAGCACTTCCCGAAGGAAAGGCCAGTGGACAGTATCATAGGCTTTATGGAAGTCAAGCTTCAGGAAAACAGCACGAAGATGTTTCACCCGAACTTCGTGGAGGACTTCATGGAAGACCAACACGCCATCAAGAATAAACCGGCCTTGGATGAAGGCCGATTGGTTCGGGTGAGTGATCGAGTTAGCCAGCAAGGTCACCCTATTGGCGTACCCTTTGGCCAGGATCCGGAAAATCACGTTAATCACAGTGATGGGGCGGAACTGGCGAATATCAGAGGCGCCCGACACCTTTGGGATGAGGGTAATGATCCCATAGTTGAGGCGTCCCAGGTCCATAGAACCCGAATAGAACTCCTCGAATAATGCCATGACCTCCGGTTTGACCGCTGCCGTAATGTTTTAAAGAAGGCAACAGCAAGCCATCGGGCCCGGGCCGGGCGGGTTCATGCCTTTAATAGCCGCGAGAACCTCGTCCTCGGCGAAGGAGCAACCAGGGCGCGTTGGCGCGATCGAAATTAATCGCGCCCCGCCCAAGTGTCGGGCGAGATTAGCCTCACCCCGAGGGGTGGGGTGAAGAGGGCTTTGTAGAAGCCGCCAACATGAGCCCGAATGGCAGCGGACGGACAAGGGGGACATCATCCTCCCATAAACAGTGGATGGAGTTTCTACGATGGCGGCCATTCGCAATAGCCTGGAAATAAGCGGTGTTTGCATCGCCACGGAGCACCCACCGCTGGGTACCGCGCACCCTCCAATAGGCCTCCTCATCGGTGTAGATGGAGGATAGATGGTCCTCAAGATCATATCTCAGCATCCACTCATCAGGAGAAAGCCCAGAGGAATCGGCCCGAGCGTCCAGGGCTTGAATAGCCAGCAGGAGAGATTTTTTACGCTCGCGGAGGTCACGGCCAAGATTGGCACCCCAACCCTTCATGAATTGGCAGGCAAGCTTGGCGCAGGCGCCACGAGTCGACGGTGGACATGGAGCGATGAGGGAGGCGCGAGCAAGCGCCCAACGAGCCAAACCGCGCCCCAAAGCAGGCCTGATTGAGCCAATAGGACTCGAACCTAAACCGCGCGGGCAGGTGGGCGCCGCCCACGGAGGAGAGGAGGAGAGGGACGTGGTCCGACCCAATGCGGTAATCGCCCGAAGCGAGGTCGGGGCACCTCAATTCCCACTCCGGGAAACTAGGACACGATCCAAGACGGATCGTGTCGGGTCGGCCAGCGGTTAGTCCAGTAAATCTCGCCCCGTTCTCTCGATTTCACGGAGGCCGAGCTCCGCGATCCGATCGTTGAACAGCTGCATCCGGGAGGTTAATCCTATCATTATTCTTCTCATCCGAGAACGAATGAGGTTAAAATTCCACCCACAACCACGTGGAGGAGGGAGGCGGAGATCTTTGGTGGAGCTCCGCAAGGAAGGCGAGGGACGGCGGTGATCCGCCGGACCATACACAATGACGACCTCCCACTTGAAGTTCAGGCCCGCTCAAAGATCTCCATACTAACGAAGAATTCGCCCCGATCCATGCCGCCCACTTCGAAGGTGGCATCCTTAACCCCTAAAAGGATGCCACCGGAGTGGCCTGAGTTCCCACTAGAAGGGAGCCAGTGCCAGGCGAAAAGGTGAGAGCTGAGGCAATCAAGCTCATGAAGGAGAACTCGGTCGCATGGTTTCTGGATCGCAATGATGTCAATGTGTTAAATCGCGCACGTACTCAACGAGTTGGCGGCGACGGCCATCATGGCCGAAGCCGCGGATGTTCCAAAAAAGGGCCCGCATCTAAACCCCCATCGGGGGGCTGCTTGTCACGCCCAATATGCGACCCTATCCAAAAGGAACTCGACGGTCCCACCAAGGATAGACCCGCATATTGAAACGCTTTTGCAAGGTGGATATCATTAGATCAACATTACATAATAGATGGGGGGTACAACCAAGACATACAATGTCACATGAATACAACAACATCATATACAAGATCAACATCCGACTACGGATGAAACATAAATGAAGCTCAAACGACATCCACCCGCTAGCCCAGGCTGCCGACCGAACCTATCCCCGATCACAGAAGAAGCAGAAGAAGAACTCCAAAACAAGCAAACATCGCTCTCACGTCATGATCATCGCAAATCTGTACCTGCAACTGGTGGTGTAGTAATCTGTGAGCCACGAGGACTCAGCAATCCCATTACCATGGGTATCAAGACTAGCAAAGCTTAAGTAGGAAAGGAAGGGATAAAGTGGTGAGGTTGCAGCAGCGACTAAGCATATATGGTGGCTAACATACACAAATGAGAGCGAGAAGAGAAACAAAGGAACGGTCGTCAACTAGTAATGATCAAGAAGTGATCCTGAACTCCTACTTACGTCAGACATAACCCAGAAACCGTGTTCTCCTCTCGATCAACCCCGAAAAGAGACACTCACGATTCACGCTTTACGGTTGGTGTATTTTAGAAGAGTTTGCTTCAAGTTTACTACAACCGGATATTAACAAATTCCCATCTGCCACATAACCGCGGGCACGGCTTTCGAAAGTTCAAACCCTGCAGGGGTGTCCCAACTTAGCCCATGATAAGCTCTCGCGATCAACGAAGGTGTGACGCCCTCGATTCAATCGTACACTAATCATGCACGCAAATGTGTACGATCAAGATCAAGGACTCACGGGAAGATATCACAACACAACTCTACAAATAAAATAAGTCATACAAGCATCATAATACAAGCCAGGGGCCTCGAAGGCTCGAATACAAGTGCTCGATCATAGACGAGTCAGCGGAAGCAACAATATCTGAGTACAGACATAAGTCAAACAAGTTTTTCCTTAAGAAGGCTAGCACAAACTGGGATACAGATCGAAAGAGGAGCAGGCCTCCTGCCTGGGATCCTCCTAGGTCACTCCTGGTCGTCGTCAGCGGGCTGCACGTAGTAGTAGGCGCCCGAGTAGTAGTCGCCATAGGCGCGTGATCGCTCCCGGCTCCATCGTCTGGTTGCAGCAAATCGAGTAGAGATAGGGGGAAAAGGGGGAACAAGGCAACCGTGAGTACTCATCCAAAGTACTCGCAAGCAAGGAACTACACTACCTATGCATGAATATATGTGTAAAGGGCCATATCAGTGGACTGAACTGCAGAATGCCAGAATAAGAGGGGGATAGCTAGTCTTAACGAAGACTACGCTTCTGGACACCGGTCTTGCAATGCATGTAAGAGGACAACGGAAGTCCTCCAAGTAACATCATATAGCAATAATCCTACCCGCAATCCTCGCTCATATCCCCGAGCGAGAGCGACCACCGGTTGTATCCGCACTTGGAAGGGTGTGTTTTATCAAGTATCCGGTTCTAGTTGTCATAAGCTCAAGGTACAACTCCAAGTCGCCCTGTTATCAAGATCACGGCTATCCGAATAGATTAACCGCAGGGTGCACCATCTTACCCAAAGACGCTTGATCCCATTTGGCGGACACACTTTCTCGGTCATGCCCGCCATGAAGATCAACACGCCGCAGCCCCACCTAGGCACAACAGAGAGGCCAACACGCCGGTCTAAACCTAAGCACGCAGGGTCCGGGCCCATCGCCTCGAAAGCACACACACGTTGCGACGTGGCCGAAGCGACCTAGCCTAGCAGCGTTCCAGTCCAATCCGGTAGCGCCGCTCCGTCACGACGTCTGAAGTGCTTGCCGATACCACGACGCGGGATACCCATAACTACTCCCGCGTAGATGGTTAGTGCGATAAGCTCAGAGCCAACTCAGATCAAATACCAAGACCTCGTTAAGCGTGTTAAGTAACCATGAACGCCGAACAGGCCAGGCCCACCTCTCTCCTAGGCGGTCTCAACCTGCCTGCCGCTCCGCCACAAAGATCCACTCGCGGGTGCTCCATCACCGACCCGACTTTAGTCTCACATGTATCATGTATAAGTATATAGTATATACCGTGATCAACTCCCGAGTGATCACGGCCCGATAGTATAGCACGCAGACGGACAAGAAAGTAGGGCCACAGATGAAAGTACTAGCATCCTATACTAAGCATATAGGATTGCGTAAGGTAACAATGGTTACAAGGACGAGGCTATGCAAAGAAGATAGGAGTATCTCAAAACAAGAATATGCTATACTACTCTAATGCAAGCAGTGTAGATAAGAGTAGGCGATATTTGGTGATCAAGGGGGGGCTTGCTGGTTGCTCCGCAAGAGAGAGGGTAAATCAACACCGTAGTCGAACCGCCAACCGCAGCGTCGGTCTCGTAGTCTACCGGAGAGAAGAGGGGAAGAAACAATGAATACAAAGTAAACAGATGCATATCGATGCATGACATGCCAAGAAGCGATGCTAGGCGTGCCCTAACGTGGTATGAGGGGGGTCTTGGTTAGGGGAAACATCCGGAAAGTAATCCGGTGTTTTGGGTTTTCAGCAGAGGGCGGAGGAAAAGTTGCAGGTTCGATAGGTTAGGGTGTGTGGCTGATGAACGGATCGCGATCCGGATTCGCCTCGTCGCTCGAGCAACTTTCATGTTGAAAATATTTTAACCGAAAGTTACGGATTAAAAGATATGATTTTAAAAGATTTTAATAATTTCGAATTTAATTAATTAATTAATTAATTCGAAAATGTATTTATGACGTCAAGATGATGTCATGCCGACGTCAAGAATCAACAGGTTGACTGAGTCAACCCTGACGTGTGGGTCCTGTCAGTCATACATCTGTTATCTAATTAACCTAATCGATTTAATTAATGTAGTTAATTAGGTTAATTAGTTATTAGGTTTAATTAATCAGGATTAATTAGATTAACTGATTACTTAATTAATTAATTAATTAATTAGTTTTAGTTAATTTTCATTTTCTTTTTATTATTAAACCCATTCTGTGGGGGTGGGACCCCCATGTCATAGGCCCCAGGGGGGCCAAACGGGCATGCGGGCGTGGTGCCCGTTCGGGCGCGACCTGTGGGGACGCTTGGCGTGGCGCCGCCGATCCCGCCAGGCAGTGTGGGAGGGCCGACGAGGAGCCGGCGAGGCGTGGGGGTCGGCCGAGGCCGTGGCCTAGGCGAGGCCGGGCGGAGTGGCGCAAGGCGGCGGAGGAGTGGACACGGCACATGGCGTCTGCATCAGCGCTTGCGTCCCGGGGATGCGCGGAAAAAAGGGGGGGGTTCTTTAGGGGGCGGGCGCGTCACGACGGTGGAGTCCGGTCGCGAGGCGTCGTCCGCAGGGAGAGAGGGTAAGGCCAAGGCGGCGGCGGCAGTAAGGCAGGCGAGGGGAGATCTGCCTACGAGGGGAGGAGAGAGGGGGGGGGGGGGGGGTCATGACGGTCGGAGCCAGCGACGGGCTGGGACTCTGATGGGCCGGGGGAGGAGAGAGGAGCGACGTGTGGGGGAAGAGGTGAAGCTCACATGAGGGCCGTGGGGTCTAGGGGCGGGCGGTGGAGCTTGGTCAAGGCCCGGCGAGGAGGCAGGGGGAAGCGGTCGCCCGGCGTCGGGAGGAGATCCGTGAGGCGGGGAGGTCGGGTCGACCCACAAGGGCGAAGGCGTGGGGCGACGGAGGGAGGAGGGGTCCCAAGGCGGAGGAGGGGGAGGCGGAGGCGACCGGTTAAGGGCGGGGGCCAGCGATGAGGGGCGCGACGGTGTCGCCGATCTGGATCAGGCGAGGTGAGAGAAAGTGGATCGGGGGGAGAAGGGGGCGAGTGAGGCGCGGGGGGGTGTCGGCTAGGGTTTCCGGCATGGGGGAGGGGGTCAAGTGGCTGCTGGCTGGGCCGGGCCAGGGGAGAGTTGGGCCAGTGTGGGGGCCGGTGGGAGGGGCTGGCCCAATTGGGCGATGGGGTTCCCTCTCTCTTTTCGTTTTTTTTTCTTTTCTTATTTTCTTCTTTTCTGTTTTTAGCTTATTTAAAATGCCAAAGCATTTTACAAAATTTTGTGCACCCCACCATAATTAGGTTTGTTATTTTAGACAACCCCCGAACATTTTAGTTTTAGTTTTTGAAACTTTTATCGCTTGCTTTTGTTTTGAATTTGTTTTAGACCGGTTCGAATCAACGTGAGGTTAGTCACAAGAATCGAGGTGATTCTTGTTGCTTAATCATCCGGTGTTACAAATCTCTCGATTACAAGAAATCTCGCCCGAGATTTAGGAGGTAGAAGGAAAGAGTGCGGGTATTCATCTCAAGACGATCCTCGCTCCTGTGTGGCCGTCTTGAGTGATTCACCATTGGACTTTGAGGAACTTGATCGCCTTTCCGGCGTGTGCGGCGTTCAGCTTGGTCGAGAATGCGGACCGGATGCTCTTTATAGGAGAGGTCCTGTTGCAATTCGAGCACTTCATGGTCCATCGCTCGGATTGGGTCCTTGAAGCAGCGTCGGAGTTGGGACACGTGGAACACATCGTGAACTCCGAGAAAGGTTCGGCGGAAGCTCCAGTTGATAAGCCACTTTTCCACGCCTTTTCCGAATAGTGAATGGGCCAATATAGCGAGGAGCTAGCTTGCCCTTGATCCCAAGCGGTGAGCACCCTTCATTGGTGTAACGCCAAGATAGGCCTTTTCGCCAAAGTTGATAGACCATGTCTTTGTGATGACGGTCATAATTACTCTTTTGACGTGATCGAGCAGTCTTGAGATTCTCGCGAATAATGCGAACTTGTTCTTGGCATGTTGGATAATATCCGGACCAAGAGTGGACGTTCCCGATTTCGACCAGTTCGAGAGGGTTCGCACTTTCGCCCATATAACACTTCAAGGGGGCCATCTTCGACTAGCTTGATAGCTATTATTATAAGAGAACTTAGCATACGGAGAGATTCCTCCCATTTCTTGCGAAGGAACGACACAAGCTCAAGCATGTCTTCGAGAATTTGGTTGACACGCTCAACTTGCCCTTGAGATCTGCGGATGAAACGCAGATCGAAAGATAGATGAGTCCCCATAGCTTCTTGAAAACTTGCCGAGAATCTTGAAGTGAATAAGCTGCCACGGTCCGAATCGACAACCGGTGGAATACCGTGAAGTGAAACAATTTCGACATATAGAGCGTTGCGAGCTGGCTAGCGATGATCGTTTCTTTGACCGCCGAAAATGTGCAACTTTAGAAAGCCGGTCAATGACGACAAGAATAGCATCATTACCTTTCTGCGATTTGGGAAATCCGGTGACGAAGTCCATCTCAACATGGTCCCATTTCCATTCCGGAATAGAGATAGGTTGCAGAGTTCGGCTGGCCTTTGATGTTACGCTTTGATACGACGGCAAACGCCACACTCGTAAACATAGCGAGCAATGTCCCGCTTCATATTAGACCACCGAATCTCGATTTAATGTCTTGATACATCTTTGTACTACCAGGTGGATACATAGAGGCGATCATGAGCTTCTTTCATAACCTTCGAGACATATTCAGATTTTCCTTCTTACACGGCACCACTAGGCGGCCTTTGAAGTACAAGGCGCCATCATCAAGAATAGTGAAGGATGAGGGATTTCCTTTTGATGTCTTGCTTAATCTTGTAGACTTCAGAGTCAAATCCTGCATTGTCTTTATGGTGCCCACGAGATCGGGTTCAACAGCCAGGTATAGAGGGAACCACGGGGAACAACACGGAGATTCATCTTATGAACTCGGAGGAGGGGAGCGAGTGCACCGGAGGAACAATATGGATGTTCAGCTTTCTGAATTCTTCAACAAGTGGGGCTGAACTTGGTGAACTCAAGGTGGTTGCAGAAGACTTGCGGCTCAAGGCATCAGCCATTACATTAGCCTTGCTCGCGATAGGAAATACCCAAATCAAAGTCTGCAATCGCTCCATCCATCTCTCATGACGGAGGTTCAGGTCTGGCTGAGTAAACAGATACTTCAGACTTTGGTGGTCGGTGAAGATCTCGCAACGATTACCGAGAAGGTAATGTCGCCACTGCTTCAGTGCATGAATGACGGCAGCAAGTTCGAGGTCGTGAACTGGGTAGTTCTCTTTGTGAGGGCGCAACTGTCGAGAGGCATAAGCAACCACTTTGCGCTCTTGCATTAGGACACCGCCTAAACCTTGACGAGAAGCGTCGCAGTAAATGACGAAGTCCTTCTTAGTATCAGGAGGAGCTAGCACCGGGGCAGAAGTCAACTTGTCCTTGAGTGCCTGGAAACTTTCCTGACACTTATCTGTCCATTGGAATTTGACGCCCTTATGCAACAGGTTAGTCGAGGCTGGCAATCTTGGAGAAGTTCTCATTTAATCGACGGCAATAGTCAAGCGAGACCGAGAAAACTTCGACTTGCTTAACGCTCTTGGAGGAGTCCAATCGAGAATAGCCTGAACTCGTTCAGGTTGACGGCAATACCATCCTTAGAGATGACATGCCCAAGATAGGTTACTTCGGAAGCCAAAATTCACACTTGGAGAATTTGGCATAGAGTTGATGCTCTCGTAGCTTTTCCAAAGACAAGACGAAGATGTTCAAGATGTTCTTCTTCATTCTTGGAGAATATCAGATATCATCCAGATAAACCATGACGAACTTGTCGAGGTAATCCATGAATATATAGTTCATCAAAGCGAGAGAAAGTAGCTGGAGCATTGGTTGCCGAAGACATGACGGTGTACTCGTAAGATCCATAACGAGTCACAAATGCGGTCTTGGGGATATCCTCCTCACGAACACGGATCTGGTGGTAACCCAACCTCAAGTCGAAGTTTCGAGAACACCGACGAACCAGCCAGCTTGATCATAAAGATCATTGATCCGAGGAAGAGGATACTTATTCGAATGGTAGCTTGATTTATGGGACGGTAGTCTTGGACCAATCGGTTTGTCCCATCCTTCTTCTTGACAAAGAGAGAAGGTGCTCCCCAAGGTGAGCAACTTGGGCGAATGAAACCACTTTGAAGAGATTTGTCGATTTCTCCTTTAGCTCAAGGAGTTCATGCGGCGGCATCTTGTAGGGACGCTTGGCTATAGGAGTGGTGCCTGGTTTCAAGTTGATGACGAATTCGACAGCTCTAGCAGGGGAATCCTCGAAGTTCTTCAGAAAGACGCCTTGGAAATCATAAACGACAGAATGTTCTCAATGCCCTCGAGGGTGCGGCGCTCAATGCATTCAATGCATAGAGCCTTGCCTCGCATCTTGAACCGCACGAGCATTGTAGCTACTATTTCATCGAAGGGTGTAGTAGATGGACGGTCTTAGTGGCGCAAACGATTGACGCAAAGATGCGCTTTCAACCAATCCATCCCCAAAATGAGGTCGATGTTAGACGTCTTCAGGATAATGGGGGAGGCATAGAATTCCAGCCCTTCGATTTCCACGGGGACGTCGACGCCAACCATGGAGGTTTGACATTGTCCCAATGGGGTTTTTACCACTACCGAAGAGTTCATCTCCTCACACTTAACGTCGTGCTTGTATGCAAAGTCTTCAGACATGAATGAATGCGATGCTCCTGAATCGAATAAAACAGATGCAGGTACTGAATTTACGAGGAGTGTACCCATCACAAGAGCAGGCTGGTCTTGAGCTTCGCTCGATCAACGTGGTTGGCCCGAGCTTGCCCATAAGACTTGGCGGTGTTGTTATGGTCAGGTGTTTCCACGGCCACCGCCGGTAGGGCCACCTGATTTCGGTTCTCGTTGCATTCTCTAGCACGGTGCCTCGCTGTCCGCACTTTGAAGCACAAGCCATTATTGGGAGTGGGAACAGGAGCTTGGGGTGGTGGAGCTGGAGCTTGGCTGCTTAGTTGTAGGCGCACGAGGTGTAGCATAGTTCTGCCTTGAAGCAGTGCATTCGGCTGGTACATACTTGTTGGGAATCCATATCTTGCGCTTCATGAGGACGGGCCCAAGATGAGCCCGTGTCACTGCTATGCGCTGTTAGAGCTCTGGTATTCCTGCAGACCAGTTTCGACATTGATAGCTTTGTTCACCAAGGTGGCGAAATCAGCAAAGTCGTGCACTAGGAGTGCAAGCTTGATGTCGCTTGAAGACCGCCACGGAACTTCTCCGTCTCGTGCATCGGTTGCAATGTCCTCTTCAAGATAGCGAGACAAGTCCAAGAACTCTCGCCGATAGGCTTCAACAGTCTTGTTGCCTTGGGTGAGGTTATGAACTCACGCTTCTTCCGTCCATGACCCCTTGAGGGATGAAGCGGGCACGGAAGGCAGCACGGAAGTCCGCCAGTGATGAGTGTTCCAAGCTGGCAGAGTACGCCTGTGGCTGTCCCACCATTGAGCTGCGGGTCCCTTCAGAAGAAGGATGCAAAGGTGACATAGCTGGCAGGGCTACATCAACAGACTCCATCTCATAGGTGATGTCACGGAGCGACCATCAAGATCCAATGGCTGGGTTGAGCTGCGGTACACGCTGGGGTTCAGCGTATGAAATCCTGCAGAGTTGTTCCGCTTGGGTGCTGGTTCATATTGGGGCGAGGAACTGAGCCATCATGTTCTCCATGGTGGCGATTCATCTCGAGCTGTTGGATCATACCAGCGATGTACTCAAAGCGGTGGTG
Source organism: Aegilops longissima (assembly GCA_021605205.1). Classification (NCBI taxonomy): domain Eukaryota; kingdom Viridiplantae; phylum Streptophyta; class Magnoliopsida; order Poales; family Poaceae; genus Aegilops; species Aegilops longissima. The sequence continues at coordinate 701,958,868 of CM038680.1, forward strand.
GGAAGTTGGCACCACGACCACGACCTGCTGGCCTAACCATCCCGCTATTATATAACAGGGTAGTTCAAGATTTGAGAAATTAAGCAAGAGACAGAATCATTCATGATGAAACATGCATAATGAAGGCAAGATGATGGGAACTACATAGTAGTTGGCATATCTTACAAAAGGAATCATGCATAGAGTTCGATACATAGAGTCCAAAGACATAGACTACTACATCATAGGCGGCACGCAGCTCATGGCGAATACATCGAACACTAACAAGCAAGTCTACATCACCCCACGATGCATCGCGGAGGTAGTCAGAGCTTCGAAAGTCGATAGTGCGGCAGCGGATAGTCCTCCACGCCGGTGACACTGGGGCCGCGGATACTCGGTGCTGAATCCGGCGCCCGTGTGGCGAAAAGGGCCAAGCGCGGAGAGTAGCCTCCCACGCCCGCCAACCGACACCCCGGGCATCACGGTCTGGCTGGGTAGATCGCAGAACGCGGCAGCTCTCCGGATCGGACAAAGGGGTGCATCAGCGTCGTGGCATGGTAGAGGTGCCGACGGGTGATGTACAACTCGTGGCGAAGAGCTCGGTTAGCTCGATCCAGCCCATCGCGATGCGTAACAAAGTTACGATGGTGGAAGGGCTCTCGTGACAAAGTGGAGTAGGCAGCGGTGTAGTAACCTCCTCACCAACATCGACGCGATAGCAATGTGCCCGAAGGGGAGGTGTCCAACTCTCGATACTCGCACGAAGACGGTCGAGCAGCATAAGCAGCATCGTGGACTGCCATATCGATAGTCACTCCAACACCATGTGCGGTGTGCAAAGACAAGAGTGGACTCGTACTCCGAGAGTAGAGGTGGACGATGGCGCAGATCGCTCTCGGTTATAGTCCCGGTACTCCTCATAGACGGTGTACTCGGGGTGCCAGCGATAACCCGATAGGTCATCATCTCGGCTAGCACCGCAGTGATCCCGAGGCACCAATGGCCGTCGTGTGGCGCACGACCTGCCTCGTGGGTTCCATCTGAAAACAAAGACGTTTCAAAGGAGTCAAATGACAGTGAGGAAATTGCTCAAATACAATTCCAAGAACAACTAAGGCTATATCCAACTTTGGGGTGAATGTGGTCACGGGACCCTAGTGACAGTTAGTAAAATCGTTTAACCCGAGTAGAAGAGAGTTCAGAGTCCCAGAGTAAAGGTCGAGGAGTAAAAGATCCTAGTACCACCCAATGGCGACGTGGGCCCGTAAGGCACACAACCAAGTTAGTAAAAGTTTTTGCAATGTCTAGACTCGACTTCGGCCAAGGAGTTGGAAGGGGATTCTACAGCAATGGCTCGATACCAACTTGTGACGCCCTCGATTCAATCATACACTAATCATGCACACAAATGTGTACGATCAAGATCAAGGACTCACGGGAAGATATCACAACACAACTCTACAAATAAAATAAGTCATACAAGCATCATAATACAAGCCAGGGGCCTCGAGGGCTCGAATACAAGTGCTCGATCATAGAAGAGTCAACGGAAGCAACAATATCTGAGTATAGACATAAGTTAAACAAGTTTTGCCTTAAGAAGGCTAGCACAAACTGGGATACAGATCGAAAGAGGAGCATGCCTCCTCCCCAGGATCCTCCTAGGTCACTCCCCGGTCGCCGCCGCTGGCTGCACGTAGTAGTAGGCGCCCCAGTAGTAGTCGCCATAGGCGGCGCGTCGCCCCGGCTCCATCGTCTGTTGCAGCAATCGAGTAGAGATAGGGGAAAAGGGGAACAAGGCAACCGTGAGTACTCATCCAAAGTACTGCAAGCAAGGAACTACACTACCTATGCATGAATATATGTGTAAAGGGCCATATCAAGGACCGAACTGCAGAATGCCGTAATAAGAGGGGATAGCTAGTCTTAACGAAGACTACGCTCGACACCGGTCTTGCAATGCATGTAAGAGGACAACGGAAGTCCTCCAAGTAACATCATATAGCAATAATCCTACCCGCAATCCCCGCTCATATCCTCGAGCGAGAGCGACCACCGGTTGTATCCGCACTTGGAAGGGTGTGTTTTATCAAGTATCCGGTTCTAGTTGTCATAAGCTCAAGGTACAACTCCAAGTCGCCCTGTTATCAAGATCACGGCTATCCGAATCGATTAACTTCACTGCAGGGTGCACCATCTTACCTAGCACGCTTGATCCCATTTGGCCGACACACTTTCTCGGTCATGCCCGCCGCTGAAGATCAACACGCCGCAGCCCCACCTAGGCACAACAGAGAGGCCAACACGCCGGTCTAAACCTAAGCGCGCAGGGTCCGGGCCCATCGCCTCGAGCACACTGCATGTTGCGTCTGTGGCGGAAGCGCAGACCTAGCCTAGCAGCGCGTTCCAATCCAATCCGGCGCGCGCCGCCCGTGGTCGACGTCTCAAGTGCTTGCCGATACCACGACGCCGGATACCCATAACTACTCCCGCGTAGATGGTTAGTGCGATAAGCTCAGAGCCAACTCAGATCAAATACCAAGACCTCGTTAAGCATGTTAAGTAACCATGAACGCCGAACAGGCCAGGCCCACCTCTCTCCTAGGCGGTCTCAACTCTGCCTGCCGCTCCGCCACAAAGATCCACTCATGGTGCTCATCACCAACCGACTTTTAGTCTCACATGTATCATGTATAAGTATATAGTATATACCGTGATCAACTCCCGAGTGATCACGGCCCGATAGTATAGCACGCAGACGGACAAGAAAGTAGGGCCACAGATGAAAGTACCGCATCCTATACTAAGCATATAGGATTGCGTAAGGTAACAATGGTTACAAGGACAAAGGCTATGCAGAAAGATAGGAGTATCTAAAACAAGAATATGCTATACTACTCTAGTGCAAGCGGTGTAGATAAGAGTAGGCGATATCCGTGATCAAGGGGGGGGCTTGCCTGGTTGCTCGGCAAGAGAGAGGGTCGTCAACACCGTAGTCGAATCGCCACCGCAGCTGGTCGGTCTCAGTAGTCTACCGGAGAGAAGAGGGGAAGAAACAATGAATACAAAGTAAACAGATGCATATCGATGCATGACATGCCAAGAAGCGATGCTAGGCGTGCCCTAACATGGTATGAGGGGGTCTTGGTAAGGGGAAACATCCGGAAAGTAATCCGGTGTTTTGGGTTTTCAGCGGAGGGCCGAGGGGAAAAGTTGCAGGTTCGATAGGTTAGGGGTGTGTGGGGATTGAACGGATGCGCGATCCGGATTCGCCTCGTCGCTCGAGCAACTTTCATGTTGAAAATATTTTAATCCGAAGTTACGGATTAAAAGATATGATTTTAAAAGATTTTAATAATTTCGAATTTAATTAATTAATTAATTAATTGAAAATGTATTTATGACGCCAAGATGATGTCATGCCGACGTCAAGAGTCAACAGGGTTGACTGAGTCAACCCTGATGTGTGGGTCCTGTTAGTCATACATCGTTATCTAATTAACCTAATCGATTTAATTAAATGAGTTAATTAGGTTAATTAGTTAATAGGTTTAATTAATCGTGATTAATTAGATTAATCGATTATTTAATTAATTAATTAATTAATTAATTAATTAGTTTTATTTAATTTTCATTTTCTTT